>CM057454.1:640597500-641210000 GCA_016271365.2 Neoceratodus forsteri
AGCGGCCACGACTGCCAGGCATTTTGTGAACACCCAGGGTGCTGAGGACAGCCCGAAGGGCAGGGCACAGACTTGATAATGGAACCTCAGAAGAGATACTGGCAATGGGCAGGATGGATTTGGATGTGAAGGTAAGCATACTTCATGTCGAGGGCGCAAAGCCAATCCTCGTGATTTAGGAGAGGGAGGACAGTTGTCAGGATGACCATCCAAAATTTTTTGTACTGGATAAACCAGTTGAGGTCTTTTAAGTCTAGGACAGGGTGGAGAGCACCTGTGCATTTGGGCACCAGAAAGAAATGGGACTAGAATCCCCTATTCAGCTCCTGGGGAAGCACCGGTTGGACGACGTGCTTCCGAATCAGAGAGGGGAATTCCTCCAGGAGAACTAGAATGTGTTCTGGAGGGTTAGTCATGAGTCGAGGTGGGTGGGATGGGGGTGAGGTGGTCAGTTCCAAAGTGTGGTCCATGCGTATAATCTACAGGACCCATTCGTCTTGAGGTTATTTTTTGTCAGGCCTCAAATGTAGAAAATCAGCCTCCAAGGCCAGCACAGGAGGACTGGGGGAGTAAGGAGTCAAAGGATTGGGGTGGCTGCAGCAGCAGAGTGTCATGGGCACCCTTGGAGGTAGAGGCAAAGGTACAGCCCAGAGACTGGGGCTGATGGCAGCCTCTGGTGGACGGACATGGTGGACCTCGCTGTCAAGAAGCCAGTTGAAATTGAAAAGATTGGTATGGTCTCTGCTGTGACAAGGTTGGGGGAGCATGATACATTGTTTGTACAGTCCGGAGCGTGTGGCCCAAGGCCTAGAAATCATTCAAAATAGTTTCGGTGTCAGAGTCAAACAATCTGTGCCCATTAAAGGGGGCATTTAGGAAGGTTTGTTGTACATTCGGGGTGAAGCCAGAAACTCGCAGCTAGACCATAGCAGTGAAGGGTAATACCCATCGACGAGGTATGGGCAGAGGTATCCACCACGTCATAACCCGCATGGAGCAGATGAAGGGAAAATCTAGTACCCGTCTACAGAGTGGCGAGTAACTGGTCAGTTTCGGCTGACTGTGGAAGCTTGGCCTCCACTTCAGAGGTGGCAGTCCACAGCATTTTTTGACACTTCAGCATATGCCCCATATAACTGAGGATATGCATATTGAGGGTGGACGAAGCATATACCTTTTTCCCCAGCAGGTCAAGTTTCTACAATTCTTTTTCTGGAGGCAGAGAGCTGAGGTGTTTTGGATGTTTAGTCCAATCACAGGTGGCATTAATGACCACTGAATCCACCTGTGGAGCTGCAGCGAAGAAGGGATGATCAGTGGGAGCCTGGTACAGGTGATCCACCTTCTTTGGAACCACAGGGACCGCAGAAAGGCGGTGCCAAGCTGCCAGGATGGCATCTTGGTATGCCTGTATAAATGGAAGAACCTCAATAGCCAGGTCCTGAGGTAAATCCAGATAGTCTGCCAAATTTTGGCAGTGTCTGTCCTGATCAATGGTTTGAAATCCCATGACCTGTTGCAATTGTGCCATTATCTGCATGAAACTAGGGTCACTGGGAGGAGAGCAAGGGGTGTAAAGCCCTGGATCCTCATCCACTGAGAAAAAAGTTGAAGCACGGTGGTGGTGGTGGTGGTGGGGGGGGGGGCAGGCACCCCACCATCATCAGATCCTCACCACTTATCTCCTGGAAATCTTCCGAAACTCCTTCCCCAGTTGCTGAAAGGAAGGAGGAGGATCTGGACACACCCGCTTACGAGGTGGGGGAGAAGGAGAGGAGGGAGGCTGCGGAGCTGGCTGTTGCATACAGTATAAAACCTCCATGATAGTCTGGACTATAGAGGCCATGTCAATGGCAGGCGGTGCCAACGAGGGTGCAGCAGGCAGAGGGGCACTCTGGTAGACTCCAGGCTAGTCAGGGCAGAATGGAGGGCATGGGCTTAGGCTGTGGATGAAGCCATGAGCCCGAAACATGCAAAGTCACAGCTCGTACCTGGACCACCGCGCCCCTGTAAGACATGGGCTGAGAAAGTGGTGGCAAAGTCAGTAAGGCCATCAGGGTGAACCCTGGATCCATGCTGGAGGACCTTTAAGTCAGGGCCTGAAACGACAATGTTAAAGAATATTTAAAAACAGCCGTCATCGATGAAGACCATTGGTCCATGCTGGAGGACTGGGTCATAGAGGAGGATGGACCAGTTATTGACAGCAGAGCCGTCATCGTGGTCAGGACAGATAAGGCCTGTGTAAGCATCAATGCCGACAAAACTGGTAAAGAGGGCGATGTCGAAGGAACCTGTTGGTGGTCACTGCGGGAGGCCTCCATACTCTGGGCCAGAGCTGCAAGGACCACCTGAGTCTTTTCTATAGGAGGAGAGGCCCGACCCATCGAGGAGTGACCAGAGATGGCAGCTGTCAATGGGCCGGCTCCTAACTTCACTCCTCGATGGCTTTTCATTGTCTCGATGTTTGTGCTTCGAAGAATGTTTTGATTGAGATGTCTGGGAGGTCGCTGATTGCGGACGAGATGAGGAGCGGGATATTACCTCCTTTTCAAGGGGAGCTACCTTCTGCTCCATTAGGAAAGCTTCTAGTTTCCGGAGTCATCGAAGATGGGTCGCTTGATGAAATTCCTGGCAGTGGACAGAGAAGTGTACTTTGTGAGAAGCCCCCAGACAACGGACGCAAAACTAATGGTTACTGTAATGATAAATCTTCTTGCCCAGCGGCACTTGCGGAACAGCGAGTCCAAATTAGACAGATTTTTACAAAAATAGAACGCATCGATACACTAGCGGCAAAAGCAACCCATGCAGCAACCTGGAAGACGGCAGGAAAAGAACTGAGGGCGCTCTGGGATGCCCACGCATTCACAGAGGAGAACCGAGTGCCATCATTGTGGACTGCCCTCAGTCAGCACTGCTGGTGAAAGCTACTGTTGACGAAAGTGCCCTCTCGGGTATACCCAAGTGTATGACCTGCAGCAGGAGATACCCTCGAAGAAGATCCTAAGATATGTTGCCAGGACTGTAACAGTGGCGCAAGAATCAGGCCCACTATAATTTAATACAAAACAACTGTAATTCCCGACTACTGCAGGCCAGAGGATGTGGCTGCAGAGTCACAAAACGTTGGCTGGCTGAGGCGGCTTTTTGCAATTAATAATAAATATATTTTTTAACTACATTTAGGAATTTGAGTCTTCCTCAACTGCTTTTTAGTATTTTTAGTACCCTAGCATGTGATGTGACAGGTGTCATTTATGAAATGCCACTGGGAAACATGATTTTGCAAATGACCGCTAGCACAGGTTTGAGGATTTGTAAAAGGCACCCGCCATGTTCGTAGAGGGGGTAAAAAAAAAACAAAAAACAACATAGAAACATAGAATTTGATGGCAGATAAGGACCGCTTGGCCCACCCAGTCTGCCCATTTCCCTACCTGATGGATAAGCTGCAGATCCTAGTTAACCAGCAGCCTACTTCTTCCTACCCCCAACCCCTAGAATTGCCTTATGACTGTCCCATGCATGCTTGAATTCCACCACTGTTTTTGACTCCACAACCTCCTCTGGAAGGCAGTTCCATACATCCACAACCCTCTCTGTGAAAAAATACTTACTTAAATTACCTCTGAGCCTTCTATCTTCAAATTGTGCCCCCTTGTTCTTGCACACCTCTTTTTTTGAAAGATGCTACCCTCTTGGACTTTGTTGATTCCCTTGAGGTACTTGAAAGTTTCTATCATGTCCCCCCCTCCCTCCTTTCCTCGAGGCTATACATATTAAGCTCCTTAAGTCTCTCTTCATATGTCTTCCGGTGCAGACCCTGCACCAATTTAGTTGCCCTCCTCTGGACAGCTTCCATCCTGTCTATGTCTTTGTGGAGACTGGGTCTCCAGAACTGCACGCAGTACTCCAGATGGGGTCTCACTAGCAGTCTGTACAGAGGGATAATAACTTCCTGTTTCTACTGGTGATGCCTCTCCCTATGCATCCCAGTATCCCCCCAGCCCTCCTTGCTGCCCTCTCACATTGCTTGCCCACCTTTAGGTCATCTGATACCACTACCCCCAGGTCCCTTTCCATTTTTGTTGTTGTTAGTATCTCACCCCACTGTGTACTCTTCCCCTGGGTTTTGTTTCCCAGGTGCATTACCTGCACTTCTTAGCATTGAATCTAAGCTGCCATACATTTGACCATTCCTCTAACCTTGCCAAGTCCCTTCTCATCCTTCCACTCCACCTTGTGCATCAACGCTGTTGCAGATCTTTGTGTCATCTGCAAAGACATCTTTTCCTTCAGTCCCTCTGCAATGTAAACCATAAAGACATTGAAGAGGACGATCCTAATACTGGTCCTCACGGTGCCCACTACTAACCCCCTTTTTCAGAGTGGACTCCATTTACTATTACTCTCATGTCCTATTCTCCAGCCAATTCTTTACCCAGGCTGTCATCTTGGGACCCACTCCCAGGCTGGCTAACTTGTATATTAATCTTTTGTGTGGGACTGTGTCAAATGCTTGCATAAAATCTAGGTAGGCCATGTCCACAGCCCCTCCCTGATCAACTACTTTGGTCACCCAGTCAAAGAAATCTATCAGATTTGTCTGGCATGACTCCTCCCTGTGAATCCATGCTGCCTTGGGTCCTGTGCCCCTCTGGCTTCTAGATACTCAACAATTCTTTCCTTCAAGTGATTCCATCATTTTCCCTACCACTGAGGTTAAACTAACAGGTCTGTAGTTTCCTCGCTTCTGCCTTGCTCCCACTTTTGTGAAGGGGAATCACATCTGCCATCCTCCAGTCCTCGGTTACCACCCCATCCTCCCATGATTTGTTAAAGAGGGTAGTCAGTGGTGTCACTAGTTCTACCCTTAGTTCTTTTAGAATTCTGGGATGAATCCCATCAGGCCCCATTGCTTTTGTCCACCTTCAGTTTTAAGAGTTCTTTCAGAACCCTTTCTTCTGTAAATGGGCTGGTATCAACTTCTGTATCCAGAGTGTTTCTACTGTTTGTTTTAGGTACCTCCCCCTCTTCCTTTGTAAATACTGAGCAAAAATAGTTGTTTAGTATCTCTGCCTTTTCACAGTCACCCTCTGCCCACCCTCCCTCCCTTTATTAAGCCTCACTATCCCTCCCTTGGTCTTCCTTCGCTCCCTGATGTACCTATAAAGGTTTATCCCCCTTCTTAACTGAGGTTGGCTATCTTTTCCTCGGTTTGGGCCTTTGCTGTTCTGACTGCCTTCCCAGCTTCCTTTTGCTTTAACTGATACAGTTCTCTGTCCTGTTCCTTCTGTGATTCCTTGTACTTCCTGAATGCTTTCTTTTTCTCTTGAACCTTCACTGCCACTTCCTTTGAGAACCATAGTGGTTTCTTACCTCGTTTCGTTTTGTTTATTTGCTTTACACAAAGGCTTGTTACCTCTGTGATGGCAGTTTTTATTATTCCCCATTGTTCTTCCACCTCTCCTTCCTGCCCATTTGCTAGTGCATTCCTTAGGCACTCACCCATTTTGACAAAGTCAGCCCTCCTAAAATCCAGTACCTTTGTCTTTGTATGGCTTGACTCTATTGCTGTGTTTATTGTGAACCATACTGTTCGATGGTCGCTAGTTCCCAGATGGCTACCCACTTCTACATCTGTGATCCTCTCTTCATCTCCATTTGAGAGAACCAGGTCTAAGATTGTTCCCTCTCGAGTGGGCTCCAATACTAGTTGTCTAAGGCATGCCCCCTGTAGGGCATCTAGAATAACCCCACTCTTAGAAGTGGCTGCTGCAACTGCACTCCAGTTAACATCTGGCATATTCAGATCACCCATCAGCAATATCTCCCTTTTTCTGCCATTCTAAGTATACATTCTATCATTTCCTTGTCCATTTCCTCCCCCTGAGAAGGGGGTCTGTATACAACCCCTGTGCGGATTGTGGTGCCATTGCCGGTCTCCAAATTTACCCACAGTGCTTCTTCTCCTCCCTGTTTACCCTTTTGTTCTGTTGCTTTGATTCCTTCCCTTATGTAAAGAGCTACTCCTCCTCCTCTTTTACCCTCCCCGTCCCTCCTGTAGATAGTGTATCCTGGTATGTTTACATCTCAGTCATGGTTTTGTGTGTACGACGTTTCTGTGACTGCCACGATATCCAGATGTTCCTCCTCCATCAAGGCCACTAATTCAGGAATCTTGTTACTCAGACTACGGGCATTGATACTCATTGCTCTCCATTTTTTGATGGCTTTACCTTCTGTTGCAGCATCCCCCATTGACCTTTCTACCTCGGTCTTTTTCTCATTTAGTACCCTGTTTTGTAGGGAGAGGCTGGGATTTTCCTGCTGCTTATCAGTGCCTCCCTTGACTAGTTTAAAAGCTTGCCAATGAAGCATTTAAACCGACTGCTCAAAAGACTTGTTCCTCCTGGACAGATGCAGACCATCCTGCCAGTATAGGCTGGTGTCCCTCCAGGTGGAACCCCAGTCCCCACTGAAGCCAAACCCCTGTGCTCCACACCATTTTTTCAACCATTCATTAAACTGCATAGTGCAAAGCACCCTCGCCTCACTCATGCCATTGACAGGCAGCACCTCTGAGAAGGATACTGTGTGTGCTACTTGTCTTAGGCCCCTCCCCAATTCTACAAAGTCCTTCTGCACTGCTCTAATCTCATGATAAGCCAAGTCATTTGTCCCTAGGTGGACAATGACGTCCAGCTTAGACTCCCATGCCGCTGTTCCCGTGGTCCTGAGGATGCGCTTCCTGTCCCTCCAAGCCATGGCACCAGGCAGGCACCTTACTTCAGTTTTCCCTGCTCCCCCCAGTTCTATCCCCCTAATAATTGAGTCCCCCACCAGGAGCTGCTTCCTTTCCTTGTGGTGTCCTCTGTCTCCTTCCTGTGGGCCTCCCTTGTGACAGCTGTCCTCAGCCTCCTTAGTCTCCTCTGCGGGTGCATCCATAGGGGAGCTATGCTCACCCAGAATGGTGTATGGATTGTGGAGCAGAACAACTGACTGGGTGTACCTCTATTCCACCATCCTCACCCTTACTGAGCCCACTGTGGTCCAACTGCTGTGTTTTCTTCGCAACCTCTGAGGTAGTGGTGGTGGCTCTGGTGCTCCCTGGATGGGGAAGGTTCCCTTCCTACCGTCCAGTGTGGCCTGGGAGAAGGTTCCTTTACTACTGTCCAGCATGGCCTGAAGACGGGCAACTTCCTCCCTCAGGACATAAAAAAAGAAAACCGGTTACTCACCTATAACAGTAGTTCTAGAAGTATATGTTGTACATCCATACTTCTGGCAGTGATCCTTTCCCCTTTAAATTCATCTGGAACGTCTTCAAGCTGGCTCCTCCCAGTCACCTGGGTGGTAACTCCCTTGGCACTGCCCCATGATGTCAGATCTTGCACGCTGGAAGCAAGATGGGTGTGCCACTTGCCAGGGCAGGTCGGGTGGGTCAGTGTGGATGTACACCATATACCACTCCTAGAAAGAACAGTTATGTAAGAACTTACTATAAAAGCAGATCTTTGAGGGGACCTTGGTCATCAGGTCACACCGTAGGAAGGTCACCGTCGGTGAAGGAGAATCCACACGGAAGATTTTCAGCCGTACAACTGGGGCCTCCCATGCTGACGTCTTGTGACGACGTCACCTACTCTATAAAGGCATGAGCGGCCCTGATCCCTCATCAGTTCTTTCCCTCCGGAGACTAAGGAAGTAAAGCCCATGGCATAGGGGACCGAGGACAGACAGAGAGGTGTCAAGGCCTATAAAGAAGGCTGGATATACCAAGTAGCCAGTTCCAGTAAGAAGCCCCAAAAGGGGGATGGTGAGAGGAAAATAGACCTGATGACTGAGATCCCCTTGAAGATCTACTGGTACGGTAAGTTCTTACGTAACTGTTCTGTCTTCTTCGGGGGTATCTCAATCATCAAATCATACCATAGGAACGAGTCCCAAGCAGATACAGGTGCAAACAGACAGTCTGGGAGGAAGGCCAGCCTTAAGCTTAAGACAGAAGGCCCTGCAGCACAGCCCTGCCCTAACCTGCACAGGCTCTAGAGGCAATGTCCAGACTGCAGTGCTTGGTAAAGGTGTGGACAGTACTCCATTTGGCAGCCGCACAGATGTCAGCGGCTGAAACCCCTCTGAAACAAGTCCCAGAGGTAGCCATACCTCTGGTGGAATGAGCTTTGACAGCACCAGGCAGTTCTTTGCCATACTTGTTGTTGCAGCCTGAAGCTCTGAAATTCTTTGAGCAGAAGTAATAGCAACTAAAAATAACGCTTTCCAGGAAAGTAATTGCAAGTCGCAAGTTGCGACAGACTCAATTTATCCAAAAACAAAATTCTAATCCCAAGTGGGGACAGTAGAACGGACTGGCAGTTTCAGATGCAGGATGCCCCTCAAAAATGTATTGGAGACATCCAGCTGAGCAATACTGCAGTCACCCATGGGCTCGTGGAAAGCAGAAATAGTCAAAAGATGCACCTTGAGACCTGAAACAGACAAAGAGTTCAGGTAGTCTAGAATCTGGTTCACTGGACAGGTGAAGGGGTCCAGATTATGCTTGTCAGCCCATATGGCAAACCGCTTCCACTTCATGGCTCAAGTGGCACGGGTGGAAGGCTTTCGGGCAGCCACCAGGACGTCCGCCACCCTATTAGAGACTCCGGGCGATAGCTACATCTTCAGGAGCCTAGCGTGCAGATGGAGGGACTTGAGGTTGGTCAGGATGAACCAGGGTCTCCCGATCCTGGGTCAACAGATTCTTGCAGAGGATCAGAGGGGCTGGAGGTTCCTCCGCCAGCAGCTGAAGGAGTGGAAACCATATCTGGCGAGGCCACAGAGGAGCCACCAGGATCACGGTGGCCCCCTCTGTCTGGAGCTCGATAAACACCCTCTGGATCAGACGAAGTGGAGGGAATGTGTAAAGAAACCTCCTGCTCCAGGAGAGGGACAACACGTCTCACCAGAAAACTCCAGGCCCTGAATCGAGTGAGCAGAAATTGGGCAGTTTTGCATTGTGTGAGGATGCAGAAAGGTCCAACTCTGTATGACCCCATCTGTTGAACAGATCTTCTACGATAGATGAGAGGAGCTCCAATTTGTGCATGCTGGACTGTGTCCTGCTGAGGCTGTCTGCTAGAGTGTTTAGCACTATTGGAACGTGGTCTACTGAGAGAGAGAGTCAGGCTGTGGTCCTAAGCCCAATATCACACTCTCATGCCCTCTCTCCATAGAGGGTACGAATGAGTTCCTCCCTGCTTGTTGATGTAGTACACTACACAGAGGTTGTCTGACTGAATTGACAAATGACCCGGAAGAAGGTTGTTCTGAAATGCCTGCATAGCATACATGATCGCCTGCATCTCCAGGACACTGATAAGCAGGGAGGCCTCAAACTGGGACCAAGAACACTGGGTTTGAAAGGGATCCAGATGGAAGCATCTGTGGTGAGGATTTGCTGTGGGGAAAAAAATCTGGAATGGGACCCCTTGCAAAAGGTTCTGGGGATCCATTCACCACTAGAGCACCCTGCTAACAGGAGAGGAGACCAGGACTGACTTGTCCAAGTCGTCTTTCCTCTGGTCCCACTGTACCCCGAGAGTTTATTGAAGAGTATGCATGTGGAGCCTTTCCAGAGGAAATTACAGTTATGTAAGAACTTGCCGTAACAGTAGATCTTTGATAGAGGTTCCTGCAGTAGGTCTTCATATATAGGACTGCACCCCCGGTGTCAGGACTGGATGGCAAACTTCTGGCCAGCAATACACAATGGGGGACTGCCCCCGGCGTCACATGACAGGATGTCGGCGTGACAGTATATAGGAGACAGTCCCCACACCCACCCTCCAGTTCCTCTGCTGAAATACCCTGAAAAGGGGGAAATGGGAGAAAGGAGACAAAACTCCTTAAGCCCGGAGCCACTGATAAAAAAGCCCTGGGAAGGGAAAGGAGAAAAGAACAGGAGCTGGGGGAAGGAGGGAGGGAAAAGATGACCTACTGCCGGAACCTTTCTCGAAGATCTACTGTTACAGTAAGTTCTTACGTAACTGTAATATCTTATATTGAGAGGGTTCCTGCAGTAGGTCTTCACATACAGGACTGAAAACCAAGCAGTCAAGAAAAAAGAAACCAGAGACTTAGGTCCAGGAGGAGTAACCATCTGCCAACTAATAAGCTGATTAGGATAAGGGTCTGGCAGGACCACAAGACCTAAACCAGCCCTATGCCTAGAGGCGATGTCCAGACTGTAATGCTTGTTGAAAGTATGAACCGAGAATCAAGTGTCCGCAGCACAAATCTCTGAAGCGGACACATTCCGCAAGAAGGCTGTCAAAGCAGCCACGCCACGAGTCGAGTGGCCTTTCATTTCCCCCAAAAGGGCTTCTTGTACTTTTGATAAATGTACGAGATGCAATTAGCCAACCATTTAGACAAACACTGTTTAGAAATGGCCGTACCCTGATGTCTGGGTGTGAAAGTCACAAACAACTGGCCAGATTTGCACACCTCCTTGGTCCGAGAGATATAGTATCTCAGTACCCTCTGCACGTCCAACGTGTGCAAAAGGTATTCCCCCTTGCTGGAATACTCAGGATAATAAACCAGCAGTTGAACATCTTGGTTCAACGTAAATTCCAAGACTACTTTGGGAAGAAAGAAAGGGTTAGTCTGCAGAGCCACCTGGTCTCTGTGGAAAATTAAATAAGGCTCCTTGCAAACGAAGGCCTGAAGCTCTGAAATCCTTTGGGCTCAGGTAATAGCAACTAAAACAAGCACCTTCCAAGGCAAATAGTGCATGTCACAACTTGCTGCCAGCTCAAAAGTGGGCAAAGTAAGTTGCTCTAATATAAAATTTAAGTCCCAGAGGGAGAATTGGATTACAGACAACAGGTTTAAGGTGGAGGATCCCCTTAAGAAAAGTTTTGGAGACCTCCAACTGTGTGAGGGTTTTGCCTTCCACCGGAAGGTGGTAGGCAGAAACCGCGGAAAAGGTGGACCTTCAGAGATATGCAACTGAGGCCCGAATCAGACAAGTGTAAGAGGTACTCAAGGACCTGAATCACCGAGCAAGACAATGGGTCCAGGCCTTTGACTATGACCCAGATAGAGAATCTCTTCCACTTCATAGTATACGTAGACCCGGTGGAGGGTTTCCTGGCTTCCACTAAGACTTGGGCGACTCGAGAGGAGATGCCAAAACGTGAGAATGCTATGTCCAAAAGGTGCTACGTATGCAGGTGGGGAGACCTGAGGCTCAGATGCACCAGGCTGCCTGCTCTTGAGACAGAAGGATGTGGAGAAGAGGAAGCGGTACTGAGGGTTCCAATGCCAGCTGCTGCAGCAGAGGGAACCAAATCTGCCGAGGTCAGAGGGGAGCTATAAAAATCATGTGAGCGCCCTCCGCTTGAAGCTTCAGCAGAAGCTTCTGAAGAATTGGAAAGGGAGGGAAGGCGTACAGAAATCTCCCTGTCCAAGAGAGTGACAGCGTGTCTCACCCAAAAACTTCACGCCTGGGAACGAGCAAGCAAAAGCTGGGTAGTTTTGCGTTGGATGGGGAGGTGAACAGGTCTATCTCTAGCCGTCCCCACTGATTGAAGAGATCTTCCACTACTTCCTGCTTTAGCTCCCACTTGGTGAGCCTGCAGAGCAGTGTGGCTGAGACTGTCCGCCAAGTCACTGTGAACTCCCAGAACAAGGACTTTTGTCAGAGACAGGCTGTGCTGGACTGCGCAGTACCACACCGGCATCGGCTCCCTGCAAAGGGGGTACAATCGGGCGCCTCCCTGTTTGCTGATGTACCAGACTGTGGCCGTGTTGTTGGTCTGGATTAGGAGTGTTCCCGGTAGTAAGAGGGACTGAAAAGCTTGGAAAGCGTAGAGAAAAGCTCTCATCTCCAGAATGTTTATGTGCAAGTGCTCCTCTTGTGTAGACCATCTCCCTTGAGTCCGATGGTCTCCCACGTGGGCTCTCCAACCTTGACCCGAGGCATCTGTCGTGAGGATCATGGAAGGGGATGGGGGATGAAAGGGAATCCTCAAGGAGAGGTTGGATTGTTCCTGCCACCAGAGGAGATCCCTCTTCATACTGCCAGAAACCAGGACCCGGTGGTCCATGTCGTCCAAACACTGGTCCCATTGGACCCTGCGGGTCCACTGGGTCACCCTCATATGCAGTCTGGCCAATGGAACTGTGGGGATGGCAGCTGCCATGAGACTCAACAGGTGAGGGACGGAGCATGCTGTAAACCAAGAGGAGCTGGACACAAATGAAGCTTGTTGAATCAGAGTTTCCACCCTGTCCAAAGGTAAGAAGACCCTGCCCTGGACCGTATTCAGCACTGTCCCAATGAACTGGAGGTGCTGAGAGGGTGAGAGTTGAGATTTGGGATAGTTCACAGTGATGCCATGTCTGGAAAAGAGGTCCAGGGTGGTGGAAAGAGAATCCATCAGACTGTCCTGAGACGGTGCCGACAACAGCCAGCTGTCCAGGTAAGGGAACACGTAAATCCTCTTGCGGCCGCAGCTACCACCGCCAGGCACTTGGTAAACACCCGAGGTGCCAAAGAGAGGCTAAAAGGAAGGGCTTTGAACTGATAGTGGTTTTCCTGAAAAGTGAACCTCAGGAAACGGCGGTGGGCCTGGAGGATAGGTATGTGTTGAGGTAAGTGTCCTGCATGTCCAGAGAGCACAGCCATTGGTTCTGTTGGAGCACGGGTAAGAGTCCCTGGAGAGTAAGCATGCGGAACCTCTTGTATTCCAGAAACAGGCTGAGCAGGCTGAAATCTATGATGGTCCTCAGACCTCCCATCTTTTTGGGTACTAGGAAGAAATGGGAGTAATATCCCATTCCTATCTGCCAGAGAGGAACCCGCTCTATAGCTGACTTTTCCAGTAGAGCCTGGATTTCGTGCTAAATGAGATGTTGATGGCCTGACTGGTAGAGAGACCTGCCCGGAGGGTTGACTGGAGGTCTGTCCAGGAACTCGATTGGGTGCCCTCTTGCAATGAGCATGAGTACCCAAGCGTCTGTGGTTATTGCCTTCCATCCTTCTAAGTGAAGGGCAAACCTTCCCCCCCAACGGTTCCTCGGAAAATAGGGGAGGAGGTGGAGGGAATCCCCTCGAGTCAGGAGGCGGAGGGGAGGGTCGCTTTACTACCTCCAGTGGCCTTTTGGACTTTTGACTGGGGGGTCTGGGCACCAGAACCAGTGGGGTGGCGCTTGCTCTGGTTCTGCCTATTCCACCTCTTCTGGGTGAGATGAAAAGGCTGCTTGGGTTTTTGGCCCAAGCGATACAATGAGCAGACGTCCCTGAGGGATCTGCCGCTCTCTTGTAGCTCCGTTATGATATCCTTTGCATCGCCGCCAAATAGGACAGAACCCCTGAAGGGGGCAGAGTGGTTTGGACATCTTGCGCCAGTCCCACAAACCAGAGCCAAGCCAGACGTCTCAAGCAAATGCCCGAAGCTATGCATCAGGCCACCGAATCCACGGAATCACAGGTGGCATGCAATGCATGGCAGCAGGAAGACTCGTTAAGTCTCACCTTCTCCAAAAGCTTATTTCTGAGATCCTCATCTGGAATAGCTTAAAGCTCCTTCTCCAAGTTGGATAAAGCCGACTTTTGGAAGGACACCATATGGACCATGTAATTAAGAGATCGAATGGCGCAGGTGAAGGAAGCGTAGTCCTTGCAGCCATATTGGTCTATCTGTTTGCACTCTCTGTCTGGAGGGGAGGCACTTAGATGCTTCAGCTAAGCCAACCTATCATGGGCTGCAATGATGACTATGGAGTTGGCCTTAGGCTGACTCGTGAGGTGGCATACCTTTCGGGGCGGGGTGACAGATTTTGTCAGCCTTTTAGAGACCGCTGGTATAGAGGATGGTTGTTGCCATATTGTAGATGTTAAGTCCTCATGTGGCCCCATCCACGGTGGGATGGGGAGGGGGTCTGCATTAGACAGGTCTAGGTGCTCCACGAGCCTTTTCCTTTTTGGGTCCATCTCCTGAGATGCCCAGCCACAGGCCTGCTGGATGGATCTGAGGAGTTCTGCAAATGATGGGTCCTCCGGTGGAAACTTGGGAGACTCCTTTGGTTGCAGTTCTATAGGGGAATGAGGCTCCGAATGACTGGCAGAGTTGGAGTCTGAGTTTGAAGACTCTGGTCTGCTAGGTAAAGAAGTCACATCAGGTACCACCTCCGTGACCCTGACTCCAGAAAAACACACCACTAGGTGCCTGCCAGAGTCCCTCTCCGACGACCTGTGGTCGACTGTGGATGGGCTCCTAGTGACTGCCCTATGGGTCGGGGTGGAAGCCACAACCCAATGAGGCTGTTCCAGCTCCTGCAGGAGTTGCGATCTGGCATCTTTCTACCAGGCCGGAATTGTCCCTTGTGGTGGAGGCCGAGGAGGAGGTGGTGGTGGTGGAGGCTGTTAGCCTGGGTACCCCGAGGGAGAGTATGGGGGTAGCCAGGAGTCTGATACCAGTAGGGGTAAGGCTGATGGTATCCCTGGTACATATGGCCTGGCACTGGGTACCCTGGTGTCGGCACCTGTGATTGGTACCCCAGCGATGGCCCTCCTGGCATCGGGTAAGAAGGGAACTGCGGCGGTGCACAGCCGGGGTATTTGCCAGTAGGGCCTGACGGCGGAGGGGCCGAAGGCCCAGAAGGCAATGGAGTCGAGGGACCACTAGTTGCATTAGGGTCCGTCGGCAGGCCTGGGGTCTCAGTCGTGATCCCTGAAGGGCCAGGAGGAGGCTCCGGTGTTGGAGCGTAAAATCCTGAAGCCATCAGGAAAAATGTGAACGGGAGATTGGCCTGGTGTCAGGGGTCGAACAGGACCAGACATCTGGTCCGAGACAGGTGAGGGGGATAAAGGAATTGAGCCCCCCCCCCCCGTCAACAGGTCCACTGGGGAAGTGGGAAGCTCGGATGGAAGGCCCGACGCAGGAGAAGAAGTCTCCTGGACAGCAGTACTTGAGTCCCAGGGAAAACGAGAGGTTGGACTGGGTCAGTGATACCCAGGAGGGAGAACCCTCATGGGACATGGGGGAGCCTGGAAGCTGGCTCTGCGTGATGTCGGATGCTGCCATAGGATCCGACGGGACAGCTTCTGCCGAGCGGTTGTCAGGCAGATCAGCAGCCGACTGATCGGCCTCGACTGAGCAGACGTCGGATGAGCCGGCGTATGACTTATCGGTCGCAGTTGAGCAGACAACAGAGGAGCTGGAGTCCGACTTATCAACCGAGGCCATGCACCAGGTGGCGGAGCTGGGGCGAGACTTATCAGACGAAGAGCTGTCTACAAGCCCCGAAACAGATCCTTCCGAGAGGAACACCCTTGCTACCCACTGACCGAGGCGGGGGAGGCGACTGATCCACCACCCACTTGAAGTGGCGTCGGCTGTCTGGCGACACTGAATAGAGGGAGACCGTTCCCGTTCCCAGCGCTTCTCCTTCTTCTTTTCCTTGCGCTCAGAGGTGTGTGAAGAGGAATGTTCTTGCAGCTCCTGAAGCTCCTTTTCCATTGATGCAAGGCGTTGTTTTAAAATATGGACATCAAGGGCCTTATGGTGCCTGACGCGCGTGGCCTGGTTAAAGGACTGGCAAAATATCGCAATCTGTCATCTGATGTTTTGGGCCCAAGCAGAGGACACAGCGGGAGTAACTGTCCCTGTGTGGGATATGAATGCTGCACTATAAGCACTTCTTAATTTTACATGAAGAATGCAACAAAATTACACAAAATAAATGGAAAAAATTTGGAAATACTTGGTGGACGACTGTAGCCACGTTTACTGCGAAGTCCGACGTCAGGAAAGAACTGGAGGGCGGGCATGGGGATCGCCCCCTAAATACTGTCTTGCCGAAATCCCATCATGTGACGCTGGGGGCAGTCTCCCGCTATGTATTGCTAGCTAGAAGTTTGCCATCCAGTCCTGATGCCAGGGGGCGCAGTCCTATACATGAAGACCTACTGCAGGAACCCTCTCGAAGTAAGATTGGTGGGAATGGTTGCCGCCATTAACCCCAGAAGCCTCAGATACAGCCTAGCAGGAACATACCGACTCTGAGCAACTTCCTGAGCCTGGGCCATGAGGCACTCCACTCTGTTCGGGGGCAGGAAACATTCCCTTGTGCCGAGTCCAGAACCGCCCCTATGTATTGTAGTCTCTGGGATGGAACCAGGACCGACTTGGGCAGATTGACAGTGATGCCCAGGGAAAGGAACAGCTGAAGAGTCCTGTTCAGGGTTTCCAGAAGCTGGTCCCTGGATGGAGCTTTTAAGAGCCAATCGTCCAGATAAGGGAAGATGTACATTCCTTCCTATCTGAGGGCTGCGACCACAGCTACTAAGCACTTGGTAAAGACCCGTGGGAGGACAAGTCAAATGGCAGCACCTTGAACTGGTAGTGCTCGCCCTGAAAAAGGGACCAGAGAAACCTCCTCTGAGGAAGGAACACCAAGATGTGCAGATTGGCGTCCTGCATGTCCAGAGAATACAGCCACTTACCCTGTTTGAGCAGGGGCATCAGACCTGACAAAGTTATCATGCAAAACCTTTTGTACTGGAGGTACAGACTGAGGTCCTTTAGATCTGGGAACAAGTGACCACCAAACAGTGTGGTTCACGATAAACTCAGCTATAGAGTCAAGCCATACAAAAGTGAGGGTACTGGACTTCAGGAGGGCTGACCTTGGCAAGATGGGAGAGTGCCTTAGAAAAGCACTAGCAAACAGGCTAGAAGGAGGGGTGGAGCAACAATGGGGAAACATCAAAACTGCCATCACAGAGGCAACAAGCCTTTGTGTGAAGCAAATAAACAAATCAAAATAAAAGAAAAAGCCACTATGGTTCTCAAGAGGTGGCGGGGAAGGTTAGGGAGAAAAAGATGGCATTTAGGAAGTATAAGGAAACAGAAGGAGCAGGACAGAGAACTGTAATAGTTAAGGCAGAAGGAAGCAGAAAGGGAAGTCAGAGTAGCAAAAGGCCCAAACTGAGGAAAAGATAGCCAACTCGGTTAAGAAGGGGGATAAAACCTTTTATAGGTACATCAGGGAGCGTAGAAAGACAAAGGGAGGGATAGTGAGGCTGAATAGAAAGGACGGTGGGTGGGCAGAGAGGGACAGTGAAAAAGCAGGGAAACTGAACGAATACTTCTGCTCAGTATTCACAAAAGAGGAGAAAGGGGAAGTGCCTAATCCAATTAACAGAATCACTCTGGATGGGGGTCGATTCCAGTCCTTTCACAGAAGAAAGGTTCTGAAAGAACTCCTAAAACTGAAGGTGGACAAAGCAATGGGGCCTGATGGAATTCACCCCAAATTCTAAAAATTAAGGCAGAACTAAGTAACACCACTGACTACCCTTTTAACAAATCATGGGAGGATAGTGTGGTACCTGAGGACTGGAGGAAGCGAATGTGATTCCCTTCACAAAAGTGGGAGCAAGACAGAGGCAGGAAACTACAGACCTGTCAGTTTGACCTCTGTGGCGGGGAACGTGATTGAACCACTTCTGAAGGAAATAATTGTTGAGTACATAGAGGAAAGTGGGGCTACGACCCAAGGTAGCATGGGTTCACAGTGGGAAGATCATGTCAGATGAATCTAATTGATTTCTTTGACTGGGTGACCAAAATAGTAGACCAGGGAGGGGCTGTGGACATGGCCTGCTTAGACTCTACCAAGGCATTTGACACAGTCCCACACAAAAGATTAATAATCAAATTAACCAGCCTGGGAGTGGGCCCCAGGCTTGTAGCCTGGGTAAAACATTGGCTGGACAACAGAACACAGAAGGTAACTGTAAATGGAGTCCACTCTGAAGAAAGGGGTTACTAGTGGGGTACCACAGGGTTCAGTACTGGATCCAGTCCTTTTTAATGTCTTTATAAGTGACACTGCAGAGGAACTGGAAGGAAAAGTATGCCTCTTTGTAGATGATACAAGATCTGCAACAGGGCTGATACACAAGGAGGTGTGGAAAAGATGAGAAGGGACTTGGTAAGGTTGGAGGAATGGTCAGAAGTATGGCAGCTTGGATTCAATGCAAAGAAGTGCAAAATAATGCACCTGGGAACCATAAACCCAAGGGAAGATTACACAATGTGGGGGCGTTTTAGCAACAACAACAAAAATGGAAAGGGACCTGAGGGTAATCGTATCAGATGACCTTAAGATTAGCAAGCAATGTGAGATGGCAGTAGGGAGGGTTGGGGGATACTGGGATGTATAGAGAGAGTCATCACCAGCAGAAAACAGGAAGTTGTTATCCCTCTGTACAGACAGTTGGTGAGACCCATCTGGAGTACTACATCCAGTTCTGAAGACCCCATCTCTGCAAGGACATAGACAGGATGGAGGCAGTCCAGAGTAGGGCAACTAAAATGGTGCAGGGTCTGCAAGAGATGCCATATGAGGAGAGACTAAAGGAGCTTAATATGTATACCCTTGAGGAAAGGAGGGAGAGGGGGGACATGACAGAAACTTTTAAGTACCTCAGTGGAATCAAGAAAGTCCAAGAGGGTAGCATCTTTCAGAAAAAGAAATGTGCAAGAACAAGGGGACACAATTTAAAGATAGAGGGGGGGACGGCTCAGGGGCACTGTGAGGAAGTATTTTTTCACAGAGAGGGTGGTGGATGCATGGAACAGCCTTCATGAGGAGGTTTTGGGGTCTAAAACTGTGGGAGAATTCAAGAATGCATGGGGCAGACATAAGGCAATTCTTGTGGGGGGTAGGAAGAAATAGGCTGTTGGTTAACTAAGATCTGCAGCTTATCCTGTAGGTAGGGAAGTGGGCAAACTAGGTGGGCCAAGCGGTCCTTATCTGCCGTCAAAGTCTATGCTGCTATCCAGAATAGGCCTCTAATCTCTTTTTGGGAACCAGAAAGAACCTGGAATAAAACACTTTGTTCCTCTGACACCTGGGTACTGGCTCTATGGCCTGTTTGCACAAGAGAGACTGTACCTCCTCCCGGAGCACTGGCATGTGGTCTGGAGGAGAGTGGGGGAGGCTGCTGGAAGGGTCTCTGGAGGACACTTCACAAGCCCCAGAGTGTGACCCTGTACTATAATCTGTAGAATCCAAGCGTTTGAAGTTATGGTTCTCCATTGATTCAGATGGAGGGAGAGCCAACCTCCGATCACCACCTCTTGGTTGGGGGCCCAAAGAGGGGGGACTGGCAAGAAGTCAAGCGAAGGTACATCCAGCCACGGGAGGCTGATGCATCACCTCTGGGATGCTTGGCAGCTGCTTTGGCACTGGAGGGGGCTGGTAGGGCAGCGGAGGCTCTTCTTTTGCCCTGAGGCCTCAAAGCTGGTCCCTGTCTGTTAGGGGCCTGATGAAAAAGGAGGGTGCTGCCTGCCTTTCTGCTATGGCTGGGTGCAATACAGTGAGTGGACAGACTTAATAGCTCTGCCTGAGGCCTGGAGATCATTAATAATGTCCTGGACATCTGGGCCAAACAGTTTAGTCCCATTAAAGGGGGCATTCAGCACCTTTTGATGGACATCCATGACAAAGCCAGAAACCCTCAACAAGGAGTGCCTTTGAGGGCATATGCCTGTGGCAGTCACCCTGGCAACAATATCAGTTATATTGTACAGTGCTCTCAGAAGTTGCTTGCTGACATCCTCTGCTGTCTGCAAGCACTGCAAAAGCTCCTGCTTCTGAGCAGCTCTGCCCTTCTTCCAATTAGTGTTCTGCTATTTCACCATGTGAAAAAGGTAATTTGCAGTCCCCAACCTGATGCAGAAAACGCACAAACCCTCTTACCCCACAGGTCGAGTCTGTGAGACTCCTTGTACGGCAGGAAGGAGACAATGTGCCTGGGTGCCTTAGGCAGGTGTCATAGGCAGCCTTAATTACAACTGTCCATCTCAGGCTGGGCCACACAGTAAGAAAACCCCTGAGGGGCATTATAGAGTTTATCCACCCTCCTGGGCATAGCTGGCACCATATCCGGATGGTGCCAAGTTGCAGTGGCAGCATTCCCAAAGCACACAAGATAGGAGGAATGATCTTTGGAGGAGACTCAGGAATTTCCAGGAAATCAACTAATTCTTTCCTGGTGACATCCTCCTCCTTTGTGTGAAACCCCACTGCAGAGGACAACTGCTTCATGATATTAAAGAAGGTGGGGTCCTCTGGAGGAGACCTAGGGGTGTGTCTGACTGAGTCCTTACTGACAGAGGAGGCAGTAGATTTGCCTGAGGAGAGGATCTCTTCGTCGTCCTCATCATCAGGAAAAATGAGGTCAGGGTGGTACTCCTCTTCGACATCAACCTCCTCAAGGTCCAAGCCCGATGAGTGCTGCACCGATGTCTAACCATAGGGAGCATCCCTTGGTCGACGGGGGTGGGGTGGAAGCTGAGATGGCCGTCGATGGTGCAGGAGACGAAGGCCTGAATGTACCAAGCTGATTCACAATAACAGAAGTGAACTTGGTGAGGATCTCACTGAAATCGACGAGCGCTGAGCCCCGTGTTGACGGTGGTGCTGGTGGTGGTGTGTCAACGGAGTCAGCAGTGAAGGCTCGATGGCAGGACCCTGAGAGTGAGAAGAGGTAGTTGTCCAAGGGCCTGGAGACACGTCAGGCCTCAACAGTCCAGTTGTCGACGACGAGCCTATCATCGAAGGAGGACAGCCCGATGACACAGAGGTCGACAACTGGCCGTCCTGAGGATTGGCCAGCGGAGCTGTTGGTATGGGCCTGGTAGGAGCCGAGGCCTGGACAGCAGATTTGTGCATTGATGCCAGAGCCACTGATGAAGATCCCCTGGGAGGAGGAGAAGAAGCAGAGGCCGTCGGGGAACTGGACGACTGCAGGGGGGAGCGGTTCCGATCTTGGTCGTTTTTTTTCTTTTTTTTTTTTTATGACTTCCTCCCCCCCAAGGACTTATCTCAGGCCTATGCGGACGGAAGCTTGACGAACCTGCTGGTGATTGAGAGGCTGGGACCCCTGCCCGGAACTGGCTATAGTACAGTTACGTAAGAACTTACCGTAATGGTAGATCTTCGAGAAGAGGTCTTGCAGCAGGTTTTTACAATTTGGCCTATGCCGCAGGCCCACGGACCCACCAGAAACCTTTAGCTAGCAGTCCCCAGCGGGGGCCACCCCAGACACAGGCTCCAACCCAAAGTCACCCAATGGTATATCGGGGGAGGGTCTCCAGCCCCACCTCAGTTCACCCACCATTAGAAAGGCCCCGGCAGGTGGACCAGGCGGAAGCTTGCCGTAAAAAAGGATGCAAAAACAGCTCAACAGGGGGAAGGAGGCAGGGAAAGCAGCGCCTGCTACAAGAACTCCTCTTGAAGGTCTACTGTTATGGTAAGTTCTTACATAGCTGTACTATCTTATTTCGAGTGGGAGCTCTTACAGCAGGCTATTACAATTAGGACTGAATCCCAAGCAGTACCGCAAAAAGGAACAGGAACTGAGAGGCAGCTGTAAGCGCCAGTGCTAAAAACAGGGCACCTCTAGGAAAGGAGGCCCTGAAGAACCGCTAGGCCGAAGCCTGCCCTTCTCCTAGAAGCAATGTCCAGGCTGTAGTGCTTAATGAAGGTATGTACTGCGCTGAAGGTAGCCACTGCACAGATGTCTCCGATGGAGACATTTCGCAAAGATGCAAATGAAGTAGCCACTCCCCTGGTAGAAAGACCCCTAACCAAGCCCAGTAGGGTTTTGTGGTACTTGCTGCAACAAAAAACATGCTTAGACACTGGAGTGCCTTGGCATCAAGGCACAAAGGCCATGAACAACTGCTCCATGTTATGGTGTGAAGCAGTGCATTTCAGATAGTACCTCAGCACCCTGTGGAAAGTATGCAGGAGCACTTCCTCCCTATTCGAGTGATCCGGATAATATGCCAGAAGATTGACATCCTGATTTAACACAAGTTTGGACACTACTATAGGCAAAAACTTAGGATTGGTTATTAAGGACACCCTGTCCCTATGAAAAATTAAATATCGCTCCTTACACATCAGTGCCTGAAGCTCGGAAACTCTCTGAGCAGAAGTAACTGCAACCAAAAAAAAAAAAAAACTCACTTTCCATGAAAGAAAGCAAAGCTCGCAATCCGCGGCAGGCTCGAAAGGGGGAAGGTTAAGCTTCTCAAGCATAAATAGGAGATCCCGGGGGTGGGGTACTGGATCTTGTATGGGAGGCTTAATATGTAAAATGCCCCTCACAAAAGTACAGGACACGTCCAGTTGGGCAAGCATTTTCCCTTCCATTGGTACACTGTAAGCAGAGATTGCTGACAAATGTACCTTTATGGAGGAGTAGCTCAAGCCTTGATTCAATAAGGAGAGAAGATACTCTATTATTGAGTTCACTGGGCTGGTGAGAGGGTCGAAGTGACAGTGCGAAGCCCATAGACAGAATCGTTTCCACTTCATAGCATAAGTGGATCTATTTAAGGGTTTTTCTTGCTGCCACAAGAACGTCTGCCACCTCCTGACAGACCCCAAACCTGGATGTGACAAAGTCTGCAGAAGCCAGGCATGAAGATGCAAGGATGTGAGGTCTGGGTGGACCAGTGTTCCCTGATCTTGGGAGAGCAAGTGCGAGCTTAGTGGCAGCTGAACTGGAGGTCCCACTGCCAACTGCTGAAGTAGTGGGAACCAAATCTGCCGAGGTTAGAACGGAGCGATAAGGATCATCTCTGCTCCTTTGGCCTGAAGCTTCAGAAGAACCCTCTGAAGAATGGGGAAGGCGTACAGAAAATACAGGTTACTCATCTGTAACAGGAGTTCTAGGAATGGTATATGTTGTTCATCCACACTTTCTGGCAGGTATCCTTGCCGCTTTAAATCTTGCCGGAAGGTCTTCAAGCTGGCTCCTCCCACCCACCCGGGTGGTAAACTCCGGCTCCGCCCATGCGCCAGATCTGGCCTGCTGGAAGCTCAGGTTGTGCGTCAAGCCGGGAGGTTGGGTGGAACTGTAGGATGAACAACATATACCATTCCTAGAACTCCTGTTACAGGTGAGTAACCTGTATTTCTAGGGACATGGATATGTTGTTCATCCACACTTTCTGGCAGACTCCTAGCAGTTCTCCAGGAGGAGGGAGGCAAGGTGCATACCCCCTACTTAGGGAATAGAGACTGGAGAACCGAGGCCCCAAAACCAGCATCCCAGCGTGACTCAAGGTCGATGTGGTAGTGGGTTATGAAGGTATGTGCCGACTTCCAGGTAGCAGCCCTGCAGACATCCTGGATAGGGACGTCCCTGGAAGCAGCTACCGATGCAGCGGTATGGCGGGTAGAATGAGCTCTTATCCCTCTGGGAGGCTCCATGCCCACCAACCTATAGCAGAGATCTATGCAGGAGGTGACCCACCTGCTTATCGTCCGCTTGGCTGCAGGTCTGCCAGGTGCGGCTTCAGCGTAGGTGACAAACAGCTGGCGAACCTCTCCCCGAACTTCAGCTGTGCGCTCCTTATAGTAAGCAAGCGCCCTTCTAGGGTCCAGAGTATGGAGCCTATATTCGGCCTCCGAGGTGTGATTGGGGTAGAACACTGGCAGAGTCAACACCTGGTTAAGGTGAAACTCCGACACCACCTTCGGAAGGAATTTTGGGTGGGGGCGCAGGACAACCTTGTCCCTGTGGAAGACCAGGTAAGGAGACTCGATGGAAAGCGCCTGGAGCTCTCCCATCCTTCTGGCTGACGTGATAGCCACCAAGAAGGTGGTCTTCCACGACAGGTGAGAGATGTCACACCTGTGCATTGGTTCGAATGGCTTGCCCATGAGCTTTGCCAGTACCAGCAGTAGATCCCACGGAGGTGGAGGTTCTCGCACCGGAGGGGAAATGTGATCAAGGCCTTTGAAAAAGCACCAGACCACCTTCTCCTGCGCCACCGACTGCTTCCCGGCCCGCGCCAGGTAAGCAGAGATGGCTGCCAGGTGCACCTTTAGGGTAGTCGACCTAAGCCCTTGCTGAGAAAGGGACCATAGGTAGTCCAAGATGCTTGCCAAGGGACAGGAGGAAGGGTCCAGGCCCTTGCCCTGACACCAAATGGAGAATCTCTTCCATTTGAAGGCATAGCATTTTCTGGTCGACTCCTTACGGGACGCCTCAACTATGTTGAGGACCTCGTCGGAAAGACCCAATGCCTGGAACTCTAGCCACTCAGGAACCAGGCCGTCAGGTGCAGGGATTGAAGGTCCGGATGGAACACCTTCCCCTGATTGACTGATAACAGGACCGGGCGAGCTGGGAGCTGCCTCGGGAGCCTGGAGCTGAGGCTGAGGAGATCTGGATATCAGCATTGGCCGGGCCAGTCTGGGACTACCAGAATCACCTGCGCCTTGTCCCTCCTCGCCTTGAGAAGCACCTTGTGGATCAAGGGAAATGGGGGAAAGGCGCAGAAGAGGCCTGGGGTCCACGGCCTCGAGAAGGCATCCCCCTGCAGCGAGCCCTGCTGAGGGGGGCATGAAACAGCCTCAGCTTCGCATTCTCCCTGGAGGCAAACAGGTCCACCTGAGGTGTGCCCCAGTGGGAGAACAGATCTTGTACTACCTCTGGCAGGAGAGACCACTCGTGGGACACAGCCCCTGTCCGGCTTAGGGCATCGGCCAGGGTGTTGGAGGCTCCTGCCACATGGATGGCTAGGAGATCCGCCTCCAGACTGCGCACGAGTGACCAAATGTGGAGAGCTTCCTTGCACAGAGGCATGGAGCACATCCTGCCCTGGCGGTTTAGGTAGGACATGGTCGTGATATTGTCCGTCTGTACCTGAACCACTTGACCCCGTAGAAACGGAGCAAAGGCGGTGAGGGCTAGACGAACCGCCCGAAGTTCCAGCAGGTTGATATGGCATCGGAACTCCCGAGGGGACCAGAGGCCGTGCGCTCTGTGCTCCCCCAGATGGGCACCCCAACCCATCAGAGAGGCATCGGTCGGTAGAGAGACCGTCGTCTCGGGGCGGACAAATGGGATGCCCTACTGCAAATGAGCTGGAACGGTCCACCACTGGAGAGCGTTCCACATCCCCTGGGTCACTGTCACTAGCTGGTCCAATGGATCGCAGCGTTGTGACCACTGGCTGGCCAATCCCCACTGAAGGGGACGCATGTGCCAGCGGGCCCAACAGACCACGCTGGTGCAGGCCACCATGAGACCCAGGAGGCGCAGGAAGTCCTGGTCAAGGCCCGATTGCCCAACCAGAAATGATTGGACAAAGGAGGAAAGAACCTCGGCCCTGTCCGCCGGGAGCCGTGCTCTGGCTCGAAGAGAGTCGAGCTCTGCCCCGATGAAAAGAATCACCTGCTTTGGTCCGAGTTCTGACTTGGCCTCGTTGATGAGAAGGCCGATCTGAGAGCAAACCTGGAGGGCCAGATCTCTGGACCGCTCCACCTCCCGTCTGGAGGGGGCTGCAATCAGGCCATCGTCCAGGTAAGGGTACACCCGGACCCTCGGCGCAGAGAATGCTGTCACCACTGCCATGCATTTGGTGAAGACCCTGGGAGCAAGAGAAGGCCGAAGGGCATGGCTCGGGAACTAGTAAAGGGATCCCTCTGCTCGGCGAAGGAATCTCTGGTGAGATGGCCGGATAGGGACGGAAAGAAGAACGTCCTGTAGGTCCAGAGAACAGAACCACACGCCTGCTCCAGGGATGGTATTATCTGAGCCAGAGTGACCATCCTGAAGGTCCAAGACCTTAGGAACTTGTTTAGATCGTGCAGGTCGAGAATGGGGCGCCAGCCCCCCGTCCGTTTTGGGACCAGGAAGTACCTGGACACAAACCCCAGGTCTGAGGGAGGGTCCGCTACCTCTCTGATCACCTCTTTCTCGAGGAGCAGAGTGATGTCGGCTCGGCGAGCCGACAGCGAGGCTGCGGAACCCGAGGCCCCCCGGGGGGTACCGGCTCGAAAGGGAGGGGCCTGCTCGAACTCCAGAGGCAGGCCCTTTCCTACCACTTCCAGCACCCACTGGTCTGTGGTGATAGCGGACCAAGCGGAAAGGAAGTGGCGGAGCCGTCCCCCCACGGGGAGGGGGAACCTGGGCTGGAGTGACAAGGTTGGGTCGACACCCCTCAACCCGTCACTGGGCAGGCTTGGAGGAGGGACCGGCCGAGGGACTTCTTGGGCCTCTACCTCCCTGCTTCCTGGAAGAGGAAGCCGCAGGCTTGGGTTTGGGATGCCAAGTGCGAGCCTGCTGGCCCTGATGCTGCTGGGCCGGACGTGCCGTGGGCGCAGACGGACGAAAGGGCTTGGGTTGCGGTCTGCAGCCCTTGTCCCTCTGGGCGGAGGAGACCGAGTCCAGAGTGGCATTGGACTTTTTGATCCTCTGGAGGTGACCTTCCAGTCCAGGGCCGAAGAGGTCGGTCCCCAAGAAGGGGACATCCACCAACTTGTGCTGGGTATCCGCTGTGAAGGGGGATATCCTCGCCGATGTCCAGAGCAGTCTGAAGTTGCTGCTTGGCCACTGCTCTGCCCTGGTCCCACACCTGCTTGACCGCGGTCTGCAGGTCAGCCGGGAGATGAGGGACTACCTCGTCCAGGGAGCCCAACAGGGCGTGAGAAAAGTGTTCCATCAGCATGGCCGAGCTGGCCTGACGAAGGCCAAGGGAGGACGCAGCGTAGACTTTGCGCCCGGCGTGGTCCAACTTCTTGGACTCCTTGTCGGGAGGCTTGTCCATGTCCCTGGCGCTTCCGGCATGCCGGAAGACGCTGTCGGTAACCAACCCCTTGGCTGAGGGGTGTTCCGAAAACCCGGACAGGGAACCGGTAGGGACGGCATACTTCCTCGCCATCCTGGCCGAAGGCGCAGGGCAGGAAGCAGGATGCTGCCAGAGCTCCAAGGCCGGGCCGACAATGGCCTCGGCCACCGGAAAGGCCTCCATGGGAGAATCCCCTTGGTCCAGTATCTCCGTTGGTGGATACTTGGCCCACTTGGATACGGGCGTGAGCTGCATCCCGGTGGACTCCGAGATGAGCCTAAGCAAACCCATGAAGGACGATGGGCTATCGTCCAGCGACTGACCTCTGGAGGACTCCAAGTCGACCTGCCTGGAGAACAGGGAGGAATCGTCGTCGGACTCGGACGAGTCCGCAAAGAGCTGCCTTGGGCCTGAGCCACCCTCCACCTGCCAGGGGCGGTCGGGAGTGAGGATGACCGACAGCCTATGGGGCAGGCCCTGGGCCGACCAAGAATTCTTGGTCAGGGCCCCACTTTTTGGCTGTGGAGGCGGAGGTTCCACCAGAATCGGTGGGACAGCCGGTTTTGGTCGAGCAACAGGCCCGGGGGCAGGCGCCTCGGCTAGGGCGAGGGGTTGCTTCGGCCGCTCCGGTGACAGCCAATTGATGGCCGGAAGCGACAGCGTCCGGCACTCCCGGACAGAAGGAGCTAGTTGCCACATGAGGTCCTCGTAAGCGTCGGCGCAACTGCGTCGAGCCTCTCCTCGTCCGAGGAGGAAGATGGGGACAGCGGCGACGCGCCATTACGGACCGAGACCGTATGTCGGGGGATCAGCTGGACCGAGAAGATGTCCGAGACCGAGAACCTTGGCGTTTCCGAGGAGGGTTCTGGGGCAGGGGGAAACCCGCTTCCCTCGGCTCAGAAGTTTCAACCGTGGACTCCGAACCGGAGGCACAGGCAAGCCCACGGTAACCTCGACCGCTGGGAACCGGGAGTGAGGGGTTTCGCTTCCACCAGTCGACAACCCGTCCGACAGGTCGAGAAAACTGACTTAGCCGACGGGTATCTCGGTCAACTGACCTGACGGGACACCGTGAGAGCAGTGTGGTCGAAGTCAAGGGTCGGAATCTAACGACTACTCTGGAAGGGGACCTCTCCGCCCTAGGAGCGCTGACGGAGGGACTTACCTTTAGAGTCCTTCTTTTTGGACTGAGAGGAAAGTCCTGAAGTTGTTGGTCCCTCTCCCTTGGTGGAAAGGGACTGACAGAGCTCCTTAAAAGAAGCTGAATAGGAGGATCCCAAGGAGAGCGGGATAAAGGCCGCAGCCGAGGAAGACGAAGATGTGGCCTGCGCCGCCGCCTCCTCGAGGGCGATCATTTGCCCGAGCTGTTCCACCGAGCCAGCCACAGCGGAAACCGCCAAACAGGCCTCCTTCGACTTTACCAGCGGGTAGCGTTTCTCGGGGTGCCCACGTTGTAAATGGGCGGCGCGGTCTTCCAGGACGTAGACCGAGAAGGAAGAGCACAGGTCACAGGCCTGCGGGTCGTGCTCAAGGCCAAAGCAGTAGACGCACGTGGAGTGCGGATCCGTCCGAGACATCTTCTGCCCGCATGGGCACCTCCGAAAACCGGGAGTCGATTTGTCCATCGCAGCCGCGAGGAAATAAATGACTGAAGTCTTGAAAACCTTAAAAGTTATTTCGGATAAACCAAGAAATAGGAACTAGTCTGATATCAGAGCGTTATGAGGGAACCTGAGCTCAAGCGGTAAGGAAGATCTACGCCATGGAAGGAGCCGAGAGTTTACCACCCGGTGGGTGGGAGAAGCCAGCCTGAAGACCTTCCGGCAAGATTTAAAGCAGCAAGGATACCTGCCAGAAAGTGTGGATGAACAACATATCCATGTCCCTAGAACCTCCCTGTTGAACAGAGAGAAAACCTGTCTGGCCAGAAAACACCAGGTGATGGCTCTTGTGAGCAGAAACTGGGCAGTCTGGCATTGAGTGAAGATGCAAAAAGATCCAACTCTGGGCAGCCCCACCTGTCAAACAGTTTATCTGCTACCGACTGGAGGAGCTACCACTCATGGGCCTTGGACCGAGACCGGCTTAGGCTGGTGGCCAAGATGTTTTGGACGCCTGGAACATAAACAGCAGTGAGGTCTAGGCGGTGTTCCAGTGCCCAATACCAGATCCTCATCGCCTCCTGGCATAGGGGATAGTGCTCCTTTGCTTGTTGACATAAAACACTATCAATGTGTTGTCCGTCTGGATAAAAAGACGGCCTGGTGAAAGGTCCGTCTGAAACATCCGCAAACGTTCAGGACTGCTCGCACCTTGAGAATGTTGATATGGAGCTCCTGCTCGTCTGGAGACCATGTTCCCTGGGTTTGTCTGTCTCCTAGATGAGCGCCCCAACCGAGACAGGAGACATCTGTCATTAGGATCAGTCTCGGGGGGGGGGGGGTTCCTGCCGAAAAGGAACCCCTCGTTCCAGGTTGGAGGGGTCCAACCACCAAGAAAGAGTCCTTCTTGCTGGGTCAGAGATGCTGACCGTCTAGTCCAGATTGTCTGACCTTTGGTCCCAATGCACCCTGAGCATCCACTGTGGGATTCTCATGTGGAGGCGAGCCAAAGCAACTGTGGGAATGGCTGCCGCCATGTGCCCCAGAAGTCTGAGGAAGGTCCTGACTGGCACCTGTGCAGCCATGGATACCATCTTGGATACGCCCCTTAGACAACCCCCCCTGTCCTGAGGGAGAAAGGCCATGCCCTGAACTGTGCTGAGGACCTCTCCAATGAATAGGAGTCGCTGACTGGGCTCTGGGGAAGACTTTGGAAAGTTCAGGGTGATCCCCAGCTCTTGGAAGAGAATAAAGGTGTCTTCGAGACTGCAAACTAGCTGAGCCCTGGAAGGCAATGCCAAGAGCCAGTCGTCTAGGTAGCGGAAGACGTAATGGGCCTGGCGTCTGAGAGCTGTATCCACCACTGCTAGGCATTTGGTGAAGACTCGAGGAGCGGAGGAGAGGCCGAATGGTAAGGCTCGGAACTGATAATGACTCCCCTGGAAGTGGAACCTCAGGAACTTCCAATGGGGAAGGAAGACCCTTATGTGCATATAGTCATTTTGCATATCCAGGGAGTAAAGCCAGTTCCCTTGGTGCGAGAGGGAAATGAGGCCTGGCAGAGTGACCGTCCTGAACCGTTTGTACTCTACAAAGAGATTTAGGGAACTGAGGTCCCGGATGGGCCGAGGGTTCCCAGTCTTTTTTGGAACCAGGAAAAAATGAGAATAGTAGCCCTGTTGTCCCTGGGGGACCAGCTCTATCGCCTGCATTAGAAAAAGGGCCTGGATCTCTCCTCCTATCAGAGGAATGTGTGAAGGAGGATAATGGGAGGACCCTAGTGGTTTTTCTGGAGGGATCTGGAGGAACTTGAGAGCATGTCCTCTCCTTACTAGGTCTAGAACCCAGAGGTCTGTTGTGATGCTGCTCCCTCCATCCCTCTAGGTAGAGGGAGAAGCGACCCCCTACTGACTCCCCCATCGCCTTTGCCGCAGGAGGGGAGGCCGGTAGCGAGTCACTGGGTAGATCCGGGAACCGGCAGAGAGGGCTGGTAGGATGTGAGGCCTCTAGAGGCAGAGCTCCCAGAAGCTTGGGTTATAGCCTTTCTCTTAAAGCCACCTCTCTACAGGAACTGGCCACGGGTATTTTGCCCTGAGGGCTTATGAAATGGCTGTTTGCGGAAAGGTTTCTGGTTCCCCTTATATAGCTTTCGGACAGACCAGATGGACTTCTCTGAATCTTGGAAGCGAGAGATGAGTTTCTCCATCTCCTCCCCAAAAAGGACAGAACCCTGGAATGGAAGGTCCAGGATTATGGATTGCAGATCCTAGGAGAACCCTGAGACTCTAAGCCAGGTGTCGAGCTTAAGGCAAACGCCGGAAGCCACTGCCCTCGAGGCTGTATCTGCAGTGTCGTACGAGGCTCTCAAAACACGAGTGTCTACATCCGAACCCAACTTCAGTAGGTCCAGAAGTTTGGTCTTTTGTGCCAAGTCTGGTAACGCTTGATCCATTTCTAGGCCCTTCTCCCAGATACCATTCTGGTGCTGGACCATATGCGTGAGGAAGTTCAAAGAACAGATGCAACAGCTGGAGGCAGAATAAACCTTCTTGCCCACCTGATCCAAGAATCTGGACTCAACATCAGGAGGCCGGGAACTAAGGTGTTTAGGCTTCTTGGATTTACTGTGGGCAGCCGTAATCACTATAGAGTACACCTGAGGGTGTTCCGTCAGAAAAGGCTCCTCCCTTGGGGCTCTGTACAGCCTGTCCAATTTCTTGGGAACTGCCAAGGTGGTGGAGGGATGCTTCTAAGTGATCCGAGTAAGATCCTGGAAGGTATCCGCAACAGGAGAAACTACCAAAGGCTTTGGCTCCTTCTGCCTCAGGTATTTTGCCAACCTCCGGTGTTCTGGATCCAGATCCTCCGTCTGGAAAAAAATTTGCTAGAAACCACTAAACTTCATTCTAAAGGCAACTGAAGAGCCGATGGAAGCGGGTCTGCGGTGGGAAAAGAACTGAAGTGGGGCTGGGGACCGCCCCCTGATATACCACTGGGCGACGTCAGGGGAAGCCCCGCTGGAGACTGCTAGCTAAAGATTTCTGATGGGTCCTAGTGCCTGTGGCATAGTCCTAATTGTAACAGTCTGCTGCAAGAGCTCCCACTCGAAGTAAGATCTGATGATCCTTTAGGAAATTTTTAGGAGCCTTCTTTCTTCACCGAAGCGCAGTTTGACTAAACTTTTGGCAGAGCTCACAGTCATAAACTTCGTGTTTAGGCCCAAGACAGCAGACACATAAAGAATGCTCGTCTGTAGAGGCAATCTTCTTTCTGCAGCAGCAGCAGCAACGGAAAAGAGAAGTAGAAGGAGAAATTCTCGACATAAATAAAATAAAGGAATCTCCAAAGAAAAGAGATTCCAAAGAAAATACAAAAGAAAACATCTGTAGGCAGAAAAGGCACGAAACTGCGTTGGACCTTCCACAGAGACCCGTGTAGACTGAGTCAACGGTGGGAAAGAACTGAGGAGGGAGCGGGGCCGCTCACTCCTTTGTAGAGCAGGTGACGTTGGCGTGGGCGGACCCAGTTGTACTGCTGAAAATCTTATTTGTGGATTCCCCTTCACCGATGGTGAAGTTATTAAGGTGTGACCTAATGACTGAGATACCCCCAATGAAGGTCTACTGGTACAGGTGAGTAACGTGGTTTTCTTGGGATGTGGATATGGTGCACTATCCACACTTCTGGCAGGCTCCTAGCAGTTCTCCAGGTGAAGGGGGCAAGGCACACACACTCTATTTAGGGAACAGAAATTGGACAACTGAGGCCCTAAAACCAGCACCCCAGCATAACTCAAGGTCGATGTGGCAGTGGGAAATGAAGGTGTGTGCTGACTTCCAGGTAGCAGCCCTGCAGATTTCCTGGATAGGGACATCCCTGGAAGCAGTCACAGATGCAGTGGTATGATAGGTGGAATGAGCCCTTAGTCCTACGGGAGACTCCCTATCCGCCAACCTACAGCAGAGTTTGATGCAGAATACAATCCACCTGCCAATCATCTGCTTAGCTGCCAGTCTACCAGGTGCAGCTTCAGTGTAGGTGACAAATAGCTGGCGAACCTCTCCCTGAACTCCAGCTGTGCGCTCCTTATAGCAGGCAAGCGCTCACTGCAGATCCAATGTATGGAGCCTGTGTTCGGCCCCCGAGGTGTGGTTGGTGAAGTACACCGGGAGATTAATCACCTGGTTAAGGCAAAAATAAGACACAACCTTTGTGAGGAACTTCGGGTTGGGGTGAAGGACAACCTTGTCCCTGTGGAAGACCAGGTAAGGAGACTCCACTGAGAGCTCACTGATCGTTCTGGCTAACGTGATAGCCACCAGGAAGGCAGTCTTCCACGACAGGTGAGACATCTCACACCTGTGCAATGATTCGAATGGCTTGTCCATAAGCTTTGCCAATACCAGCAACAAGTTCTAAGGTGGTGGTGGTGGTTCATGCACTGGAGGGGAAATGTGGTCCGGGTCTTTAAAAAAATGCCATACCACCTTCTCCTGCTCCACTGACTGCATACCAGCCCATGCCCAGTAAGCAGAGATGGCAGCCAGGTGCACCTTGAGCGTCGTTGACCAGAGACGAGCCTGACAGTGGGACCAGCAGTAGCCAAGAATGCTAGCCACTGGACAAGACAAAGGGTCAAGGCCCTTGCCCTGGCACCAAATGGAGAAACTCTTCCATTTGAAGGCATGGCATTTTTGGGTTGACTCCTTCAAAGAAGACTGGACCACAGTTAGGACATCATCGGAGAGACCCAAAGCTTGGAACTCTAGCTGCTCAGGAACCAGGCTGTCAGGTGCATGGATTGAAGGTCCAGATAGAGTAACTTCCCCTGACTGCAAGAGAGCAGGTCCGGGCATACAGGGAGATGCCTCTGGAGCCTGCTGCTGAGGCCAAGGAAATTGGGGAACCAGAACTGGCAGGGCCAGTCCGGAGCCACCAGGATCATCCATCCCTTGTCCCTCTTGGCCTTAAGCAACATCTTGTGGATCAAGGGAAATGGAGGAAAGACATAGAGACGGCCTGGGGTCCAGGGCCTCGAGAAGGCATCCTCCTGCAGCATTCCCTGCTGAAGGGGGTAGGCGCAATACAGCTTCAGCATTGCGTTCTCTCTCGAGGCGAACAGGTGCACCAGAATGGTGCCCCATTGGGAGAAAGTACAGTTATGTAAGAACTTACCGTAACAGTAGATCTTCGAGAACAGCTCTTGCAGCAGGTAACACCATTAGGACTGAAGCCGGCAGGCGTCAGGACCCACGAATTCTTCTAGCTAGCTAACTTCAGCGGGGACCGTCCCCGACATCGGTCCCGCCTCCGACGTCAGACGTAGTACATAAGGGGGCGGTCCCGCCAGATTCCCCAGTTCTCCGGCCGGAGACTTCCGGTCACAGGACGACATCAGAATGGGAGACCAAGGATCCATCATCAGAAGACAAAAAGGGCGTAAGCCCTTGCTCAAGACTCGGTAAGTCATGCCTCCTCCAAGGGGGTAGGTGGGCGGGAAGGTACCTGCTGCAAGTGCTGTTCTCGAAGATCTGCTGTTACGGTAAGTTCTTACGTAACTGTACTATCTTACTTCGAGATACAGCTCTTGCAGCAGGTAACACCATTAGGACTGATTTCCAAGCAATAACGCTTGTATGCATTCTGGGAGGAGGAAACTAGGAAAATCCATCCAAGTTCTGACTCTAGGACAGGAGACCCTGTAGCACAGCCAGGCCGAAACCGGCTCTTCGCCGTGAAGCAATGTCCAGGCTGTAATGCCTGATAAAGGCATGCACAGAGCTCCAAGTGGCTGCAGCACAAATGGCAGAGGAGGAGACGTGAAGTGCTGCAAAGGAGGTAGCCACCCCCCTAGTGGAATGGCCCCGGACTGTACCCGGGAGGGGCTTCTGCTTAGCATCATAGCAGTATGATATACACTGGACAAGCCAGCGAGAAAGGGACTGCTTCGATACTGGTTGGCCCATCATCCTCTCAGCAAAGGAAACGAAGAGTTGCTCCGACTTGCATGGGTGTTTAGTCCTGTTCAGGTAATACCTTAGACAGCGGTGAACATCCAGGGTGTGGAGCAGCTTCTCCTCTATTAGAATATTTAGGAAATATACAGGCAGGTCAATGTCCTGATTGAGAGTGAGTGCAGAGACCACCTTAGGCAAGAACTTAGGATTTGTCCTCAGGGACACTCTGTCCTGGTGGAAAATCAAATAAGGTTCCTTACACATTAGAGCGTGAAGCTTGAAATTCTCCTTGCTGGACGTAACAGCAACTAAAATAACGTTTTCCATGACAGGAAGCGCAGCTCGCAATCCGCGGCAGGTTCAAAAGGGGGAAGCGTGAGCTGTTCCAGGACAAAGAGTAAATCCCATGGAGGAACAGGGTCCTTAATGGGTGGCCTTGGTGTGTAACCCCTCTCAGAAAGTCTCGAGAGGTGTCAAGTTGCACCACTGTGCGCTGTCCCACCGGGAAGTGGTAAACAGAAATAGCGCAGAGGTGCACCTTAATAGAGGAGTAGGTGAAACCCGAATGGAAAAGGGAGAGCAGGTATTCTAACACCGCTTTCACCGGACAACCTAGAGGGGAAAGGCCGCATGCTTGTGACCACAGGCAAAAGCGACGCCATTTCATGGCGTACGTTGCATGCGTTGCCAGCTTTCTGGCCGCGGAAAGAATTTCCGCCACCTCTTGCGAGACCCCGTGTCGCAAAATGGCTATGTCTCTAGGAGCCATGCATGCAGGTTCAGTGAGCGTAAGTCCGGGTGGACTAGAGAACCTTCCTCCTGAGACAAGAGATGGGAGCTGAAAGGCAACGGAATTGGAGGTTCCCGGGACAGCTGCGTTAGCAAGGGGAACCAGATCTGTTTGGGCCAGAATGGGGCTACCAGGATCATTACTGCATGCTCCCTGCGCAGTTTGAGAAGAACTCTCTGGATCAACGGGAAGGAAGGGAAAGCGTACAGGAATCTGTCCGCCCAGGAGAGGGACAACGCGTCTCGCCAGAAAACACCAGGCCCTGGATCTAGCGAGCATAAATTGGGCAGTTTTGCGTTGGATGGGGAAGCAAATAAGTCCAGTTCTGGAGTGCCCCATCGAAGAAACAAATCCTCTGCGACCCCTTGAAGAAGTTCCCACTCGTGGACTCTGGCCTGGGAGCGACTCAGGCCATCTGCGATTGTGTTGTCCACTCCGGGAACGTGAACTGCAATCAGGTTCGCGCCGTGTCGAATTACCCAATCCCACACTCTCATGGCTTCCCTGCAAAGGGGGTAAGAGTGTGCGCCTCCTTGTTTGTTGAAGTAATACATCACTGCCGTGTTGTCTGTCTGAAGCAGAAGAGTGCACGACGGGACTTCTGACTGAAAGGCCTGCAGGGCGTAGAGGACCGCTCTCATCTCCAACACGTTGATGTAGAGGTGGGCTTCCTGAGGGGTCAATGTTCCCTGGGACCTCACCCCGTTCAAGTGCGCTCCCCACCTAGCCCTGAGGCGTCTGTGGAGAGGATTATCTCCGGGGACGGCGCTGTAAACGGGACACCTGCAGAAAGTGTCCCTGGGTCTAGCCACCATTGCCAGTCTCGAATCACGGCATTTGTGATTCTGACCGGATGCTGCATGTGGTCTTGCCTTTGGTCCCACTGCACTTTGAGCACCCACTGAGTTACCCGCATGTGGAGCCTTGCCAAAGGGACTGTCGGAATAGTTGCAGCCATGTGTCCGAGCAGACGAAGGACCAGCCTGGCAGGGACAGTCTTCTTCGCCGAGAGATCCCTGATGAGGGATCTGATGCATTCTGCTCTGTCGTCTGGGAGAAATGCTTTCTTCTGAACGGTGTCCAGAACTGCGCCTATGAACTGCATCTTCTGTGACGGTACGAGGAGAGACTTCTCATAGTTGATTATAATGCCCAGAGACTGGAGCAAGTCCTGAGTGCTCTGAATAGCCAGCAACAACGCTCTCTGGAGGCGCCATGAGAAGCCAATCGTCCAAGTACGGGAACACATAGCAGCCCTGTCTCCTTAAGGACGCTGCCACGACTGCCATGCATTTGGTAAAGACCCTGGGGGCCGATGACAGTCTGAACGGAAGGGCCCGGAACTGAAAATGGTAGCCGAGGAACTCGAAGCGCAGGACCTCCTGTGCGCTTGAGCCACTGGGATGTGCAGGTAGGCGTCCTGCATGTCTAGGGACGCTAAAAAGGTGTCCTGCTTCAGCATGGGAATGAGGCCCGGAAGGGTCACCATGCGAAATCGTTTGTAGGCGACCGACGTATTTAGGTCGCTGAGGTCCAAGACTGGACGGAGGTCCCCTGTTTTCTTGGGAACCAGAAAGAAGTGGGAATAGTATCCGGAATCTATCTGGTTCTCTGGAACATACTCTACCGCTCCCTTCTGCAGGAGCGTGAGTATTTCTTGCCTGATAAGCAATTTGTGCTGACCCAAGTAATGGGAGAGCAGAGGAGGCTTCGAGGGTGGCTTGTCTGCGAATTCTATAAAGTGGCCTTTTTCGACCAACTGAAGAACCCATCTGTCGGTGGTTATGGACTGCCATCCTGGCAGTTAATTCGCAATACAACCCCCGACCTTGATGTCCCGTTGATCCTGAGGGGCGGGGGCCCGGAAGGAGTCAGGCTGTGGCGGCGGAGGGAGCCGCGGGCTGAGCCAGCTTAGCTGGACGCTGACTTCTGCCCGTGGGCTGTCTTCCCTGGGCTCTGCGGGAACCGGAGCCCCTCGGTTGTGGACCGGTGCAGGACTGTTGTCTCTGTGTCCATCCACGAAAACGGCTTTGGTTCCTACGAAAGGAACTAAGCTTTGGTCGGTACATTGCCTGGACCGACCTCACCGCCTTCCCGGCCTCTTGGAGCTTGGTGAGAACCTTCTCAGAGGGTGCACCAAAGAGAACTTCTCCTTCGAAAGAGGCGTCCATGATGTTCTTCTGGACGTCCAGGGTAAATCCGGAGACACGGAGCCATGAGTGTCTCCGGAGGCATACGCCTGAAGCTGCCGCTCTGGCCGAGGAGTCCGCGGAATCATACGCGGCTCGCAGCACCTGGGTTCCCATGTCCGAACCCATACGGAGGAGCTGCAACATCTCCTCCTTCTGCTCACCTTCTGGCAATTTCTCTGCCAGATCCAGTCCCTGTTCCCACAAGGCATTTTGGAACTGCACCATGTGGGTCAAGTAGTTCAGGGATCTGATGGCACATGTAGCGGAAGCATACGTGCGCCTGCCCATAGCGTCCAGCTGTTTGGACTCTGGGTCCGGTGGCAGGGTGCTCAAATGTTGCGGTCTCTGGGACCGGTCATGAGAGGCTGTGATGACCAGAGAGTCGGCCACAGGATGTTGAGCCAAGTACTGGTCCTCCTTAGGAGCCTTGTACAGGCGGTCAGCTTTCTTCGGCATCGACAGGCGCGAGTGTGGACGCTTCCACGCTGCCTTGGTGACGTCCACAAAAGTGTCAACGAAGGGTGGTACCACCACAGGCTTGGGATCCTTCTGCCGAGATATCTAGTGAGGCGTAATCTTTCCGGGTCTAACTCTTCTGCATCCAAGCCCATGTTCTCTTGGATATGTCTCTTGATTTCCGAGAACGATGGGTCATCCGGAGGAGATCTAGGAAGCTCACGTGGGTCCGGAGAGGGGATCGGAAGGGGAGAGAGGGATCTGGATCTTGTCGAGGACTCCGATCCTGTACCCTCTGTCGAAGGTGAACGGCAGCGTCTTCTGGGTCTTAGGACTCGGTGACCCTGAAGAGGATCTAGACGGAGGTCTCCTTTTGTCTGATCTTCCCCTTGGAGGGTCCATAGGCTCCTGGGGGGGAGGTACTCGGCCTGCTGCCCCGGATGGGGATGGGAAGGGCGCAGGGGCGGAGGGGTCGAGGTGATGGAGGAGGAGGAGGTAGAGGAGGTGGTGGGAACCACATCCTTTTTAATGGTATCCCACCAGTAGGTAAATAGCTCCTTAACCTCAGAAAAAGAAAGGCCCGACGACGGACCGGGAGCCGGTGGCCGGTCGTCGGGTTCTGGTGTCGGCTGCTCAGGGGCCTCAGGTTGCGGGGAGGGTTCTCTGGGAGGCTCGACAGGACCAGGTTCGCCCGTCTGGTCCTCGGGCTGCATCAATTCCTCCTCTGTATTAGTCTCCTGACCAACGTCGGTAGGAGGCGTCGGGGTCCTCTTCTCAACTCGTGCGACGCCGGCCTCCTGCCGACGACCGAGAGGGCGAAGGCCTGACTGGCGACGGGCGTCTGGCAGTCGACGGCTCCTGGGACCTGTGATGAGTGGCCGACGTTGGACAGGCCAACGTCGAGTCCGACGGCTTCTTAAGCGAGGTAAGCTCCTTAGTCTTCCGCTGGGGAGGAGGAGGCAAGGAGGCAGACCTGACGTCGGGTTCGAAATGGCGGGAACCCGACTCGAGGTGATGATGATGGTCCCCAGACCTAACCAGGGCGTTGGAAGAAGAGGACGAAGAGGGCCTGGAGGTCTTGGCCTGTGAGGAGGAAGAGGAGCCTGAAGGTTTCTTCACCGCAGCGGAGGGAGGCTGACAGCGGGCCCGGGAAGGCGAACGGTCAGACCGGGAGCTGGAACTACAGGAGTCGGAGGCCCTAGACGGGGACCTGGATGGAGCCTTCTCCCTGTGCTTCTCAGAATGTTTCCGGGCTTTCTCAGCAGAACTCCCCTTGGAGGTGTCCATGGCCTTAACTTTCTCCTCGAGCAGGAACGCCTGCAGAGCCTTCTGGCGATGGATCTGGGTCCGGCTGTTGAACCCCTGGCAGAAAATACAGGACCGGGTGTCGTGGTCTGGGCCTTGGCACTGGACGCAGGCCGAACGTGGATCCTTGAATGGGATTTGCTTCCCACAGGCGCACTTCGAGGGATGGCCTTCAACGGAGGTTGGAGAGGACATCAGACAGCAACTGAGCCGAAAAAATGAACTTTTTCCCGAAGGAAGAACTTGACCATGCGTCGCGCGCTAGAAACGATCCAAAGGGTCGAGACATGGAAGTCGACAGCGGGAAAAGAACTGGAGAATCTGACGGGACCACCCCCTTATGTACTACGCCTGACGTCGGAGGCGGGACCGACGTCGGGGGCGGTCCCCGCTGAAGTTAGCTAGCTAGAAGAATTCCGTGGGGTCCTGATGCCTGCCGGCTTCAGTCCTAATGGTGTTACCTGCTGCAAGAGCTGTATCTCAAAGTAAGATCAGGCTGTGTACTACTCGAGATGGAGGGACCACTTGTGAGATGCCTCGTCCACAGTGCTGAGGGCATCCGCAAGCTGGTTGGAGATGCCGACCACATGAATGGCTAGGAGACTGGTGTCCAGGCTGCACACGAGGGTCCAGATGCGGACAGCTTCCCTGCACAGAGGAAGGGAGTGCATTCCGCCCTGTTTCTTGAGGTAGTACCTGGTCATGGTGTTGTCTGTCTGGACCTGAACGACCTGACCCCGGATGTGAGAAGCAAAGGCAGTCAGCACCGGCCGAACTACTCACAGCTCCAGCAGGTTGATATGGCATCGGGACTCCTCGGGGGTCCACAGTCTGTGTCCTCTGTGGTCCCTTAGGTGGGCACAGCAGCCGATCAGGGAAGCATCGGTCAGGATGACCGTTCGCTCTGGGCGGACAAATGGGATCACTTCCTGCAGATGTTCTGGGACTAACCACCACTGGAGGACATTCCACATTAGCTGGGTCACAGTGATGGGCTGGTCAAAGTGGCCCTGGTGCTGAGACCATTGGCGGGTAAGCTCCTAGTTGACTAATAAGCTAGACCTTTACTGCTAGAACACTTCTGATTCAGCAAGAGAGTCGGAGCCTGTTGGGATTAAGCAAACAGATACTTTATTAGAAGTGTAGGGTCTCAATTAGGGTAAAAAAACAACACAAAAAAGTTAGTGCGCTTCTCTGAGTTGGGGAAGGGCACTGTATCATCTTGGCAGTTTGCTAAGTCAGGACGAGAGCTGTTAATTGGGGGTATGTGACTTAGGCAGAGTGAAAACTGGTGTCTGCAGTTAAGACTTCCCTGCTGCTAGCTTTTGGCAGAGAGCAATCTTACTATCAGAACAAGGAGACAGCTGACTAAGGAGCTAGAATTTTACTACTAGAACACTTCTGACTCAACAAAAGAGCCTGTTACACATCGGTATTACCCTCCTACCCTCCCCTCCTTAGCCAGTTCCACTTTTATAGGCACTGGATTTGATTCAGAGTAGGAAGGGAAGGATCACTGAGACACGTGATTCTCCATCCTTGAAGGAAAGGAGTACCTCCCCCCCCCACCAGCTGCTGTGGGTCTGACTCTGAGCAAGGAAGGAGACTACTGAGGAATACAGGAAGTTCCTGTCCCAGAACAGGAAGGGTAGGAGCTATAAAGGCACAAAGACAGTAGGAAAGTAGGTGGAAAAAATAAATACATACATAGATAAATAAATAAGCAGAGGAAGAAAAGAGTAAGCATACAAAGCAACAGAAGAAGGGCCAGAAATGAGACATGATGGGAGTGGTGCAGTGCAGTGGCTGTGGGGCAGCAGTCTTCCGGTTGATGTTCTGGAAGATGTGGTGCTGTCCCATCTACAGGTACCTCTCTGGGCTGAGGGAGGACATTGTTCGTCTCAATGCAGAGTTGGCCAGAATTCGGGGGACTTCGTCCTCCTTCCAGGGACCACAGAGTAGGCCTCCACTGCCTCAAAGGTTGCCTGAGTGGAGGAGTGGCTGGACTACGGTGGGCTCAGGAAGGGTGAGGGTGGTGGGGCAGAGGCACATCCCTCTTATGATTAAATACCACAACTCCTATGCTGCACTGGCAGGGTGGGACTGTCCTATGGAGGCACCCGCAGTAGAGACCAAGGAGGATGTGGGTGTCTTCCACGGTGGAGACCCGGGAGGGGGGTGGGTAGGGTAGAGGACCCCAGAGGAGGAGGAAGCAACCCTGGTGGGGGATTCTATTGTTAGGCAGGTATACTTGGGGCAGATGGAGTGGGAAAGAGGGAGGTTAAGTGCTTACCTGGTGCCACAACTTGGAGGGATGGAAAGCACATCCTGAGGATCGCTGGGGCAGCAGGATGGGAGGGAGAGCTAGACATCATTGTCCACCTTGGGACAAATGATCTGGCTGGTGATGACGTTAGGGTAGTGCAGGACGACTTCCGGGAGCTGGGAAGGGGTTTTAGACAAGTGGAATGCACTGTAACCTTTTCAGAGGTGCTACCGGTCAATGACAAGGGGGAAGACAGGGCACTCCGCACCACGAGATTCAATGTATGGTTGAAGGAGTGGTGCAGAGCAGAGGGCTTTGGCTTCATTGGGGACTGAGGTCCCACCTGGAAGGGTGCAGGCCTATATAAAGTGGGATGGACTGCATCTACCCGAGGGGGGGGGGGGACTGACATCCTTAGTGAGGGGTTTTAAAGCTTCATTGGCAAGCATTTAAACCATTCAAGGGAAGGCGACAGTAGGCAGGAAGAAGCTAATCCCCCCAACACACATTAAGGATGAAGCAACCAGTAGGAGAACCCTATGGTTGGGAAATTGACACTAGAACCGAGATAGGTAGAATAGCAGAGATAAGGAAGAATGGGAATAAAAACAGGAGAGGAAGGGAAGGAAGACATGGGGACAGGAAGGGGAGGTTGCAAAACTTGGAAGGCCATGTGCAAGAATGCTCGCAGCCTGGGAAATAAATCCCAGACCTAGTGGCCTAATGATGGCACTGGCAGACCTGGACATTGTTGCTGTTACCGAGACAAGAGAACCATGAATGGGATACAGCCATACCAGGTTACATTCTATTTAGAAAACAAAGGGTGGGAAAATAGATGGAGGAGTGGCTATCTAAGTCTGGAAGGGAATTAAAGCAACTGAAGCTCAAGGAATGCAGTAGAGAGTGGAAGCACTGTGGTTCACACTGAAGACAGGAAATGGCACTTCCATTCACACAGGTGTGATCTACAGAACTCCAGTACAGGGGGAAGAGATGGATGGGGTACTAGTGGAAGCCATCCACAAAATGACAGCCAAAAGTGAAGTGCTGCTGGTGGGAGTCTTCAATTTGCCTGATGTGGATTGGAGTAGCCAGGCTACAGCCACAGCCAGCAGTAGAGGCATCCTGGCTGCCCTAAACAGGGTGTGCTTCAAGCAGCTTGTGGCAGAACCCAATGGGGACAGAGTAACCAATGTAACAATGGGTAACCACCTGGGGTCCAGTGATCATCGTACGGTGCTGTTTCAATGTGAGAACAGTGGAGGAGTCAAACCACACGAAAGCAAGGGTTTTGGATTTTAGACGGGTTGACTCTGCAAAAATGGGTGAATGTCTCAAGGAAGTCCTGGCAGGGAAAGAAGATGGGAGGCTGTAGAGAAACAATGGGCTAACCTTAAGGGAGCCATAGCAGAGGCTACAAGCCTTTGTGTTAGGCAAGTAAGCAAAACAAAGAGAAAGAAAAAAACACTATGGTTCTCAAAGGATGTGGCCAGGAAGATTAAGAGAGAAAAGGCTAGCTTTCGGGGGTGGCGGGGGGGAGAGACAGGAAGCTGTATCTAGATAAGCAGAGGGGGCAGTGAACGCAATCAGGGGTGCAAATGGAGGAAAAAAGAGCTCACGCAATTAAGAAAGGAGACAGGACTTCCGGTGACATCAGAGGGCTAATGGCAGCATAGATTTTTAGCTCCGTCTCCCTCCCGGTTACAATCTATCCGCATCACCCATCAAATGTGATGTCTTCACCAGCAAAAGGCAAAAGAAACAGAACAGGGAGGCTGCCATCGACACCGACGCAAAAGTTATAAGTCATGATGCAGGGAGAAGGGAGAACCAACATGCAGGAGAGAGACGCAAGGGAAGGCCTGCAACGCACCGAAGCTGGGGCTGAAGAGATCCCACCGAGCCTCAGGGAAACTATACTTCAAACAGCCCGCACGGTTGCAAAGATTGATCAGACCCTCAGCGAACTCAAATCGGACTTAACTAAAGTAGATCACAAAACAGAGCAGCTCGAGCTTTGTGCTAATCAACTGATCGAACAGTCAGATCGCCAAGACAGACTTTTGCTCTATCTACTAGCCAGAGATCGAGAACTTACTCGTAAATTGGATGATCTGGAGGGCAGAAACAGAAAACAAAATATAAGACTGTTTGGGATCCCAGAAGGATCCGAAGATAAGTTCAGTGTACGCGTTTTACAAAAAGATGCTCAAGCAAATCCTACCATTACCCCAGGAGGCTGATCTTGCAATGGACGGGCACATGGGTCTCTAGTTCTCCGCCCTAAAAATCCTGATCAGGGCCCGCTCCATAGTCGTCAGATTTACCAACTACCAAACCAAGGAGGAGATTCTAAAGCTGGCCTGGAAACAAGGAGCATTGAGCTACGAGGGCAATAATGAGTCTTCCTAGACAAGTCCACTACGCACCATGGTACAAGAAGCCAGGAAAATGCTTGGCCGATCATGAAACAGCTTAGAGCCCGCAATATGAAAACACAGATCTTATATCCGGCGAGACTGAGAATTAGTACAGACAAAGGCTCAAAAACTTTCCAGGACCTGTTGTCTGCCACTCCCTTCCTGGAATCGCTGGGTTTATCGGTTCCCCCTCTCGTGAAAGAAAGGCTGGAAAGAGACTTACTCACCTCAGCCTGGACTGTCTCACAGAAAGGGCCGCTTCATCAAGGAAACTCCCAGGGAGCTCACAAGCAGAATTTGAGAGCAGATGTCTCCATCCTGATAACCCAGCTGGGAGATCCTGCGGGTCTCAACAAAAAAGCTCCTCATCTGCTGGGGGAAGAAGGAGAATGTGTGCCACTCAAGACGGCTGAATCTGATGATGCGACATGAATCGCGAGGGGGTCGTACATGACCAGCACCTTTCCCACTGCCTTTCGGCTGAGCTTTAGAAAATGCACCGGGTTTCCCATCCAGCATCGTACAGGGACATCTGCCCGGTCTCCCTACCTGCCCGCTGTCTTTTTTCTCTGTGTCTTCTCTCACGCTTCGATGATGACTCTTGGCTGACGCGTGGTGAATAAGCGACCTTGATCTTGCTGGTCGTCGTGAAGAACCCACGTATCCAGGTTGACCACGCTATATGGACCTCTCCGGGGCGGACATATTCGCACCACACCATCGAAGCGACTTGACGGCATCTAGAGGCTGCATCACGATTGCTACTGGCAAGATGACGGGGGGGGGTTCCGGATGGATAAGCTAGATGTACCTTGGGCTGATCTGAATGGGAACTCGTTGAGATTTAAAAGCTGATGGAGTAAAAGTGACAAATTGAAGAACACTGATCTTAGAAGTTCTATATTGCTGAAAAATTAGGCTAAGAGGTCTGTTATGACACACCTCCTGGATAGTTGACTATTCCAAAACGGACCTGATGTGGCTAATGGTTCCTGTGCCCCATAGAGGGTGCATACTTTATGTTTATCATTCTGGCAAAACTGGGCCTGCTGACTACAGGCCTTTGAAGTGAAGCCACGCAGTACGTTTATATACAGTAGGGGATACACCCACCTAACCATGTTTATTTTCAGGTTTAATACTCTCTCTCCAAAGGGCCTCCCTTTCAGTTAATTATTAACAAGGGTGATTTCTTATATTAAAATAAGCCCATAGGGACCCTGGAGGGAGCTGGATTACGGTTGCTAGATGCCGCCAACTGACTATGAAGCAACCCTTTTAGGGCATTTCCCCCTGGGAAGGAGGGTATATACTCTACCAAGCTGGAGTACCCTCTTAAGTTGTGCTTTTGCACTTGTCCTTTGGTTGGGATTTTATTCCCAACCACTCCTAGGCAGTCGATGGATATGTGTTTCAGGAGGGGCTGGATGGTTCTCTAAGAGCCTGGCCGCCCTAATCTTTTTCCTGCTCGGGCCCTCACATGAGATTGGCCCCGGGCATATGTTTCTGACAGTTGGTCAGATTTTTGCTTTCTTGTTGAAAAGTTTCTTGTTAATAGTTCTGCTTCAGTTGTACGGGTACTTATTTTTTCTTGAAACTTCTACTATTTCAGGCATACTGAGATGTCTTATCATTCTGCAGGTTAATAGACACAGCTTACCAGAGTTACATCAATGGCACTTCACAATGTAAAAGTTCTCTCATATAATATTAATGGCTGCTCCAGTCCAGTGAAGAGAAAACAAATACAGAAATACATTGCTAGGCAGAATTGCGAGGTGAATTTCTTACAGGATACCCACCTGTCCCCCGCTGAGGTCCTAAAACTGAGAACCAAGTCTTACCCATAGGTTTATTTTGCCTCGTTAGAGTCGGGGCGCAGGAGGGGAGTTGCCATTCTGCTTGCGGCGTCCTTCCCATTTGTGGTGGAGGACACTGTGGCAGATAGTGCTGCCAGATATATTATGCTGGGGGGAAGTGCAAGATACCCCGGTTACGCTAGTCAATGTTTATGCTCCCCCGGGCTCCCCCACTGCATTTTATACCTCCCTCCCGTTTGGTGACAGAGAGGTCTAGGGGCCTCCTGATTATGGGGGGGGGGGAGACTGGAATTTGATTTGGGATAGAAATATGGATACCACATCGGCATTCAAAACCCTGACCACCACAAGGCACGGGCAGTTAAACACGCTCTCTAAACCAGATGGGACTGGTGGATGTGTGGAGGAAGAAATATCCCAGGCGAAGGACTATCACGTGTTACTAAGCAGGTTTGGAGTGTACTCAGTTGGACACTCTTACATTTAAAGATAGCGTCCCGCCCTACCCTCTATGTGGGTTGGAGTTTCTACCCTATCAGACCACAGCCCGATATTTCTGGAGGTCGCCATTTCTCTTCCTAAAAGAGCAACACATTGGAGATTAAACACGTCCCTTCTCCGGGATAAGGAAGTAGTAGATAAAATTAAGCACCATATAATAAACACTATTGCCGAAAACTCCACACCTGGAGTTTCACCACAGATCAGATGGGACACATTAAAGACAACAATCAGGGGACAACTAATAAGCATAGCCTCCCGGAAAAAAAAAGACTGCTTGCTGAAACAGCAAGACCTGCATAAAAGACTATCAGAGCTGGAATCCCATCAAAAGTTGACATGGGACAGGCAGAGGGATTCTGAGCTTAAATCTCTGAAAGCGGAAATACAAAAGTTACAGAGGGAGGAGGTCGAGAGGAATCTTTTTTTTCTTAAACAGAAATATTACGAGGGAGGCCCCAGAGGTACCAGAATGCTAGCAACCAGATTAAGACAATTTAGAGCCAGGGCTACAATAACTAAAATTATTTCCCCGACCACTGGCCGCATAACCCAGAAGCCTGAGCAAATTGCAGAGGCTTTTGTGTCATACTACCTTAAACTTTATACACCCCAGGTGTCAGCATCAGTTCATGAAACCATGGACTACCTTGGAGCCCTGCCACTCCCCACCCTCCCACCAGAAAAAGCCCAAACCTTAACCAAGCCAATCACCCAAACTGAAATTATAAAAATCATAAGAGCTCTGAAAGGAGGGAAATGCCCCGGCCCAGATGGTTTTGGACCAGAATTCTACAAAACGTTCACCACAGATATAGCCCCATTACTGCAAAATGTATTTTCAGAGATCTGGCAAGAGGCGAACCCGGTCCCCACCTCCTGGCACTATGCCACGATCTCGCTTATCCCGAAACAGAATAAAGATCCTGCCAAGTGCGAATCCTATCACCCAATCTCACTCTTAAACTCGGATTACAAAATCTTCACAGCGATATTAGCGTCTCGGCTTAACACTATCTTGCCAGAACTAATTAACCATGACCAATCGGGATTTATCCCGGGCAGACAAGCCCCAGATGGTGTCCGCTCAGCCATTAACATAATAGATGCCATACATCGTAACCGCCTCCCCACATGCCTTATGAGTTTAGATGCGGAAAAAGCTTTTGATAAAGTCTCTTGGCCATTCTTGTTTCTGGTCTTAAAACAAATGGGCTTTCCGCAGGCTTTCATTGATTGCATTAAGACTTTATACGCTGATCCTCAAGCCTATGTCAGGGTAAATGGAGGACTCTCCAGGCGATTTATTCTAGGGCGAGGCACTCATCAGGGTTGTCCCTTGTCCCACCTCCTATTTGCCCTCTATATAGAGTCATTGGCTGAGGCAGTGTGCACCTCTCCAGTGGTTCATAGTATTGAAGTTGGGGGACAGCAGTGAAAAATACAGGTTACTCACCTGTAACAGGAGTTCTAGGAATGGTATATGTTGTTCATCCACACTTATTGGCAGGTATCCTTGCCGCTTTAAATCTTGCCGGAAGGTCCTACGCTGGCTCCTCCCACCCACCCGGTGGTATAACTCGGCTCCGCCCCCATGACGCCAGATCTGCCCGCTGGAAGCTCAGGTTGTGCGCCGGCCGGGAGGTCGGAGAGTGTGGATGAACAACATATACCATTCCAGAACTCCTGTTACAGGTGAGTAACCTGTTTCTAGGGACATGGATATGTTGTTCATCCACACTTATTGGCAGACTCCTAGCAGTTCTCCGGGAGGAGGGAGGCAAGACGCACACCCCAATACTTACTTGGGAAAGAGAGACTGAGAACCAAGGCCCCAAAACCAGCATCCCGGCTGACTCAAGGTCAATGTGGTAATGGGTAATGAAGGTGTTTGCTGACTTCCAGGTAGCAGCCCTGCAGATTTCCTGGATAGGGACGCCCTGGAAGCAGCCACACGTTGCAGCAGTGGCGGTAGAATGAGCTCTTATCCTCTGGGAGGCTCCATGCCCGCCAACTTATAGCAGAGATCTATGCAGGAGGTGACCCACCTGCTTATCGTCCGCTATGTGCAGGTCTGCCAGATGCGCTCTCAGGTAGGTGACAAACAGCTGGTGAACCTCTCTCAATTTCAGCTGCAGCTCTTTGTAATAGGCGAGCTACTTTTGGGTCCAAGTATGGAGCCTATATTGGCCTCCGAGGTGTGATTGGGGTAGAACACCGCAGAGTCAACACCTGGTTAAGGTGAAACTCCACACCACCTTCGGAAGGAATTTCGGTGGGACGCAGACAACCTTGTCCCTGTGGAAGACCAGGTAAGGAGACTGGATGGAAAGTGCCTGGAGCTCTCCCATCCTTCTGGCTGACGTGATAGCCACCAAGAAGGCGGTCTTCACGACAGGTGAGAGAGAGCACACCTGTGCATAGGTTTGAATGGCTTGCCATGAGCTTTGCCAGTACCAGCAGTAGATCCCATGGAGGTGGAGGTTCTCGCACCGAGGGATATGTGATCAAGGCCTTGAAAAGCGCCAGACCACCTTCTCCTGCGCATCGACTGCTTCCCGCCCGCGCCTGCAAGCAGAGATGGCTGCCAGGTGCACCCTTAGGGTCGCCGACCTAAGCCCTTGATTAGAAAGGACCATAAATAGTCCAAGATGCTTGCCAAGGAACAGGAGGAAGGGTCCAAGCCCTTGTTCTGACACCAAATGGAAAACCTTTTCCATTTGAAGGCATAGCATTTTCTGGTCGACTCTCACGGGACGCCTCAACTACATTGAGGACTCCGCCGGAAAGACCCAAGGCCTGGAACTCTAGCCACAGAACCAGGCCGTCAGGTGCAGGGATTGAAGGTCCGGATGGAACACCTTCCCATGATTGACTGACAGCAGGTCCGGGCGAGCTGGAAGCTGCCGCGGAATCCTGGAGCTGAGACTGAGGAGATCTGGGTACCAGAACTGGCGAGGCCAGTCTAGGGCTATCAGAATCACCTGCGCCTTGTCCCTCCTCGCCTTGAGAAGCACCTTGTGGATCAAGGGAAATGGGGGAAAGGCGTAGAAGAGGCCCGGGGTCCACGGCCTCGAGAAGGCATCCCCCTGCAGCGAGCCCTGCTGAGGGGGCGGCATGGAAAGTCTCAGCTTCGCTGCTCTCCTGAGGCAAACAGTCCACCTGAGGTGTGCCCCAATGGGAGAACAGATGCTGTACTACCTCCGCAGGAGAGACCACTGTGGGATGCAGCCCCTATCCGCTCAGGGCATCGGCCAGGGTGTTGGAGGCTCCTGCCACATGAATGGCTAGGAGATCCGCCCAGGCTGCGCACGAGTGACCAAATGCGGAGAGCTTCTTGCATAGAAGCATGGAGCTGGCCCTGCCCTGGCGGTTTAGATAGTACATGGTCGTGGTGTTGTCCGCCTGACCCGGACCACTTGACCCCGGAGGAACGGAGCAAAGGCGGTGAGAGCTAGGCGGACCGCTCGGAGCTCCAGCAGGTTGATGTGGCATCGGGACTCCCGCGGAGACCAGAGGCCGTGAGCCCGGTGTTCCCCCAGATGGGCACCCCAACCCATCAGAGAGGCATCGGTCGCACAGAGAGACCGTCGGCTCGGGCGAGAGGAACGGATGCCTCCTGCAAATGACCTGAACGATCCACCACTGGAGAGTGTTCCACATCCCTGTGTCACCGGCTAGCTGGTCCAGGATCGCAGCGCTAGACCACTGGCTGGCCAGTCCCCATTGAAGGGGACGATGTTCCAGCGGCCCAACGACCACGCTGGTGCAGGCCGCCATGAGGCCCAGGAGGCACAGGAAGTCCCGGCAGGCGCAATTGCCCAACCAGAAATGATTGGGCAAAGGGAAAGAACTCGGCCCTGTCCGCCGGAGCCGCGCCTGGCTCGAGAGAGTCGAGCTGCGCCTCGATGAACAGAATCACCTGCTTCGCTCGAGTTCGACTTGCCTTGTTGATAAGGGAGGCCCAGTTGAGAGCAGACCTGGAGGGCCATATCTCTGGACCACTCCGCCTCCTTCCTGAGGGAGCTGCTATCAGCCAGTCGTCCAGGTAAGGCACCCGGACCCTCGGCGCCAAGAGGGAATGCTGTCACCACTGCCATGCATTTGGTGAAGACCCTGGGAGCTGGAGACAAGCCAAGGGCATGGCTTGAACTCGAAAGGGATCCTTCCGCTTGAAGCGAAGGAATCTCTGGTGAGACGGACGGATAGGGACGTGAAAAACACGTCCTGCAAGTCCAGAGAGCAGAACCACTACGTGCTCCAAGGATGGTATTATCTGAGCCAGAGTGACCATCCTGAAGGTTTGAGACCTTAGGAACTTGTTTAGGTCGCAGAGGTTGAGAATGGGCGCCAGCCCCGTCGCTTCGGAACCAGGAAGTACCTGGACACAAACCCTGGGTCTGAAGGAGGGTCCGCCACCTCTTATCACGTCCTTCTGGAGGAGGAGAGCGATGTCGGCTCGACGAGCCACCAGTGAGGCTGGGATTCTCAACCCCCGGGGCGACGGCTCTGAAGGGCGGTGCCTGCTCAATTCTAGAGGCAGGCCTCTTCCCACCACCTCAAAACCCACCTGTCCGTGGTAACAGCGGACCAGAGCGGAATGGAAATGCCGAGCAGTCCCCATGGGGGAACTAGGGGCTGGACGGGATGGGGCGACACCCTCAGCCCGTCACTGGGCCGGCTTGGAGGAGGGTACGGCCGAGGACCTCCTGGGCCTTTTCCTCCCTGCCTCCTGTTAGAGGAAGCCGTGGCTGGGTTTGGGATGCCAAGGCCGAGCCTGCTGGCCCTGACGTTGTTGGGCTGGATGCTCGGGGGGCAGAGAAGGACGAAAGGGCTTAGGCTGTGGTTTCGGCGCTTTGTCCTCTGAGCGGAAGAGACCGAGTCCAAGGTAGCATTGACTTCTCGATCCTCTGCAGGTGACCTTCCACCCCGGGCCAAGAGGTCGGGTCCCAAAAGGGGACATCCGCCAACTTGTGCTGGGTATCCGAAGTGAAGGTGGATATCCTCAGCCAAGCCCGACGACGCATAGCCACTGCGGCCGCCACAGACCTGGCACATGAGTCCCCAATGTCTAAAGCAGTCTGAGCTGCTGTTTGGCCACTGCCTTGCCTCTGGTCCCACCTGCTTGACCGTAGTCTGCAGATCGCAGGGAGATGAGGGATGACCTCATCCAGGGAGCCCAACAGGGCATGAGAAAAATGTGCCATGAGGACGGCCGAACTGGCCTGGCGAAGGCCGAGAGAGGACCGCATAGACTTTTCACGACATAATCCAATTTCTTGGATTCCTTGTCGGGAGGTTTGTCCACATCCCTGGCGTGCCGTGCTCGAAAACGCTGTCGGTAACCAACCCTCAGCAGAGGGTGTCTCAAAACCCGACAGGGAACCGTAGGGACCGCGATACTTTCCTGGCCATCCTGGCTGAAGGCGCAGGACAGGAAGCAGGGCGCTGCAAAGCTCCAGGGCCGGACCCAATATGGCCTCGCCACCGGAAAGGCCTCCTGGAGAATCCTCGGTCCAGAATCTCCGTGAGGGATACCTGGCCCATTTGGAACGGGTTCAGCTTCATCCCGTGGACTCCAGATGAGCCGAAGGAGTCCTAGGAAGGACGACGGGCTATCGCCCATTGACTGACCTCCTGAGGACTCCAAGTCCAGTCGCTGGAGAAAAGGAGGAATCATTCTTGGACTCGGACGAGTCCTCGAAGAGCTGCCTCTGGCCTGAGCCACCCTCTACCTGCCGAGGTTGGTCGGGAGTGAGGGTAACCGACAGCCGATGGGGTAGACCCTTAGCCGACCGAGAATCCCTGGTCGGAGCCCCAAATAGTGGCTGTGGAGGCGGAGGTTCCACCGGAATCGGTGGAGCAGCTGGTTTTGGCCGAACAACCAGCCTGGGTGCAGGCTCCTCGGGCAAGTTGAGGGGTCTTGGGTCGGCCGCTCCGGTGACAGCCACTTAATGGCCGGGGAAGTCGACGGCGTCGGCTTATTCCCGGTCAGGAGGAGCTGTTGCCACATGAGGTCCTCGTACCGTCGACGTAACTTACACCGAAGCCTCCCCTCGTCCGAGGAGGACGACGATGGCGACGCCGCCATCACGTGCCGAGACCGAGACCACCTATGACGCGGATCGGCTGGACTGCAAGAGGTCCGAGACCGAGCCTCGGCTTTTCGAGGTTGGTGCGGGAAGTGTCGGCAGGAACCGCACTCCTTCGCTCGGGAGGGTTCATCCGAGGGCTCCGGAACCGGAGGCACAGGCAAGCCACGGGATTCTCAACTTCCGGGAACCGGAGAGGGGAATCGCTTCTATAGGCGACAGCCCGCCCAACGGATCGAGAAAAATCTCGACTCCGCGACAGGAGTCTCAGTCAACTGACCTGGACGGGGACACCGTGAGGCCAGTGGCGTCAAGCCGAGCTGCGACCGAGGTCCGACTCGGGAGAGGACCTTCTCCCCCCAAGAGCGTCGACGGAGGGATTTACCTTGTCCCTCTTTTGGACCGAGAAAAGGTCCAGCAGACGCTGGCCCTTCTCCCTAGTGGAGAGGGACAGACAAAGCTCTTAAAGGAAGCTGTGTAGGAAGAACCCAGAAGAGCGGGATAAATGCCGCGCTGAGAAGATACGCCCGCGCGCCTCCTTCGAGGGCGATCACTCTCCGAGATAGGATCCGAGTTCACCGGGCATGACATCACCGGATCGGGCTTCCTTAGACTTCACCGGGAGGGAAACTTCGGGACGGCCCAGTTGCACCGGGCAGCACGGCTTCTAGGACGAGGCGAGTTAAAGAGCACAGTCGCAATCCCGCGGTCGGGGCTCAGGCCTAAACAGTAGACACACGTGGAGTGTGGATCCGCCCGAGACATCTTCTGACTGCAGGGGCATCTCCCAAACCGAGTCGATTGTCCATCGCAGCCGCGATGGATCAAGATCAAGTTCTTTTCACAAAAAAAACTTTGAAATTCGCAAACGGAGAAATAGGAACCAGTCTCAAACGCAGAGCGTTAAGGAGGAACCTGAGCCCAAGCGGTAAGGAAGATCTGGCGTCATGGGGCGGAGCCGAGAGTTATGCCACTCGGGTGGGTGGGAGGAGCCAGCTTGAAGACCTTCTGGCAAGATTTAAAGCGGCAAGGATACCTGCCAATAAGTGTGGATGAACAACATATCCATGTCCCTAGAAATATCGCTTTATGCGGATGACGTGTTGCTCTGTTTGACCCACCCGGAGACCTCGATCCCCAACATTTGGTCGATCCTAACAGACTTTGGTAGACACTCGGGATATACACTGAATAAGACCAAAACTGAAGTTCTATCTTTTTATTATTCCCCCTCTCAAAGAGTTGTGGAATTTCTCCTGCTGAATTGGTCAGCGCTTAAAATGTCACACCTGGGTGTCTACTTAACTAAGCACAATTCGCATCTCTTTAAGGCTAATTATGTCCCACTCTCTGGTCAGGTACAGAAAGACCTGTATAGGTGGTCACTTTTGAACCTCCCGCTATATTTAAGAATACAGACTGTAATTATGAACATCCTTCCTAGATATCTATACATTTTCCAATGTCTCCCAACCTATATAACTAAAGCACAGTTCTGTGTCTGGCAAAAAGTGATCTTAAAGTATATTTGGAACAATATGAAACCTAGAATAAACGTCCAGATTCTCCAGCTTGGGAGAGCTAAGGGGGGGCAGGGCCCTTCCTGACCTTGAGGATTATTATCTTGCTGCGCAGATTAAAAGGGCGCTCCAGTGGTCTGTCCATACCTATGTGGCTAACTGGAAAGACATGGAGAAATAAGAGGAGGAGAGGGGGGGAACCCCATTGGGAGTTCGCTTCATTCAGACAGGGAATTCCGTAGACTGCCCACCTCCACTCCTGACGATGGTGAGAGACACCATAAGGGCTTCACACAGAGCATGGCAGAAATATAAAATAAAATCCTCCCTCTGGCCGCTTTATAGGCCTTCGTGGGATGTTACTTTTGCCCCATCCCGATTAGATCACACTTTTAGAACCTGGGAGAAAGTGGGTCTGATCTATGTCAAACAATACATGTCAGGGGGCAAGGTCTTGGACTTTGAAACCCTCAGAGATAACTATGGACTACGTACCTCTGACTTTTACCGATACCTACAAGTCAGGGACTACATACTTCGTTGTCATAGATCAGATCCTCAGCCGAGTAGGGCGGCCCCCCCTGGTGGAAAGTCTCTCCGCAATACTGTCCTCACAGAAAACCACAGGCCTCATCTCTATGCTATATAAAGTCCTTGCAGACCTAAAGAAGGACTACTTAGAAAAGGTTAAGCAGAGATGGAGGGAGGAAGGGGCAGCTGACCTCGGGGGAATTAACTGGGATGCAGTGTTCAGACTGGCCCCCAGGACTACCAGTTCCCCATTTTGGCAGGATTTAGTTGGAAGGTGAAGATACGGTACTTCCTTGTCCCCCTCTCGCTCAGTCGGAGGGATCCTGAAAGAGACCCCTCCTGCTGGAGAATATGTGGGGAGGTGGGGCAAACTACTTACATATCACGTGGCTGTGCCCACGGCTGGGTCAGTTTTGGGGAGACGTCCCTCAGGCGCTTATTAAAATTTTTGGACTGAAGCCTCCCCTGGACTGGCCCTGCCTTGTGCTGGGTGAGCCATCACAGAACTTGACTGGAGCAGACTCTCTATATTTATGGACCCTCTGGCGCACCACAAAGCAATTACTAAAATGTGGTTAAAAAAAGATACTCCTACTTTGGGCACCTGGTTACAAATAGTCCAGGGAATCGCAGAAATGGAAGAATTAACATATAAAATAAACCATAGAACACCAATATATGTTCGGAGATGGACCAGATGGGTGCTTTGGCACCAGGCTCTCTAGGTTCGACCGGGTGTCTGGTTACATTGGATTTCCCCATTGTCTTTGGGGGGGATGCGGGGTAGAGGATCTTGCCTCGACTCTTGCCTGGATACTAATTAAATCAATGCTGTTGGTGGGCTTGCTGCCTGGAGAGGGGTTCCCCTCGACTCTGTAAAGATGTAATGATATAAAAATATAAAAATTGTCTGATAAACCTGCATCAATTGTACCCGTTGGTTATCAATAAACTTAAATTAAAAAAAAAGAAAGGCGACAGGACCTTTTTCAGGTACATTAGTGATAGAAAGAAGACCGGGGCTGGACTGTGAGGTTAAAAGAGGAGGAAGCGGGTGTGTGGAGGGTGACCTAGAAAAAGCAACAATCCTGAACAAATATTTTTGTTCAGTATTCACAGAAGAAGGGGAAGGAGAAGGGCCACTACTGGGGGATAGAAGCACCAGTGGGAGAGAGAGAGGTGGACACCAGCCCGTTTACGGAAGAAAGAGTCCTAAAGGAACTTGAGAATCTGAAAGGGGACAAGGCTATGGGGCCGGATGGGATACATCCCAGAATATTAAAAGAACTTAAGAGAGGTACTGACAGCACCACTAACAGCCCTATTCAACAAACTGATAGAGACGGGGTGGTTCCAGGGGACTGGAGGAGGGCAAATGTAGTCCCTCTCCACAGAAGTGGGAACACGGAGGAGGCTGGCAACTACAGGCCAGTCAGAATGACCCCAGTGGTGGGGAAATTAATGGAGTCACTGCTAAAAGAAATAATTGTGATATTTCTTGAATCCAGTGGAGCACAGGATCCAAGGCAGCATGGATTCACAAAGGGAAGGTCCTGTCAAACAAATCTGATGAGACTTCTTTGACTGGGTGACCAGGGAGGTAGATAGGAGAAGGGCAGTGGCTGTGGCCTACCTAGATTTCAGCAAGGCCTTCGCCACCATCCCACATAGAAGGTTGATAAGTTGTGCAGCTTGTAAGTGGGCCCTAAGGTGGCAAACTGGAACAGAAACTGGTTGTGTGACAGGACACTGAGGGTGGTGGTAAATGGCATTCAATCCTCGGAGAGGGTGGTAACCAATGGGGTGCCACAGGGATCTGTGCTGGGGCCAGTCCTCTTTAATGTCTTCAAAAGCGACATTGCAGAGAGGCTTGACGGGAAGGTATGTTTCTTTGCAGATGACACCAAAATCTGCAGGGCCCAACTCGGGCGTGAGAAAGGACCTAAACATGGTTGAGGAGTGGTCGAGAGTGTGGCAGCTAAGATTCAATGCAAACAAGTGTAAAATCATGCACTTGGGGTGCAGAAATCCAAGGGAGTACAAGATGGGGGGTGGTACTGACAGCCACCAGTCAAGAAACGGTCCTGGGGTAATCATATCTGATGACCTAAAGGTAACCAAACAATGTGAGGAGGCTGTGGGGAGAGCCAGTGGGATGCTAGGGTGCATAGGGAGAGGTATCACCAGCAGAAAAAAAGGAGGTGGTTATGCCACTGTACAGATCACTAGTGAGACCTCATCTGGAGTACTGTGTCCAGGAAGGACATAGGCAAAATAGAGGCAGTCCAGAGAAGAGCAACAAAAATTGTGCAAGGACTGCACAAATGTCATATGAGAAAAACAGTAGAGGAATTCAAGAATGCATGGGATAGACATGAGAGTGCTCTAGCAATAGGGAAGATAGGGAAAGCCGCAGATCAACTAGGGTCTGCGGTAATGCATTAGGTAGGGAAAAAGTGCAGACTAGGTGGGCCATACGATCCTCATCTGCCATCACCTTCTGTTTATCTGTGTATCTGTGCAGAGAGCGCATTCTCCATTGGGCCCAACAGACCACACTGCTGCATGCTGCCATGTATCCAAGGAGGCGCAGGAAGTCCCAAGCAGGGTGCAACTTCCCAGCCCGAAATGACTGGGCAAAGGAAGAGAGAGCCTTCATCTGGTCCGCCTGAAGTTGAACCCTGGTTCTGCAAGAGTCGAGCTCTGCCCCGACTAAATGTATCCCCTGCGAAGGTATGAGTTCCGACTTGGCCTCGTTGACCAGGAGGCCAAGGGAAAAGGTGAAGGAGGGGAGGCTGTTCAACCAGGAAAGGCACATTAAGCCAGAGCTTGTCTCCAGGTGCAACCTGGGAGTACAAGGAAGGTAAGTTACTTGCTCAGGGTCACACAGTATGCAAGTGGGGGCTGTGGGATTCAAACCCAGGTCTCCAGATTTGTAGCTCAGTATCCTTAACCAATACACTATACAAGGGACAAGCAGGACTGGAGGGCCAGATACCTGTGGCCTTACGCTTTCCCTGCCCAGACTTGGGGCGTCTACGTCTCTGCCTCCAGGTCAGTCTCCGAAAGGGCTGCTGCATTTGACCTTGCTGGCTGCCCTGACGGTACATGGACCTCACAGATCTAAGAGCCTGACCTCATTCTTGGAGGTCTGTGATGATGTCCTTGGCGTCCCCACCCAAGAGCACCGAGCCCTGGAAGGGGCATCCATTATGGCTGACTGGACCCCGTTAGCGAGGCCCGCGATGCGACAGGCATGCCGCTGAAGGGAGACAGCAGTCGCCCAGGTTCGAGCCACCGAGTCAACAGAGACGTAGGTGGCATGGAGTGCATGCTGATAAGAAATTTTTAAGAGTCGGATATCCGGGCAAATTCCTCTTTGAGGTCCGAATTTGGCATATCTTGAATTCAGTCCTCCAGCCTGGCAAGGGTAGCTTTTTGGTGGGACACCATGTGGGTTACGTAGTTCAGGGACCTCAAGGCACACGTAGCTGAGGAATAAACTTTTTTCCCGAACTGGTCAAACTGCTTGGACTTTTTGTCAGGAGGAACCGAACTCAGGTGCTTAGGATGAAATGACCAGAGTCCGCCTTAGAATGGGCAGCCAGAAACGGGGCATCCATAGGCACCCGGTATGTCCTGTCAGCTCTCTTTGGGACAGCCAGGATGGAATTATGCAGTTGCCAGATGGTCGAGGTGAGGTCTAGATGAGGTGCTATCCATGGGGGAACAGGGACCGTAGCTTGTGTCTCGAGATCCAGATGCTCCGCAAGCCTCTGCTGCATTGGGTCTTGTTCCTCTGTCTCCCACTCATAGAAGGTTTGGATAGACCTCAGAAGATCTGCGAAGGAAGGGTCTTAAGGAGACGATTTCGGAGATACCTTCCCGGGATCGGAGAATCAGGAAGTGACAATACCCCCGAAGAGTCCCCCCCAGAGCCCAGATCATCTCCCATTTGGAAATCTGGTAAGAGAAATGTCCACCCTGGGAGCTCCACGGACGTGGACAGTGTCAGAGTCTGAGTCCACGTGGGAATCAGAACTGGGAGAGGGAGGAGGATGTGGGAGCCTACTCTCCAGGTCCGTAACTAGCTCAGCTCTCGCACCCTTCCACCAGGATGTAATGACCTCCCCAACGTCCGGCTGAGAGACCAGAGGGGGAGGAGGAAGAGGAGGAGGAGAAGTTATAGGCGGAGGGGAGGTGGGGGAGGGTAACCACGAGGAAGATAAGAATATTCCGGGTACCCTGGAGAATAACCCAGGAAGACATATCCCTGGGAGAGCCAATCATGCGACAGACCAGCTGGGGTATGGCCTGTGAAATACCCTGAGGGGTATTGAGGGACAAAGTGGGGTCCACCAGAGACATGATGCTGGGGGAGCCGATGTCGGAGGCATCCACATCGGGCCCGGCGTAGTGTAGATACGCGTAGGGTCCAGCATAGGATAGGCCGGAGTCGGGACCTGTATCAACGGAACGTGCGAGGGGTCCAGCATCAGGTAGGCAGGTGTTGGAACTGCTGACGACAGGATCGGCAGAGCCGATGTCAGGACCATGTCTGGCATCGGGACCTGTCGCAAGGGATCCGATGAGGGACCTGCTCCCGTTGAAGGGTCCAATGGTGGCAAGGGAGAGGGCTTTGGCTGGGAGACTGGTGTCGGAGAAGTCAAGTCACCAGGCTGCTCTGGCGGGGCAGGTCAACGATCGGCCTTGGATTGCTTCCTAAGTCAGGTATAAGGGGAACCTCCAAGGGTGGCTTCATAGGCGGAAGAGGATCCTCTTGACCTGAGACCCCAGAAGGGGAAAGTGAGTGCGACCCTGGAGAGACCACCTCCAGAGGACCGGCGCTATCTCCAGCCGGACAGGTGGGGTTGGAGGAAGCCTCAGCCAGCGGAGAAGGAAGGAGAAAAGGGGTAGTCTTCCCTGGGCTACTCCGGACGTTGAGTGGGCTGACGTTAGACCCTGACGGGAGAGCCACACCTGAGCGGTCCCCAGAAGGGAGTGTCTGACCGGGCGAAGGTGCGGCAAGAGTCAAGGAGGAGGGCCCCCCCAACTCGGCGACAACAGCTGTGCGGGACCCCGTGGAGCGGGGAACCGACTTGTCAGCAGCTGTGCGGTCCCCAGAGGAGTTGCGGAGTGGCTTAGCGGCAGTCGCGGGCTTACCTTGCACTGTAACAGGGAGAAGAGTCTTGGAGTAACAGTCTCCGGATGCAGCCTGGATCTTTACAGCAGGCGAGCGGCCTTGGTAGCCGCGGGCCTCGAAGCCTTGGGCCTGCTCTCCGTGGTGTGCTCCTTCTCATAGTGTTTCTCCTTCTTTTTATGTTTTGAAGGGGAAGAGGAAGAAGTGGAGGCCGAATCCCGGATTTTCTCCATTTGTTTCTCTAACGACGCTAATCGAGATTTGAGGAGGTGAGCCTCTAAAGGCCTGCTGTCTTCAGTTCCACGTGGCCTGGTTGAAAGGCTGACAGTTGGCACAGGAGGCAACTGGATGGTCTGGGCCTAGGCAGATCACACACCGTTTGTGACCCTCCTTGTGCAGGATCTGCGTGACACAAGCCTCGCACTTCTTTTTTGGAGATGACATAGATAGTTGAAAATAAGATATAGCGGCGATTTATTGAGGGGAAAAAAATGATTGAAAAACGGAAAGTTCAACCGACGATCGCTGAGGTGAGTCTACCGGAAGGCACTGCACGAGGCGACGGTGGGAAAGAACTGAAAGGTTGGTCTGGGGACTGCCCATTATATAGACTCATGCTGATATTGGTCACATGACGTTGGTAGGCGGTGCCCCGTCGGGTATTGCTGGCAAAGTATGCCGTTGGGTCCTGACGCCAGATGGCGCTAGTCCAACATGTTATGACCTACTGAAGGAACCCTCTGGAAGCAAATTCAGGAGTTCTTCTTCCAGCAGAAAGGAAGATCTGGCATCATGGCATGGTACCAAGGGAATTACCACCTGGGTGGGTGGGAGGAGCCAACTTGAAGACTTTCTGGTAAGCCTTAAAGGGGAAAGGACACTGCCAGAAGTGTGGATAAGTACACCATATCCACGTCCCTAGAATATTTTTTTTTAACTGCTCTGTAGACTAATTTATTCCGTTCCATTCGTGTCTTGTTGCTTGCAAGCCAGATTTGCCAGATTATACATTTAAGGCTTGTATTTCAAGTTTTGTCTAATGACCACTTTTACTTTCCCATTCATCATATGTCACATGCAGTTTGGCCACCACCATATGGAGAAATTACTTGAGTCCTACTTTGGCACTGTTGCTAGCTTTTTTGGACTTTGGACTATACTCCCAACCTCCATGGAAATGGTTCTAATGTCAAGCTGGACATGAATGGTCTCTGCAGACCATTTCCACCCAAAAGCATCTTGGGTAATTACCGGACCACATATACCTACCTACATAGCTATCTCCCCCATGACCATCAGGGGCCAGCTGTGTGCTACTAGGAGCCACACTCTCTCCCCAAAGCAGACGGGTCTAACTGGGATCCCATCCCTGTCTCTATCAGTCCATTGTGGAAGAAATGGAATTGGTCTGTGCCCCAGACCTTTTGCACAATAACCAGTCGCTCTCCACTAGGCCAGAGGACCAGAGAATCAGGGTGTGTTTTCAAAGAGAAGTACAGAAAGGGTTTTGCTGTGATGCATTGCCCTAGGCAGAAACGAAGAGGGTGGGGTAGCCATCTGCTTTAGATCCACCTTGCAACTGCTAGCATACCCACTGGGACAGACCAAGTTGTTTCAATGGGTGGCAGTGAAGGGTGGTCCTGGCACAAGCTCGCGATTTAAATCTTCTGGGGATAGGGCTTTTGGTGTAGCAGCACCTATTTTATGGAATGCCCTTTCCAGCAAAGTGAGGGTGGCTCCCTTGCTGACCATTTTTAAATCACGTTTGAAAACACATTTGTTTAGTTTTTGTTTTGGACTGGCCTCCTAATTTTTTATGCAAATTGTTATCTGTTTTAATTACTTTATCTGTTTACTGTAAGGTGCTCAGAGCCATTTGGGGATTGAGCACCATATAAATAAAACTGACCCGACGAGCAAAACCACAGATTTACTTTTCTTCTGAAGTTCATCTAATAGCCTAACTTGTAATGAATAAAAGAGGCAGGCTTTACCTTCCTCAGTATATATAACCCCAACATTTTTTGTGGACAGCAGTGCGTTTCCTTTCTAGGATTTTCTGTTTCAGATGAAATCAGAAATTCTAGCAATCCCTCTTGTATTCAAACAAAATACATGGGGTCCAGCTATGGTTTGTGCTTGCATAAACGTGGCAAAGAAAATGCAGACCCTGGCTATATTTTTTAGGACTGCCTGCTTCTTTCTAGTTTTTGGAAATCTTGATGTGCAGTTAGTATCCCTCTCCATGGAACCTGAATTGCTTTCTCCTTCAATGGTTGTTATCCATCCCTCCACAGGAAGTAAGAGTGGACCCCAAACTTCTGTTAGCCATCAAAAAGGCCATAACTCGCCTTGGGCTACAGGTTTAAACACCCCCCATAGTTCATTAGCAATCTACTGTAACAACTGTTTATAAATTAGAGAAACTTACCTATACCCTACAGTGAAAAGTATCCCAGTTTCAGACAACATGGTAGCACTTTGTTTTGTAACATACTATGTCCTTGGATTCTAATTTCATCCCTTAAAGCCTGCTTGGTTTACCAGACCTACACTGACTAAATGGGAACTGTCTCCCTTCCCTGAAACCTACAGTATCCGATACTGCCAGTTCAGGTTTGGGTTTCTTTAGCACTGCTATGGGTATTAATTTCCATTCAATATTATGAGCTACGTGTTATATGTTTATTATGCTTATTTCAAAAATTTACTTCAGCTTAATTTCTTCTCTCTAATTTTGAATTTATTCACCATTGGGAAACTTAGTCCATTACCTGTTTGGGGTTTCCCTTATGGTTTATCTGAACTCCATCAGGTACATCACATCTTTTATGTGTTTACTTGCAATAAAGAGTCTGCACACTGCATTTGCATTGTTCATTTTTATTGTGAAAACTCAATAAACTTTAAACAAAAAAAAAAAAAAGAAGAAGAAATTCCAGCAATCAATAAGGTGCCCTTCCCAAAAGATAGATCCAATGTTGGTAGTGATCAAGATGCATTCTCAAGAGAACAGGCTACATCCAGACATTTCTCATGGTCCAACTCAGCAAGAAGGTGTTCGAGAGTTTACTCGTTCAGGATTCTCTAGGAGGCAGGTGGTTTCTAAAACAGAACAGTTGGGTTCTGGAGAGCACTTCACAGGGACATCCAACAGAATTCTCATCCCGACCATCTCATGATTTCTCTTCCCAACAACCTAGAGCAACAACAGGCGATGTTCCAACACCTGCAACATCTCTTGGAAAACGTTGGACACTCTCTTTAACTCCTTCTGCCATTTTGCTATCGACTCCCTTTCCCGCTCCCACTACTGTGAACTCTATTGCTCTCTAACCTTCCTTCCACTATCTCACAGACGCATCTCTCACTGTGCCAAACTAACCTCCAAATTCTGGTTCAGGGGGCTCCCCTTCTATCTCTCATCCTCTCTCTCCACTCCACCTCACCCCACCCACTTTCTCAGATCAAATGACTCCCATACCTTGACGGTCCCTCGCCACTCCACTGTCATCTGTCAGACTGGTTTCGCCCATTGTTTCCCTAAAATCTGGAATCCCCCCCCCCCCCGGATTATGACACTCCTCCTCCAACTACTCCCTTACCTCTGCCCTACACAATTACCTTTCCCTCAGCTGTTCCTGCTTTAACCCACCTTAATACCTATTCCCAGTTTCTGCCTTCCTACCATGACCCCCCGGCAGGGTTTTCAGCATCCTGAGGGGGGAAATCAGGAAATGGCTACCCCTTCTCCTCATATTCAGTTCTTGCCTCTCCCCCTCTCTTCTCCACCCGCCCTTCTGGGTCACCAGTGTGCACAACCTAACTCCATCCTTTTTACTCCAACAGCACTTGCGTACTACCTCAAGCCTGCTCCTGGTACACTCATGCACTATAAATGGTGACATCACATTATTCCTGTTTTGTACGTTTATATGTTCCTTTGTATGATTTTGGACATGTACTGTAATTTACACAATGTTCCACTACTGTTTATTGTACAATAATGTGTATTCTAACTGTTGCACAACCTTACAATGTTGTATTGTTCGTACTACCCACATACTATTGTAACTGATCATCCTTCACAACCCTATGTAACCCCTCCCCCCAGGTCACACCATGAGACGAGCAACTTGTTGTTCAGTGTGCCCTCCTGGTGAAACATTTCAATAAATAAATAAAAAAAAAAAGAAGCAGTTGTGACAGTGCCTCTGAACAACAGAGAATGGTATGCTACTACCTGTACATTGCAATTTCAAAGAAATTATGAGTTTTTGGACTAATCCTTCTTCTTGACAGACTCAACCAGTTCGCCAAAACTCCCCTCTTCCAAAATGAAATCATTAAGACTGATAATCAGGTTTATTTCACTAGAGATTTCCTGGAATCAGTAAATCTGAAAGATACTTATCTACAATTAGATAAAGCCACCATACGTTCCTGAGCTTCTCAATCACAAACTGTATCAATAAATGGCTTTCCCATTGGGGTTAGCCACTCTTCCTCGAGTCTTCACCATAGCACTGATGGTTCAGAGAGCATAATCCAGAAGGTGAACATGCACATTCAAATTCTTGCAAGACCTGTGACCAGAACCTTCTCTCAAGAGGAAACCCACTAGATGAAATAGAATGCCATTCTTCTCCAATACCATAGCTGGATTATAAATTAAGACACAGAACCAGTCTGTTCTGCTGGAGGTAGTGCTATGCACTGCCACCCAGGAGACCAGGATTCTCCTAATGAACCAAGAACATCTGTGACGGGACAGTAAGGAAAGATGCAGCATCCAAATTGACATCCTCCTTTCCAGGGAGGATGGTGGCATGAATCGGTGCTTCACTACCTCCTGGTGGCCCAGGCGAGCAGGTCAACTGAAACAGTGTATATCTGAGTGGTTGGATGTCAAAAATAATACTCATGTTGAGCTCCAACTTGCTGACTTCACGAAAACAATGCTTCCCAACTGTTCATGAAGAGCCAAGCCAATCCCAAACTTCAATGCCCTAGCTCTGATGCACGTTCCAAACCACTGGTGATAATTTAGCATGGTTCTGCCACAAGGAGGAATTCACACACAATCAGTAGCAGTGTGAGAGGGGATGGACTGGAACCTGAGCGGGGTGTGGCTAGGTGGGGATGAGACACAAAGTGCAAGTAAAAAAAGTTCAGAAGGGCCCGCTCATTCCCATTCAATCACTGGATCACCTGAAAGTGAGGTTCTGAACAGATCTGGTGAGTTTTCATGGCACCACAGACGACAGTTTCCTTGGCTTGCCAGTCAAGTAGTTACACCCTGTAAGTGTCTACAAGTTCTGGGACTAATAGTGACCATGCTAGTCCATGGATTAAGTTATACATAGCAGACCAACTGTTCCCTCTCCAAAACTGGCTACAGAAATCAGAGCAGAATCTGGTGGAGCTAATACTTCCAAAGAGTATCCTCAGCTTTGACATGGTCACTGATGGGTCCCATTCAGAGGCAGGGAAAGAAGAGTATCCGGTAATAATAGCGGGGACAGAATAGCGTGGGCATTAACTGTGCTGTATTAATCATATCAGGTATAGCAGCATGTCAGTAATGACAGCATGGTGCTGTTTTCATGCAGATGGGGTGGATGGATGAGGTACAGGTTTGGTGCTCAATGTGTGTGAGGTTTCATGCGTCTTTTAGTGTGTCATGCCATTATTTTTTTTTATTATTATTCATGCTCCAGCCCCTACAGCCCTCACAATCTGGAGGGAGCCCCAGCCTCTCCCCGGTGACTACCACGACACAGTAGTGGCTCCAGGGCTTGCCCCCCACCCCGAGACCGGATAGCGATGTGCTGTATAGCCGGGTGCGAGGCCTGCGAGCTCCCTCCTTCATCCTCTGGGGGCATATTCCTCCCCCGGGGGGGCGCGTGCAAAGATGCCTGCGATGTCACCTTGCACGCTCCTGTGCATGACCCCATCTGGCATCTGCATCGCTCCCCAATCCTCATGTGTGGCGTCAGTGCTCCTGCCCCCAACCTACGCTAGGGGCAGACAAGCTCCGACTGCTGGAGAACCCCCTCCTCGGAGAAGGAGAGCTGTCCAGTGGACACTCAATCCTTCTCCTCCCTGCCGACCCCCAGCAGCCCGCGTCCGTTCCCGAATGCAGGTCGCTAGAGTGGAGCGAGGTGTGGCGCCCAGCACCTCAACCCACAGCGCCACCGGGCCAGCACGTCTTGCCATTTTCACAGTAAACAGATTCCTTGACTTTTTAAAATATGAACAGTGTTTCAATAGCCTACTTGTTGAACAGCTTTTTTCTGGTACTTCTGTACCCAGTTGTCTAAAGAAGTATAAAGACACAGCAAAGCGTATTTGTGCCACAGCTACAGAATATGGACAGAGGTCTCACTATGATTACCTCCATGGTACTGCATATAACTTTTAGCTCCAAGTATAGTGTTTTTGTTTGTGACATACCCGTTACATGTATTGTCAGTACAAGCACTACTGTTGCTTCCAGAGACATTTCAGGACCTTTGTTTCACAGTGCAGGTCACTGATGTGGGCTGCCGGATTTGGCACTCATTCAAAATATGTGCAGGGTGTGGAGTTGATTATAATGTTTTTTGGGAGTGCGGGGCGGGGGGGGCTTTTGTTAGTTTTAGTTATGCATTTTCTTGTTTATGTACTGTCTTACTTTGAATTGTTTCTGTGTTATGTATAGTATGTGTGGCAATAAATGTTTTTGTGGTGCTTGGTCATTTGTATTGTAGTCCTTTATTGCTGTGACAGTTGAATGTTGTGTGTGTTTTGTTTGGTTGTTTTGCACTGTTCTCATTCTTAGCTGTCTTGTGTTTCAGCTGTTTTGTCCCGCGCCACGTTCTCTGCATAATACTGCACTGCGCAATTATGCACCCACTGTTTTCACAGTAAACTGGGAGGGAGGCTACTGCGCTTCCCCTTCAAGAGGGGATAATTACTAATGATACAAGTGTCCAGATGCTAAGGAGTTCAAGGATCAAGAACTGCACTGGGAAAAAGATTAATTGGACAGCAAACTCTCCATTTATCTACTGGAAAGGAGAGCAGTTATTCTAGCTCTTCCGTCTTACCATACTCACGTGAAAGATGCAGCAGTAAGGATAAGGTCAGACAATGAAGTTTAGATTGTGGTACATAAACCCCCGATTGAAGTCTGTTTTGAGAAGAAGTGCCAGGGAACAGCCTGGTATCTCCTCGCTAAACCATAACAATAACCATTATTGAACACTACTATTTGATTAATTACTGGAATTGCAATTTTCAGACTCTATGGAAATATACCAGAACCAGAACTGCTCCTAACAATCTGCATGATGGCGCTGAGCTGCTATGTACTATATATAATGTATATCATATATACTGTATATAATTTAGCCATAACTCCCCTCCTACTGTTAATTGTTTACTTGTCTCAACACTGTCTGAACTTGATGTATTGCAAGTGTACTATATTGTATTGTAATATTGTGAATACTTTGTACCAAGCTGTCCTACCAGGGCCTCCTTGTAAACGAGCGTGCTCAATGGAGACTTCCTGCAAATAAACTTGAACTTGAACTATGTGAATGGTGAATCACTGCACATGAGTGGACTCCCGCAATAAAGTAAGCACCTTTATGGTACCGTTAAGCAGACAGCTGACAACAGAAACAAGAAAGCTTCTAAAATGGGTCTAGAGCAACTGTCTGTAAATTCTCAGCCACACACGAAGTAAAAACTGGCCTAAAGCAGACTTGACTCACAGTAGCAGACAGATCCCTTTATCGGGGGGAACTAGTCCTTTCACTAGAAAACATCTGCTGTACTCTGCAGAAGTTTTGTGGACTTTTTAATTTTAAACTTTCTTTATGTTCCAATCATGTGGCGGGGATGCACCCTTATATCAGCCCGTCATGGAGGTGCTCTCCTCAGATACAGACAAAGCAGCCCCTCATGTGTACTTACTACAGTTGTTGGCCTGTGACGTTACCCCCCATGGCGGGGTTCATCCCAGGGTGCTGGGGGGAGAAGACCCGAGATTCACAGATCCTCCAGCAATGTATCCTGGGCATCATTCACAGCCTGCTGCTGGAGGGCTCCAGCTTCATGGCGCATAGTGCAAAGGAGACTTTCTTACTAGTTTCTTCCCCCTGGCTGAGCAGATGTACAATGACATCATGGTCCACAAAGCGCACTCCTGCACTCTGCTGTCATCTGCTGCACTGCCAACCCCTGCACATGTGCTGGGCCCTGATGCACCAATACCCAGCTGTTGCTAGGTGTCAGTATTTGGTCAGGCTTCGAACCCACCCTCTCTGGAGAAGGGCAGTCATTTGGATGCTCCACCCCCAGACAACTCTCTGAACCTCTGGGCTCTCTCCTGAACCTGTGTCATCAGTGCTGCAAGTGGTAGCACTACCACGGCGCCAGTGGACCGGCTTCACACTGACGTTTTAATATATGACTGCCACTACATTTAATCTTTAGTGATTGCGTTCTTTGCTTCCCTGGTTCTCATCTGGTACTCTCCCCACTATTCAGTGGCTAGCTCTTGCTCTTGATTGGTCCCTCACAACATCAAACGTACTCCTCAGTTGACAAAAGGTGCAGGGGGGGGGGGCCTCATCACCTTCCACTCATAAAAGGATAAGTCCTGTGATAAAGCTGGATACAGGTTCAAATCCCACTTCCGTCATGACCTACAGTCCATACAGGGTTCTAGCCCTCCCAGTCCACCCCCCTCCCTATGTTTACCACACTGAGTAACCACTAAACCCTTCACTCCGTCCCAGCCATAACTGAAACCTTTTATGGCCTTGGCACTCACCACATCTGCTGACAGAGTGTTCCATGGCTCCACCATCTTTTCTGTAAAATAACATTTTCTTACATCCCTCTTAAACCTGTCTCTTGACAGTTTCCACTCATGCCCCCCCCAACCATGCTCTTGAATCTTCACTCATGCTAAATAATTCCTCCCAGTTTACTTTGTTTATTCTCTTACAGAACCTGAATGTCTCTATCATATTTTTCCCCCTTGTCTGGTCTCCAGAAAGTACATGTTTAGAGTCTTCAGCCAATCCTTGTAAGATCTGTCCTGCTGGCCCTGAATCATCTTGGTCACCCTATGCTGCATCATCTCCAGCCTGTGTTTGTCCTTCCTTAGGAGAGGGCTCCAGAACTGCGCACAGTACATCAGGTGTGGATTCTTTTTTTTTCTTTTTCTTTGTTAACCGGGTAAGGCTCACTAGGCACAACTGCCTGTTTTCAGGGGCAACCCGGGAGCTTTAGGCTGGTTAAGTGACTTGCTCAGAGTCACACAGTATGCAAGTGGAGGTTGGGGGAATCAAACCCAGGTCTGCTGAACCAAACTCATTCACAGCTCGTTACTCTAACCTCTAGGCTATACAGCCAGCTTCACAGGTGAATGGAGAGGTAGTCATGACTCCTTTTTTCTGCTGTCAATATCCTGTTCAATACAACCCAGCATCCTACTTGCCTTGCTACAGGCCTTGTTATGCTGGCTTGATTGTTTCAGGGAGACACTAATGATGACTCCCAGGTCCCTTTCCCCAACCGCAGTGCTCAGTTTTACCCCTCCCATCCAGTACTCTGTTCTGGAGTTCTTGTTCCCTAGGTGCATCACCTTCAGGTTGGTCTGTGAAGATCTCCAGGCCATGAACCCATGCTGTTTATCAGCCTGTACACCGTGGCTCTCTATGTAGTCCACAAGATCCTCTTTGACTATTGTCTCCATCAGTTTACCCACTGCACAGGTAAGGATGACAAGTCTGTAGTTCCCTGGCTGCTCCTTGCCTCCCTCCTCCCCCAGCTCTCCCACCCATGGAGTGAGACTATGTCTGAAACCCCCCTGTCTGAAATTAACTACCTTACAAGGGGTTCAGCCAGTTCTGTTGTCAATTCCCTTAGCACTCTCAGATGTATCCCTTCTGGCTCTGGCGCCTTCTCTATCTTTAGGGCTACTAACCCATTCTAGACACTTTCACTGCTAAATACTGGCTGCCTCATCTCCAGGATTCCCCTGAAAGCCACCCTGATGCCACTCTCAGTTAGAGGACCGCTGTCCTCCCTTGAGAAGACAGAGCAGGACAACTGCTTTTTGCCCATTTTTCTCTATTACCCTGCCCCCATCTGACAGCCAAATAATCCCTCTCCCTTCTTTCTTTTTTCATTACTATATCCAAAGATATTTTTTCCCCCATCCTTCACCCCCTATGCAATACGCAATCTGTCTTTGCCTCCCTGATTGCCCTCTTTGCTTCCCTAGTTCTCATCTGGTACTCTTCCCCACTATTCCTCCTCCTGCTTTTTCCTTGTACCTCGTGAAGGCCTTTTTCTTGGTCCTCACTGCATCCCGGACTCTTTCTGAGAATCATATTTGGTCTCTTGTATCTGTTTAATGCTGTTCTCATGCATGACTTTGTTGCCTTGAAAATGGTCCTCCTGATTGCCCCATATCTTTCTTCCACGCTTCTGAAGCAGTCTACTCAGGCTAACTTGTCTTGGACCAGCTCCCTCATTTGGTTGAAGGCTGCTCTTCTGAAATCAAAGACTTCAGCTTCTGATGATGGCATTCTGGTCCCAAGTGCCAGCTTGAACCACGTAAGAGTTATGGTCGCTGGACCCAGTGCCTCCCCAATCCTCATTCCACTCACCACCTCTGAGCTGGTGAGCACCAAATTGAAAATGCCTGCCTAGTGGGCTCCTTAACCAGCTGCACCGGCAGGCAGTTCTGAAATAGATCCAGTAGGGCCTGATTTATATGGCTCCTAACTGCTGGGATATCCAAGTCAACATCTGGCAGGTTCAGGTCATCCTCCACCACCTCCCCATTTGCCATTCCCCTTCCTTGTTCCTCCTTGAGCTCCCTGTCTCTCTCTCCCCCTTGTTTTTGTGATCTATAGATCACACAATCCATAGTTTCTTGCCTGGAGCCGCTGAGAGGTAAACCCACAGTGAGTTTGTTTCCCTTTTATTTCCTCTGATGCATCCATCCTCCACAGCCTCCATGCATTCCCTGACATATATGACAATACCTTCCCCTTTACCTTTTCCCTCATTCTGCATAAACACTGTGCAGTCTGGGAAAGACAAGTCCCGGTCGTTATTCTCTGTGGCCCAAGTTTCTGTGAAAGCTAAAAGGTCCATCTCGGTGTCTGCCACCAATATCCTGCGCTCACTAATTTTATTTCCCAGACTCCCAGTATTAAGCCAGACTGCTGGGACACTGACCGTTGGCATCAGCGGGACAAAAATCTTGTAACATTACCAAGAATCTTAAATTTCAGGACATTCTGTTCATTATTATTAAAGGCATTTGCAGGAACTCAGGCTCTTTGGCCCCTAATCTGTTCTGCCTGCTTCTCCTGCATTCAAAGTCAAAATTCCCTACTGTGATATAACAACATGTTGCTATGGAAAGGATTTTGAGGTCACAAGCCGAGGATTATGACTTCAAGGTAGAAAAAGCGGTCAGAACAGATATAGTCTAAATGGCTAAGAGACTAGTTTTACGTAAAATTCCTTCAAAAAAGGGAATACAGTCTACTCCACTTTATGCAGACTCGGTTTATGCATACAATCGGGTTAAACGGACATAATTGTATTTCAGAACCCGAATGTGTTAGAAAGTATACTAATTTCCATGCTTAAAGCGGACCTGATCAACCACGTTGCGCGGACAGTTTTTTAGTAAATTGCAGGCAACTTCAGTAGCACAGAAGTAGACAGAACTGCTAATTAGTGAGAACGAGGTGTTCAGGTGATGCAGCGAGGTGTTAATTGAACCTGTATTTACTGACCTTGCCTTCTCCTGCATCTTATTACTGTCCTGTTGTGTGCTGTGTGTGGTTTGTTTCTGCTTATGATTTGTTCACCTCCTCACCATGTCTAAGAGACCAGGCATCTCTCTTGCTCATAAAATCGAGCTTCTAAAACAAACAGAATTGCTGCCACGTATGAGTGTTCGTGAACTGGCAGCACACCTATCGATTCCAAAATCTACAGTCTCCGATCTGATCCATGGAAGAGAAAAGCTGCTGGTTGATTGGCATTCAAATCAAAACCCCCAAAGAAAAAGGAAGCGGGAGGGGAAAGATGGTGAGATAGAAGATGCTTTATTGGTGTCGTTTCCCACAGTAGCATTTAAACCTATTGCTCAGTTCACGTTCTAGTACAGGGTAACCGCTCACAGCTTGAGGCACCATCTGCTGGTCAATGCGGACATCGCATAACGCATACAATACCTAGTTGTACAAATGTATCCGCATTAAGCGGTTTACACTGTACCTAGAAATTCAGATTTATGGGGAATTTTGTGTAACAGAGTTCTGTTGCTGCCAAATGAAATTTTATTTATTTGCTAAAAATCAGAAAACAGCTTTAAGGAAGGTTGATAAGAGATAATGATATCCATGATGACTGTTACTGTAAAACTGACATTAGCGTTCACAAATCAAGTCAGGAAAGTATGTAGGCTAGAATGGTTCCATGTCATAACAGCAATCGCAAAACAGCGATCGCTATTGTGGTAAGTGCACATTGCTGAAAAATAATTTTGGCAATGTGCACTGAAAATGGCAACCGAGACCTACAGGTCTCGTTTTTAATGTGGAGGGCTGCTCCCCCAGCACCCCCCTACTTACAGATTCTCAACTCCAGGGGGTGCATGTCAGGGTAGGGGGGGACTTGAGGCAATACATGTCGCCAGGTGGAAAAAAAAAAAAAGCACGAAGCCGGACCAGAACCCAGTACCCCACGCCTCCCAGCTGATCACCCTAAACCACGATGCCAGCGATTCGTCTCGGCAGCTGCTCGCTGCAACCCCTCCCACATGCCCCCCGGGCACGCACGTTATACCTGTGAGTTCCTGTCGCTGTTTTCGCTAATCCCAGTATCTGGTTGCCCTCCTCCGTAGGTAGCCGTGATCACAGTCACCGAGATTGAGTCACTGTTTTTTCTAGGCACTCAATCTCAGTCGCTATGGTCACGGACTACCAGCTAGAAGTGCTGTAGTGTATGCTCGTAGATCCCCTTCCATTTCGGGACCAGGAAGTACCTGGAAACGAACCCTGGGTTGACAGGGGGATCCGTAACTCTGACCAGAGTTGGGGGATGTCGTCTCAGAGAGCCGCCTGAGTGTTCATGGATACCTTCTTCTTTCGTGAAGCGCAGGCTTAGCTTGGTGGGTACTGCTCAAATTCCAGAGGCAGACTCTGGCCAACCACTTCCAATACCCACCTGTCCGCTGTAACAGCGGACCAGGCAGAAAGGAAGTGGCAGAGCTGGCCCCCCACAGGAGGACCCAGTCACTGTGTAGGCTTGGAGGAGGATCCGGCCAGGGGACTACCGGAACCCTTCCCTCCGGGCTTATGGGCCGCCGAAGCCCCTGACTTGGGCCGATGGTTCCAAGACTGAGCCTGCTGCTGTTGCCCAGATTTGTAGTGAGCCTGCTAGGCCGCAGGGGCAGAAGGCTGAAAGGGCTTGCGCTTCTGCTTCTTGGAACCCTGAGACTCCTTCCGGGCAAAAGCAATGTAGTCCAAAGTGGCACTGGACTTCTCAATGCGTTGAAGGTGATCATCCACCCTTGGGACTAAACAAGTCAGTGCCCAGGAAAAGTACTTACTCCAGTTTGTGCTGGGTGTCTGCCGTAAAGATTGAGACCCTCAGCCAGGCCCTGTGGTGCATGGCTACTGTGGCCACCACTGAACGGGAACAGGAGTCCCCCATATCCAGAGCTGTCAGGAGTTGCTATTTTGCCATAGCCTGACCCTGATCCTGGACCTGCTTGACCATAGTCTGGAGGTCCGTGGGAAGATGAAGAAGCACCTCATACAGAGAGCCCAAAAGGGAGTGGGAGAAGTGTGCCATGATGACAGCAGAACTTTCCTAATGGAGACCAAGCAAAGAGGCAGCATAGAGTTTCCTAGCAGAGTGGTCCAGTTTTTTTGGACTCTTTGTCTGGAGGTCTATCAGTGTCTCCAGAATTGCTCGAGCGCTGAAACATGGAGTTAGTCACCAACCCCTTGGCTGAGGAGTGCTCTGTGAACCCTGAAAGGAAGCTGATAGGAACTGCATACTTGCAGGCCATCCAAGCTGATGGTGCAGAGCAGGAGGCAGGGTGCTGCCAAAGCTCCAGAGCCGGGCCAACAATGGCTTCGGCCACTGGGAAGGCCTCTGTCAGAGAATCCCCTTTATCCAGAATGTCTGTTAGGGGATATCGAGCATGTTTCTGGACAGGCTCCAAAGGCATCCCCATGGATTCAGAGATGAGATGGAGAATGCTTGTGAAGGACATGGGACCTTCCTCCGTTGAGAGACCCCCAAGCAAAACCTCATCAAGTGGACTAGAGTGCAGAAAGGAGTCCTCAGACTCCGCGGAGTTCGGATAGAATGGCCAACCACCTGCATCACTTTCGATCCGCCGCAGATGGTCGGGAGTAAGAGTGACCGACAGCCTATGCGGGAGGCCCTTCGCGGGCCGAGACTCCTTCTCAGGAGCCCCCGAAGGAGACTGCTTAGGTGGCAGCTCCAACATAAATGGCGGAGGGGTTGGTTTCAGCCGAGCTGGGAGGGCCTTCACCAGCTCTGCAGGTGGAGGGATGGCATCAGCCGGCTCCAGAGGAGTTGGTGTCGGCCTAGAGGGTGACAGCCAAGTGATGGCTGGCGTGGAAACCGGTTTCGACTTCAGACTGGCCAGCACCAACTGTTGCCACATAAGATCCTCATAGCGTCGACACAACTTGTGCTGAAGCCTCTCCTTTTCCAAGGAGGATGAGGATGAGGATGAATAGTGGCAGTGCCACTTTTTGGAACGTCCAGAATGGTGTTTGTGAGCTCTCTTCAATCTGTCGGATGAAGAAGACCGAGACCTAGTCCTTGAACATTGGGAGGACTGACGGGGCACTCAGAAGGAGCCGGGGGGACCCACAGCTCTTCCAGGTCAGGGACAGGGACTGTGAAGAGGTTCCCAGCAGGCTGGGTCTCCTCCTCAGTAGGTCCAGTCAGGACCGGAGTCTTGAACAAGGAATTGTTGGCCTCATCTAGCAACAATGGGTCCACAGGGTCGATAATTATTTTGACCGTGTCATCATCCCACATCTTAGCTGGTTGACCTGATGGAGGCACCAAGAAGCCAACGGCCGAGGTCACAATTTCGACCGAAGTAGAAACTGGAGAGTCCTGGGAATGAGACCATTCTCGATCCCAAGAATGACGACATCAAGTCTTCTCCTTCTCTCTCGACTCTTTGGAATCCTTTTCCCTGTTACAGGAACGGGAGCTGTGCAAAGCCGACGGGCCCTCCCCCTTGGTCAGGAGAGAATGGCACAACTTCTTGAAGGAGCCTGTAAAGATGGAGCCCAGTTTAAGTGGGATAAAGACTGAAGCTGAAGGGGACTGATCGGCAGCCCGAGCCACCTCCTCCTCAAAGGCCTTCATTTGCTCAAATTGTTCAGTGGATCCCGCAGCTGCGGAGACCACCCAACAGGCTTCTTTAGATTTGACCGGCGGGTTCCTTTTCTCCGGTTGGCTAAGCTATAATCAGGCGAGACGGTTGTCCAACATGTTCGGCTGGAACAATTGACAAAAATCGCAGGCCTGAGCATCATGATTGTGACCCAGGCAATAAATGCACGTGGTGTGTGGGTCAGTGCAAGACAACTTCTGCCTGCAGGGAACCGGCGGAACCCGGGCGAGGACTTGTTTTCCATCGTGGTCGCAATCGTAGCAGGGAAACTTTAACAAGTTTAAGTTTTGGTAAGTAAAAAACAATTCTTCCAAGTGGAAAGGAAGATCTGGCATCAAGGGGGCAAAACAGAGGGATATACCACCCGGGTGGGTGGGAGGACCATCTTAAAGATGTCTGGCAAGATATTTAAAGGGAAAGGACATGTCATAACGTGTGGATAAGAACAATATATGCACATCCCTAGAAAAGTACAGTTATGTAAGAACTTACCGTAACAGCCGATTTTCAAGAACAGCTCTTGCAGCAGGTTACACCATTAAGACTGAAGCTGGCAGGCGCCGGGACCCCACGGAAATGTTCTAGCTAGCAGTATCCATCAGGGACCACCCCCGACGTCGGCCCCTTCCCGTCAGGCATCAAACAAAGGGGGGCGGTCCCCGAGAATCCCCAGTTCTCCCGACGGAGCCTCCAGGCCACTAGATGACATCAGAAGTGGAGACTGAGGATACGCCATCAAAAGGTATTTAGAGTGGTGTTAGAAACACCTAATCCTACAAAAGAGATATCGGAACAACTCTACCTCCAGAGGGGATTGTGGGAGGGAAACTACCTGCTGCAAGAGCTGTTCTTGAAGATCTACTGTTACAGTAAGTTCTTACGTAACTGTACTATCTTACTTCGAGAAACAGCTCTTGCAGCAGGTTACACCATTAAGACCAATTCCCAAGTAATACTGGAAATCCCTCGCAGGTGGGAGGATTCAAGGCAGAGATCGCAAGTTGGACTGAAGCCTAGGATAGGAGTCCCTGAAGGATTGCTAGACCAAAACCAGCTCTTCCCCATGATGCAACGTCCAGGCTATAATGCCTGATAAAGGTGTGCATGGTGCTCCAAGTAGCTGCTGTGCAAATGGCTGAAGTGGACACATTCTTCATGGCCGCAAAGGAGGCAGCCACCCCCCTTGTGGAATGTCCCTTAACCGTGCCCGGTAAAGGTTTGTTACGTTTCTGGTAAAAGAACGTGATACAATGGATGAGCCACCTGGACAGGGATTGTTTAGAAACTGGAGCTCCCATCATCCTATTGGTGAAGGAGCGAAAAGCTGATCAGATCTCTGGTGGTGCCTGGTTCTGGTCAGGTAGTATCTTAGACACCTATGCACATCTAGAGTGTGCAGTAAGGCCTCTCCTCTATTAGAGTATTTAGGAAAATACACAGGTAAGTCGATGTCCTGATTGAGGGTGAGAGCTGAGACCACCTTAGGTAGAAACTTTAGATTTGTCCTTAGGGACATCCTGTCCTGGTGAAAAACCAAATAACGTTCTTTGCACATCAGTGCGTGAAGTTCAGAAATCCTTTTGGCTGAAGTAACAGCAACTAAAAATAACGTCTTCCATGTCAGGAGACATAGCTCGTAATCCGTGACAGGTTCAAAAGGTGGCAGCGTGAGCTGCTCCAGGACAAAGGGTAAATCCCATGGAGGAATAGGATCCTTAATCGGAAGTCTAAGGTGGAAAATACCTCTCAGGAAGGCTTGTGCGGTGTCCAACTGAGTTATGGGACGTAGGCCTATCTATAGGTGTATGATAGGCTGAGATGGCACAAAGGTGTCCTTTAATAGAAGAGCAGGCCAAGCCTGCCTGGAAGAGAGACAGGAGGTAGTCTGGGACCAACCTGTCCGGACAATCCATGGGGGAAAGTCCTCGTGCTTGAGCCCAGAGGCAAAATCTTTGCCATTTCATGGCATATGTGGCATGAGTGGCCGGTTTTCTAGCAGCCGCTAGAACATCTGCTACCTCTTGCAAGACCCTGTACCGCATGATAGCTATGTCTCTAGGAGCCAGATGTGCAGGTTGAGATAGCGAAGGTCCAGATGGACCGAAGACCCTGCCTCCTGGGACAATAAGTGAGAGCTGATTGGCAGAGGCACCAGAGGTTCCTGGGACAGCTGGTGTAGCAGAGGGAACCAAACATGTCTGGGCCAAAAAGGCGCAATAAATATCAGCGTGGCCTGCTCTCTGTGGAGTTTCAAAAGGACCCTCTGGTTCAACGGGAAGGGAGGAAACACGTAGAGGAATCTGCCCGTCCAGTAGTGGGACAACGCTTCCCGCCAGAAAACACCAGGCCCTGGATCTAGCGAGCAGAAATTGTGCAGTTTTGCATTGGATGGGGACGCGAAAAGGTCTAACTCTGGTGTGCCCCATCTGTGAAACAGATACTCTACCACCTCCTGGAGTAGTTCCCACTCGTGGACTCTGGCCTGAGAGCGACTCAGACTGTCTGCGATGATGGTGTCCACTCCTGGGACATGAACAGCAATGAGGTTTGCGCCGTGCTGTAGAACCCAAGCCCATACCCTCATGGCCTCCCTGCAGAGCGGGTAGGAAAGGGTGACTCCTTGTTTGTTGAGGTAATGCATCACTGCGGTATTGTCTGTAACAGCAGAGTACCCGGTTGGATCTCCGACTGGAAGGCCTGCAGGGCATAAAGAACTGCTCTCATTTCCAAAATATTTATGTGGAGATGAGCTTCCTGGGGCATCCATGAGCCCTGAGACCTGACCCTGTCGAGGTGTGCTCCCCAACCGAACCCTGAGGCATCCGTAGAGAACGTCACAATTGGAGACGGCGCAATGAAGTGGACCCCCGCCAACAGGTTCTTTAAATCTAGCCACCATTGCCAATCTCAGATGACAGCATTCGTGATCCGAATTGGAAGCTGCAAATGGTCTTCCTTCTGATCCCACTGAACCCGTAACATCCACTGGGACACCCGCATGTGGAGACAAGCTAGCGAGACTGTTGCTAAGGATGCAGCCATGTGTCCGAGCAGGCAAAAGACTAGTCTGGCTGGGACCATCTTAACATAGAAACATAGAAGTTGACGGCAGATAAGGACCACAAGGCCCATCCAGTCTGCCCATTTCTTTTTCTACCTTATAAATGTGCCACTGGCCTTTGCTCTGTCAGTGGCCTATCTATTCATACTCATCTGTATTTCTCCCTTATGCCTGTCCCATGCCTGTTTGAAGCCCTGCACTGTATTCATAGCCACCACTTCCTGAGGTAGGCCGTTCCATGCATCCACCACCCTTTCTGTAAAAAATAATTTCCTTACATTCCCCCTTAATCGGCCTCCCTCTAGTCTCATGCTTGTCCTCTTGTCCTGCTATTTTTCTTATATTTAAACATGTTAGACTCTTTCACCTTGTTAATGCCTTTAAGGTGTTTGAATGTTTCGATCATATCACCTCTCTCCCTCCTTTGCTCAAGGGTATACATATTGAGCTCCATTAATCTGTCCTCAAATGTCTTCTGATGCAGTCTTTGCACCATTTTGGTTGCCCTTCTCTGGACTGCCTCAATTTGGTTAATGTCCTTGTGAAGGTGTGGCCTCCAGTACTGCACGCAGTACTCCAGATGGGGTCTAACCAGTGTCTTGTAAAGAGGGATTATTACCTCCCTCTTACGACTTGTGATACCCCTACTAATACACCCTAAGATCCCCCTAGCCTTACCTACTGCTTTAGAGGTCTGCTTGGATGATTTCAGGTCATCGGTGATGATGATACCCAAGTCTCTTTCTTCCTTTGTGACTGCCAGCAACTCTCCTCCCAGCCTATAGGTGGCTTCAGGGTTTCTCCTCCCTATGTGCATGATCTTGCACTTCTTTGCATTAAATCCCAGTTGCCGCTCTTCTGACCATTTTGCTAGTTTTTCCAGATCTCTTCTTATTCTGCCCACCCCGTCTGGATCATCTACTCTGTTGCAGATCTTGGTGTCATCTGCAAACAGACAAGCCTTACCCTCTAGTCCATCTGCAATGACACTAATGAAGATATTGAAGAAAACTGGCTCCAGGACTGATCCCTGAGGTACCCCACTTGTGACTTGCATCTCTTCTGACTGTATACCATTTACCACCACTCTCTGTTTTCTGCCTGTCAACCAGTTTGCCACCCAGTTGACCAACTTCTGACCCACCCCAAGCCTACCCAGCTTATTTATCAATCTTCTATGTGGAACAGTGTCGAAAGCTTTGCTGAAGTCAAGGTCAGTGACGTCAACTGCTCCCCCTTGGTCCACCATTCTGGTTACCCAGTAAAAGAAATCTGTGAGATTAGTTTGACAGGAACTTCCTTTTGTAAACCCATGCTGTCTTGGATCCTGTGCCCCTATGGATTCCAGGTGTTGCACTATCCTTTCCTTAAGGAGTACCTCCATAATATTGCCCACTACTGAGGTAAGACTGACTGGTCTGTAGTTCCCAGCCTCCTCCCTGCTACCATTCTTGTGGAGCGGGATCACATGAGCCTTTTTCCAGTGTTCTAGGACCTCTCCTGTGCTCAGAGACTCACTAAACAATTCTGCTAATGGCTCTGCTAGTTCCACCCTTAGCTCCTTAAGTACCCTGGGATGTATGCCATCAGGTCCCATTGCCTTGTCCACCCTGAGCTTAGCAAGCTCTTGTAGGACCCTTTCTTTTGTGAAGGAAGTAGTGCTCACCTCCCTTCCCCCTGTGTCCATGGTGCTGAGCTGTGGGCCCTGCCCTACTTTCTCTTCAGTAAATACTAAGCAAAAGTATCTATTTAGGATAGATGCTTTTACAGGGTCCTCCTCCTCACATGCCCCCTTTTCTCCTTTGAGCTTAGCAATACCCCCTCTGGACTTTCTCATTTCACTAATGTATCTATAGAAAGTCTTGTCACCTTCTTTTACTGCTCGTGTTAGTGTTTCCTCAGTTTGGGACTTTGCCTGCCTTACTGCCTTCCCCTGCTTTCCTTAGGGCAGTTTGGTATGCCTCCCTATTTTCATCCCACTGTGTTCCCTTGTATTTCCTGAAGGCCAGCCTTTTGGCTCTGACCTTTTCTGCTATTGTATTTGAGAAAGTACAGTTACGTAAGAACTTACCGTAACAGTAGATCTTCGAGAACAGCTCTTGCAGCAGGTTACACCATTAGGACTGAAGCCGTCAGGCATCAGGACCCCACGGAAATCTTCTAGCTAGCAGTCTTCAGCGGGGACTGCCTCTGACGTCGGTCCCGCCCCCGACGTCAGGCGTAGTACATAAGTAGGCGGTCCCTCCACAATCCTCAGTTCTCCCGCCCGCTGGATGACATCAGAAAAGGAGACCAAGGATCTGCCACCAGATGGCCAAGAGTATAAAATCGGAATATCCCATCCCGTAACATGGGTGTTTGGCTACGACCTACCTCCAAAAGAAGGGGGATGGTGGGCCGGAATCTGCTGCAAGAGCTGTTCTCAAGATCTACTGTTACGGTAAGTTCTTACGTAACTGTACTATCTTACTTCAAGATACAGCTCTTGCAGCAGGTTACACTATTAGCACTGATTTCCAAGCAGTAGTGGCAATCATGTGCCACAGGGAGGAGGAAAGATAGAGATCTCGATATCACTCGAGCCTAGGACAGAAGTCCCTGAAGGACGGTTAGACCGAACCCTGCTCTTCGCCTTGATGCAATGTCCAGACCGTAATGTCCGATAAAGGTATGCACAGAGCTCCAAGTAGCTGCAGCGCAAATAGCTGAGGTGGAGACGTTCTTTAACGCCGCAAAAGAAGTAGCCATCCCTCTTGTGGAATGACCCTTGACCGTGCCCGGTAAGGGTTTACTGCGCTTGTCATAACAGAAAGTGATGCACTGGATGAGCCACCTCGAGAGTGATGGTTTGGAGACAGGAGCTCCTTTCATCCTGTGAGCAAAGGAGACAAAAAGTTGGTCTGCCTTTTGAAACTGTTTGGTTCTGATCAGATAGTAGCTGAGGCACCGATGCACGTCGAAGGTGTGCAGAAGAGCTTCTCCTTGATAGGTGTACTTTGGGAAATACACTGGTAAATCAATATCCTGGTTAAGGGTGAGGGCTGAAACCACCTTAGGCAAAAACTTTGGGTTTGTCCTTAGGGATACCCTGTCCTGTTGGAAAACCAAATAAGGCTCTTTGCACGTAAGAGCATGCAATTCCGAGATCCTTCTCACCGAAGTAACAGTAACTAAAAATAACGTTTTCCAAGAGAGAAAACGTAGCTCGTAATCTGCGGCTGGTTCAAAAGGTGGCAGCGTAAGCTGCTCCAGGATGAAGGGTAAGTCCCAAGGAGGAACTGGATCCTTGATAGGCGGCCTAAGGTGGAGGACCCCCTTTAAAAAGGCACGAGTAATGTCCAGCTGGGCCACCGTCCGATGGCCTACTGGGGCATGGTAAGCAGAAATTGCACAAAGGTGCACTTTAATCGAGGAGTAAGCCAGTCCGGAATGGAAAAGGGAAAGCAGGTAGTCCAAATCCAGCTTTTCGGGACAGTCTAACGGCGAAAAACCTCGCGCTTGAACCCACAAACAGAATCTATGCCATTTCATGGCTTAACGCTTGGGTTGGATTTGCTTTCTGGTGGCAGAGAGTACTCTGCCACTTCTAGCAGGCCTCAGACGTATCATGGCTATGTCTCTAGGAGCCAAGCGTGCAAGTTCAATGAATGTAAGTCTGGGTGGACCAATGAACCCGCCTCCTGAGACAATAGATGGGAGCTGATTGGCAAAGGAACTGGAGGTTCCCGGGATAGCTGGTACAGAAGAGGGAACCAAATTTGTCTGGGCCAGAAAGGTGCGATCAAAATGAGCGTCGCTTGCCCCCTGCAAAGTTTTAAGAGAACTCTCTGGATCAACGGGAGAGGAGGGAAGGCATAGAGGAATCTGCCCGCCCAGATAAGGGACAACGCGTCTCGCCAGAAAACACCAGGCCCTAGATCTAGCGAGCAAAAATTGGGCAGTTTTGCGTTGGATGGGGACGCGAAAAGGTCTAACTCTGGAGTGCCCCATCTGTGAAACAGATCCTCTGCTACCCCCTGTAGAAGTTCCCATTCGTGGACTCTGGCCTGAAAGCGACTCAGACTGTCTGCGACGGTGTTGTCCACTCCCGGGACGTGTACTGCAATTAGGTTTGCACTGTGTTGCAATATCTACTCCCACACTCTCATGGCCTCCCTGCAAAGTGGGTAAGAGTGAGTGCCTCCTTGTTTGTTGAGATAATACATCACCGCGGTATTGTCTGTTTGTAACAGGAGTGTACCCGGTGGGATCTCCGACTGGAAGGCTTGCAGAGCATAAAGGACTGCCCTCATTTCCAAAATGTTGATGTGGAGATGAGACTCCTGAGCTGTCCAAAGGCCCTGAGACCGAACACCGTCCAGGTGTGCTCCCCACCCGAGCCCTGAGGCGTCTGTGGAGAGTGTCGCATCCGGAGACAGCGCTATGAAGGGAACCCCCACGGAGAGGTTCCCCAGGTCTAGCCACCATCGCCAATCCTGAATCACAGCATTCGTGATTTGAATTGGCTGCTGCAGATGGTCTTGCCTTTGGTCCCATTGCACCCTTAACATCCACTGGGTTACCCGCATGTGGAGATGTGCCAGCGGGACTGCTGCACTGGCCGCAGCCATGTGTCCGAGCAGGCAAAGGACCGATCTGGCCAGGATGGTCTTCTTCACAGACAGGTCCCTGATGAGGGATCTGATGTGTTCCGCTCTGTCGGAGGGAAGAAAAGCTTTCCATCTGACAGTGTCCAGAACTGCTCCTATAAACTGCAGTTTCTGGGACAGCACCAGGAGTGACTTCTCATAGTTGATGAGAATACCCAGTGATTGAAAAAGGGACTGGGTGCAGTGAATGGCCATCATTAGTGCCTCCCTGGAGGGTGCCATGAGAAGCCAGTTGTCCCAGTATGGGAACACGTAGTGGCCTTGTCTCCTCAGAGACGCCGCTACGACCGCCATGCACTTCATAAAAACGCGAGGTGCCGATGACAGCCCTTAGGGAAGAGTTCGGAACTGATAATGGCGCCTCTGAAACTCGAGGCGCAGGAACCTCCGGTGCGCTTGAGCAATGGAAATGTGCAGGTAGGCGTCCTGCATGTCCAAAACGCCAGAAAAGCGTCTCGTTTCAGCATGGGAATTAGGCCCGGAAGGGTCACCATGCGGAAGCGTTTGTAAACGACTGACAGGTTGAGGTCACTGAGGTCCAGTATTGGATGGAGGTCCCCTGTTTTCTTTGGAACCAGGAAGAAGTGAGAATAGTACCTTAGTCCTCTCTGGTTCTCCGGGACGTGCTCTAAGGCTTCTTTTTCCAGAAGCGCGAGCATCTCCTGCTGTATGAGCAGGGCATGTTGACCCGAATAGCGGGAAATCAGGGGAGGTCATGTGGGTGGACTGTCTACAAATTCTATATAGTGGCCTTTTTTGACCAGTTGCAGAACCCACCTGTTGGTGGTGATCGACTGCCACCCTGGCAAGTGGCGTGCGATGCGACCCCCGACTTTTTGTTCCCGTTGATCCTGAGGGGGGTGGGGGCCAGGAAGGAGTCATGCTGTGGCAGCGTTGGATCCAGCAGGCTGTGCCGACTTTGCAAATTGTTGGCCTCTGCCTGGGGATGACTTGGTCTGGGCCTTGCGGGTGAAAGTGCCCCTCTGCTTTTGGCCGGAATGTGACTGTTGTCTTTGTAGTCGGCCACGAAAACGGCTCTGGTTCCTACGAAAGGAACTGGGCCAAGACCTGTACATGGCCTATACAGATCTGACTGCCTTCCCTGCGTCCTGAAGTTTGGTGATCACCTTCTCGGAGGCTTCACCAAATAGGACCTTGCCATTGTAAGGGACGTCCAAGATGTTCTTCTGGACGTCCGGGGTTAAACCGGAAACACGGAGCCAAGAGTGTCTCCGGAGACACACGCCTGAGGCTGCAGCTCTGGCTGAAGAGTCCGCCGAATCATCTGCGGCTCTGAGTACCTGGGTCCCCACATCCGAACCCGTGCGGAGGAGGTTCAAGAGCTCCTCCTTTTGATCGCCATCGGGCATCTTCTCGACCAGGTCCTGTCCCTGTTCCCACAGTGCGTTCTGGAATTGAACCATGTGAGTGAGGTAATTCAGAGACCTGATGGCGCAAGTCGCAGCCGCGTACGTGCACCTACCCAGGATATCCAATTGCTTGGATTCCTGGTCCGGTGGCTGTGTGCTCAAATGTTGAGGTCTTTGCGACCGGTCATGCGAGGCAGTGATGACCAGGGAGGCAGCCAGAGGATGCTTTGCCAGATACTGGTCCTCCCTAGGGGCCTTGTATAGGCGGTCAGCCTTCTTCGGCACTGCCGAAGTAGAATGCGAAAATTTCCAGGCAGCCTTGGTGACGTCCGCAAAGGTATCCACCAAGGGTGGCACTACCACAGGCTTTGGGTCTTTCTGCCGAAGGTAGCGGGCAAGGTGTTGTCTCTCAGGGTCGAGCTCTTCAGCATCCCACCCCATATTCTCCTGGATGTGCCTCATGATCTCCGCGAAAGAGGGATCATCCGGAGGAGACCTAGGTAGGTCGTGTGGGTCCGGAGAGGGAATGCTGATGGAAGAAGGAGATCTGGAGCACCCTGAGGTGTCAGATCTAGAATCCTCCCAGGCGGGGTGTACCGTGTCGTCCTGGGTCTCTTAGGACTGGGTGACCCTGAGGTGGATCTAGAGGAGGTCTTCTCCTGTCTGAGGATCTGCCCGAGGAGGTGGTGTGTTCGCCTTGGGGTTGGCGACTCGTCCTATGGGCCCCTTTGGGCGGAGGAGGGGGCGTAGGTGGTGAAGGAGTGGGTGGAGGCGGAGTAGGAGGAGGGTGTGTGGCGACCATATCTTTTCTGATGGTGTCCCACCAGAAGGTAAAGAGCTCCTTTACCTCTGCCAAGTTCATGCCCGACGGGCCCGGCGCCGGTGGCCTGTCGCCGGGGTCGGGCGTCGGGTCCCCGGGGGTCTTCCGCTCCAGGGAAGGTTACCGTGGGAGCCCAGCATCTCTGTTGTCGCCCGTCTGGTCCTCGGGCTACGTGGTGTCCTCCTCTGATGAGTCCTTCCGACCGACGTCAGCCGGCGATGGTGGTGCGGTCCTCCTCTCTGGGGTAGCCAACGTCGGTCCCCTGGCCGACGCCCTCGGAGGCGAACGCCTGGCCGGCGACAGATGTTTCGATGTCACCGGCTCCTGGGAGCGCCGGTGATGCTGGGCCGACGTCGGGTCTGGCGTCCGTTTAAGGGACGTCAGGTCCTTGGTCTTGCGAGGAACCGGGTCCGACCCACGCGGAGGCTGGGAAACTGACCTGGTGTCAGAGTCCCGATGGTGGGAAGAAGATTTGTGGCGCTCCCCAGACTTAGAAGAGGCCTTAGATGGAGTGGACGATGCCGATAGCCTGGAAGTCTTAAGGGGCTGCAGAGAAGAGGAGCCGCTGGAGGATCTGACCTGAACCGGAGGAGGTTGCGATTGAGACCTGGAGGGAGAGCGGTCTGACCGCGAGCCGGAGCTTCAGGAGTCCGAGGCCCTCGCAGGGGACCTGGGCCTTTCCTTCTCCCGGTGTTTATCCCGGTGCTTGTGGGTTTTACCCGACGACCCCCGGAGGAAGATTCCTTGTCCATGGTCTTCACTTTCTCCTCTAAGAGGAACGCTTCAAGGGCCTTCTGGCGGCGGATCCCGTTGCGACTGTTGAAGCCCTGGCAGAAGGAGCAGGCCTTGGTGTCGTGTTCGGCCTAGGCAGCATCGTAGGCCGAGTGAGGATCCTTGAAGGGGATCTGTTTGCCGAGGTACACTTCATTGGTGACTTCCAGAGAAGTAGTTGGAGAGGACATTAGTTGAATCCAAAATTGAGAAGAAAGACGAAATGTCGTAGTTTCTAAGGTCGTCGCACGCTAGAAAAGGATAAAGAGGCTCGATAATTTCATATGTCGACGTAGGAAAAGAACTGAGGATTGTGTGGGGGTACTTTTAGTACTACGCTTGACGCTGGAGGCGGACCGACGCGGAGGCGGTCCCCGCTGAAGAATGCTAGCTAGAAAATTTCTGTGGGGTCCTGACGCTTGACGGCTTCAGTCCTAATGGTGTAACCTGCTGCAAGAGCTGTATCTCGAAGTAAGATCCAAAGTGGTTTCCTTCTTCTTTTGCACTTCCTTTTCTCTCAAACACAATGGGATGTTGCTTCACGTATTGCATCCTTAATGCTTGCCCACTTTGCCTGTACCCCCTCCCGTGTTTCTTTTTGCCAGGGTTAGCTTAACTCTGTTGGCCATCTCATCAAAGTCAGCTCCTCTGAAGTCCCATATTTTTGCCTTGGAATGGGATGATTTAGATGTAGTGGCCAAATTGAACCATACCATGTGACGGTCACTGGCCCCCAGGTGACCTTCTACCTGGAGATCTGTGATCCCTTCCCTGTTAGTCAGTACTAGATCTAGGATAGCCCTGTCTCTTGTGGGTTGTTGTACCAGTTGTTTGAGGCCCTCCCACTGCAGGGAATCCACCACGTGTTTAGTTCTGGCAGACGTTCCTGCTGGTATTGATCAATCTGTTTCCGGCATGTTGAAGTCTCCCATTATCAGAACCTCCCCTTTAGCTGTCTTGTTTTGTATATCTTCTAACAGAAATGTGTCTATGTCCTCCCCCTGGTCTGGGGGCCTGTAGACAACCCCAGTTTGTATGGCTGTCCCATTTCCTGTTTCTAGGGTGACCCACAGTTCTTCTGGCTCCTTATGTGTATTCTGAATTTCTGTAGCTTTGATATTTTCATTGACATACAGTGCCACCCCCCCTTTGCACCTCGGTCTCTTCTGAACAGTACACAGCCAGGTACTGAAGTCTCCCAAGTGTGGTTACTGGTAAACCACACCTCACTAATTGCTACTATGTCCAGTTTAGCCTCTGACATTATTGCCTGCAGGTCTGGGATCTTATTTCCCAGGCTGTGAGCATTTGTGTACATGATTTTCCATTGGCCAGATTTCGGTGTGTTAGTTGTTGGGTGAGGTTTGGCATCTCTCCTGTGCGTCACGTGTGGGAGGCGGACCTTTTTCTTACCTGGTGATGCAAATGAACTGCAAACATGCTGAATCCTGTTTGACCACTAGCTGAGGGGAGGGGTTCTTCCATTCGACGATGGGGTGCTGCACCCCTCCCCCATTTGCTAGTTTAAATATTCTGCAAAGACGTCAAACTTCTGCCCCAATGCACTGACTCCCTCCTTAGCCAGATGCAGTCCATCAAATGTAAAGAACTTTCACTCCCGGAACTGTAGCCAGTTCCCTACAAATCTGTGTCCTTTTTCCTGGCACCAGCTTCTTTGCCAAGATGTCCCTGATGAGGGATCTGATGTGTTCCGCTCGGTCCTGGGGCAGAACAGCTCTCCCTGGACGGTGTCCAGAACTGCGCCTATGAACTGCAGATTCTGTGACGGAACCAGGTGTGACTTCTCCTGATTGATAATGATGCCCAATGCCCTGAAGTGGGACTGAGTACAGTGTATAGCAGACATCAGAGCCTCCCGAGAGGGTGCCATGAGGAACCAGTCATCCAGGTAAGGGGAACACGTAGTGGCCTTGTCTCATAGAGCGCGCTCACATTTGCCATGCGCCGTAAACGCCGAGGTGCCGATGACAGTCCAAAGGGAGGGCTCGGAACTGATAATGGCGACCTAGAAATTCGAAGCCCAAGAACTTCCTGTGCGCTCAAGCAATGGGTATGTGCAGGTAGGCATCCTGCATGTCCAAGGATGCTAGAAGGTGCCCTGCTTGAGCATGGGTATCAAACCAGGAAAGGTCACCATGCGGAAGCGTTTGTAAAGGACTGAAGCATTGAGATCGCTGAGATCCAGTATTGGACGGAGGTCCCCTGTCTTTTTGGGAACCAGAAAGAAGTGGTAATAGTAACCTGCACCTCTCTGGCTCCTCGGTACGTGCTCTATAGCTTCCTTTCCCAGAAGAGCGAGCAACTCTTGCTGTATGAGCAGTGCATGCTGACCCAAGTAACGGGAAAGCAGGGGAGGTCTTGATGGTGGGTGGTCGAGGAATTCTATAAAGTGATCTCTCTTGACCAGCTGAAGGACCCACCGGTCGTCAGTAATCGACTGCCATCCTGAAAAAAGTGGCGACTGATGCGACCCTCGACCTTTTCTGCCTGTTGATCCAGTTATGGGGCGGGGGCCAGGAAGGATTCATGTTGTGGCGGCATTACCCCCCCGCCCCCGTAGGCTGGGCCGGTTTGGTATACTGCTGACCTCGGCCTGGGGAAGAGTTAGGTTGGGCCTTACGGTAGAAGGTGCCCCTTTGCTGCTGGCTGGAACGTGGCTGCTGTCGTCGTCGTCAGCCGTGAAAACAGTTCTGGTTCCTATGAAAGGAACCAGATTTGGGTCGGTACATGGCCTGTACAGTCCTTAATGCCCTCCCGGCATCCTGAAGCTCGGCGATGACCTTTTCAGAGGGTTCACCAAACAGGACTTCTCCATTATAAGGGACGTCCAGGATACTCTTCTGTATGTCCGGGGCAAATCCGGAGACATGGAGCCAGGAGTGTCTCCAGAGACAGACGCCTGAAGCTGCACCCCTGGCAGGCGAGTCCGCAGAATCATATGCGGCTCTTAACACTTGGGTCCCCACGTCTGACCCTGTGCGGAGGAGGTTCAAGAGCTCCGCTTTCTGCTCGCCATCCAGTAGTTTGTCAACCAGGTCCTGACCCTGTTCCCACAGGGCATTCTGAAACTGAACCACATGAGTCAGATAGTTCAGTGACCTGATGGAGCATGCAACAACCGCATACATGCGCCTCCCCAGGGCACCCAGCTGCTTGGATTCCTGGTCCGGTGGCTGTGTACTCAGATGCTGTGGTCATTGAGACCTATCATGGGAGGCCGTAATGACCACGTAATCAGCCAGGGGTTGTTGTGCCAAGTACGGTTCCTCTGCAGGGGCCCTGTACAGGTGGTCAGCTTTCTTTGGCACTGCGGGGGTGGAGTGCGGACGCTTCCACGCAGCCTTGGTGATGTCCGAGAAGGTGTCCACCAAGGGTGGCACCACCACAGGCTTAGGGTCCTTCTGCCGAAGATAACGAGTTAGGTGCTGTCACTTGGGGTCGAGATCTTCCAATTCCCATCCCATGTTCTCCTGGAGGTGCCTCATGATTTCGGAAAAAGAGGGATCATCTGGAGGTGACCTGGGCAGGTCTCGTGGGTCAGGTGATGGGATGCTGATTGGAGAAGGAGACCTGGAGGTATCTGAGGTGTCAGAAACATAGAAGCTGACGGCAGATAAGGACCGCAAGGCCCATCCAGTCTGCCCATTTCTTTTTCTACCTTATAAATGTGCCATCAGCCTTTGCTCTGTCAGTGGCCTATCTATTCATACTCATCTGGATTGCTCCCTTATGCCTATCCCATGCCTGTTTGAAGCCCTGCACTGTATTCATAGCCACCACTTCCTGAGGTAGGCTGTTCCATGCATCCACCATCTCTGCTGTGAAAAACAATTTCCTCACATTCCCCCTTAATCGGCCTCCCTCTAGTCTCATGCTGTGTCCCCTTGTCCTGCTATTTTTCTTATATTTAAACTTGTCAGGTCTAGAATCATCCCTCTCTGGAGTGGACCGTCGACGTCTGGGTTGCTTGGGACTGGGAGACCCTGAGGGAGATCCTGAAGGGAGCCTTCTCTTTTCTTTGGGTCTTCCCCTAGGAGGTGGAGTAGGTTCCTTGGGGGTTGGTGGTCTTTCTGCTGGCCCCTGCGATGGAGGAGGGGGAGTAGGAGGTGAAGGAGTAGTAGGAGGAGGAGGTTTTACTGGGATTACGTCCTTCTTTATTGTGTCCCACCAAAAGGTGAAGAGATCTTTGACCTCCTGAATATTCATACCGGACGACGGTCCTGGCATCGGGTCCAAGGGCGTCGCCGGGTTTGGCGAAGGCTGCTGTGGAAGCCCGGCATCCTCAATGTCGCCTGCCTGGTCATCAGGCAACGTCAGATCCTACTCTGTAGAGTTCCAGCGACCAGTGTCCACCGGTAACGGGGAGGCAGTCTTCGACTCCGGTGAACGTCTCACTGACGTCGGATGCTTAGCCAACGTCTGGTCTGACGGGCGCTTATCAGATGAAGGGTCGGTAGCCCGCTTCGGGTCAGTCGTCCGTTTAAGCGACGTCAGGTCCTCAGTCTTCCTGGGAGGGGGATATGGACTCCTAGGAGGCTGGGAGGCTGATCTGGTGTCGAAGTCCCGGCATCTATCTGAGGAAGTTTGAGGTAGTTTTGAAAAGGACTTGGACTGGTGACGGTCTGAAGACTTCGAAGAGGCCCGGGAAGGTGCTGAAGAGGCCGAAGGCCTGGAAATCTTGATGGGATGCAGAGAAGCCGAAGCGCTACCTGAAGACTTAACCTTAACAGGAGGAGGCTGAGAGTGAGCCCTGGAGGGAGAGTGGTCTGAGTGTGTGGAGCCTGAGCTGGTGCGCGAGTCCAAGGCCCAGTTAGGGGATCTGGACCTGGCCTTCTCCTGATGCTTGTCCTGGTGCTTATGGGACTTAGAGGTAGACTCACCTCTGGAGGCAGGGTCTTTGTCCATGCTTTTCAACTTTTCTTGCAAGAGGAACCCCTGAAGTGCATTCTGGTGGCGGATCCGGGTGCGACTATTGAACCGCTAGCAAAAGGAGCAGGCCTTGGTGTCATGTTCTGGGCCTAAGCACCGCAGACAGGATGAATGTAGATCCTTGAAAGGGATATGTTTGCCGCAGGCACACTTGGAGGGACGTCCTTCTGAGGAAGGAGTTGGAGATGCCAACATTTAGAGGTAAAACGCTGAAAGTTCTAGGCGTCGTTCGCTAGAGTGGGACCATGAGGCCGATGCTGGCGAGTCGACAGCGGGAAAAGAACTGGGGATTCTGGGGGACCGGCCCCTTTTGCATGATGACTGACGTCGGGGGTGGGGCCGACGTTGGGGGTGGTCCCTGCTGGATACTGCTAGACAGAAAATTTCTGTGGGGTCCTGGCGCCTGCCGGCTTTAGTCCTAATGGTGTAACCTGCTGCAAGAGCTGTTTCTCGAAGTAAGATTAATGCTTTCCAGGAAAAAAAGCGTAGCTCACAAGTTGTGGCTGTCTCAAAAGGAGACAGGATCAACGTCTCCAAAACAAAATTCAAATCCCAAGCCGGGACAGAGGAATGGATTGGAGGGTTCAGATGCAGGATGCCCCTTAAAAAGGTACGGGAAACATCCAGCTGAGCTATGGTACAGTTGCCCACGGGCTTGTGAAAAGTCGAGACAGCCGAAAGGTGCACCTTGAGAAAGGAGTACTGGAGACCTGAGTCAGACAGTGTGATCAGGTAGTCCAGGATCTGGTTCACTGGACAGGTGAAATGGTTCAGATTATGCCTGGCAGCCCATATGGCAAACCGCTTCTACTTCATGGTGTAAGTTGTTCAGGTGGAAGGCTTTCAGGTGGCCACTAGGATATCCGCCGCTGTATTACTCACCTGTAACAGTAGTTCTAGGAATGGCATATGAGGTTCATCCACACTTTCTAGCAGTGCCTTTCCCTTTAAGACTTCGCTGGAACGTCTTTAAGCTGGCTACTCAAACCCACCTGGGTGGTAACTCCCTTGGCTCCACCCCATGACACCAGATCTTGCCCGCTGAAAGCAGCTGTGTTCACCCAAGCCATGGGTGGTCAGGTGGGTGCATGTGGATGAAAGTACGGTTATGTAAGAACTTACCATAACAGTAGATCTTTGAGAGGAGCTCATGCAGCAGGCAACACCATTAGGACTGAAGCCGGCAGGTGTCAGGACCCCACGGAAAACATCTAGCTAGCAGTCATTAGTGGGGGACTGCCCCCTGACATCGGCCCGTCCTCGATGTCCGCCTATAAAAGGGGCAGTCCCCCACCTCCACCTCAGTTCTCCCGCCGCAGACCCCAGTACATACATAAACTGGAGAAACGAGGAGTTTCCTCTGCACTGAGGAAAGCGAGGTATCAGAGATGGAGAAGTAGCCACCAGGGGGATAAAGGGAGGGAAAGCACAGCCTGCTGCAATAGCTTCTCTCGAAGATCTACTGCTATGGTAAGTTCTTACATAACCGTACTATCTCACTTCGAGGGGGTTGTTGCAGCAGATAACACCATATGGACTGACTCCCAAGCAGAGAAAGGACTGACCCCAGTCAGCCAGGAGGAGGCAAGAGAGAAGAGTAAGAAAATCCTCAAGAGAGAAGGCATTGCAGGACTGCAAGTCCAAAACCTGCCCTACGTCTAGAGGTAATGTCCAGACCGTAATGTCGAATGAAGGTATGGACAGAACTCCAAGTGGCAGCTGCACAGATATCAGCGGCAGACACATTCCTGACAGACACAAAGTAAGTAGCCACTCCCCTGGTTGAATGGCCTTTAATCGAGCCAGGTAAAGGCTTGTCATACTTTTTGTAACAATAAACAATGCAACTGGCTAACCATTTTGACATATATTGCTTAGCAACAGGAGCCCCAGCTCTGTTAGGGGTGAAGGAAACAAACAACTGATCAGACTTCCTAGTGGTCTGGGTGCGGTCCAAATAGTAGCGAAGCACCCAGTGGACTTCCAGAGTATGAAGTAAGGCCTCTCCTTGATTGGAATACTCTGAGAAATAGACAGGAAGGTGAATGTTTTGATTCAATGTAAACTCTGAAACCACCTTGGGCAAAAACTTAGGATTAGACTGCAAGGACACCCTGTCCTTGTGGAAAACCAAATAAGGCTCTTACACATCAAAGCCTGAAGCTCAGACATCCTTTGAGCAGAAGTAATAGCAACCAAAAACAGCGCTTTCCATGACAGAAACCAGAGCTTGCAGCTTAAGGCAGGCTCAAAGGGAGGCAAGGTAAGCTTCTTTAAAATAAACAAAAGGTCCCATGGAGGGACAGGGTCCCTAATGGGAGGCTTCAGATGCAGTATGCCCTGCAAGAAGTTGCAGGAAAGATCCAGCTGGGCAAGAGTCTTGCCTTCAATAAGTGCATGGTACTTAGAGATGGCAGATAAGTGCACCTTAACCAAAGAGTAACTGAGACCTGAGTTTGACAGGGAAAGGACGTACTCTATAACTATGTTCACCGGACAGCTGAAGGGATCTAGGTGACGAGCGGTGGCCCACATACAGAACCGTTTCCACTTCACAGCATAAGTGGCTCTAGTGGAGGGCTTGCTGGCTGCCAGTAGGACATCTTCCACCCGGGAAAAACCCCCAAAGTGGGCAACTGCTAGGTTTGCAGAAGCCATGCATGAAGATGCAGAGACTTGAGGTCTGGGTGGACCAGAGTGCCCTGCTCCTGGGAGAGCAAGTCTGAGCACAATGGCAGAGGGACTAGAGGTTCCACTGCTAGTTGCTGGAGGAGTGAAAGCCATATCTGGCACGGCCAGTAAGGGGTTATCAGGATCATCTCTGCTCCTTCTGACGGCACTTTGAAAAAAACTCTCTGCAGCAGTGGAAATTAAGGGAAGGTGTACAGAAATCTCCCTGTCCAGGAGAGGGACAATGCGTCTCACCAGAGAACACCAGGCCCTGGATCTAGTGAGCAGAAACTGGGCAGTTTTGCGCTGAATGGGGATGCAAAGAGATCCAGCTCTGGATGGCCCCATCTTTCGAAGAGGTCTTCGACCATGGAGGGAAGAATTTTCCATTCTTGTGCCTTGAACCGGGACTGGCTTAACTCATTGTCTCCTAGCAGACAACTGTAGATGGCAGTAAAATACACTGGTGTGTCCTGAGGACAACTACAGAAGTCAGTTACTGACTTCCAGTGTGCCCCTGCAGCATCTGGAGACGTCACTTATATATCATCATATATAATATAACAGAATACAACATATATTTGATTGTACAGCACAGTTGGAAAGGTAATTTTGTGCTGAACAACTTTGCCAGTGATATTTTCTGTATATCATGTATACTTTTGGAATTATTCGCATTTGTTTATGGTATGGTGTGTATGGCTGACATTTTGTTCATCAGGACTCATTTAAGCACCTTGAAAAAACACACTTTTGGGGTATCTCAGCCAGCATAAAACAAAAACCAAATTGATTACAATTGATTGCATAGCACCATTAGAAAGGTAATTTTGTGCTGAACAACTTTGCTGCCGATACATTGTGGGTATCGTGTATACTTTAGGAGTTATACACATTTGATTATGATTGAGATTCGCCCCTCAAACCTCACCAAAGCACCTTGACTAAAATGGGGAAAAATTATAATTCATACTACAAAGATAGCTTTTTTTTTTTTTTTTTTTTTACAAACATAATATTAAAATTACATCTAATGTCTGGATGCCTAATTTGGTGTTGATATGTTACATATTTCCCAACACAAAATGGCTTACACTGCCCTTTTTAGTGAAAAAAAATATTTTTTTGCTGTTTTGACCAGCATAGAAAAAAATGAAATTACTTATTATTACTTGCATACCACCATTAGAAAGGTAATTTTGTGCTGAACAACTTTGCCACTCATATTTTGTGTCTAGCACTTACATTTCTTGAGCTATTAGGGTTTGTTTGAGGCATGCTGACTATTGCTTGATTTTGCTTAGAAAGGCCCAGGATTGGCGGCCCTTGGTATGGCGGTTGGGTTTCGCTTGGCGCCAGCGACCTGGGTTGGGGAACCAGGCCGGGAAGCTGGAGGGCCGGGCCGGGAGAGGGCTTGAGTCCCAGGACTGCCGTCCTCTCCGGGGAGGGGATCCAGAGCCCGGCGCTTGACTGTCCCCAGGTGGAGACCTGAGGCGCAGCAAGGCCGATGGCAGGAAGAGGGGGATGTGCCAGGCGTCAGCGGCTCAGCGCCTTGGCGTCAGGGGACCTCGACTTGCGGTGCGATAAGAACACGGAGAAAAGCACCTTGCGGTCCCCGGTGAGGCGGAGCACTGGGCCCCGACCCTCAAAGCCCCTGCCTGCCCAGAGACAGCATCGACAAAAATCCTGTAGTCTCGGGGTGTAGGGCCCCCACTCCGTACCCCGCCTGGGGGGTAAACCAAGGCTCCGTGGGGGATGGACTGCTCTGGTCTACAGGCAGGTGAGCGAGGGCTGAAAAGGCCGTAGAGCGTCTCTCGAAGAGAGGGGGACTGCAGGGGAGAGGAGGGGAAAAAAAAAAAAAAAAGAAAGGCCCAGGATTCACTATTAACAGTATACAGGAGACAAGTGGCACAGCTTCTCCAGTGGAGGCAGTGAGTTAAGCTGCTGACCAAGGTATTCTGAACTCCTGGAACATGCTCAACAGTCCGGTCCAGGTGATACTCTATGGCCCAATACCAGACTCTCATGGACTCCCTAAAGAAGGGGTAAGAGTGTTTCCCCCGCTTGTTTACGTAAAAGACCACACACATATTGTCCATCTGGATCAAAAGAGGGCTCAGAAGCATGTTCGTCCTGAATGCCTGCAGGGCGTAAAGTATCACCCGCATCTCCAAAACACTGATATGGAAATACTGCTCCTGTGGGGACCATGTCCCTTGCGTCTGACAGTCTGCCAGATGGGCGCCCCAGCCCTGGCCTGACGTGTCCATGGTTAGGGTCTGATGAGGCAACTCTGTCCAAATAGACCCCCCCGGAGAGGTTGGAGGGGTTCGACCACCACTCCAGAGTCTGCCACACAGAGTTGGAAACCGACACTGGTTGTTCCAAATTGTCCGTGCACTGATCCCACTGGACCCAAAGGTTCCACTGGGCACCCCTCGTATGCAAGCGAGCCAGGGGGACTGTTGCAATGGTCGCTGCCATGTGTCCCATCATCCTGAGAAACGATCTGGTTGAGACCTGGTGAGATGACAAGACCAGTCGAGCCTACATCTGAAGAAGTTCTGCCCTGTCTGGGGGCAGAAAAGCTTTTCCTTGGGCAGTGTCCAAGATTGCCCCGATGTACTGAAGCCACTGGCTCAGCCAAGGGGAGGATTTGGGGAGACTGAGGGTGGTCCCAAGATCCTGGAACATGGCAAAAGTGGCTTCCATGGTTCTGAGCAACTGCTCTCTGGTGGGAGCTGTCAGATGCCAATTGTTCAGGTAAGGGAAGATGTAATGGCCACTCCTCCTTAGGGCAGCAGCTACTACTGCGAAGCACTTTGTAAAGACTCGTGGGGCCGAGGACTGGCAGAACAGCACAGCCCAAAACTGGCAGTGGTCTCCTTGGAAGCGGAGGAACCCCCCTATGGGGAAGGAACACCAAGATGTGAAAATAAGTATCCTGCATGTCCAGAGAACAGATCCAGTCCCCTTGATGAAGCAAGGGGAGAAGACAGAGTAGAGTGATCATCCTGAATCTATTGTATTCGATATACTGATTCAGGCTGCTGATATTTAGGATGGGATACAGGTCTCCTGTTCTCTTTGGGACCAGGAAGAAATGAGAGTAGATTCCCTTCCCCAGTTGTGCTGGTGGGACTGTATCTATGGTCTGCTTTTGCAGTAGCGCTTGGATCTCATCTTGGATAAGTGCAAGGTGGGCCTGAGAATAGTGAGAGGGCAACGGTGGGCTGTCCGGGGCATCTCAGTGAACTATAGAGTGTGCCCCTTTTCCAGTAGCTGAAGCACCCACTGGTCTGCAGTTATCTTGTTCCAACCATCTCGGTAGAGTGAGAAATGACCCCCACCACTGTCTCCCCCAGGGCTTTGGCTGGGTTCTGGGAGCTGAACCTCCAGTGGCCTGAGCACAGGTTTTTCGTTTAAAGGCACCACTGGGTTGTTGGCCCCAGGTTGCTGCTTGGCACGGCAATGAAAGGGCCGCTTCTGGGAGGATTTAGCTTAAGACTGGTATAAGGTTTGAACTGAGCACACAGCCTTGCCTGACTCCTGAAGGACAGTAATAATATTCTGTAAATACTCACTGAAAAGAGCAGGGCCTCTGAAAGGGGTGTCCAAGATCTTGGAGTGCATGTCTGGGGCAAACCCGGAAACTCTGAGTCAGGAGTAGCGTCGAAGGCAAACTCCCATAGCCGCAGCTCTACTTGCGGAGACTGCTGAGTCATAGGAAGCTCAGAGAATGTGAGTCCCAACATCTGAGCCGGATTTCAGAAGGTGCAACAGCTCAGACTTGCCCGGTGTATCCAGCTGAGCTTGAGCCACCTCTAAGGCCTTCTCCCACAGGGCGTTCTGGTACTGAATCATGTGGGGCAGGAAGTTCAGGGACCAGATGGTGCAGGTGGAAGATGAATAGACTTTCTTACCAAACTGGTCTATCTGTCTGGAGTCTTTGTCGGGAGGTTGGGAACTCAGGTGCCTAGGGTGCCGAGACAGGTCAAGAGCAACGTTAGTTACTACCGAGTCAGCCTCTGGGTGCTCCCCATAAAAAGGCTCCTCTCTTGGAGGTCAATGAAGTAGAGGAAGGATGCTTCCAAGCAGCCCTGTTGACATCCTTGAAGGATTCAATGAGGGGAGGAACAATTAAGGGCAGTGAATCCTTTTTACAAAGGAAAGAAGCCAACAAACATCTCTCAGGGTCCATCTCCTCCGTATCCCAACCTAAAATGGATTAGATGTGCCTCATCACCTCCATGAATATAGGGTGATCTGAAGGAGACTGAGGAGTATCTTTGGGCTCTTCTGGGTCACAGTGTGTCATCACCTTTGGACTCCTCTGAGAAGGATGAGGACGAATATTTCTTTTACTCACCTGAGTCCGGGAATGGAGAGGGTGAGTGACGATGCCTTCATTGGTGAGTCCTAGAACAGCTGGCGCCAGCCCCATCAGGCTGTGGTGTTGGTTCTCTAGGAGGTGGCATCAAAACCTTCCTAGGAGAAACCTGATCCGGATTCAGAGTATGACCCCTGGAAGTCAAGTAGGAGGCTCCTTCAGGGACTCCTTTTCTTTAAAGTATGCCCACCAGCAGGCAAACAGGGCATTAAGGTCTGTGGGCGGATTCTGAGGCATGACTGAGGGAGCTGGCGTTGGTGGAGTAGGCTTGGAGGGCCCTGGTACTGGTTCCTTAGGCTGCAGTAACCCAGGCACCAGATTATCGGGCGTCAGTCCCTGAGGCTGAGAACCATCTGGCGACAGTCTAACCGGGATAGTGGAACTGGAATGTTGGATCTCCGGGCGTGGGCTGAGTGACGACAGGATCGGTTGGTGATGGTGGAGAATTAGGGGGTGACTGCTGAGGCATCGCTGAAGTTGATTTTGGGGTGGCTGGCATCAACCGCACAGGCGTGAGCTTACGCCAGTGTGATGACACAGCTGGCTTCGGCTGAGAAGGAGAAGCCTGTGCCGGAAAGCACGCTCCCGAATGGGGCAGGGGGCATCACTCTCATGGGGGGAGTTGAGTGCATGCTCCTGGAGCCGCTTAGTGTTGTCGGCCCCTGAAGTCAGGGTTGACTTAGCTGATGCCCAGACTAGGATGGTGACCGGTAAAGACCCACCACCAGTATAGGACCAGGTCGAGCCACATGTCTGAGGACCCTGCTGTTGTAAAGGCCTGAGTGTCAGTGGCTGAGAGGCTGGTGATGAAGTCCAGAGCCCAAAGGAACCTCCACCCACAACAGTGATAGGGGTGGGAGGGTTTATCAGTGGCAGCCCAGAAGGGGTGAAGGCTACCAGGGGCCGACCTCCCATGGGAGGAAGACCCGGACTTGGTCACCAACTTACACGGAGACCTGGAACGGGAAGCTGACCAGGGTTTGTCCCTGTGCTTCTCCCGGTGGTTTGTGCTTTCCTGAAGACTTCTTCTCTTTAGAGGATGAAGATATGGAAGCCCCAGAGGGCAAGGAAAAAGAGGTACATTTGTGGAGCTTCTTCTCCATCGCTAACAGTCTTTGCTGCAGCAAGAAGGCTTCCAGGGTCTTCTGGCGGCACAGCCAGGTGTGCTGGTTAAAATCTTGGCAGTGCTGGTAGGCCTCGGTGTCGTAGCCTGGGCTTAGGCAAAGAAGACATGACGAGCAGCCGTCCTTGTGGGGAAGCTGCTAAGCCGGAATGTCTTCAAGCTGGCTTCTCACACCCATCCTGGTGGTAACTCCCTCGGCTCTGCCCCATGACGCCAGATCTTGTCCACTGGAAGCAGTTGTGTGCGCCCAAGCCAGAGGAGGTCGGGTGGGTCTGTGTGGATGAACAACATATACCACTCCTAGAACTACTGTTACAGGTGAGTAACCTGTTTTTCCTAGGCATGTGGATATGATGCTCTATCCACACTTTCTGGCAGACTCCTAGCAGTTCTATGGGAGGAGTGAGGCAAGGTGCACACCTCCTACTTAGGGAACAGAGTTTGCAGAACTGAGGCCACAAAACCAGCATCCCAGCGTTACTCAAGGTCAATGTGGTAATGGGAAATGAAGGTGTGTGCTGAATTCCTTGTAGCAGCCCTGGATAGGGACATCCCTTGAAGCCACCACTGAGGCAGCAGTATGACAGGGAGAATGAGGCCTCAGCCCTACCGGAGCCTCCCTACATGTCATCCTATAGCAGAGATCAATGCAGGATACAATCCATCTGCCAATCATCTGTCTGACTGCTGGTCTGTCAGGTGCGGCTTCGGCGTAGGTGAAAAACAGCTGGAGAACCTCTCCCCGAATTCCAGCTGTGCGCTCTTTGTAACAAGCAAGCACTCGCCTCAGGTCCAGAGTATGAAGCCTGTGCTCAGCCACCGAGATGTGATTAGTGAAGCACACCTGGAGATTAATCACCTGGTTAATGTAAAACTCAACCTTCAGGAGGAACTTCCGGTTGGGGCGAAGGACAACCTTGTCCTTGTGGTAGCTCGCGGCCGACGAGGAAGGGTCGACGACGAAGCTGCCATTCATGGCACAGATGATATAGGCCTGTAGGCACCAAGCTGGTGAACAATCACCGAGGAGAACTTAGAATCTCATTGAGATTGACAACCGTTGAGGACTGCATCGACCGAGGGGATTCAACGTCGCAGGGAGCAAAGACCTGCCAGATGGCCCCTGAGAGGCCTAAAAAAGCTGTAGCTTGAGGGCATGGGGTAGGATCAGACCTCGACAGGAGGGACGTCGACGACGGATTCAGAGGTTGACGACCCAGAGGTCAATGACCAGCCGGCCTGAGTGTTGCATGGAGGTGCTATCAGTACGTGCTGTACTGTCAGGGTGTGCTTGCCTTCGGAGGACATATTAAACTGAGGTCCCTTCTGCCTATCTCTGGTGTTGTTCTGGTGGGTGTCCAGATGGAAGTACAGTAAAAGAACCAAAGGTACTTTTTGCAAGAGTAGGGTCTTTTCCCCTGTGTCATGGTCAAACTTTCCTCTTCCCTAAAACTGGTTCATGCAATTGTCTAGGGCTATGTGTGGGTGTTGATGTGTAAAATGGCTATCACTACATCTTTACAGTCAATTCACTGCCAGTTTCTCACTGCTTTCAAAGCACTTTGTGATGCAATGTGTATGAAAAGTGCTACATAAATCCTAATTATGCTTCCCATCCATGCTAAGGCAGTTCAGATGGGCCATGCTCAGTCACCAGACGTCTAAAAGCTTAGCTCAACCAATCACCTGTAATGTCATCCCATGGTTTTGTCCTCTGACTCCACCCCATCCAACATCAGATATTGCATGCTGGAAGCAGGTATCTTGTGCCACTTGCCAGGGGAAGTCAGCTGGGTTGTGTGGATGTGAACTGAATACCAGGAGTCGAACTCTGGTTACAGGTAAGTAAAAACAGGTTACTTGCCTGTAACAGTAGTTCTAGAACTGGTATATGAGGTTCATCCACACTTTCTGGCAGTGCCTTTCCCTTTAAGACTTCACCGGAACGCCTTCAAGCTGGCTCCACAAACCCATCTGGGTGGTAACTCCCTCGGCTCTGCCCCATGACACCAGATCTTGCCCACTGGAAGCAGCTGTGTGTGCCCAAGCCACGGGTAGGTCCATGTGGATGAAAGTACAGTTACGAAAGAACTTAACGTAACAGTAGATCTTCGAGAGGAGTGCTTGCAGCAAGTAATACTATTAAGACTGAAGACGGCAGGTGTCAGGATCCCACAGAAAACTTGTAGCTAGCAGTCTGAGGCAGGGAGCACCATCTCAGTTCTCCTGCTAGAGATCCGGCTAGAAACCAAACTAAAGAACCGAGCAGGAAATCCTCACCATGTTCTGGTGACATAAGAACCAAATCACTATCCTGGGGGATGGAGGGTGGGCAAGCCACCTGCTGCAAGAGCTCCTCTCGAAAATAGTACAGTTACGTAAGAACTTACCGTAACATTAGATCTTTGAGAGAGGCTCTTGCAGTAGGTAATTACATATAGGACTGAAGCAGGCAGGTATCCGGACCTCATGGAAAAATTTCTAGCTAACAGTCTTTGGAGGGGGACCACCCCCCACGTCAGGTGACCAGCGTCAGGCGATGTCAGTATAAAGGGGCGGTCCCCCATGCCCACCAAAGGCCAAAAAGGCAAGATGAGAGAGAAGCGGATATTTCCCTTCCTGGAAAAGGAGCTGAAAAATCCAAGGGGGATGGAGGGTGGGAAGGCATTACCTACTGCAAGAGTCTCTCTCGAAGATCTACTGTTACGGTAAGTTCTTACGTAACTGCACTATCTTACTTCGAGAGGGCTCTTGCAGTAGGTAATTACATACAGAACTGAATCCCAAGCAGTCTCGAACAAAGAAAAGCACTTGGGAGGAGGCAAAACTACCAACCAATAGAACCTCCAGCTGTAAGGGTCTTAAGAGAGAAGACCTTGCAGAACAGCCAACCTGAAGCCTGCTCTACGGCGAGAGGCAATGTCCAAACTGTAGTGTTTTGTAAAGGTATGGACAGAAGTCCAAGTTGCGGCTGCGCAGATATCTGCCGCTGACACATTCTTGAAACAAGCTGCAGAGGCTACTCCTCTGGTGGAGTGACCTCTGACCTGACCCAGCAGGGTCTTGTTGTACTTGTCGTAACAGAAAGTGATACAATGAGCCAACCATTTGGATAGGCATTGCTTGAAAACAGCATTGCCCTCTCTTTTTGTGAGCAAAACAGACAAAAAGCTGATCAGATTTTCTGAGATCCTTAGTCCGAGTGGTGTAGTATCTCAGTATTCTATGAACATCCAAAGTATGCCAGAGATACTCCCCTTAACTAGAGTGTTGCGTAAAGAAATCAGGTAGCTCAATGGATTGATTCAGCGTAGATTCTGCCACCACCTTAGAAAGAAACTTAGGGTTGGTGCGCAGAAACACACGTTCCTTGTGGAAAATCAAGTAAGGGATTTTGCACATCAAGGCCTGAAGCTTGGAAATTCGATGAGCTGAAGTAATGGCCACTAGAAAGAGAGTCTTCCAAGAAAGGAACTTCAAGTCTGCTGAAGCTGCTGGTTCAAAAGAAGGCAGAGTAAGCTTCTCGAGAACAAAGTATAAATCCCAAGGAGAAGCAGGAATGCGGATTGGGAGGTCTTAAATGGAGGACCCCTCTGAGGAAAATCTTGCAGACTTCCAACTGCGCGTGGGGAAGTGGCGGTGTAAATATAGCATACAACAGAAACTTTAAGCAGGTTCAGTAGTACCCTGAGGACACAAGCATATAGTGGAACTTATAAAAACATTAAGATGGAGCTCACAAAACTCCTAAAAGGGAGAACTTGGGTGTTATGTGAGTTGTGTGGTATGTATTCATTCTCAGAAGTTCCTGTACTTACTTCTCCGTTCACTTGTTTGAATGTATACAAAACAATGAGATGCAGATAGAAATCTCATTGTTTAACACCAGGCTTAAAGCACTTTAAACAAGTCAACAAGGTTTGATTAAGAAAATGTGGGCAGAACATGAAACTACAAACACACTTACCATAGCAAACCCTACAACATCTAATGTACAATCAGATAAAGAACAATTAGTATGCCTTAATGAGCCCACTTCCCCTCAACACAGTGATCCCAATCTTTAAGCCTTCCACCACTAAAAAGAGATCAAGGGGGGATAATACTGAAGAAAGTGAAAACAACTGGTATGAAGTACAAAGTAGCAGACCATCTAAAAAATGAAAAAGGGGAGAAAAGCAGAGGTCGTTACCCTAGCTTTACAGAGCAGTTTTGATCCACTACTTGAATTGGATAACGATGAAGCGACACCTGGCACAAATATCTCAACCTCCCCCCTTTCCTTACTAATAGCACCCCCTAATGATTATGAAGTATCAAATATGTTCTATGAGGAACATATAGAGCAATCATCAACAGAGGCAATAAAACAGACTTCTGTTTGTTTAAATTCCGATACTAATAAGCAAACCAAGGAGCAATTAGGAGAAATAAGAGACCCCATAAACGTGATTACTGAAGATTTAGAATCTAATAAGAGCCCACAGGACAGTTCTCAAGACAGTGTAAACTTGCCGGCACGCTGGCGCAGCAGTGATTATGACGCCGTGACCCGGGAAGTCTGGGAATGGACCCGGTCGTCGGAGGGTCAAGGCCGGGGGAGAGATCGAGCGCCCATAGGGCAGCCTCCTACTCCAGGGGAGGGTGGGCAGATCGGTGCACTGGGACCCTGGCGGAGGCCGGGTGCCCAGCATCCGACGCCACGCCGCTGGGAGGCGGGGCGGGTGGTGGCGTGAGGCATCAGGGCGTGGCCCTGCCTCCACGAAAAAAAACCGGAAAAACAGCCAGCGCTGCCGCCCGTTAATGAAAGCTTGCAGCGGCTTCCGATATGTCCCAGGCCAGCCCGACCTAAAAAAAAAAACTACGTGTCCGGACATTACCCCGTGTTGTGAGCCGTGAACGAACGGATGAGAAGGTGGCAGGAGGCTCGAGGGGGGAAAAAGTAAAGTGAATTGCAAAAAAAAAAAAAAAAGACAGTGTAAACTTAACAACAAGGGATCAAGAACAAATTTTTATTTTAGGAGACTCAATTACAAAATATACTGATAGATACTCTACTAGGGGAAACAAAGAAAACATCACTAGCTTTAGCTATAGAGGAGAAGCCATCAAAGATATTACTCAAATGTTGCCAGGAATATTGCAAAATGTCACTGAATCAAAAAACTATACTGTTACATATGGGCACAAATGACCTTGGAAAGAAGGATGTGGGAGATATAATTAATGATATGAACTGCAGTACAATCATTAAAGGAACTGAACACAACTCCCATAGTCTCTGAAATGTTACCTGTACCAAGGGCAAGCTTCACAAAAACAAAAAATATTAAAATCTTTAACAATTGGCTACGGAGATGGAGTTTGACAAATATGATAAAATGCATAAAAACATGGGAAATATTTGATACAACCCTGCATTATTTGGCCATGATGGTTTGCACCCAAGTAAACAGGGATCCAGGAGCCTAGGTTATATTTTTTATGATACCTTAAATCAAGGCCAAGAAAAAACTGATTATAAAGGGGCAAAGGGAAAAAATAAGCTGTATTACTGAAAAAGGGAATAATAAGGAAACACTATAATTACCTAATCAAAAGAATACAAATAACTGCTATGTAAATAAAATAGCACATGAAAAAAAATATGGTCTGTCCATTCTTACAACAAATGCTAGGAGTTTACACAGTACTAAATTAGATGACTTACAATTACTATTAAACAAAGATAACAGTGATATAGCAGCTATAACAGAGACCTGGTGGAATGCAGCTTTGGCCTGGAACACCAATATACCAGGCTATACAACTTATCAAAAAATAGAATACAAAAGAGAGGAGGAGGAGGAGGAGGAGGAGCTCTCTTTATCAAAAATAGTATAACATATAAAACAGTGATTGATCCCCTAAATAATATAGATACCGAATTAATCTGGATCAAAGTCTTAAGTGAAAAACAGACTAAATTTTTATTTTTTAGTCTTTGGTAACCGGGTAAGGCCCACTACGCACAAGTGCCTATTTTCAGGGGCGACCTGGAAGCATTGGGCAGTTAAGTGACTTGCTCAGAGTCACACAGTATGCAAGTGGAGGTTGTGAGAATCAAACCCATGTCTGGTCTGCTGGATGTACCAAGCTTGTACACAGCTCATTACTCTAACCTCTAGGCTATACTGCCAGCCAGTTATTAATAGGAGTTTGTTATAGGCCCCCAGATTCAAATACAAATGAACACCAGGATGTCTTAAATTCAATCAAGAGTAAAACGAATTATAAAGAAATTATACTATTAGGTGACTTTAATTTGCCCGGTATTAATTGAGAAGAATATATTGGAACAAATAATCAGGAAAATTCCTTTTTGAATACATGCTCCTCTAACGGTCTGCATTATTTAATAAACAAATCGACAAGGAATAAAAACATTCTAGACTTACTCCTAACAGATATTCCTGATAAAATCACCAATATTATTATTAAAACACCAATTCAAAATAGTGATCACATAGTCATAACTTTTGATATTACCACTTGTATTAAACAAAACTTAGGTAAAACAATATTCAAAAATTACAAAAGGGCAGATTTTGCATCAATTAAGCGAGAACTTTACAACTGGAAATGGGACTATGGGTCTCCTTCCCTACTAGTGCTCTGGAACAGAGTAAAAAATAAACTTAGAACTGGAAGAAGAATTAGTAGCTAATAAAATAATATACAATAAAAAAGGAAAGATCCCACCTTGGGTAAATACTAAATACAGAAATTGATTAGACTAAAGAAAAAAACATTTAGACTCATGAAAAAAAGATAACACTGACTTTAATAAATGGAGATTTAAAAAAATCCAAAGAGAATGTAAAAGGGCAATAAAAAATGGAAAAAAAAATTTGAGCATAGACTGGCATACCTGAAGGATGGTGGTAAAAGCTTTTACTCTTATGTTAACAATAAAAAGACATCTACGAGGCCAATTGGACCCTTAAAAGTTAACAAAGAGAAAATGACTACATCAAAAGATATGGCAGTAGAATTTAACAATTACTTTAGTACAGTCTTTAATTCCAAGAATACAATTATAAATTTTATACCAAGTGGCACATTGGAAGAACCCCTAGAATTCTCTAAGGAAGAGATACTTACAAAACTGAGTACCCTGAATGTTAATAAATCTCCAGGGCCTGATAGGTTACATCTTAGGTTACTGAAAGAACTCAAGAGATTGGTTAGTAGAACCACTTCTTCAGATCTTTAAAAAATCTTTACAATATCACAGTATACCTAACAATAGGAAAACTGCTTTAGTGACACCAATACATAGAAAAGGAAAATATGATGATATATCAAATTATAGACCAATTAGTCTGACTGGTGTATTAGGAAAGATCTTTGAATTTCTTCTCAAAACCAAATTGGATATAGACTTGGAGGAAAAGGGTTTAATTGATCAAACACAACATGGCTTAAAAAAAAACAGGTCCTGTTTAACTGGAATCTTGTTTTTTCATGAATACATAAGTAGAATGTTAGAAAACAATATTCCGGTGGATGTGATCTTTTTGGATTTTTGCAAAGCTTTTCACAAGGTACCACATGACATCATCATAACTAAAATGAGGAAATTGAAGATAAATAACATAATTGTTAATTGGGTGGAAGAATAGTTACAAGGCCATACTCAAAGAGTGTCTATTAGGTGATATTCCTCTGAATTAAGTTTAGTGACCAGTGGAGTACCCCAGGGGTCAATCTTGGGCCCAACATTGTTTTCAATCTTTAACTCGGATCTAGATGAGAATCAACAGTTTTATTATCAAGATTGCTGACGACACCAAATTGGTAGCCCAAATGAGAAACGACGAAGAAAGAGCAAAACTTACCAAAGATCTTAAAACACTAGAAAACCGGGCAAAGCAAAATCAAAATGTTTTTTAACACTGACAAGCGTGTCATTATGCATTTAGGTCCAACAAACAGACAGAATCAGTTTTCATTAAATAATCAAGTGCTTATAGCTGTAACACAACATAATGACTTGGGCACATTAATCACTCATGATTTAACATCTCAAAAACACTGTAACCTTGCAATAAACAAAGCGAACAGATTGGTGGGATATATAAAAAGGGGCTTCACATTAAGAGATAGGGGATGTATACTGCCATTGTATAAGGCATATGTGAGACCACATCTGGATTATTGTTCACCCTTGTGGAGCCCTATCTCAGAAGGGATATAAACAGACTGGAGGGTGTGCAGAGGAGAATGACCAAGATGATTACAAACAGGTATAATAAAGATTATGAGACAAGTCTTGATGATTTGAACCTATATTCACTTGAGCAATGAAGAACTAGAGGAGACCATCTCCTAATGCATAAACTAATAATGGATAGTACACTAATGGCAGAATTAGGAATGACACTAGGTCAACAGGAAATAAATCTCAGGAGTCATAATAGGCAATTGTTGCTGACCTATCCAAAGAATAATAAAAGTCATTTTTTCTTTACCCAAAGAATAATTCCTTTGTGGAACTCCCTACCAAGTAGCATAGTGAATGCAAGTCATACAGATTTTAAACATAAATTAGACCAGTAATTACTAAACAAGGGATGAATTGCCAGCTTGGCTGGGGATGAACATTTATGGGACTCAGCCTTCTGTGTATCCAACTTTCTTAGTACGATACCTTAGTATGCTGTCCAGGCTGTAATGCCTGGTGAAAGTGTGGACTGAACTCCATGTAGCTGCAGCACAAATATCTGCCGAAGAGACATTTTTGAGTGCTGCAAAGGAAAAGGCCACTGCTCTGGTAGAGTGGCCCCTGACTGTTCCCTGTAGTGGTTTGTTATGATGTTGGTAGCAGAAAGTAATGCCTCAAAATCCTGTGAATGTCCAAGGTGTGCAACAGCACTTCATCTTGACTGATGAATTCCGGATAATAAACCGGAAAGTTAATGTCCTGATTAAGAGCCAGCACAGACAGCACCTTTGGCAAGAACTTAGGGTCCGTGTGCAGGGTCACCCTGTCCATGTGGAAAACTATGTAAGGTTCCTTACACATCACGGCCTGGAGCTCGGAAACCCTTTGAGCGGAGTAGATAGCTACCAAAAAAAAAAGGCCTTCCATGTGAGGAAGTGTAGCTCACAGGAAGCTGCTGGCTGAAGGGAGGCAGGGTGAGTTTCTCCAAAACGAAAAGTAAATCCCAAGGAGGAATGATGTCTCTCCTGGGAGGTCTGATATGCAAGACCCCCCGCAGGTATGTTTTACAGACGTTGAGCTGTGCCAGTGTTATATCTCCGAAGGGATCATGATATGTGGAAACCACACACATGTGCACCTTAATGGACAAATAGTTAAGTCCCAAGTCCAGAAGATGATGGAGATAATCTAGCACATGCCTAGCTGGACAACCCAGGGGATCTAGGGCACGGGCCGTAGCCCAAAGACAGAAGCGTTTCCATTTCAGAGTGTAGGTGGCCCTCGTGGAAGGCTTCCTCGCTGCAACCAAGATCTCAGCCACCCTGCTTGACACTCCTAGCCTCTCTTCTGCTAGGACTGCAGAAGCCCTGCGTGCAGGTGAAAAGAGTGAAGAGCAGGATGGACGAGTGTCCCCTGCTCTTGTGAGAGCAAGTGGGTGGACAGCGGCAACTGTACTGAAGGTTCCAGCAACAGCTGCTGGAGCAATGGATACCAAATCTGGCGGGGCCACAGAGTGGTCACCAGAATCATTCTGGTCCCCTCTGACTGCAACTTGAGCAGTACTCTGTGAATGAGGGGAAAAGGAGGGAAGACGTACAGGAACTTCCCTGTCCAAGAGAGGGTCAATGCATCTCGCCAGAAAACACCAGGCCCTGGAGTGAGCCAGCAAACATTTTGAAGTTTGGCGTTATATGGGGATGCAAAGAGATCCAACTCTGGATGGCCCCAGTGACTCAAAAGGTTGTCTGCGATTTCTTGGAGCAATCCCACTCATGATTCAGAGAAGAAGAGCAGCTGAGATTGTCAGCGAGAATGTTCCGGACCCCTTGCAGATGAACTGTGATGAGATCCGGTCAGTGTTCTACTGAGCAGTCCCACACTATCATGGCCTCCCTGCAAAAAGGGTACGAATGAGTCCCCCCATGCTTGCTGATGTAGAAGGCCACTGGTGTGTTGTCTGTCTGCACCAGGACAGGACCTGATAAGAATTGCTCTCTGAAAGCGATAAGCGTATTCAGCACGGCTCTCATTTCCAGAACATTTATATGCAGAAAGCTCTCTATGGCAGACCAAGACCCCTGGGTCCTGTGATCCCCTAAATGAGCCCCCCAGCCAGAAAGGGAGGCATCTGTGGTTAGAGTCTGGAGAGGGGTGGGGTTCCGGAATGGGACCCCTCCTGCTAGACTGTTGTGACGGAGCCACCATTCGAGAGAGCGGTGTCTCGCCCGAGAGATCTGGAGATCCAGATCGTCCACTGATTGGTCCCACTGGACCCTGAGATGCCACTGGAGGGTCCGCATATGCAGTCTGGCTAAGGGTACTGTGGTTATGGCAGCTGTCATATGGCCTAAGAGCTGAAGAACAACCCAGGCGGGGGAAGAGGAGGCCTTCTGGAGCCTGCTGGTCAGATCCCGAAGGCAGTCTGCTCTGTCTGGAGGCAGAAAAATGCTCTCCTGCTTGGTGTCCAAAACAGCCCCTATGAACTGTAGCCTTTGCGTCGGCCAAGGATGTGATTTTGGCCAGTTTACTGTGATCCCCAGGGAGGAAAATGGATCCTGTGTCTCTTGTAAGGTGATTAGGAGCTCCTCCTCTGACTGAGCGGAGAGAAGCCAGTCATCCAGGTAAGGGTAGATGAAGAGGCCTCTCCGTTGGAGTGCCATCGCTACCACCGCTAGACACTTGGTGAAGACCCTGGGAGCGGCTGAAAGACAGAAGGGGAGTACCCTGAATTGGTAGTGCTTGTCCTGGAAGCTGAAGCGCAGAAACCTTCTGTGAGACTTCAGGACTTTGATATGCATATAGGCGTCTTGCATATCTAGGGAGCACAGCCAGTCCCCTTGACGGGGCAAAGGGAAGAGTTCTGCCAGAGTGACCATCCAGAATCTCTGGTATTTTACCGAGAGACTGAGCTGGCTTAAATCCAGAATGGGACAAAGGTCTCCCCGTTTTCTTCAGGACAAGGAAGAAGTGGAAGTAATAACCCTTCCCCTTCTGGTTCTGTGGGACCATCTGGATGGTCTTTTTTTCTAGGAGCTGTTGGATCTCCTCTTCTAGAAGGAGACCGTGTGCTGGTGGACAACAGGCCTGAGTGGGGGAGGGGGGTTGTCTGGTGGGATAGTGATAAACTCTATTGTGTACCCTTTTTGAATGGTGTCCAGTACCCACTGGTCCGCTGTGATACTGGACCATTCGACTGGGTAGAGCGAAAACCGCCCTCCTACCTTCTCGCTCTACCTGTCCCTGAAGGGAGATGGGGGGGGGCAAAAGGAGTCAGGCTCGGGGGGGTGGGGCTCTTGGAGTTTTGGGCTGCTTGGGGCTCTGGAAGCCTTGAGAGGCAGGGTGACCCGCCTCTTGAACCCCTTACCGTGGGACTGTTTGCTCCCCTGTCCCTGCCGTTGTCCTTTACGAAAAGGGCATCGGCGAGGTTCCCAAGGCTGGGATTTATACATACGGTGCACATCAGCCACCGCTTTCCCCCGACTCCTGAAGTTGCTTGATCATGTCCTTAACTTCCACACCGAACAAAATGGGACCCTGAAAAGGGAATCCAGGATAGACTCTTGTAAGTCCGGCTGGCAGCCTGTAAGCCTAAGCCATGACTGCTGCCTCATGCAGACCCGCAGGCATCATAAGAACACCTATGGGCGTGTTTATCAACATCTAATTCCAACTGGACACATGCCAATATTTCCTGCTTTGAGTCGGAGTCTGGCATAGAGTTGATGAGGTCCATTGCCTTTTTCCACAGTGACTGTTGATAGGTAATCATGTGGGCCATGAAGTTCAAAGACCTGACGGCCCCAGTGGCTGAGGAGAAGACGTTCTGGCACTAACCGTCTAACTTTTTAGAGACGGGATCCGGTGGGTTGGAACTCAAATGCTTTGGCTGGGAACCGCAGCTGTGAGGACCAAAGAGTTTGCCTTTAATTTATTCGGCTAGAAAAGGTTCGGACCTTGAAGGCTTATAAAGCCTGTCCGCCTTTCAGGGGACTACGGGTATGGAGGACGGTGTACGCCAGATCAGGCGGGTCATGTCCTGGAATGGTTCCACGGACGGTGGAATAACCAAAGGTTTGGGTTCCTTCTCTCCGAAGAACTTGGCCAGGCGCTTGCACTCTGGATCCAAGTTCTCCGTGTCCCACTTGTATATAGCCTGGATGTGCCTGATAATGTCTAAGAAAGAGGGATTATCCGGGGGGGACCACGGGGAATCATTAGGTTCTGGGGAGGGAGGATAAAATTCCCCATCTGAGTAAGGCTCTGAATCAGCATCGTCCTCTGAGGAGGACGTGACAGGAGGGGGAAAAAGGAGACTGAGATAAAAGGTATTTCCTTCTCTTCCCCATAGGGTCAGGACATGGGTGCTCACCCTCACCCCCCTGAAGGGTGGGAGGGGGACCCATGGGTGTTAGAGTAGGGACAGTGTCTGGGGGTCAATACAGGAGATCCTCTTTTACTGTGTTCTGCCAGGTAGTAAAGAGATTCCCTATGTCTGCTACCGGGACGACCACAGGGCCCAGGCACTGGGTCTTTAGGCACAGGCATCCAAGGCTCAGGTTCCTTGGGTCTGGGATCCTGCTGTCAGTGGGCCGACGGACGGTAGAGCCTTTGTCTCGTGGTCCGGCATCTGGTGTGGCCCTGTCAGGTGTCCGGTCCCTCGGGGGAGGCAGATGGCTGGTCTTCATCCAGCAACTGCCCCATGTCAGGCATCAGGGAGCGGAACAATGGAGCAGACAACCGACTAGGCTTGCGCTGATCTGGGGGAGGGTGCACCTCAGCTGGAGGAGGGGGAGGCATCCAAGCCCGGGCAGCCTCCTGCTTACCTGAGGGTTCTTCTAAATGCTTGGGTTTGTCCAAAGAACTGGGCCTATCCCAAGCCCTGGACAGGCTTTCCTGGGTTGACCCTGAAGGTTTGAGGGGTCGATGAGTCAGGGAAGTGTGGTGTCCTGACATGGCAGACTCCCGATGTTTGCCCTGAGAAGAGGTGGGAGCGGATTTAGACGTGTGGGAAGGATAGGACGACTGGGCTAGAACCGAACCAGACCTCTGGCGGGAGGTCAAGGAAGACGAGGCCTGCTTGGCTTGTGACTTAGGGCAGGATTCAGACCTGGCCCGATCCTTATCCCTGTGGGATTTTGTTTGCTGCCACTAGATGGTATGTTACAGGTTTTGTGCCTTTTCTAAAACTCTTTTTGTAATAAAGCCATTTTTAGCTCACAAGTCTGGAGTAGTACTGGTTTTGTTGGTCACTTTGCTAGATTTATTATCCGTGCACACTCCTGAACAGTTAGAGCTGTTTTTGTTGTATTTTTTGGTGATGCTTCCCCCCTGATTTATCTTTCGGTGGAGAACCCCTGGTGGGAGAGGATGAGCTGGCTCCTGATCCTTGTTGCATGGCCATAAGCTTCTTCTCGAGCAGAAAAGTCTTGAGTGTGCTGACCCTCCTGGTGCGGGTCTTCTGATTAAACTTCTGGCAATGTGTGCAGGTGTTGGGCCGGTGTTCCGGGCCTAAGCAGATGAGGCAGGCCGCTTGGCTGTCATTGGCTGGGATCTGCTTTCCGCACGCACAATTTGCTTTTTGCCATGGTGGGGAGGGCAATAACATACTCGAGGCGATGCTGAAAATGTTGAAGAATGGAAATACTTCTGACGTTCGATGGCTGTTGACTGCTAAGGAAGGCGTCTGAGGAGCTGAACTACGTGGGTCGACAGCGGGAAAAGAACTGAGATGGCGCCGAGGGACCACCCCTATATAGCACATCTGACGTCAGGCATTGCCGACGTCGGGGGCAGTCCTCTGCCTCAGACTACTAGCTACAAGTTTTCCGTAGGGTCCTGATGCCTGCTGGCTTCACTCTAATAGTATTACCTGCTGCAAGTGTTCCACCCTTGAACTCAGATCATCATATACCACTCCTAGAACTACTGTTACAGGTGAGTAACCTGTTTTTCTAGGGACGTTGATATGATGTTCTATTCACACTTTCTGGCAGACTCCTAGCAGTTCTCTGGGAGGAGGGAGGCAAGGCGCACACCCCTACTTGGGGAACAGAGACTGGAGAACTGAGGCCCCAAAACCAGCATCCTGGCGTGACTAAAGATCGATGTGGTAATGGGAAATGAAAGTGCGCGCTGACCTCCAGGTAGCAGCCCTGCAGGTTTCCTGGATCGGGACATTCCTGGAAGCAGCCACCAAGACAGTGGTATGATGGGTGGAATGAGCCCTAAGCTCTACGGGAGGCTCCCTACCCGCCAACCTAAAGCAGACATCAATGCAGCATACAATCCACCTGCCAATCATCTGCGTGACTGACGGTCTGCCAGGTGTGGCTTCAGCGTAGGTGACAAACAGCTGGCGAACCTTTCCCCAAACTCCAGCCATGCACTTTTTTTAATAGGAGAGTGTTCGCCTCAGGCCAGAGAATGGAGCTTGTGCTTGGCCACCGAGGTGTGATTAGCGAAGTGCACTGGGAGATTCATTACCTGGTTAAGGTGAAACTCCCAACACAACCATCGGGAGAAACTTCAGGTTGGGGCAAAGGACAACCTTCTTCCTGTGGAAGATCAAGTAAGGAGACTCCACCGAAATGCCTGGAGCTCACTGATCCATCTGGCTGACGTGATAGCCACCAGGAAGGCGGTCTTCCATGACAGGAGAGACAGTCACACTTGTGCACTGGTTCAAATGGCCTGTCCATGAGCTCTGCCAAAACTAGCAACAAGTCCCATGGTGGTGGTGGCTCATGCACCGGAGGGGGAACATGGTCAAGGCCCTTAAAAAGGCACCACATCACCTTCTCCTGTGCCACTTGACTGCTGACCGGCCCATGCCCAGAAAGCAGACATGGCTGTCAGGTGCACCTTAAGAATCGTCGACTGAAGGCCTGACTGGGAGAGGGACCAAAGGTAGTCGAGAAATCTAGCCACTGGACAGGACAAAGGGTCCAACCCCTTACCCTGATACCAAATGGAGAATCTCTTCCATTTGAAAGCATAGCCCTTTCCAGTCGACTGCTTCTGAGATGACTCCACAATGGTGAAGACAGCTTTGGTGAGACACAAGGCCTGGAACTCTAGCTGCTCAGGAATCAGGCTGTCAGGTGCAGGGACTGAAGGCCCAGGTGGAGTACCTTCCCCGACTGATGGAAAGCTGGTCTGTGCATAGGGGAAGATGCCTTGGGAGCCTGCTGTTGAGGCTGAGGAGATCGGGGTACCAGAATTGGTGTGGTCAGTCCAGAACCACCAAGATCACCTGTGCCCTATCCCTCCTCACCCGAGGAGTACCTTGTGGATCAAGGGAATTGGAAGGAAGGCAAAGAAGAGGCCTGGGGTCCAGGGCCACAAAAAGGCATCCCCCAACAGCGTTCCCTGCTGAGAGAGGTGGGCACAAAACAGCCTCAGCTTTGTGTTGTCCCTGGAGGCACCAGGTACACCCGAGGGGTGTCCCACTGGGCAAACAGACTGTGAACTACCTCTGGGTGGAGAGACCACTCTTGAGACGCCTTGCCCACCAGGCTGAGGGTGTCCGCCAGCTGACTGGATACTCCTGCCACAGGGATGTCTAGGAAATCCACCTCTAAGCTATGCACGAGGATCCAGACATGAAGAGCTTCCCTGCACAAGGGCAGGAATGCATCCCGCCCTGCTTGTTGAGGTAGTACATGGTCATAGTGTTGCCCATCTGGACTTGTACCAACTGATCTTGGATGTGCAGAGCGAATGCAGTCAGCGCCAGCCGAACTCCTCGGAGCTAGCGCTGGTTGATGTGGCATCGGAACTCCTCATGGGTCGAGCACCCGTGGACTCTGTGATCCCCCAGGTGGGCACCCCAGCACATGAGAAAGCCATCGGTCATCAGGACGACCATCAGCTCTGGGCAGACAAACGGGATCCCTTCCTGAAGGTTTGCTGGGATCAACCACCACTGGATGACATCCCACATCCTCTTGGTCACAGTAACCAGATGGTCAAAGTGACCCTTGCGTTGAGACCACTGGTGGGCCAGCTCCCACTGCAGGAAGCGTACTCTCCAATGGGCCCCAATGGACCACACTGTTGCAAGCCATCATGTAGCCCAGCAAGCACAGGAAGTCCCAGACAGCCTCCACCATGTCCACCGGCAGCCAGACTCTGCAAAAGTCAAGCTTAGCCCGATGAAACTGATCACCTGTGAGGGCACGAGTTCCGACTTGGCCTCGCTGACTAGGAGGCCAAGACAGACACTGGTCTGGAGGGCCAGGTCCCTGGACCTCTCCATCTCCCATCTGGAAGGACCCGCAATAGGCTAGTCGTCCAAGTAGGGGTAAACCTGGATCTCTCAGCATCTCAGGTAAGCTGCCACCACTACAATGCACTTGGTGAAGACCCTGGGGTCCGAGGAGAAGCAGAATGGCATGGCTTAGAACTCACAGAGGGTTCCCTCTGCTTAAAAGCAGAGGACCTTTCGATGAGACTGATGGATCGGGACATGAAAGAATGTGTTCTGAAGATCCAGGGAGCAAAACCACATGTCCTGTTGTAGAGATGGTAAGATCTGAGACAAGAGTTACCATCCTAAATGCGCGCAACCAGAGAAATTTGTTCAGGTCGTGCAGATCTAGAATGGGGTGTCACCCCATCTGTTCTGGCACCAGAAAGTACCTGGAGACAAACCCTGGGTGTTCCGGAGGATTCGCAACAGGAACCATGACCTCCTTGCGGAGAAGCTGGGCTATGTCGCCTCTGAGAGCCAACAGCATGTCTGCAGAAACCAAGTCTTCCCATAGGGCATGGGCTCGGCAAGGGGGATACTGTTCAAATTCCAGAGGGAGACCCTGACCCACCACTTCTAGAACCCACCTGTCTGTGTTGACAGCGGATGGAAGAATCCAGGGGAGGTGTGACAGGCATGAGGGAGGCACCCTTCATCCCATCACTGAGCAGGCTCGGAGGAGGGTCTGGCTGAGGCGCCACTGGAGCCTCTCCCTTCAGGCTTATGGATGACCAAGGCCACCAGCTTTGGCCGAGGCTGCCAGGCCTCAGCCTGCTGTCCAGCCTGGGGCTGGGCTGGCTTGGCCGCAGGAGTGGAGGTGGACCGAAAGTGTTTGCCTTCTGCTGCTGCTTAGAGCCCTTGGTATCCCTATGGGCAGATGTCATGGAATCCAAGGTGGCACCGGACTTCTCAATGCGAGTGAGGTGGCCCTCGACCCCGGGCCCGAACAAATCGGTGCCCAAGCAAGGAACATCTGCCAGCTGGTGCTGAGTGTCTGCCATTAAGGTTGCGATCTTCAGCAAAGCCTTGCAGTGCATGGCCACTGAAGCGGCCATGGAGCGGGCACAGAAACATAGACTTTGACGGCATGTAAGGACCGCTTGGCCCACCTAGTCTGCCCATCTGGAGAACCCAATTTCCATGGCGGTCTGGAGCTGTTTGGCTACAGCCTGGCCCTGGTCCTGGACCCATTTGACCATGGTCTGAAGGTCCGCAGGCAGATGAGGAAGGACCTCATCCAGCATGCCCAAAAGGGCATGGGAGAAGCAGGCCATAATGAGGGCTGGATTCACCTGGCAGAGACCAAGCAAGGAGGCAGCATAGACTTTCTTATCCGCATGGTCTAACTTCTTGTACTCCTCGTCTGGCGGCCTGTTAACATCCCTGGTGCTGCCGAAGTACCTAAACACAGAGTTGGCCACTAAGCCCTCAGCCAAGGGGTGCTCTGTGAATCCCAAAAAGGAACTAGTGGACACCACCTATTTGCAGGCTATCTGAGTGGAAGGCGCAGCGCATGAAGCAGAAGCTGCAAAAGCTCCAGGGCAGGGCCAAGGATGGCCTCTACCACTGGGAAAGCCTCTCTCTCTCTCTCTCTCGTAGAGTCTCCCCGGTTGAGGATCTCAGTCAACGGGTAACAAGCCTGCTTCTGGACTGGCTCCATTTGCATACCCATCGATTCAGAGATCAAACGGAGAAGCACCACGAATGAAGATGGGACTTCATCCGTCAAGAGGTCCCCCATGGACTCAGCGTCGACCAGACAGGAGTGCAGGGAGGACCCCTCGGACTCTGAGGAGTCGCGAAAGAGTGGTCAACAGCCCGAATGCCCACTGACCCTCCGTGGACGGTCATGGGTGACAATGAACAACAGCTAATGGGGAAGCCCCTTGGTCGGTTGAGACGCCTTATGATCGGTGGAGATGCCGAAGGTGGCTGAGCCGGGACGGTTTTGGTCAGGTCTGTTGAAGAAGATGGCGTCAGCCTTTCGGGAGACAGCCAGGTGGTGGCAGGCATGGAAACAAGGTCGGTTTAGAGCTGGTAAGCACCAACTGTTGCCACATCAAGTCCTTGTAGAGTCAACGCAACTTGTGCAAAGCCTCTGCTCACTCAAAGAGGATGAAGACGAAGAACAGTGGCTGGGCCGCTTCCCAAGATGCTGAGACCGGGAATGCCGATGATGGCGGGACCGACTTGACCCATGGAAAGAAGACCTCGACCGCCAGGGGACCAACGGTGAGGCTCAGAGGGAGTCAGAGATTGCCGATGCTCCTCCTGGTCAGGGTCAGGGACCAGAGGTGGTGGGTCAGCAAACTGATCCATCCCTCCAATGGTCTGTGCCAGGACCAGAGTCCTAGACATGGAAGTATCAGCCTCTTTGGTCAACAACTGGTCAGTCAGCTCAAGAAAAATCTTGGCTGGGTCTTCAACCAGCATCTCAGACGACAGGCCGACAGGGTTACTGTGGAGCCACCAGCGGCCAAGGTCAAGGATTCAACCAAAGCCAAATCAAGAGAAGCACGGGAATTGGAGGCCCTCGACCAAGAGAACTCCTGATCCCAAGATCAACAACGAGTCTTTTCTTGCTTAGACTATTCTTCAGATTTAGATTTGCCGGTGGGTCCCTGACTGAAGGTCGGCAGAGACTGGCACAATTCCTGAAAGGAGCCCGTAAATGTCGAGAGAAGCTGAAGCGGCACAAAGGCAGAAGCTGAGGGGGAATTGGCTGCGGCCTGGGCCGCCTCCTCTTTGAAGGCCGAAAGCTGCTTGGCAGACCCTGCAACCACAGAGACCACCCAATAGGCATCCTTGAATCTGATCGGCAGGTTCTGTTGCGCTGGGCGGCCCGGTTTCAGGCGGGCGATATGGATTCCAAAATGGTCGGGTGAAACGAGCAGTAAAGTTGAAGGCTTAAAGATCATGTTCGTGCCCCAGGCAGTAGACGCACGTGGCATGCGGGTCAGTCCTGGACATCTTCTGCCCGCAAGGGCACCGGTGGAACCTGGGAACAGAATTATCATCCATCGCGGTTGCATTCAAAGATCGAGCAGAAGACAAAACTAGTAAGAGCTGGAGTTTTGGAAGTAATTCCAAAGAATTTAAGTGCTAGGGCCTACTCAACGTGGGAGTGGTAAGGAGGAAACCTGCTTCTTCCAGCGAAAATGAAGATCTGGCATCATGGGGTGGAGCCAAGGGAGTTACCACCCGGATGAATGGGAGAAGCCAGCTTGAAGACTTTCCGGCAAGCTCTTAAAGGGAAAGGACACTGCCAGAAGTGTGCTTAGAACATCATATCCACGTCCCCAGAAGAATGACCCCCTCCCTTGTTTGTTGATGTAATGCATCAAACTGACCTGGTCCATCTTTATTAACACAGAAGACGTGGGGACAAGTGGTCCTGGAATGCTTGGAGCCCATATAGGACTACTTTCACTTCCAGGACATTTACACACAAAACATGCTCCACCTGGCTCCATGTGCCTTGTATATGAAGAGGTCCAGGGTAGGCTCCCTATCCAGATCCTGAGGCATCTGTAGTGAGGATCTGATGTGGGGTAGGAATCAAGAATGGGACGCCCTTGAGCAGATTGCTGCGTTCCATCCACCCATTGAGCATTCTGTGCAAGGGAAACATTACTAAAACAATCTGTTCTAGATTGTCTGTAACTGGACTCTCAGAGTCCACTGCCAGATCCACATGTGCCCCCTGGCCAGTGGCACTGTGACAACGGCTGCTGCTGTAAGGCCCAGAAGGCACAGAAACGTTCTTGCTGAGACATAATGGCTGTTGTGTACAATTGTGCTTGTGTAATCAGTCATTCTGACCCGTCCAGCTGCAGAAACACAGAAACCTGGACCATTTCCAGGTCTGCCCCTATGTGCTGCAGGACTTGGCAGAGTGTCAGTGCAGACTTTGGTATGCTGTCACCCCCAGAGCATCAAACCTGTGACTGATGCATTCACAAAGTTATTTCAAAGTGTCACTGTACTGCTGCCGCTGAGCTGTTGAGCTGCAGTATGACTGGTCATCACAGAAACTAGAAGGTAACTTGGAAGAACACATGATGCACTCTAAACAATCTGAGTGCCTCTTGTGCAGGTAGATTACATGTTCTGTTTTGCTGTTTGCATAATGAAGCTCTCTTATGTGGGAAAAGGCTGGAGTAAGACTGCTTCATAAATCTGGGGACCAAAGCGAACAAAACAATTGCACACCTATTTCAGTGTTCTGGCAAAAAAGCAGTACATAACCCAATTTTTTCATTTGCTCCGACAAATACTCTACTCCCATATGGCACGGTGTGCAAATCCCATTGCCCCCTGTCCAGGACAAGTAAAGTTCATTGAAGGGCAAGTACCAAAACATAGCTAATTTCATTGTAATTAATAGGGACAAGTGAAAATTCAGCTACAGTCATAACTGAGCAAGTAATAAAAGTTCTAATTTGAACACTCCTGCCCAGATGGGCAGTCTGGCTTCAGAACATAACATTCTACTATCACTTCCTTACTTAAAGTGATAAATGGCATTGCTATGTCACTGTGACAGGGTAGAATAGAGCCTTGTCCCATTTGTTGAAGAAAGTGTATAAATGCAAGGATCTGCATTCTCTCCTTTTCTCTCTCCATCTGGTTGTGCAGCCAAATTTTCCTGTGACACTTCGGACCTGATCTACCCTAACAGTCTCGCAAGCCTTTGCCTCTCACTGTTTTCTCTTGCTTTCTGTTTTTCCTCCCTTGCATATCTAGATCTGGTAATATAAGAATATGTGCAAATCAATATACGGAAATGAAAGTGATAATGGGATCACTTTTGTTTAGAAAATATGGTGCTACTGTTGAAATAATATATATATATATATATATATATATATATTCTATATATATATATTTATAATTTGAGATAACTGTAAAAAGCTAGAGGTTACTTGGGTGCAAATGCCTGAGCCTTTTGCAGTTGCTGTTGGGACCTCAGGAAGTTCTCTATGTTCTAGCAGCTCCTGAAATTTACAAAGAACAGCATGCTTGCAAAGGATGGAGGTTGAAAAAGACTTATAAAAATGGCTAAGCTGAGCTGCAAGGGAGATTTTTTTTTTTTACAAGAAAGGTTTTACTTTTGCTTCTGTAAATAGTTATTCTGAACAAGTTTATTTTTTTTTTTGTTACTGCAACTGCAAATAAATAGTTCTGTTGAATTCTACAACTGCTCCTGGTTTTCCCTATGCTTCCTGACCTGTGCCTCAATGTCAGATGGTGTCAGCCTAAGTGGGGTTTAAGCCATGCATACCCTAAGACAGGAGTTTGCGCGTGGGTACTGGATCTAGTACCAGGGAAGCATAGAGGAAGGTATGGATTCTGCAGCAGCAAGTCCAGGAGTAGTTACCAGGAGAATGGCAGTCAAACTAGCAGCAACAGAAGTCCAGTCTGAGATTGTGCAGCCAGCACAAGTCATGGAAAAAGAACAGGCAGTGACAGAATATGAAAGTCTGATGGACTTTTTCAAATGGTGGGCTATACAACAAAAACAGACTGAGAAGTAGCGAGGAGAGAAGAGCTGCAGCAACAGGAGCAGCAGATGAGAGAAGAGAAGAGAAGAGATGCAATGACAGGAGCAGCGATGGCTGGATGCCTTGCAAGCTATCGAAGGTACAGGTTCAAGCACAGATCCAGAGGAGCAACAACATGCAAGCAACTTAAGGGCCATTAAACTTACTAAGTTGTGTCCCTCAGATGATACTGAGGCATACCTGACAACCTTAGAAAGAGTTGCCACAGCCTGCCAATGGCCAAAGCAGCAATGGACAATCAGACTGGTACCCTACCTGACAGGGAAAGCCCAGCTTGCCTACAGCAGTATGGACAATGCACAGTCAGAAAAGTATGACCTGGTGAAAAGTGACATCCTGAAAAGGTACGACATCTCCAGAGAGACCTACAGGCAGAGATTTCAATCTCTGAGGTACAACTCAGTTGACAATCCTCGAGAAGCCTTCACCCGACTTCGTGAACTCCTGATGAAGTGGATCCAACCAGAAGGCAAAACAGTCCCACAGATCATCGACACATCTGCCATGGTGCAATTCATCAACATTTTTGCCTACAGATGTGCAGCAGTAGGTAAAGGAACACCGGCCAGAGAATGGGGAAAAAGATGTTTCTTTGGCTGAGGACTATCAAATGGCGAGACAGATGCCACAGCAGCAAGGTAACAGCCAAGCACCAGTAAGAAACTCCTTTTCCCATTGAAACTCCAAGCCTGCTAAGAACTCTGGTGGGGGTAACACATCTGTACCAAAAGACACTATCTGCTAGAACTGTAATAAGCCAGGCCATTTTGCAAGAAACTGCCGTAATAAAGAGAGTGGCACTGGAGCAGATCTGTCCTTGACAAACTGGGGCAAGTACCTAACAGATGTGAATAAGACTATAAAGGGATTCATTGATTTGGGAAGCAGAGAGACCCTAGTGCATGTTAAAATGCTGGCAAAACACTGTGAAAAGGGACCAGGTACCAGGGATCGACAAATTTCAAATTTACGTGCTAGTCCAGGACAACTGACCTAGCCAAAAATGGTAGTCCCAGTGTTGCGAGTGGTAGTCCATGGTCAGAAGGCTATATTTTAAGGAACATTTTAAAAGAATTACATAGCAACGAAGTATGTGGTCGGGGGTTGTATTATTAATACTTTGTAGATATAGGCTATTGGAAAACAGGGAAAAATGATTTTCTGTTAAATTATTAATACACGTTAAAGTCAGAGTCATATTTCTTTTCTTCTCTCTTCCACCTACTCATCGAGCACAGATGTGTGTTTCTTTTTTGTGATGCTAATAAATCTTATTTTGTTACACTCACTGTGTGGTGTCTTTTACTGGTGGTAAACTGCAGTGGGAAGGGACACACAGACATTAATAAAAAATAATGCTTAATTTGCAGATGCACGCTGCTTAGACTAAGCAAGGTAGGCAGTCAGGGAGTAACAGAAAGGCAGTGGAATATGATTGGGATGGGATTTGAGAAGATATAGCAACGTCTAGAAAGATTTACAAGACCATGTGGCTTTGATGCTTAGTTTTTATTTTTACACTGCAGTTTGTCCCTTGCCAGCCACACTGTCACCCAACATGCTTGACAGACAGTTCCCTTCCTACCACTCCACAGACCACAACACACACATTTTTATTGTCCTTAGGCAGTTTTTGCCTTAACATTAATTCTGGTTTTCCCAGGGCAACACAAAGCCCAACCCGCACTCTTCCTCCTTTGGAGCCTTTTTAGCTAGCAAATAAATCATGATGGCCCAATAGTAACAGGTTGCCTTTCGCCCCTCTGCTGTCAAGTATCCAATCCTTAATTTTTAAAATGTTATTTCCAGACTGAATTTTATTTTGCTCAATTGCCACTATGCTACATGCAGTCATTTTGCAGCTAGCACATAAATCCACGTGGCCAAGCAGTAACACGCTACCTTTTGCCACTCCACTCTCTAGTACCTGACCCTGCAGCCCAACACACATTTCTTTTATTTACAGTTCTTTTATACTTTCCTTTTTGTTCCGTCTTTTTGGGTCAGATTTCAATCACACTGGAAGTCGGAAGGCATGCAGATCCGATCTTGCCGAGTGCATCCCCCACCCCCCAAGCTCACCACCATCAGACAGTCACATTCCCTTTCAGTTCTCTCATCTTTTCTTTTAAATTTCAATATGTTGTTGTAGTCAGTGACACTTGCAGAAATCTCCCCACAACCAACCAGACACACAGTGTTGCGCCATTCCCCGCAGTCTGTTAGGACTGAGCTACTTCTTTTCCCCTCAAGTCAGAATATGAATGTGCCTTTGATCTTACTTTTAAACCCCAAAATCACTGCCACGGCCAGTAGGTTTTCTTACCCTAGCTTCCAATAGTTCTGCTCCGATGACTCTCTGGCTCCTCCTCAGTACCCAGCTGCTTTCTCGCCCTCTATTCCACGCTCGCTCTCCACACCACAGCAATGCGCCTGTCTCATTCCTGGGCTCAGAGTCCTCATGTGACTCAGGTCCCTGGCGCTCCGGGCAGTCACATGGCCACCAGGATGATCGGACTAGGGTGTAGGAAGCAAGCACCCTAGTGGAGGATCCAAGAAATGCAAGGAAAAGTTTTTTTTTTTTTTAATGCACTACAGTACTTGTCCGTGGACAACTAGCTCTGTGCAAAATGCTTGTCCCTGACTGCACAGTGATAGACCGGGACGTCGGGCTATTGGATTTGTCGAACCCTGCCAGGTACTGGTGTCATCTGCATCCACAGGGACACTCGATACTATCCCACCACCCAAGTGACTCTGACTGTTAAGGGTGTGTCGCACCAAATGAAAGTGGGGGTAGTACCTAAGTTATCTGTGCCTGTGATTATTGGAAATGACTTTCCAGGATTTACTGAATTGATCAAAGAGGGAGCAAGTCCTTATGTTTCAGCAGCTGTGGTGACAAGAGCTTAGGCAAAGAAACTTTCAGACAGTGGGTACACTTTTCCTTTCAGTGATTTTGATTCAGACTTGTTTGAGCACAGCTCCAAGATCCGGAAATCCAGGAAAGAAAGACAAAGCCTGAAGAAAGTATGGCAACAAATGACTGATGGACATGAAGGGTTAAAATATGAAAATGCTGAAACTAAATTGATAACTGATTGCGATTTTCTTTCAGAACAAGCCAACGATGTTTCTCTCCAGGGTTATTTCAAGCAGCTAGGGGTAAAACTAAAACAGGGTGAACCAATGTTTAAAAAATGTAATGGACTGCTGTACAGAGTTTGGATTAAACGTCAGACACAGGAACAGACAGAACAACTGGTTATACCACAGAAGTATAGAACAGAATTGTTAGATAGCATACATAATCCTATGGCTGGTCACTCAGGGAGGGATCGCACCCTTGCCAGATTGCTGTATAGATTTTACTGACCCGGAATTCATGAAGATGTTGCTACCGATTGTAATTCCTGTGCTGAGTGTCAGAAAGTAGCCCCAGTCACTAGGAAAGACAAGGTGCCCCTGGTACCCCTACCCTTAATAGATGTGCCTTTTGAGAGAATTGCAATGAATGTGGTTGGTCCTTTAGATAAAAGTAAAAAGGGCAATAGATTTATCCTGGTAGTAGCTACTATGCTATTCGATAACCAGAAGCAGTTCCAATGCGTACTGTTACAGCCCCAAAAGTTGCAGCAGAACCAGCCAAAATTTTCAGCAGAGTGGATATACCTAAAGAAGTTATAACTGATCAGGGTAGTAATTTTGGTGTTGCACTGTTTAAGGACCTGTACAGACTGCTAGGTATCACTGCCATAAGAACCTCCCCCATCACCCTCAGACAGTCAGTCTTGTTGAGCGTTTTAACCAAACTTTAAAACGCCTGTTAAAAAGGTTTGTAAAAGGGGAAGTGAAAAATTGGGACCATTACTTGCCTTACCTACTTTTTGCTTACAGAGAAGTGCCACGGGCATCAACAGGGTTTCCTCCATTTGAAATGCTGTGTGGTAGACAACCAAAAGGGCCACTGGATGTGATAAAAGAAACGCAGGAAGATAACCCCACTCAGAAACAATCTATATCTTCTAATATGCGTGCCCTAAGAAAGAAGCTGTCAAAATACATTGAAAATGCTAATAGTAATCAGGAAGAAGCTCAAAACAAGCAGAAGATATATTGTGACCATGGGGTAAAAGAAAGTTTTCCAGCCAGGTGAAAAGGTTTTGCTACTGTTACCCACAACAGAAAACAAGTTGTTAATGAAGTGGCAAGGGCCATATAAGGTTCTTAGACGTACTGGCACTGTTAACTATGAGACTGAGACCCCTGACAAGAAAAATCCTTCTAAGATATACCATGCTAACCTCCTCAAGAAATGGGTTGAGAAAATGCCAAAAGCTACCTTGCTAGTTTTACCAGAAACTGATAAGGAAGATATTGATGTAGCTTATGATAGACTGGAACAAACTATAAATGCTGATGCTGTAAAGGTGAATGTTTCCTTAACCTCAGAACAAACTGCAGACATTCATAATGTGCTAAAGACATTTAACAGTACTTTTACCATGATACCAGGACGAGCGAAAGGGGATGAGCACATAATAGTGACAAAGAATGCTTGTCCTATTAGGCAAAAGTCATACAGGTTGCCAGAGAGGTTAAAAGCTTATGTGGTTAAGGAAATACAAAAAATGAAAGAATTGGGTATCATTGAGGAGGGCTTGGTTATCTCCCATGGTAACTGTAAACAAAAATGAAGGGGGTGTTAGAATCTGGCTTGATTTCGGAAAACTTAATCAAGTGTCAGAATTTGACAGTTATTCTATGCCCAGAATAGATTATTTGGTGGACAGGCTGAGGAGTGCAAAGTATATCAGTACCCTCAATCTCACCAAAGGTTACTGGCAAATACCTTTAGCTAAAGAATCCAGAGATAAAACTACATTTGCCACCCCTATAGGATTCTACCAGTTCTTCGCCATGCCCTTTGGTTTACATGGTGCGCCAACTGCATTCCAGCGGTACATGGATGTATGTAATTTTATCCCCTCACATTGGTTCTTGTGCTGCATACTTGGATGATGTTGTGGTGTACAGTCCAGACTGGAAAAGTCATGTGGAACATGTATGAGCAGTTATCCAGGCTATCAAAAATGCACTTCTGACTACTAATCCTACTAAATGTGCATTGGGCATGCAGGAAACTAGATATTTGGGCTATGTGTTGGGAAATGGAGAAGTCAAACCAGAGATTTCTAAAACAGAAGCTGTAGCTAACAGCCCTGTACCTAAAACAAAGAAACATGTCAGGGAATTTTTAGGGCTGGCTGGTTATTATCGGAGATTTGTTCCCAACTTTGCTGAGTTAGCTACTCCCCTCACTGAACTGACAAAGAAACAGTACCCAAATAATGTGAAATGGAATCCAGAGTATGATGAAGCTTTAAAAGCCATAAAGGCTGCATTATGTTCAGCACCTTTGTTAAGAAGCCCACACTTTGAGAAACCATTTCTACTACAAACAGATGCATCCGAGGTAGGTCTAGGTGCTGTCCTAAGCCAAAATGTAGATGAGACAGAACATCCTATTCTGTACATAAGTAGGAAATTGCATGACAGAGAGAAAAGGTACTCCACTATCGAAAAGGAGTGTTTAGCAGCAAAGTAGGCCATGGAGTACCTTAAGTTTTATTTGTTAGGAACCGATTTTGTTCTTGTAACAGACCACAATCCTCTCTGTTGGCTTAATCAGATGAAAGATAAAAATTCCAGAATCACACGGTGGTACCTGGCACTGCAGCCATTTAAGTTCTCTGTGATTCACAAATCTGGTAAAGAGAATAGCAATACTGATTTTATGTCAAGATGTGGATTAGGAAATACAGGTTACTCACCTGTAACAGGAATTCTAGGAGTGGTATATGTTGTTCATCCACACTTACTGGCAGGTTCCTTGCCGCTTTAAATCTTGCCAGAAGGTCTTCAAGCTGGCTCCTCCCACCCACCCGGGTGGTAAAACTCTGGTCTCCGCCCTATGACGCCAGATCTAGCCCGCTGGAAGCCAGGTTGCGTGTGAAAGCCGGGGAGGTCGGGTGGATTGTGTGGATGAACAACATATACCACTCCTAGAACTCCTGTTACAGGTGAGTAACCTGTATTTCTAGGGACACAGATATGTTGTTCAATCCACAGTTACTGGTAGACTCCTAGCAGTTCTCCGGGAGGAGGGAGGCAAGGCGCGCACCCCCTACTTGGGAAATAAGGACTGGAGAACCGAGGCCCCAAAACCAGCATCCCGGCATGACTCAAGGTTGATGTGGTAATGGGTAATGAAGGTATGTGCTGACTTCCAGGTAGCAGCCCTGCAGATTTCCTGGATAGGGACGTCCCTGGAAGCAGCCACTGAAGCAGCGGTATGGCGGGTAGAATGAGCTCTTATCTCTTTGGGAGGCTCCATGCCCCCAACCTATAGCAGAGATCTATGCAGGAAGTGATTCACCTGCCTATCGTCCGCTTGGCTGCAGGTCTGCCAGGTGCGGCTTCAGCGTGGGTGACAAACAGCTGGCGAACCTCTCCCCGAACTTCAGCCGTCCGCTCCTTATATTAAGAGAGCGCTCTTCTAGGGTACAGAGTATGGAGCCTATATTCAGCCTCCGAGGTGTGACTGGGGTAGAACACCGGCAGAATCAATACCTGGTTAAGGTGAAACTCCAACACCACCTTCGGAAGGAATTTCGGGTGGGGGCGCAGGACAACTTTGTCCCTGTGGAAGACCAGATAAGGAGACTCGACGGAAAACGCCTGGAGCTCTCCCATCCTTCTGGCAGACGTGATACCCGCCAAGAAGGTGGTTTTCCACGATAGGTGAGAGATGTCACACCTGTGCATGGGTTCGAATGGCTTGCCCATGAGCTTAGTCAATACCAGCAGTAGATCCCATGGAGGTGGAGGTTCTCGCACCGGAGGGGATATGTGATCAAGGCCTTTGAAAAAGCGCCTGACCACCTTCTCCTGCATCACTGACTGCTTCCCAGCCCGCGCCCGGTAAGCAGAGATGGCTGCCAGGTGCGCCTTAAGGGTTGTCGACCGAAGCCCTAGCTTTGAAAGGGACCACAGGTAGTCCAGAATGCTAGCCAAAGAACAGAAGGAAGGGTTCAACCCCTTATCCTGACACCAAATGGACAATCTCTTCCATTTGAAGGCATAGCATTTTCTGGTCGACTCCTTATATGATGCCTCAACAATGTTGAAGACCATGTCAGAAAGACCCAAAGCCTGGAACTCTAGCCGCTCAGGAACCAGGCCGTCAAGTGCAGGGATTGAAGGTCCGGGTGGAGTACCTTCTCCTTGCTGACTGAGATCAGGTCCGGGCGGACTAGAAGCCGCCTCGGGAGCCTGAAGCTAAGGCTGAGGAGATCTGGATACCAGAACTGGCGAGGCCAGTCTGGGGCTACCAAAATCACCTGCACCTTGTCCCTCTTCGCCTTGAGAAGCACCTTGTGGATCAAGGAAAATGGAGGGAAGATGTAGAAGAGGGCCAGGCTCCAAGGCCTCGAGAAGGCATCCCCCTGTATTGAGCCCTGCTGAGGGGGGTGGGCATGGAACAGCCTCAGCTTCACATTCTCCCTGGAGGCAAACAGGTCCACCTGAGGAGTGCCCCAGTGGGAGAACAGATCTTGTACTACCTCCGGCAGGAGAGACCACTCATGAGATGCAGCACCTATCCAGCTTAGGGCATCAGCCAGAGTGTTGGAGGCTCCTGCCACATAGATGGCTAGGAGATCTGCTTCCAGTCTGCTCACGAGAGACCAAGTGCGGAGAGCCTCCTTGTACAGAGGCAAGGAGTGCGTCCCACCCTGGCAGTTTAGGTAGTATATGGTCGTGGTGTTGTCCATCTGGACCTGGACCACTTGAACCCATACAAACAGAGCGAAGGCGGTGAGGGCTAGTCAGACCACTCAAAGCTCTAGCAGGTTGATGTCGCATCGAGACTCCTGAGGGGACCAGAGTCCGAGGGCTCTGAGCTCCCCCAGATGGGCACCCCAACCCATCAAAAAGGCGTCGATCGTCAGAGTGACTGTCGGCTCTGGGTGGACAAACGGGATTCCCTCCCGCAGATGAGCTAGAATGAGCCACCACTGAAGGCCGTTCCACATCTCCTGGGTCACTGTCACTGGCTGGTCCAGAGGACCGCAGCGCTGTGACCACTGGCGGACCAGCCCCCACTGCAGGGGACGCATGTGCCAGCAGGCCCAACGGACCACGCTCGTTCAGGCCACCATGAGGCCCAGGAGGTGCAGGAAGTCCCGGGCAGGGCACAATTGCCCAACCAGAAATGATCGGGCAAAGGAGGAAAGAACCTCGGCCCTGTCCGCTAGGAGCCGTGCTCTGGCTCGAAGAGAGTCGAGCTCTGCCCTGATGAACTGGATCACCTGCGTTGGCACGAGTTCCGATTTGGTCTCGTTGATGAGGAGGCCAATCTGAGAGCAGACCTGGAGGGCCAGATCCCTGGACCGTTCCACCTCCAGCTTGGAGGGGGCTGCAATCAGCCAATCCTCCAGGTAATGGTACACCTGGACCCTTCGGCGCCACAGGAATGCTGTCACCACTGCCATGCATTTGGTGAAGACCCTAGGAGCTGGAGAGAGGCCGAAAGGCATGGTCCGGAACTCATAAAGGGATCCCTCTGCTCTGAAGCGGACGAATTGCTGGTGAGAAGGATGGACTGGGACATGAAAGAACGCGTCCTGGAGGTCCAGAGAACAGAACCACATGCCTCATTCCAAGGATGGAATGATCTGAGCCAGAGTGACCATTCTGAAGGTACGAGACCTTAGGAACTTGTTCAGGTTGTGTAAGTCTAGAATGGGGCGCCAGCCCCCCCATCCGTTTTGGGACCAGGAAGTACCTGGGTCTGGTGGAGGATCTGCCACCTCCCTGATCACCTCCTTCTGGAGGAGCAGGGCAATGTCGGCTTGATGAGCCGACAGACAGGCTGCGGAACCCGTATCCCCCTGTGTGGAGACGGCTTGATAGGGTGGGGACTGCTTGAATTCCAGAGGCAGACCCTTTCCAGAGGTAGACCACTTCCAGCACCCAGCAGTCCGTAGTGATATCAGACCAGGTGGAATGGAAGTGGTGGAGCCGTCCCCCCAAGGGGGGAACCAGAGGAGGAGTGACAAGGTTGGGGGCAACACCCCTCAACCCGTCACTGGGCAGGCTTGGAGGAAGGACCAGCCGAGGAGCCGCCTGGACCGTTTCCTCCCGGCTTCCTGCTGGAGGAAGCAGCAGGCTTGGCTTTAGGGTGCCAAGTGCGAGCCTGCTGGCCCTAATGCTGGTGTTGCTGGGCCAGACGTGCCACAGGGGCTGAAGGACGAAAGGGCTTACGCTGCTGCTGGTGGCCTTTGTCTTTCTGGACAGACGTGACCGAGTCCAAGGTGGCGTTGGACTTCTCGATCCACTGCAGGTGACCCTCCATCCCGGGACTGAACAAGTCAGTACCTAAGAAGGAAATGTCTGCCAGCTTGTGCTGGGTATCCACTGTATAAGCGGAGATCCGCAGCCAAGCTCTGTGGCGCATGGCCACTGTGGCCGCTACTGACCGGGCACACGAGTCAGCGATGTCCAAGGAAGTTTGGAGCTGCTGTTTTGCCACCACCCTTCCCTGATCCCGCACCTGCTTGACCGTCATTTGAAGGTCAGCTGGGAGATAAGGAATCACCTCATCCAAGGAACAAAAAAGGGCATGTGAAAAGTGTGCCATCAGAACGGCAGATCTGGCCTGACGAAGGCCTAGTGAGGGAGCAGTATAGACTTTCCACCCGGAGTAGTCCAGTTTCTTGGACTCCTTATTGGGTGGCTTGTCCACATCCCGAGCATTCTCGGAATGCCGGAAAACACTGTCGGTCACCAACCGCTCCGAAGAGGGGTGCTCTGAGAAACCGGAGAGTGAACCGGTGGGAACAGCATACTTCTGAGCCATCCTGGCCAAAGGTGCTGGACAAGAAGCTGACCGCTGCCATAGCTCCAGGGCCAGGCCAACAATGGCTTCGGCCACCGGGAAGGCATCCGTGGAGGAATCTCCTTGGTCCAGTATCTCCGTGAGGGGATACTTGGCCCATTTTGAAACGGGTTAGAGCTTCATCACAGTGAACTCTGAGACGAGCTGAAGGATGCCAAGGAACAAGGATGGGCTCTCGTCCACCGACTGACCCCAGTGGACTCCAAGTCAAGCAGCCTGGAAAACAAAGAGGAGTCATTGTCAGACTCCAAGGAGTCTGTGAACAGCTGCCGAGCGCCTGAGCCACCCTCCACCTGCCGAGGTCGATCGGGAGTGAGGGTGACCGACAACCGATGGGGCAAGCCCTGACCCGACCGAGAATCCTTGGTTGGGGCCCCAGTTTTTGGTTGTGGAGGAGGGAGTTCCACCACAATTGGTGGTGCAGCCGGTTTCGGCCGAACAACTGGCTTCGGCTCCTCGATTACTACGAGGGGTTGTTTTTGCCGCTCTGGTGACAGCCACTTAATGACAAGGGAAGGCAACGGAGTCGGCTTATTCCCAGACAAAAGGAGCTGCTGCCACATTAGATCCTCGTAGCGCCGACGCAATTTGCGCTGGAGCCTATCCTCCGAAGAGGACGACGACGAGGATGAGCGGTGCCGCCGCTTTCCATGGTGCCAAGACCGCCGGTGTCGGCGGGATCGGCTGGACCTGGAAGAGGTCCAAGACCGAGACCTTCGGGGATTCCGAGGGTGGGTCTGAGAGAGGGCAGGGGAAACCCGCTCCTCCCTCAGTTCAGGGACCTTAATCGGGGACTCCAGCACAGGAGGCACAGGCAAGTCCTCGGTTTCCACCAGGGGAACTGGTGAAGAAAGGTTGTTGGCTTCTCCAGTCGACAGACCGTCCGACGGGTCGAAAATCTGAATACGTCGAGGCTGTCTCGCCAGTTGACCTGATGGGGACACGAAGCCACGGCTCAGGTCATACCTCTCACTGAAGTCGGTGTCGGCTATCCTGGGAAGGGGACCTCTCGCCCCACGACGCCGACAGTGGGACTTACCTTAGAGTCCTTCTTTTTGGACTGAGAGGAATGTCCCGATGGCCCTTCTCCCTTGGTGGAGAGGGATTGACAAAGCTCCTTAAATGAAGCCGTGTAGGAGGAGCCCAAGGAGAGTGGGATAAATGCCGCGACCGAGGATGATGATGCTGCGGTCTGGGCCTCCTCCTCCTCGAGGGCGATCATCTGTTCGAGCTGTTCAGCCGAGCCCGCAGCCGCGGACACCAGCCAATGGGCCTCCTTCGACTTGACCAGAGGATAACGTTTCTCAGGGTGCCCAAGTTGTAATCTGGCAGCGCAATCCTCTAAGATCGTAGCTGAAAGGACTTGCACAAAGTGCATGAGCCTACGAACTGTGTGTCCAAGCCCCAGGCAGTAAACGCGACGTGGAGTGCAGATCGGTCCGCTGACATCTTCTGATTCACAGGCGGCGTGATGAAATCCAGGAGTCGATTTGTCCATCGCAGCCACGAGGGAAGATAAAGACCAAAGTCTTGTAAATTTTAAAATTAGTTTCGGGTTAACCGAAAAGTTTGGATCCAGGCCTAAAACACTGAGCACCAAGGAGGGAACCTGAGCTTCCAAGTGGTAAGGAAGTTCTGGCGTCACTGGGGCAGAGCCGAGAGTTTTACCACCCCGGTGGGTGGGAGGAGCCAGCTTGAAGACCTTCCAGCAAGATTTAAAGCGGCAAGGAACTTGCCAGTATGTGTGGATTGAACAACATATCCACGTCCCTAGAACTGAGGGTTCTGATGGTTGAAAAAAAACCAAAAACAAATGTATGGGTTTGAGCTGTACCTTCTGCTGTACTGTTAAAAAAATGGAAGCAAATGTACATAATTGCTGAAAGTAGAAAATGTTAGTAGAGAATATAAAGTTTTGGAAACCTGTTTAATAAAACAGGTTCCCTCTTTAAGAGGGGGGTATATGTGACAGGGTAGAATAGAACCCTGTCCCATTTGTTGGAAAACATGTGTAAATGCAAGGATCTGTATTCTCTCCTTTTCTCCCTCCTCTGTCTGGTTGCACAGCCAAATTTTCCTGTGAGACTTCGGACTTGATCAACCCGAACAGTCTTGCAATCCTTGGGCCTCTCACTGTCTCTGTTTTCTCTTGCTTTCTGTTTTTCCTCCCTTGTATATCTAGATCTGGTAATATAAGAATATGTGCAAACCAATATCTGGTAATGAAAGTGATAATGGGATCACTTTTGTTTAGAAAATATGGTGTTACTGTTGAAATATATGTAACCCCTAGGTGGCGCTATCCAAAGGGCTACTACCCCTGCCTGCTTGGCTAGTAGCAGGTTAAGGGGCCTGACTTCTGAAACGGGTGCCTCCACCCGGAGGTCATGGTTGGTAGTGGTCAAGCTAACCTGGGCACAGCCCTCTGGGACACTGTAACACCCCCTCTTTCCCCTCTAGTGGCCTGAACCCTGTACAATAATCACTTTCACAATACCCCTGGTACACCACACAAGTACCCACACTGTTTGCTCTTACTACCAGGGCTGGTTCCTCTGGCTTGACCCTGGGGACCCCCCTGTAAAACAAGCTTAAGCACAGCAAATAGCAACAGTACAGTACTTTGAGCACAAACTGGAATCATAGTCAGATTACATGCAGAAAAAGTTAAATCTGATTTATTCAGGGGACTTGAACAAGGGAGGGGAAAAAATCAGGTTAATTAGCTTAAAGGTTATATCAATCAAGCAGTTATGCATTCGCTTTGAGTCCTCCCCACACAGTCCACCTCTGGGTACCCAGGTAGAGAAGAGATGGGCTAGCCAGGACAGTTGCCCGGGGTTGCAGCTGGTTGGGGCCCTGTGATGGAAAACACAACATGCACAGTACACAATATTTGTAATCTGGAGCCAGAAGGCTCAGTTCTTAAAGGAAATGAAACAACAAGACAATCAGATGACACACTCAGATTAAGCTGTTGTTGTAGGGAGCTACCCTGTTATTTACTCATGATACCCAAGACTGGACACAGGCCGGACGAAAATCGAGACTGCAGGTGGTTGATCTGGAATGCCAGGAGAAGCAGGGCCCACACAAGTCGCAGAGGCGTTGTTCCTGTTCAAGCGTGGAGCAGGGGGCTGATCCCCAGATAGGTCTCTCATCGATGACTTCTCTGTGCAGTGGGTAGTCTGGCTGGGCCAGTCTGGCAAAGCCCAGACCGCATGGAGACAAGTTCGGAAGCAGTCCGTTTTGGGCTGGATACAGCTTCCAGCAAGCAGAACACTGTACACACAGTGGGAAACTAACTCACAACCCACTAGCAGCTCATAGCACATTTACATTTACAGTAATTCTACTGTACCAGGCAAAGCGCTCCCCGAGCACAACTGCAAAGTCTCTGCACACACCGGGAGCTTAGAGGTAGCTGGAACTCCTGACAGGCCGATCGCATTCAGCAAAAATATTCGGTCTTCTTCAAGTTGAGCCTGGCCCACTTCAGTAGCTTACTTTAGTCACACAAACTTGGATTTAGTCCAAAATAATTCTCTTCTCTCCCTCTCAGGAGCAGCACACTGGCATGCAGGCCAAAAATGTAGCCTTTTCAGAGTTCTCCCATTCGAATCCACTCACGATAGCTGCTCAGAAACACTTCAGCTCCTTCTTGCTCAGCTTCCAGCTTAGTTCTAACTGAAAACTGCAAGCAGCCCGGGACTTCCCCAAGATCCAAAAGATCTGGTTGGCTGTCAGTCAAACAAAGAGCTCCCCCTTCAGTTGTAAAAAAGGTGCAAAAAACTCCAAACTAAAGTTCATACAGATTTTGAATTCAGACAGCTCCTGTAGTCCAGCTACATTTTAGGTCCCACCAGTACTGTTTGGTCCAATTTGCAGTCCAGGACCAAGACAGTGGAGACAAACAAAACAGTCCTTGCTACAAAGAAAGCAGGTTAGAAAAACTACATTATCATTATCACTGTAAATGATTTTCAGCAAATAGTTACATATTTCAACAGAGCTGCCTCTCAGATTACTCATGCTGCAATTAGGCAGCTCTTAAAGAGACAGTACACAGAGGCTATACAAGCTCTGGTAATCACATTTAAACTGCTAAAACGTGGGACACCAGCCTGGCAGTGAGCATTTAGGCAAGCTCCAGGAAGACTTTTTGGGAACCCCCATTTATAGGGGGGTTACATATACATATATATATACATATATATATTTATAATGTGAGATAACTGTAAAAAGCTAGAGGTTACTTGGATGCAATAACTGTAAAAAGCTAGAGGTTACTTGGGTGCAAATGCCTGAGCCTTTTGCAGTTGCTGTGGGGACCTGAGGAAGTTCTCAATGTTCTAGCAGCTCCTGAAATTTACAAAGAACAGGATACTTGCAAATGATGGGGGTTGAAAAAGACTTATAAAAACAGCTAAGTTGAGCTGCAAGGGAGATTTTTTTTTTTTTTTTTACAGGAAAGGTTTTATTTTTGCTTCTGTACATATCCTGAACAAGTTTATTTTTGTTTGTGTTACTGCAACCGCAAATCAATAATTCTTTTGAAGTCTACAACTGCTCCTGGTTTCTCCTATGCACCCTGACCTGTGCCTCGATGACAGTCACTTGACTCGATCAACCCATGGATGCCATCTTTATTGAACTACCTGGCAGAACCCAGATTACTGTCTACAATTCAACAACATTCAGTCCCAGCAAGCTAAACAGGGAGTGCCACAAGGTTCTATCCTTGGACCTTGTGTCCTCCCTCTTTGTACATGACCTCCCTAACATCATCTAAAACTCCTTAGTCCATCTCTGTGCAGACAACACTGTCATATATACCAATGCAGACTCCATAAGCCACCTGAATTGTGAACTCCAGAGTGCCTTTCACAGACTGAAGCACTGAATTGCCCAGAATACGCTAGTCTGAAATGCAAAGAAAAAGTTTTGTTACCAGCAACAGTAGATCTTCAAGATACTCTCCTCCACAGAGACACACCTCTGGAACTGTAAAGCATCAGCACCATTTGAAACCTTTGCCTAGCTGGGGCAGCACAGGCTAAAGAATGTCAGTGCTGCCTATATAACATGGCAGCCTGATATTTCATCAGTTTTTGTTCTCCCGCCTTCAACTGATGATCGGATAGACTACAGTTCCAAAAGGCATGGTCCTACAGAGGGAGATGTCCTCGAAAAAGATCTAATACTATGTTTTTTGCCAACAAATCTGCTGCTTGCAAAGGGTTACAGGGTTTAAGATTAAATCTCTAACTAGTGAAACCAGAGGATGACACGACATTCAAATACCTGAAGTATGGTTAGCTTGACAACTTGTTTTCAAAGCCTACACTAAATAATTAAAGCAACCTTCCAAAACTGCAGCCTTCTTTACAGAAATATCCATCCACTGCCTCAACTATAATACCGGGATGCAGATCTGTCCTAAATGTGATCACTGCACCCATCACTGCAATCTTTATAAAGAAGAAGTAGGACACCTCTCCCTACCTAAAAGGCAGGAATGCCATTGGAACACACTAACATATAAATGTGTAAATGGTCAAAGCCCTCAATACTGCACCTCAGCCAGATCCTGACCAAGTTATTTGGTGTTTACCAACTGAGATCATAAGTAAAAGAAACGCTATACATTCCCCCCATCTCCAAACACTATAAGCCGGTGGCAGCAAGGCCTTTTTTGCATGCTGCTTCTGTAACCTGGAATTCTGCCAGATACCGTGAAAAATACATTCTCATTCTCTCTTTTCAGACCTATGCTTCATGGTATATTAAACACAATCTGCAATTCTACACGATAAATACTTGTTACTAAACAAGGAGCCTTGTCATTTCACGTTAACTGTATATACTTGTATGATGACTAACCGTAAACTACTATACAGAATCCTTTGGACCCTTAAGTATATAACAATGCTGTCACTTATAAATATTGATGCTTATTATTAGTGGCTGCTAATAATACAATAACCAACACCTGAGGGCATCTTCCACACTACTAGGTTGCCCGCATGACCCCCATCATACTGCTCTTGTTCTTACCCCTGGGACCCTCTTGAAAATTAGGTATTAACCTAAATGAGGCTATTCTGGTACAGAAACAAATCAATGAAAAATGAATACAAAAATAAAATAAGTTTATCTGGACAGTCAAGAACTCTCTTAGTCTTACAGCTGTGTCACTGTTCCCATTCGTATGATACCAGAGCTGTTCACTTGAGGTTTGCAGTTTTCATGCCCTAAACATGCATGTTGAAACACTCTTTCAGCTGTAACAAAGGTCACCTGTATACCAACAAAAATGGCATAATATATAATATTTACATTCAATTAAAAAAAACCTTCAATACTGACCACACGAGCCTCAAGTACAATTACAAACTACTCGAAGAACATGAACAGAACCTCCGTCTGCTGTGCCGCTGTCTCCCAAGGACACATTGTCAATGAGAGGCTGCATCTCTAGAGGTACTGTACCATCTGGGGAAGCAAGGCTCCAGTCAGGAGATAAAAGCTGGCATTATTATTTCAATATTGATAGCATGAAGACTCCCACACATTACCTTGGGCTGAGGTTTGCCAGAGGCCTGGCCTTTTTTCTCTGGAGTACTATTCTGTTTGGAAGCAGCTTTGGCCTCTGATTTGCCTTTTACTGGAGTCACTTTTGTAACCTAGAGTGAAAATATATGTATTTTTTATTATTCTGATAGGTAATACATTTTCTAAGAGACAGAGTCTATGTAACATGTAATGAGTCACAATGCAAGACTAGAAAACCAGGTCTTCAGCTGTCAAAGGCAGTCTTCTCCACTCACACAGATGCAATCTACTTGAAACTTCACCCCAAGTTAGGAATTCTATATTGGAACAAAGACAGCCACTCCCTCCCTGTCCGTTGTGAGTAAGTAACTAAAATGATACTCCCAGTATTTGACTACGTAGATCCCATTTATAGCACTGTCCCCGCAGTGTTCCTTGCCAGGCTCGACACCCTCCTAAATGCTTTCTGTCACTTTGCTACTAACTCCCCGTTTCGCACACACCACTGCTTTATCTACTCTTCTCTCTCTATCACCCCCATTCCCCTCCAGAGACAGACTCACTGTTTGGCCCTAACTGTCAAATACTGGTTTGGGACCCTTCCTTTCCACCTCTCTTCCCTACTATCCCCTGCACCCCATCCTCCTACCCTCTGCATTCCAGGAACACCTGCACTTTCTCCCTTCCCCATCCCTAATTAACTTCTGGACAGTCTGCTTTTTCCTGTTGCTTACCTATCCTTTGGAATTAATTCTCCTGACATTCACCTTCCCCCACGCTACTGACCCCAAGCGCCTGATCTGACTCACTCCTGTTTCCCCTGCTCCCCTACATCCCACACCCGCAGCCTAAGCCTACCTACCCTCCTAGTGTTCCTGTATACAGCCACCCTGACTCAGACAGTCTATCTTGAATGTTTGTAACTTTTGTGCTTATTTTCTGTCATTCTGTATCCGCCTTTTGGGTAAAGTTTGTAACTTTGTATTTATTTATTGTCATTTTATATTTCCACCGTTTGTAACTGTGCAATGATTTTACCTTTTCCCTTTGTATTTGTATCCCTTCTCCTCGGGTCACACCTGGAAATGAGCTTTGGCTCCATGTGCCTTTCCTGGTTACCAAATTTTAAATAAATATTTATGCTGGGGCCGAATGGCATAGGGACAATTTGTTCAGGGGCACGGTTTATGCTGGAGCTCAATGGATGGAGCGACGTGTCGCGGACCGGACTGACCAGCGTGAATTGTCGTGTAGTTACCTGGGACCCTAAGAATGCTATATTCAATCAGATAGTGCACCGGCGCAATATGACTGAATATAGGGGCATGTCAGCTCAGCGTGATGTCGAGCAGCACCGACCCAACACAGATCTGGGCTGTATGTAGCCCACAGGGACAGGCAAAGAACAGCGCTCCAGGCCTGACTGTGTTGGAAGCCCACGGCATGATATTCAGCTGTTAACATACAAAGAATCCCACTGGGCCTGCACAGCACTAAGGGGCCATATGCATGCCCCTTATGGGCTCATTCACATGGGAAGCAGCTGGGTGGCATGCACTCCCCCAACACCCTGAGCACCCATCCCTGCAAGTTACATGACCTCCCTGGTGTCCAGTGGCACCCCCTGCCTTACAATTCCATAACTGAACAGTTATTCCCCGGTGTCTAGTGTCACCCCACCCCACCTTTGTTCCCTGCCCCCGTAACTGAATAATTATTTCCTGGTGTTTAGTGGCACCCCTCCACCCTCTGATTACTGTCTCCCTAACTGAATACTTATTCCCTGGTGTCCAGTGACACCCCCACCCTCCGATCCCTGTACCCGTAATTGAATAGGACCTCCCTGGTGCCTAGTGGCACCTCGCTCTCTGATCCCCTTCCATGTAACTGAACAGGCTTTCCTTGGCGTCTAGAGGCTCCCCCCACTGCACTGAGCAAACCACAATGCCACACCCCCTTACCTCTGTCACCACTTTTGCCATGCAGATCCGATATGGCGACCGGCACAGCCCTCATCTCACCACCTCGGCTGGCTATCGTATGGTATGACAAGGAGCACACGCTCCTTATACTGTAGACAGTACGCGCTCTCCCTGTCATTCCATATGGTGAGAGGAGGGCTGTGTCAGTTGCCATATCGGATCTGCGCGGCACCAGCTGTGACAGAAGTAATGGGGGGGCCAGCCAGCAGGGTGGTTTGCTCAGGGTGGGTGGTGCAGGGGGCGCCACTACATGCCAGTGAAGACCAATTCAATTATAGGGTCATGGATGAGAGGGCGGGGGTGCCACTAGACACCAGAGAAGACCTATTCAGTTATGGGAATGGGGACAGAAGTGCGGGGGGGGGGGCCTCTAGACACAAGGGAATCCTTTTTTATTACAGTGGCAGGCAGTCGGAGGGCAGGGAGTGCCACTGGACACTAGGGAAGTCATTGCTGCAAAAGGCCAGGGCAGGCAGCTTCAGTCCCTTTGCCCACCACCAGGGCCTTAAAGAGCAACTCTTCACTTCAACATGTGCTTTCACAAATAAGATGTTTCAGCTGTTACAAATTACTAAAACATAAATTTTTTTCAGTTTCAATGTTCCTTTCTAAGACTTAGCACATCTTGGTAGTCCAGCTAAAAAGGCTGTATAGAAAACATTTGAAATAATTTGCCTCTCCTCCTATTAACCTCACAATGCTTGGTTTTATGACATCATAGTGCTTACAACAGACTGTGATGTCACATACAGCAATTGTGTGGTTAGCAGCGGAGAGTCAGATATATTTTTAAAGACTTGGTGAAAGCACTGCTGCATTATCTATGATATTTGGTAGACAGTACTGGAAAGAAAATATAACAAAAAATAACTAGAAAACAAAGTTAAAACATAATTGGTGTAAATCTAACCGTTTTAAGCTCTTTATCATAATACAGAGTTGCTCTTTAAATCAGGGTTTGCAAAGGCGGCACCTTGCGCACGTTCAGGTGGCATTTACCACCAATTCAAAAACTTCTCAATATCTCACTGTGCCAGTATGTAGGGGAGGGTCCCCTCATTTACATGGGGCAGTGGTAACTTAGCGCTCGGGTGCTTATGGGTTCTGTCTGTGCTGTGGGGCTGTCTGAATACAGATCCCCCACCCAAAAATCAGGCGCAAACCCTGGTTAGCATGGTCAAACACCCCTTAGTGTCCAGGCTAAGTTTTAAGTATCTAGTCCCTGAGGTACTCCACTCAACACATCCTTCCCGTCTGAATGGTATCCATCCATCATAATTCTCTGCTTCCTATCTGTCAGTCAATTGGCTACCCACTTCCTGTACCTAATTGTGGAATTAATATTGGGCTACTTTCTGTATGGGATTTCCATGAGCCACAGTGCCAGAGGCCTTGCTGGTGTCTAGATATATTTATTAAACCCTTTAACTTAAATTCAATGAGATAAAATCTCCTTTACAAGAATGTCTCATTAGGTTAACTGCAAACATACATTATTTTCTAGCCATTTCCAAAATCAGGAGTAAGAAAGACTTGTGTCATTGAATGGATATCCTACATATTTATTATGAATTACTCCAATGCTTCCTGGAATTTTCTGAATTAGACATATGCTGGAGTCATCAATCTTAAATTATGTGAACTACAGTGCATTTTAATGTCTAACTGCAAGATCATGTATTCCTTGTAACTTTTAACTTTTGTATTTATTTTTGTCTATTGTAATGGCTTTTAAGTCGAACAAATAAACTCACTACTACTACTACATCAACAATTTGCAACATACATTTTAAGCAAAACAGGAGCATAGTTCACACAGTTAACACAGTTATAAATAAATGTCTGTGTCAGAAGAGGCTAGATTATTGCAGTTTCTCAGTTCTGGATCTAAAGAGTTCTAAGTGTGTCTTGCATCTAAAGTAAAGGAAGATTTACAAAACTGGTTTTAACCCTGGGCAGGGAAAAGTACGGTTATGTAAGAACTTACGTAACAGAAGATCTTCTAGAGGAGGTCTTGCAGCAGGTAATACCATTAGAACTAAGGCCGCCAGGTGTCATGATCCCATGGAAAAATCTTCTAGCTAGCAGTCTGTGGCGGGAGACCACCCCCGATGTTGGCTCGGCCAAACATCAAATGTGGTATAAAGGGGTGGTGCCCCGACGTCACCTCAGTTCTCCCACCAAAGACCCAGCGGAAAATACAAATGGAAAACCGAGGAGGATCTCCCATCCCCCAAAAGATGTTACGTTTGTCCCCAGGGGAAGGTGGGTGGGAAAGCCACCTGCTGCAAGAGCTCCTCTCGAAGATCTACTGTCATGGTACGTTCTTACATAACTGTGCTATCTCACTTTGAGGTGGAGCTCTTGCAGCAGACAATACCATTAGGACTGAGTCCCAAGCAATGCCCAAGGAGAGACCCAGATCGAAAGGGTGGGAGACAAGTAGGGAAATTAGGAGAGAAATCCCTGAAGAACTGCTAGGCCGAAACCTGCTCTACTTCTGGAAGCAATTTCCAGACTGTAGTGCCTCATGCAAGTATGCACTGAACTCCAAGTAGCGGCCGCACAGAGGTCCACTGATGATACATTTCGGAGGGAAGCAAAAGATGTCGCCACCCCTCTGGTGGAGTGACCCCTCACCAGTCCCGGTAGGGTTTTGTTGTGGTGCTGGTAGCAAAAGGTGATGCAGTGCACTAGCCACTTAGTTAGGGTTTGTTCTGTAACTGGTGTCTCAAGTTCCCTGTGTGCAAAAGAGACAAACAACTGGTCTGTCTGGCAGAACTAGTTCTGGCCAAATAGTAATGCAAAATTCTATGAACATCCAGAGTATATAACAATGCCTCCTAGTTGTTTGAGTACTCTGGGTAATAAACTGGAAGTTGGATATCCTGATTCAACGTGAGCTCAGACACCACCTTTGGTAAAAACTTTGGGTTGGTTCGCAGGGCTACCCTATCCCTGTGAAGAACAATATAGGGCTCTTTACACATCAGAGCTTGCAGCTAGGAAATCCTCCGGGCTGAAGTAATAGCAACTAAAAATAATGCCTTCCAAGAGAAGGAGGAGCGCACAGCTTGCAGATGATTCAAAGGGAGGCAAGGTGAGCTTCTCTAAAACAAACAGGAGATCCCAGGATGGTACCGGGTCTCTCCTGGGGGGCTTCATAAGCAAGATACCTCTCAGGAAAGTCTTGCCGATGTCCAGCTGTGCCAGAGTCTTTTTCTATTTATTGGTGCACGGTACGCCGGCAGAGCACAGAGATGCATCTTTCTGGATGAGTTACTCAGATCCAAGTCCGACAGGTGGAGAAGATACTCCAGCACAGATTCCACCGGACAACCCAGGAGATCCAGAGAATGAGGAATCACCCATAAGCAGAAACACTTCCATTTCATGGGGTAGGTCACCCTGGAAGAGGGTTTTCTCGCTGCCACAAGCACCTCTGCAACTCTAAGGGATATTCCAAACCTATCCCTTGCTAAGTCCGCAGGAGCCAAGCATGCAGATGCAGGGACCGAAGGGATGGATGGACCAACGTCCCTTGCCCCTGGGAGAGCAAGTGAGTGGAGAGGGGCAACGGAACTGGCGGTTACGATTCCAGTTGTCGCAACAGCAGAAACCAAATCTGTCGAGGCCAGAATGGTGCTACCAGTATCATCCTGGCCTCTTCTGCCTGCAATTTGAGCAGGACCCTCTGAAGAAGAGGGAAGGGAGGAAAAGCATACAGAAACCTCCCTGTCCAAGAGAGGGACAATGATTCTTGCCAGAAAGCATCAGCCCTGGATCTAGCAAGCAGAAATTGGGCAGTTTGGCGCTGTAGGGACACAAAGAGGTCCAGTTCTGGCTAACCCCACCTTTCAAAGAGGTTGTCTATGACATCTTACTGTTGTTCCCACTTGTGATTCTGAGCTTGAGAGCAACTTAAGGTGTCTGCGAGGACGTTGTGGATGCCTGGCACATGGACTGCTGTAATGTCCAGGTTGTGATCCACCACCCAGGACCAAACTCTCATCGCCTCTCTGCATAGGGGATACGAATGTGTACCTCCTTGTTTGTTAAGATGGCAGACTACCGGGGTATTGTCCGATTGGACCAGTAGACATCCGGGAAGGGACACCCCTTGGAAAATTTGAAGGGCGTACATAACAGCTCTCATCTCCAAAATGTTTATGTGAAGAGCTCATTCTGTTGAGTTCCAGGAGCCCCTTATCTGATGTGAAGCAAGATTTGCTCCTCATCCTAGTACCGATGCGTCGGTAGTGAGAGTCTGTAACAGACTGGGTTGCTGAAAAGGAACCTCTACGCTCAGATGGGCCGGGGTGAGCCACCAGGTCATGGACTGTCAGACTGCGTTGGAGATCCGAATGGGTTCATCCAGCTTGTCCGTACCTTGATCCCACTGAACCCTGAGGTGCCATTGCTGAATCCTCATGTTCAGACGCGAGAGTGGAACTGTCACAATAGCTGCTACCATGTGACCCAACAGCTGTAGAACCACTCTTGCTGGAACCAAGTCCGAGTCTTGTACCCTGCGAGCGACTTCTCTTAGTCTTGCTGCTCCGTGTGTGGGCAGAAAAGCTCTCCCTTTTGCTTTGTATCCAGGACTGCTCCAATGTATTGCAGCCTCTGAGCTGGCCATGGTTGTGACTAGGGCAGATTTAGGGTGATGCCCAGAGTCTGGAATAGACAGAATGTCTCCTCCAAGGTCCTGTTCAATAGGACTCCTGTTGATGCGGTAAGAAATCAATCATCCTGGTAGGGGTATATGAAGTGACCCCTTCTCCTGAGGGTCACCGCTACCACTGCTAGGCACTTGGTAAAGACCCTTGGTGCCGAGGATAGGCCGAATAGCAGCGCCCTGAACTGGTAGTACCCTCCTTGGAAGGTGAAGCAGGTCCAAGATCTTGACCTCGATTGGGATGGCAGACTGGGTCTCTCGAGAGACACTAGTGGAACCGGTGATCTTCCCAGATCCGGAACTGGCTCCTCGATAGGATTCCCAGCAGGCTGGGTCTCCTCATCAGGGATAAACAAGACCGGAGTTTTGTTATAAGAGATTTGTTGACCTCCTCGGCCAACAACCGATCGACAGAGTCGAGGGTTAACTGAACTATGTCTTCGATTGAAACTTCAGTCGGTTGGCCTGATGGGACCAAGAAGCCGGTGGCCGAAGCCGCAATCTCGACTGAGGTCGAGGGTGGAGATTCCTGGGACTGAGATCGCTCTCGATCCCAAGAACATCTTCGCCGAGACAAAGAATCTCTCGGTTCCTTGTCCTTTTTACAGGACTGGGAGGAATCTGAGCCTGCAGGTCCATCGCCCTTAGTGGGGAGAGAAAGGCACACCTCCTGAAAGAAGCCCGAGAAACTGGAGCCTAGGTTGAGCGGAACAAATATTGGCTGAGAGGAATGCTCTGCGGCACGTGTCGCCTCTTCCTCGAAGACGTGCATGTGTTCCAAATGCTCAGTGGACCCTGCACCTGTGAAGACCGCCCACCGAGCCTCTTTGGATTTCACCAGTGGATTCCGTTTTTTGGGCCTGCCAAACTTCAAGTGTGCGAAACGATCGTTGAGGATGTTCGGTTGAAACATGAGGCAAAACTCGCCAGCCTGGGTGTCATGGCCGACACCCAAGCAGTAAACACACGCGGAGTGTGGGTCTGTGCGCGACATTTTCTGTCCGCACGGGCACCAGGGGAAGATTTATCTTCCATTATCGAGAAGCAGCTACTAAAATCGCTAACCCGAAGGAGCATAATCTTCAGCGATTCTGAAGTTTCTGAGCCAGGGCCTACAACATGCTGTAGCAGAGAGGAGGCAACCTGTATCTTCCAGCAGAAAGGAAGATCTGGCATTACGGGGCAGAGCCAAGTGTTATACCACCCGGGTGAGTAGGAGGAGCCAGCGTGAAGACCTTCCAGCAAGATTTAAAGGGGAAAGGGACATGCCAGCAAGTGTGGATAAGAACAACATAGCCACATCCCTAGAAACCAAAAAACTACCAAAGGCTTGGAAGATTATCTAAACATATTGACAGATTGGAATGAATGAAGAATTTTATCAAGATTTAGGACGGAACTGTATCCAGCAAATTATATTACGTTAAAGCAAAGGAGGAACTCTATAATTTAAAATACACCGTTCTGTAATTGTAAGAACTAGGTGTAAGATGATTTGAAGCATACAGTATTACATTGTCCACTTTACCATAAACAAAGGAAATATTGGTTGGGACCTATTTTGGCTACCCTCGGTCTTCCCTCTGAACAGTTAGTTATATTTTTATTTAACTCTAAAAGCACAACAATCTACAAAAGCACAAGCAAATTTCTAATTTCAATTAAAGTATGAGAACTAAGCATCCAGACGAAATTATAAAGTGTTAACTTGCACTAGGTTATCATGATGTAACTATAGAACCTTTGGCATGTTCTCCCCAATTTTACCCACAGTTCTGTATAATTATATATGTGATGGCTATGGACTTGTGTGATTTAAAGTGTACTCATGTAGTTTGTATGATCTTGAGAATTTTGTGAGATTTTATGGATTTTAAATATTGCAAGGCCATTTTGTCAAACAATAAAATTTCTACCTACCTACCATATTTGTACTGATTTACAACTATTGTAAGCAACTCGCATTGTAACTACCTCTATGTACTATGTCAATGTTCTGCACTTTCTATCCTCTACATTTCCGGGGCTCCCCTGAAAAAGGGACAGCAATATCTCAGTGGGTTCACCCGGTTACCAAAACTGAAATAAGTAAATAAGTGTCCTGCATATCCAGCGAACAAAGCCAGTACTCCCTGGTGAAGAAGGGGAAGCAGGACATGGATATTAACCATCTTGAAGTGCTTATATTCTATAAACAGGTTCAGGTGGCTGAGACTGAGAAGTGGTCTCAGGTCACCAGTCTTCTTTGGGACCAAAAAGAAGTGCGAACAGAATCCCTTTCCTCGTTGGGCGGGTGGGACAAGTTCTATGGTGTGCTTCCGCAGAAGTGCCTGAATCTCCGGGTTTAGGGCAGTGTGCACTCCAGGATGATGGGAGTGCAGGGAAGGGTTGTCTCAGGGAATTTCCAGAAACTACAGGGTGTGTCCTTTTTTCACCAGCTGGTGGACCCATTGATCTGAGGTTACGTAGTGCCATCCTTCCAGGTATAGGTAAAAGGGACCCCCCATCGCCTCCCCCATCATGTCTGCCAGGGAAGGCAGGGAGTCAGGCTGAAGCACCCAGGATGAGCAAAGCAGCCTGGGGGGGCTCTAAGGGCCCTAGGGGCTGAGGCGCTGGCCGGCTGAGAAGTGACCTTATGTTTGAAGGCACCTCTGGACTGTTGTCTGCTGGGCCGATGAAAGGACTGGCATTGGTGGGGTTTAGGCTGGGAACGATACATGGATTGTATCAACCTTAATGCCTTTCCCGATTCTTGCAGGTGAGAGATAATGTTTTGAGCATCTTCGCCAAACAGGACAGGACTCCAGAAAGGGGCTTCCAGGATTTTGCCTTGCACGTTTGCGGCAAAGCCTGACACCCTGAACCAGCAATCGCGGTGAATGCGCACCCCAGTGGCTGGCCTGTGGCGTCCAACGAATCATAGGAAGCTCTGAGGACATGAGTACCCATGTTTGAGCCTGACTTTAGGATCTGGACCAACTGGGACTTTGTAGAGTCTTTGGGAAGAGTATGTACCAATTCTAGAGCTTTGACCCACAGGGTATTCTGCTACTGAACTATGTGGGCCAGAACATTCAGGGTCCACATAGCCAGGGTGGCAGAATCATAAACCTTTCTACTAAACTTATCTACCTGGAAAGACTCTTTATCTGGAGGGTGAGTACTAAGGTGCCTGGTGGTCTTAGTACGGTCGTGAGTAGCATTCATAACCACCAAATCTGCCTCCGGATGCTCCACATAGAAAGGCTTATTTCTGGGGGGCTTGATAAAGGCGGTCCGCCTTCTTGGCTAAGGATGGAGTGGAGGAAGGACGATTCCAAGTGGCCCTCTTGGCATCCTCAAATGAGTCGATAAGAGGAGGGACTGAATGTGCCTCATGACATCCATGAAGGTGGGATCATCAGGAGGAGATCTGGGAGGGTCCCCTCTGATTCTCTGGCTCAGATGGAATCCTGGAGTCCTCTAATTCGTCCGAGGAGGGGGATGAAGAATCCCCTCTGGATGGGTCAGAATCTGGAACCAGCATCAGTGGCTGATGGGTCTTGGGAGGATGGTCTCTCTCTTGTTCCCAGGAGACTGGGGGTTTCTAGGGCACACCCAGTCTGGGTTCGGAGGACGATCCCTGGAAAATGAAGTGGGGGTTCTTACTCTTCATGAACTTCCACCATGCTGAAAACAATGGATGGTAATCCATAGGAGGAGGCTGGGGAGTCAGCACCAGGAAAGGAGTAACTGGCGTCAGTCCCAGAGGCACTGGCCCTTGGGGTGCAGGTAACCTGGCATTGGTCCTAGTGGCAAAGACCTGTCCGGCGTCATTCTAAGAGGAGTTAGAAAACCAAGTGCTAGATCATCAGGCATCGGCTGCGGGAGAGGTGATGACGGCTGGGGGTCGCTGGTACCAGGGGAGCCAATGTCGGTTGAACAGGTGAAGGCTGATGTCAGTCAGGCGAGATAACCGGTGCAGGCCTCGAAAGAGAGGTGTGCGCAGGGGACCTAGTCCCCAATGAAGGCAGAGGCATTGCTCTCATGGGGGAGGCGAACGTATGCTCTGAGCTCCGCTTGGGGTGTCAGTTCCACAACCCGGGACTGATGTGTGCAACACCAACAGTGGGGTAAACCAGTCGAGCCGCCTGGCTGAGGACCCGCTGGAGCAAGGGCCTTAGCTTCAGGAGCTGGGGACGAAGTCCAAAGCCTGTAACAACCACCACCCAAAATGGTAAGTGGAGCAGGAGGTTGAGACACTAGGAGCCCGGAAGGGAAAAGGGCTGCCAGTGGCGGAGGGGCAGACCTCCCACCAGAGGAAGACCCAGCACCTTATGCAGGGCCCTGTGTTTTCTGCGATTGCAGCAATGGCCGCAGAAATCAGGGCTTGCCACAGAAATCAGGAAAACCAGCCACTCAGCCACAGAAATGTTAGCTCTGCTAAGCAATTACACAAGACAAGGGCATACCTATTGATGTGTTAAGTATGCCGTGGCACACATGCTCATTAGAAGGGGCAGCAAACTGATGCTGTCCACTACAAAGCCGAAAAGCTAGTGGCTGTATGGCATGACTTGTGCTGGCTCTTTTACATAACTCTTTCAGCCAATATTTTGGGTGGGGGGGCAACTGACACAATAGTAGCAGAGCTTGATTAGGTCCACAGCAGTTATGATTTGCTACTGTGTAGGCATGGGTAGCTCAGTCATGTTAATTTTTCAATATGAAGCTGCTCATGGTACATGCTGAATCCCTGGAAGACAAATTTGGAAGGAAGAACTGGAAGGCAAGCAGTAGTCAAGGAGTGAGAAGATTCAGTAGTGCCTGTGGAGGTGGAACTGATCTCAGTGTGGTGACAGGTATTGGAGGAGGAGCTGACTGCAGAAACATAAGGCTGGCAGCAGACTGAGCAGAGGACTCAGCCCCCACTGGTGGACACAAATCACAGTTTTGATTTGTGGGCTGCAGTTCTGTACCTGCAAGTGTAAGAGTAATTTCTTGGCTGATTTGAACCTGCAGCCTAAGTGGTAGAATCAAGCTCAATTCTTAAGGAGGGTCAAGTTGTCTAGTTGCAGCAGAGCTGGGGACCAGGTTATACTAGAACGCGAGCAAACGGGTGTGGAAAAAAATCGGAATGGAGAGTTTGATTGCTGCTATACATAAGTGAAATGAGGGCCACTGACTGAAGAACACCACCACCTCCTGAGTTGTGAGAAGAGAACATGTTAACCAAGGTTACTCCAGCTTAATAAGAATGACTTGCTTGCATTTTTTAGTGTGTCCCCCAAAAGAAAAATCAGGAGTCAACAAATCCTGCAGACATTGCAAGTTACACCCTGCTTCACTATTACTGGAAGACAAATCTCCACCCCCCCCAAAAAAAAAAACAGATATGTACACTGCGCTCAACATGTTTGTTGCAAGGCAGTTGGAGTATTCCTAGTTTACAAAAATAATAATCTAAAAGAACATTGATCAAAATCAGGAAAAAAATGGCCTTCAAGTTGAAGTCTATCTCTCTTTATATCTAACTGTAAATACAAACCAGAAGAAATCCAAGCAGGTTTTGCCTTCTGTGCAGTTTTAGCTAAGTGTGTATGTCCTCCTCTGATTATACCCTAGGTGAACAGCAAGGGCCACCAATTACCAGAAGAACAGATGAACCTTCAAATTCGGGGTGGGAGGGAAAATGCATTAAAAGAGGACACTGATGCCCATGGCTGTGCCAGGTTTGAGTTACTGCTGTTTAATATTTGTGATAAGAAAACTACATATTGTTAAATAACCTGCTGTTCATTCATAACATTCAGTGTAGCAGAGTGGTTGCACGAAGGAAGTCAAAGGGTTAACTAAGACTTAATCCCTTTGAAGGTATGCTGTTTAGCCACAATTTATCTGCCGCAGAATAGCCGCAGAATCAGCAGTTGTTCTGCCGCAGAAAGTATGAGGTCCTGCCGCAGAATGTAGGTCCACTTTGCTGCAGTAAACACGGGACCCTGGCTTTATGCGATGACCAAGAGGTAAAAGTCGACCGGGGCCATTCCCTTTGCTTGACCTGGTGCTTGTGCGTCCTGCTGGACTACTGCTCCTTCTGGGAAGAGGAAGAAGTGGAGGCCCTGGAACCCGGGTAAGATCCTTGGAGCGCCTTCTCCACAGTAGTTAATTTCTGCTGCAGCAGGAAACTCTGGAGAGTCCTCAATCGGCAACTCCGTGTGGCTTGGTTGAAGTCCTGGCAATGCTGTAAGGCCTCGATGTTGTGGACAGGGCCTAAACAGAGCAGGCAGGAAGAGTGGCCATCCTTGGAGGGAAGTTGCTTGCGGAAGCACACTCTGTCCGTCGGTCTGAAGACACAGAAGGAGAAGAAAACATACAAAAATGAAGAAATATCGAGTAAAAAAAAAAAAGAAACCACAGGTAATGCACGGAAAATGACACTCTACAGTAGCAGGCATCCACGGAGGTCCGACCTGCGTGGTAGACAGTGGGAAAAGAACTAAGGATGGGTTGGGGGACAGCCCCTTTTATACCATTGGCGGACGTGGTCGTACCAATGTCGGGGGCGGTCCCCCACTAATGAGTACTAGCTAGAAGTTTTCCATGTGGTTCCAGCGCCTGGCGACTTAGTCTTCATTGTGCTGCAAGAGCCCACTTGATGTAAGATCAGTAGATCTTCAAGGGGGATCTCAGTCATCAGGTCACACCGTAGGAACTTCACCGTCAATGAAGCAGGATCCACATGGAAGACTTTCAGCAGTACGACTGGGGCTGCCCATGCCGATGTCTCAAGATGATGTCACTAACTCTATAAAGGTGTGAGTGGCCCCGCTCCCTCCTCAGTTCTTTCCCCCATAGTCAAAGGGAGCACAACTCTAACAATGGGGGACCGAGAAGTGAGAGAGGTGCCTAGGCCTATAAGAAACGCTGGATACACCAGATACCCAATTCTGGTAAACAGCCCCCCACACCAGATACCCAATTCTAGTAAACAGCCCCCGCCCAAAAAAAAAAGTGGGCTGGTGGGAGGTAAGACAGACCTGATGACTGAGATCCCCTTGAAGATCTACTGTTAAGTCAAGTTTTTATGTAACTGTTCTATCTTCTTTGAGGGTAGAGAGTATCTCAGTCATCAGGTCACACTGTAGGAATGAGTCCCAAGCAGTAACAGGTGCAAACAAACAGTCTGGGAGGAAGCCAACCTTAAGCTTAAGACAGGAGGCCCTGCAGCACAGCCCTGCCAAATCCTGTACGAGCTCTAGAGGCAATGTCCAGACTGTAATGCTTAGTAAAAGTGTGGATGGTATTCCAGGTGGCAACTACACAAATGTCAGTGGCTGAGACCCCTCAGAAACAAGCCACATAGGTAACCATGCCTCTTGTGGCACGGGCTTTGATCACTCCAGGCAGTTCTCTATTAGATCCTATCTTTGGGATGGCCCCTTCTAGCTACTGTTTTAAGCTTAGGCCTCGTTCATTTATTTATATGGTCCGTTTAATTTATTGTTGAAATGTTTGTTGTTTTATTGGATAGTTATGTTGCCATGTATGTGCATAGAGCTTCTAGGATTGGGCGCCTGGAAAAATAAAATTTGCCTTGCCTTCTTTGCCGTATTTCTTTGTTGTAGCAGAACACAATGCAGTTAGCGAACCATTTGGACAAACATTGTTTGGAACATGAACACCCTCTCTACCTGGGCAAAAGAAACAACTGCTTTGACTTTCTACATTCCTGGTTCGGAGCAGGTAACATTTCAAAGTTCTGCACACATCTAACGTATGGTGCAGTGTTTCCTCTGGATTAGCACGTTCTGGAAAAAAAAACAGGAAGGTGGATAGACTAATTTAGTGTAAACTCAGACACCACCTTAGAAAGAAACTTAGGGCTCATGTGCAAAGACACCCTGTCTTTGTGAAAAATGAAATAAGGCTCCTCACACCAGAGGGCCTAACGCTCTGAAATTCTTCAAGCAGAAGTAACAGCTGTCATGGATTTCACTTAGGGGTGGGCACTGTGAGTTCAGTGGACCTGATTGACAGGAGTGGATTCGTGAACCCACTCCTGACAGTCAGGTCCACTGAGCTCACAGTGTCCACCTCTAAGTGCAATCCATGATGGGGGGGCAGGGATACCTCCTTGTGTCCTTTTAGAATGCTCGCCGATGTCACAACAGAACACCCACCACGAGGACCCAGGGCGTTCCTCTAAACTCTGGATAAGGGCATAATACCAGTCTCAAGTCTTGTAGTCAGATATGAACCCTTCTTGGCTGTTACTATGTTGGGGAAGATCCAGGCATCACTCTCTCTCTTCAGGGTAGCAGTGAGCTCCTCATTTTGTCTTCTTCAACAGGACATGCAACAACCTGGTTCAAGATCTCTATAGACTCTTTTCGATTGGCTGCTTATGGAGGCACCCCTTAGCTATAACAGTTTGTCACAGATTATTTATAACTGTCCCACAACTCGCACACAATTTGGAAATCTCGCTCAGGCAGTTTTCTTAAAAACAAATGTTTTTACTAAACTACTTTAATAATCATACAGTTACAAATAAAAGATGCACTACTTTGGTCACAGAATAACAGAAATAAAACTGGAAAATATACATGAAAAACACACTATAACTGTTATTTAAAGTCTACTTTAAGTCCATAGTGAACTGAAGTCCAAAGAAAGTAAATGAAAGATTCAGTTTCCTTTGTACTGGCAGTCTTGCTTCTTGTATTGTCAAGAGAAAAGTGTCCCTTGTAGATGCTCAGCAAAAATGAGCGAGAGCGGCTCTGGCTCAATTTCTTATACAGCCGGAGGCACCCTGCAAAATCTCTGCCTTGTCCTAAAAGGGTGGCCTTGCGCTTTCCCAAAATTGTCTTGTTAAGGTTCTGACATCACAACTTCCTAGCACATATAATAATCATGAACATAACTTCAGAGTTAAAACTTTGATGTCTCAGTATAACACCCTGTAAGCTAATTCACAGTGTCCTGTCAATAATGGCTATTTCCCCAAATCCTGTGTTAGCACATCTATAGCCATTGCTGGGGGGGGGGGGTCATCTGGTTCGAAAGAACCCCCCTTTTGAAACTCCCCCCCCTTTTTTTCCATTATCTGTAACTTTTTATCATTTCTGTTTATTTTGTGACTGTCACAGAGTGCCAATGCACACATGCTGAACCCCAGCAAGCTCTCTCTGCATGTGCCTCCTCCCCACATCTGCTGCCAGTCAGCTCCCTCAGTAACAGTAAGATGACTGGAGCTGCTTTGTGAGTCTTTCTCCACACCCTTCCCCTATGACTGGCTGGCCAGTTGGAGCTCACATCAGCATCGTGAATGTGACTGGAATACAGCACGGCCGCTGCCCACAATTCACGCTGTAAGCTAGCACTCAAGGAAGATGGAGCATGGTGGCAGGCTCAGAGACTACGTCACCAGGAGAGCAAAAAAGAAGCAGAGGACCTCGACTTATAATATTATCAGTCACCGACAGGTATATTTTGTTGGCCACTACTGCCGAAGATATGTCCCTTAGTAACTGTATATCAAGGGATAGGCTGTGCAGTTGGGCAAGGGAGCTTTTCAGGTGGGCAGGCTGAAAATTTAGAAATAAATTACTTAAATTCCCCTCTATACAAAAAGCAAAATTGTCATGTTTTATATGCTTGTTTTAACTTTTCATAAGTTAAAGAGTAACTGACACGATCTGGCCAAAAGTGATACATTGCAGAATTACAATAAGCATACCCCCAGTAAATCCCATACCAAAAATGAGATTGCTATGTTACTGCATTTTAACGTTATTAGCCATTTTGTAACCCTGATTTCACTACCCGTTAAAAAAGCCAGTGTCAGTGAAAAGCTGATGATGTCATGTAGGGACCTAGCAGCCTAGTATTTCCTGTCAGCAAGCTTATAGGACCTGTTTCTCCAGGGTTGTAAAGATCATGTGCAATGGTTTTCACAAGTAAAACAGGCAGCACCAGTCAGTAAACTATGTGGGCTCTTTTGTTTTTACTTGGTCTATGAAAGTCCCCCCACCCCCCTGAGTGGCTGAGTTCAGTACATTTGGAATAGATCTAAACATGGCTGTAGAACAGTGCTGTGCTGCTAGCACAGGTTCTACTGTGGAATTAACTTTGTTACAAAACCTGACACTCATATAGTTTTTATAGCAATGTTTTTTGAATTGTGCTGCCTGTTTTATATATGAAAACCATTGCACATGATCATTACAACTTTGGAGAAATAGGTCCTATAAGCTTGCTGACTGGGAATAACTAGATTGTGAGGTCCCTGTATGACATCATTGGCTGCTCTTCACTGAAAAAGGCTTTTTTTGGGACAGGTAGTGAAATCTGGGTTACAAAATGGCTAATAACTTTAAAATGAAGTAATGCAGAAATCGAGTTTTTGGTATGAGATTTATTGGGGGTATGCTTATTCGGATTCTGCAATGTAGCACTTTTGGCATCAGTGGCTCTTTAAGCAAAAGAGGTACCACAGTGCAAAGGCAATGCAAGTGTCTGGAAGGGTCTGGCTGGGATCTACACCGCCACCTCACCAATTGTACTGTTCAGAGAGGTCTTCACTGTGGTCCCATTTTCACTGACATTCACTTCCATGTTGCCTGTCATCTCTGCCAGATGCCGTTAAATCAAATAAATTGTGATGTGTTTTCTCCAGATGACTACATGTCAGTAGGATGACATTTGTTGCTATAGTTCAGTGTTATGAACATACTCACTGTACTTTTGGAAGCATGGTGGGGAGGGGTAGACATTTAGGAGATGGTAATTTTGCACTGGGAACCCCCGTCACTGTCAAATTACCTTTCCCCTCACTCCCTTTGTCACGCCTACCACATTGGAGAATGGAGTGGGGGCAACTATTGTAGTACCCAATATTGAACTACAAATTATGTTACAGATTTGTTTCCAAGCAGGGTGCCTGGTATAGAAATATAGACAATGACGGCAGAAAAAGATCAGAGGTCCAGCCAGTATGCTAAAGTTCCTTATAATCCCTGGAACCTACCGTTTCTCCAGGGTACTAACCCTTCCCATCCTCTCTCTATTCTTCTCCTTGGTCCTGTCACCCCCGGTAACCACTATTCCCTTCATTATGTCACAGCCTGCTTGAATCCTCTGACTGTTTTTGCACCCACCAATTCAGCTGACAGACTGTTCCAAGGTTCCACCACCTTTTCTGTAAAGTAGTACCTCCTCACATCTCTCCTGTTTATTTCCATTCGTGTCCATGTGCCCACGAATTGGTACTCAGGCTAAATAGTACCCCGCAGTTCACTTTGTTAATTCCTTTCTGGAACTTGAAGGTCTCTGTCATATCTCCCCTTTTCCTTCTGGTCTCCAATGAGTACATATTTAGTGCCCTGATGTGCTCATCATAGGATTTGCCCTGCTGTCCCTGAATCATTTTAGTTACTCTGCGTTGCACTGTCTTCAGCCTATCCTTATCCTTTCTGAGGTGGGGACTCCAGAACTGGGCACAGTACTCCAGGTGAGACTGCACTAGGGATCTGTAGAGGGGAAGCATTACCTCCTTTCTTCTGCAATCAATACCCCTACCAATACATCCCAACATCCTGCTAGCCCTGCTATAGGCCATGTTGCACTGACTCAATTGCTTAAATGGTATATTGAGTTGGGGGTGGTGGGGGTTACAGCAAGGGGTAGAGGGAGCTCAGATATGAATTATTTAGACTTAAAATAAGCCACAAAAGTGCACCACACAGCATATCGTAGCCCATGGTTTCTGGAGCCTATAGGACCCAGATCCCTGCCCTAGAAGCAAGCCAGCACTGCAGTAAGTTAGTAGTGTACTATTCCCAGCCAAAACCAGCTGCAGACTCTGCATTGAGGTTCACTGCATTAGCAGTTGCTGTATGTGTGTGTGTATATATATATATATATATATATATATATATACACACACACACACAAAACATCTGAGCCACCCAGATAGTAATAATTATCCTTAGAGCAGGAGGTGGAGGGGAGCTCACAGATTAGTTATTTTGGTTTAAAATAAGCCACAAAATGAGCCACACAGCATCTAGTACCCCAAATCTTCTGGGGGGCTAGCAGCCTCCAGACCCTTACATACACACCAGTAGATACAGCTGCAGATATTAAAGCTCATAACATATCTGAGACAATGCCTTAGGTGTATTACATTAACAGCATCTTGCTGCCCTCTGGTACTGCATACATATGTATTCACCCTGCAGACAGCCAGATAATAATTTTGTTTAGAGCAAGGTGTGTTGGAGATCTCAGATATTACTTCTTTAGCTTCAAACTAAGCCACAAAATGCACCACAGAGCATCTAGGACCCCATGGCTTCTTGGGTACTGGCAGACCTAAGACCCACAGCTTTTTTCAAAAGGTCGCAGACTGCATAAAAAGAACCCCCCCTTGTGAGAATTCTCGCAACGGCCCTGACATTCTGGGCTCTGAAGTGCATGGTTTATGACAGGTAACTGGATTTTAGCATATCTCTGTTAAGGGACCTGGAAATGCAACCTTAGCTTCCTGGCAAGCAGCTACCTCTCAGGTCACAAGAAGGTCAAACATTTTTAAAAGTCATCCAGTCTCTCTCTCTCTCTCTCTCTTTCCATGTGCCCCTTGCCTTAACACTGGCATTCTTGTGGCATGTACACATACACAGAATCACATAAAAAAAAAAAAAATATATATATATATATATAAAAACTTGTATCTGCAGATAATGATTGGCAGTTGGCTAGCTTGCCACAATAGAATTAAAAATATGCTTTCCAGGAAAGAAAGCGTCGCTCGCAAGTTGCGGTTGGCTCAAAAGGAGACCGGGTCAGCTTCTCCAAAACAAAATTAAAAATTCCAGACCAGGACAAGGGAATGGATTGGAGGTTTCAGATGCAGGATGAATCTCAAAAAGGTAGGGGAAACAGCTAGCTGAGCTATGCTCCGGTCGCCCATGGGCTCGTGAAAAGCCAACGTAGCCGAAAGGTGCACCCTGAAAAAGAGTACTCGAGACCTGAGTCAGACAGAGTGATCAGGTAGTGCAGGATCTGGTTCACCAGACAGTTGAAATGGTCAGATTATGCTTGGCAGACCATATGGCAAACCGCTTCAACTTCATGGCATAAGTGGCTTGGGTGGAAGGCTTTTGGACGGCTACTAGGATGTCCACCACTCTATTAGAAACCCCAAATCAGGTTGACATTCCCTCCATTTGCAAAACAGCCTATGTCATCCTGCTATATAAATCTGGCTACCCTAGCTATCTGAACAATTATAGGCCAATAACTCTGCTCCCCATCCTCTCCAGATTGTTAGAGAAACTGGTAAACAGCCAGCTAAGGAATTTCCTGGAGACCCTAAACCTACTAAATCCAATGTAATCAGGTTTTTGACTGTGCCACAACACAATCTCCGCTCTTGCAAAGGTCACTAGTGACTGGCAGAATGCCTTAGATGTCAGAAACTATGTATGTACCTTATTTCTTGATTTGAGTAAGGCATTCAACACGGTTAACCATGATCTGCTTCTGGTTTCCCTACAAAAGCTTGATCTAGACTCCCTGGCATTAAAATGGTTTACCTGCTATCTCGGGAAGATACCGACAGATTAAAGCAGACTGTGAACTTTCTCCCTTGAAAACTCTTCAGAGGGGAGTACCGTAAGGATCCATTTTGGGGCCTCTTCTATTTGGCTATACATTTATACCATTGACACAGGTATCAAATCTGCTAATATCCATCTATCTGCAGATGACATGGTCCTGTATATTGATAGACCTACTCCTGAACTGGCCTGTAAAGAACTCCAATTTGAATTTAATCATCTGCAACTAAACCTTCTGAATCAAATGCTGTTATTAAATACAAAAAAAACTACGGCTATGCTTTTCTCCCCGTCTTCTAATGCACATAATCACTCCGCCCTAAGTTATGTTCCACAGACTCTTCTCTGTGAATCCCTAGAATTTGTGCCAAAATTTAAATACCTAAGGTTTTGGATTGATCACAGACTTTCCTTTACCGACTACATAAAGGAACCATCTAAAAAACTCACAGATTAGGTCTCTTTTTCAGAATTAAGCACCTTCTCACTCAGGAGGCTAAAACCAGACTAGTTCAAACCATGTTTATGCCACTTTTGGATTACGCAGATTTCATATACGGACATGGCCCAAATGCCCTGTTGACCAAAACTGACACTCTCTATCACCGGGCAATATGGTTTATTACTGGTGTGCCTTACTCCACCCATCATTGCTCCCTTTACCCACTGTAGGTTGGATGTCCCTAAAGTTCAGAAGGCAAAAAAAAATGTTGTGTTCTGTACCTTTAGAGCTCTTATGGGGTATTTACCGCAATACAGTGCAGAATGTCTGCCTAGGTGTATACCAGGTAGTTACTCCCTGAGAAGTCATTCTTACATCTCCCTCTACATCCCAAAAGCCAATTCACGTTTTGGCCTGGCATCTATATGCCATGCGCTTCCTGCACTATGGATTAAACTTCAAAAAACTCTGAAATTGGTATTTCCTGTAAAGCTGTCTACCTTTAAACTGCTATATGTTCACTCTTTTAAGGAGTCCTGTGACTGCTTCCACTGACCTATGGTAACCAGGGGCATGTGGTACCACTAGTGTGAGCACAGTAACCTGTCCCTCTGCACAATACTTCCTATATGTACTGACTCTATTTCCTTCTAACTCCTCTGACTCCTTCTGCAGGATAACTGTAAAACTAGCATGTTTTTATGTTTGTATTGTACAGTCAGAAATTATTTATTGTAGATTTTGTCTATAACAATCTTGTTTCTTCACGTACGGATTGTCATTACTATGCATTTGAAAAAACACTGTGCTATGTATTTGACCTGATGTATTGCTTTTTTTCCCTTTCTTGTGATACTGTACTGTTTTATGCCAAGGCTCTCCTAGCAAATGAGTTTACCTCAATGGTGTTTCACCTGGTTAAATAAAGATTGATTGATTAAAATTTGGTGATGGTTATGTCCTCAGGAGCCAAGCGTGCAGATGGAGGGACTTGAGACTGGGATGGACCAGGGTCCCCTGATCCTGAGTCAGCAGATTCCTGCAGAAGGGCAGAGGGACAGTACAGTTACGTAAGAACTTACCGTAACAGTAGATCTTTGAGAGAGGCTCTTGCAGTAGGTATTCACATACAGGACGACGACGCCTGGCGTCAGAACCCCACAGAAAAATCTCTAGCTAGCAGTCTCTGGCAGGGGAATGCCCCCACGTCAGGTGACTGGCGTCATCCAACGTCAGTATAAAGGGCGGTCCTCCATGCCTGCCTTCCAGTTCAATCTCGCCAGAGGCCAGAAGAGGCATGACAAGAGAGAAGAGGCTATGCCCCCATAGAAGTAAAACAAGAAACTCAGGGGGACAGAGAGAGGGAAGGTAATACCTACTGCAAGAGCCTCTCTCGAAGATCTGTTAATGGCAAGTTCTTATGTAACTGTACTATTTTACTTCGAGAGGGCTCTTGCAGTGGGTATTCACATATAGGTCTGAGTTCCAAGCAGTCTGGAACAAACAGAAAAATGGGAGGAGTCGTCGTCATCCACAAATGACTGAAAAAAGGCTAAGCAGAGTTCAAGAAAAAAGTCCCAGCAGAACAGCCAACCCGAAGCCTGCTCTGTGGCAAGAAGCAATGTCCAAACTGTAATGTTTCGTAAAGGTGTGGACAGAAGTCCAAGTTGCGGCTGCACAGATTTCTGCTGCTGACACATTCCTGAAACAAGCAGCAGAGGCAGCTACCCCTCTAGTGGAGTGACCTCTGACCTGACCCAGCAGGGTTTTGTGATACTTGTCGTAAAAAGAAAGTGATACAATTCGCTAACAACTTAGAGAGGCAATGTTTGGAAACAGCATTGTCTTCTCTTTTGTGAGCAAAAGAAATGAAGAGCTGATCTGTTTTTCTGAGATCCTTAGTCTTGTTAGTGTAGTATCTCAGAATTCTGTGTACATCCAGCGTATGCAGAAGGTACTCTCCATGATTGAAGTGCTCCATGAAAAAGGCCAGGAGCTCAACGGACTGATTCAGCGTGGATTCAGCCACCACTTTTGGAAGAAACTTAGGGTTAGTGCGCATGGCCACCCGATCCTTGTGCAAATTCAAGTACGGGAACTTATACATCAGGGCTTGAAGCTCGGAAATCCTCTCAGCAGAGGTGATGGTCACAAGAAACAGTATCTTTCAAGCAAGGAACTTCAATTCCGCATCCACTGTCGATTCAAAAGGAGACAGAGTGAGTTTTTCTAAAATAAAGTTCAAGTCCCAAGGAGGAGCAGAATTGTGGATAGGGGGCCTCAGGTGGAGAACCCCTTTTAGGAAGGTCTTGGAGAATTCCAGTTGAGCGAAAGTCCTGTCCCCAAAGGGAACGTGGTAAGCCAAAATGGCTGCCATATATACCTTCAAAGAGGAGTCGCTAAGGCCCAGATCGTACAGATAACTTAGGTAGTCCAGGACTTTATTAGCTGGGCAGGAGAAAGGTTCTAGCTCCTTAGAACCGCCCAAATGGTGAACTGCTTCCACTTCATAGCGTATGTGGACCTACTGGAAGACTTTCTGGCCTCCAGCAAAATATCCGCTACTAAAGGTGATACACCAAAGTGCGCCTCGGCTACGACTGCAGGAGCCATGCGTGAAGGTGAAGTGATTTGAGTCCTGGATGGACCAGGGTCCCCCGATCATGGGTCAACAAATGCTGCGACAGAGGCAGAGGAAGAGGAGGTTCCTCGGAAAACTGTTGCAGAAAAGAGAACCAGACTTGCCTCGGCCAGAAGGGAGCGTTGAGGATCATTCATGCCCCCTCTGCCCGAAGCTTGTTCAGCACCCTTGGAATCTAAGGAATGGGAGGGAAAGCATAAACAAATCTGCCCTTCCAACAGAGAGACAGTGCGTCCTGCCAGAAAATGTCTTGCCCTGGAGTGAGCGAGCAAAAGGCGGGAAGCTTGGCGTTGTCGGGGGAGGTGAAAAGATCCACCTGAGGTGTCCCCCATTGCTGGAAGATGTTGTTTACGACATTTTGATTTTGCCCCCACTTGTGAGACCTGACCGATGAGCAGCTGAGAGTGTCGGCCAGGGTGTTCTCCACTCCCGGAACATGGGCTGCTGTCAGATGCAGGTTGTGCTGAGACGCCCAGTACCAGACTCTCATTGCTTCCTGGCACAGGGGGTAGGAGTGAGTCCCTCCCTGTTTGTTGAGGTACCAGACTACACATATGCTGTCTGACTGAATCAAAAGATGACCGGGGAGAATGAAGGGAAGGAGAGCTTGTAGGGCATAAAGGTCTGCCCTCAGCTTGAGAACACTGATGTGTAATTGCTGCTAAGGTGAGACCAGCTGTCCTGAGTCCTGTGAGACCCTTGGGGGGGGGCACCCCAGCCTGCACCTGACGTGTCCGTTGTCAGAGTCAGGGTTGGAGGATCGGTGCAGAACGGGACCCCTTAGGTGAGGTTCTCCTGAACCGTCCACCACTCAAGTCCCTGATCATCGTGTCCGACACTAGGACCTCGTGGTCCAGGTCATCCTAAGATTGGTCCCAATGAGACCGGAGAGTCCATTGGGAGACTCTCATGTGGAGCCTCGCTAGAGAGACAGTCGGAATGGCCGGCGCCATGAGCCCGAGAAGGTGAAGGACCTTCCTGGCTCCAATCCGTCTGAGGCCGGACAAAGAGAGGCGAGTCTGGTTTAAGAGAGTCCAGACTCTGTCTGGAGGCAAAAAAGCTTTGCCTAGGGTCGTATCCAACACTACACCTATAAACTGCAGCTGTTGGCAGGGGACCAGATGTAGTAGCCGGAGCTCCGGAGCCTTTCTTGCTGGGGGGAGCTTTGGCTGCTGACGCAGCTCTACGTTTATTTGGACGTTGGGCCTCCATTTGCTTTTGGCAATTTGGGCATCGAAAGGGACGTTTCTGCCCTGTAGAGAATTTGTACATAGTCTGAACAGACTTAAGTGCCAAACCCTTCTCCTACAATTCAGTTATGATGTCCTTGACATCACCTCCGAATACTACAGAGCCCCTGAAGAGAGTATACTGGACAGCAGTCTGTACTTCAGGGAACGAACCTGACACACGGAGCCAGGCATGACGCCGCAAGCCTACAGCGCAAGCCGAGCTCCTACCTGCAGTGTCCATTGCGTCATATGTGGCATGTAATGTGCCTACAGGCCAAACGTGCATAACAGACCAGGTGTCCCAGTTCCTGTTTGGTCTGGAAATCAGGGAGAGAGTCCAGTTTGGCTTCAACCTGACTAAGAATGGACTTCTGGTAGTACCCCATGTGTCCAACATAGTTTAGGACCCTCATGCCCAGGGTAGAAGATGCATAGATCTTCTTCCTGTACTGGTCCAAAAGTCAAGATTCCTTGTCAGGCGGGGACGAGCTGAGATGCTTTGGGTTAGAGGATCGGTTGTGAGTGGCGAATCCGCCTTGGGGTGAAGCGTGAGAAATTTTGTCTTTACCCTCCAGAGCCTGATTTAGCCCATCTGCCTTTCCAGGAAGAGGGGCTAGCAAGGAAGGTTATTTCCAAATAGTGGATACAAGATAGGCATGGGGCTCAATCTAGAGTGGAATCAGTGTGGGAGCGGTTTCCGGGAGATCCAGGTGGCAGCGAGTTTTTTGCTTTGTGGATCTGGCTCCACTGATTGCCACTCACAAGCTGCCCGGATTTTCCTTAGCAGCTCCAGAAAAGAAGGATCCTCCGGAGGAGACTTCAGAGAGCCTTTAGGCCTGGGGTTTTCTGGAGTGTGTAGCTCGTCCCCAAGGTCAGAGTGATCAAAATCAGTGTCTGAATCTGATGGCTCCAATGATGAAGAGTCCTCCCTGTTGGGTGGCTCGACCCCACTGGGGGTACCCCGGGGGTGCGTGTCCTCCCTGATCCGGGATCCAAATGGTTCAGCTCTGGCATCGGGCAAGAGGGGAGGAGTCTCCTGTCGCCGACATAAGGGGTCCGGCATAGGTAAACTGCTCTCGACCTCCCTGGTGAGCTGGTGAGTTGAGTCTTAGCCTCAGCCCACCAGGAGGCCAAAATCTCCTTCAAGTCCATCTGAGGCTGTGGGGGTGGTGGAGGAGGAGGAGAACTTCGATACGGGAAACTGGGAAACCTGTAGAAAGGGTACCCATAACCCGACGGCAGGAGGCCCGGTGTCGGGTATTGAGGTGCCAGGTACTGCGGCGTCGAGTACTGTGGAGCCGGATACTGTGGCATTGGGTATAGCGGTGTTGGGGATCCAGGCGCCAGGAGCTCTGACAGAGCAGAAGGTCCTGGCATTGGCCCAGCAGGTGGACCGGACAGTTCAGGCGTCGTCCCGGAGGGCAGAGGGCCCAGAGTAGGCAGACCCACAGGAGCGCTGCCAGCCCTGCCGGCAGAACTGGTCTGTCGTCAGACAATGGTATACTGGAGGGTGAAGTCAGGTTAACTGGCGTCGGGTCCGGCATCTGAGGATCCGGTGTTGGTGGGGGGCGGCACCCCTGACGGCAGCATCCCTGTGTCCTCGACCCCAGCCGGGGAAGAGGGAGTAGAATCCCTTGGGGGAGTCTAAGGTGACGTAGTGGCCTCAGAGGGCAATGCAGCAGAAGTATGTTGCAGAGACTCCTGGACATCAGGCGTGATTTCAGAACCTGACGTGGGGTGGCGGGCTGGGCGGTCGTCAGAGGGGCTGACGACCAGCTCATCAGCCTTGTCTGGGCGGGCATTGGTGGAGCTGATGCCCGACTTACGAGACCCACTCTTACTGGTAGGCCGAGAAGGTTAAGCGGCTGTAGCAGGAGTGGAGGCCTCCTTTGCCCCAGAGGTCCGGGCGGCCTGAGCGCAAGCCCGTCGGGGTGTAATACTGGCTTGGTAACCACTAAGGTGGCCATCGTGGATCAGTCCCCGGAGGGGAAGATACCTTAAGGGCCGCGACTCCAGCCAAAGTCATGGCAGCTGTGGATGATGAGTCCCGTTCCCGGTGTTTCTCCTTGTCCATCTTTTCCTTGTAGCCTTCGGGGGAAGTGGATGCCTGCCTCAATTTCTTCAATTCCTTTTCCATGGATCCCATTTTCTTTTTCAGCAACTGAGCTTTCAGGAACTGCTGTCTCCATTTGAGGGTAGCGGAACTGAATTTTCGGCAGTGCTGGCACTCCTCCATGCGGTGGTCTGGGCCTAAGCAGAAAAGTCACAGAGTGGCCGTCTTTGTGAAGGAGCTGGGAACCGCACAAGTTGCACTTATTCTTATGCGATTCAGAGGGCGTCGGGGATGACATACACAGCGAGTTATTCAAAAACTGTATTTGAGAAGAAAATCAAAAAGTTAAAGTCAAAAAGAGTAATACTCATCCAAAATGGCAAGACGAAGGAGTGCTGTTCTTCTGCCAGGTACTTTCACAAGCTGATGGCAGGAAAGAACTGGAAGCGGTGTGGGGACCACCACATACTGACGCTGGATGACGCCGGTCACCTAATGGAAGCCCCGCTAGAGACTGCTAGCTAGAAATTTTTCCGTGGGGTCCTGATGCCTGGTGGCTTAATCCTATATGTGAATACCTTCTGCAAGAGCTCTCTTGAAGTAAGATTGGAGGTTCCCCCACCAGCTGCTCTAATACAGGAAACCATATCTGTCAAGGCCAGAATGGCGCCACTGGGATCATGATGGCCCCCTCCATCTGCAGTTTGATGAGCATCCGCTGAACTAGAGGAAAGGGAAGGAAGCATAAAGAAACCTCCTGCTCCAGGAGAGGGACAACACGTCTTGCCAGAAAACTCCAGTCCCTGGATCGAGGGAGCAATATTTGGACAGTTTTGCATTGAGTGGGGATGCAAAAAGGTCCAACTCTGGACTACCCAATCTGTCAAACAGATCTTCTGCGATGGATGAGAGAAGCTCCCACTCGTGCATGCTGGATTGCGTTCAGCCGAGACTGTCCACTAGAGTGTTTAGCACTCCTGGGAAATTGACAGCTGGGAAGGTCAGGCCATGGTATAGCGCTCAATACATACCACACTCTCATGGCCTCCCTACACAGAGGATATGAATATGTTCCCTCCGCTCGTTGATGTAGTACACAACACTGAGGTTGTCTGACTGGATTAGCAAATGATCTGGAAAAAGATGGTTCTGGAAGGCCTGCATGGCATACAGAACCACTCACATCTCCAGGACATTAATATGCAGGAAGGTTTCGACCTGGGACCAAAAGCACTGGGTTAGAAAGGGACCCAGGTGGGTCCCCTAGCCCAAATCAGAGGCATCTGTGGTAAGGATTTGCTGAGGAGAGGAGATCTGGAATAGAACTCCCTGCAACAGGTTTGGGGGGGGGGTCCATCCACCACTGGAGCACTCTGCGGACTGGGGAAGAGACCAGCACTAACTGATATAATTCATCCTTTTCCTGGTCCCACTGCACTCGGAGGGTCCAATGGAGGATGCAATGTGGAGCCTGACCAGTGGAACAGTGGGGATGGCAGCCACAATCAGTCCCAACAGCCTCAGGTACACCCTGGCTGAAATACAGTGGCTCTGGGCCACCTCCTGAGCCAAGGCAATAAGGCACTCCACCCTGTTCTGAGGCAGGAAGGCTTTTCTCCTGCACTGAGTCTAGAACTGTCCCTATGTATTGCAGCCATTCGGATGGAACCAGGACCGACTTTGGGCAGGCTGGCGGTGATGCCCAGTGAAAGAAACAACTGAAGAGTTCCCTCTAGAGTCCTCAGGAGCTGTTCCGTGGACAGGGCCTTGAGAAGCCAATTGTCCAGATAAGGGAAAACGTACATTCCCTCCCTACTGAGGGCGGCAGCTACTGCAGCTTAGCACTTGGAAAAGACCGATGGCGCAGAGGACAAGCCAAATTGCAGCACTTTGAACTGGTAATGCTCAACCTGGAACAGAAACTGGTGGAGCCTCCTGTGAGGAGGGAACACCGATATGTGCAGGTATGCATCCTGCATGTCCGGAGAACACAGCCAGTTGCCTTGCTTGAGAGGAGAATCAGACCTGGCAAGGTTACCATTCAGAACTTCTTGTACTGGACATATAGATTGAGGTCCTGTAGGTCTAAAATGGGCCTCAGATCTCTGTTTTTTGGGGGGGAACCAGAAAGAACCTGGAAAAAAACAAACAAACCTTGTTTCTTTGGCACCTGGGCACTGGCTCTATGGCCTGCTTGCGCAGACGGGACTGTACCTCCTTCCAGAGAAGAGACAGATGGGCCGGGGATAACTGAAGAGCAGAGGAGGAGGAGTCTCTGGGGGTTGCTTGATGAGCTCCAGAGTGTGACTCCATTCTATGATTTGAAGAATTCAGGCATCCAAAGTTATGGTTCTCCACTGATTGAGATGGAGGGAGAACCTACCTCTGACCAGAACCTCTTGGTTGGGGACTGAAAGAGGGAAGTCTAGCAAGGAGTTAAGCGGAGGCAGATCCAGCTGGTGCGGCTGGTCAATCACCTTTGGGACATTTGGCCTTGGAATTGAGGGGGCAGGCAAGGCGGCAGAGGCTCTGCATTTATCTTGGGGCCGAGAGGCTGCCCTTGGCTTACTGGTGGCCTTGTGAAAGGGAGGGTGCTGTCTGCTCTTAGATTGCACATGGTAGAGTGAGTGGACAGATTTGAGAGCCCGGCCAGATGCCTGCAGGTCATTAAATGGAACTGTCCAGCTGTAATCAGGCCATGTCTTAGTGTAAGGCATGGCCTGATTAGACTTTTAGCAAAGTAAATACATTTTTGGGACTTTGCTTAAATTAGTTCCTTCATATCTGGTTGATCCTGCTTCCCCGCTGCTGGCATTAAGAACTTATGAGCGCGCAAACAACCACCCGCGGCTGTCTCAGTGTGATGGCTGCCAGACCATACCTGGTCTCAGTATAGCACCAAGACATGTACTGTTAAAACTGAAGCTGTTAATAGCTCTGTGTGTACAACCTGTCTACAGATGTGTCCTCAGCTGCTTCCCGTGTCAGACATCACACTGGGACAGCCACGGGTGGTTATGGGTACGCCCGTAAGTTCTCAATGTCGGTGGCAGGGAGGCAGGATCAACCAGACACAGAGGAAATATTTAGGCAACTGTAAGTCCAAAAAATGTATTTACTTTGCAAAAAGTCTAATCAGGCCATGCCTTACACTGTGGCATGGCCAGATTACAGCTGGACATTTCCCTTTAATGATGTCCTGACATCTGGGCCAAAAAGCTTAAGAGTTATTGAAAGGGGCATTAAGCACCTTCTGCTGAACATAATCAGCAAAACTAGAGACCCTCAGCCAGGAGTGCCTACAGAGGAAAATGCAAGTGGCAGCAGCCCTGGCAATAGTGTCCGAAATATCACAGAGGGCCCGCAGGAGGTACTTGCTAACATCTTCAGTGGTCTGCAAGCATTTGAGAATGTCCTGCTTCTGTGTATCTTCTGGGAGGGCCTGGGCAGCGGCCTTGCCCTTCTTTCAGTTGGTATTCTGATACTTTACCATATGGGACAGGTAACTGGCAATCCTCAGCCCAAGGGTGGAAGAGGCATAAACCCTCTTGCCCCAAAGATCAATTCTGCTTGACTTCTTGTCTGTGGGGACGGAGCTATGGTGCTTGGGTGCTTTAGACCTGTCAAGAGCTGCGTTTATAACCACTGAATCTGCTGGGCAGCATAATGAGGAAAACCCTGGGGGGCATGGTAAAGCATGTCTGCCAGGCGAGGCATAGCTGGCACCATGTCAGGCCTGTGCCAGGCTGCAGTAGTAACATTCTGTAAAGCAGGCAAAATAGAAGGAATGATTTTGGAAGGAGACTCTGGAATCTCCAGGAAAACCATCAAGACCTTTCTGGTGACATCCTCCTCCTCAGTATGAAACTCCAAGGTTGACAATAACTGCTTCATATTGATGAAGGTCAGGTCCTCTGGAGGAGACCTAGGAGTGTGTTTGACAGAATCCTCGCTGACTGAGGAAGCAGTAGCTCTGTGTGAGGCGAGAGGATCTTCTTCCTCATCAGAAAGAATAAGGTCAGGGTGGTATTCCTCATCAAGTTTGACCACTTCCAGATCCAGATCCGCCATGTGAGGCATCGACAATGATCCACAAGGGCAGCCTGCGGCCGTTGAGAAGGGGTTGACGGCGTAGGCAATGTACGCCTGTAGGTGCCAAGCTGTTGAACAATCACCGAGGTGAACTTAGTCAGAATCTCATTGAGATCAATGACCATCGAAGGCTGCGTCAACAGAGAGGATCGACAGTGCAGCGAGTGATGACCCACCAGATGGGCCCTGAGAGCCCTGAAGAAGCTGTAGCTCGAGGGCCTGGGGTAGGATCAGGCCTCGACAGGAGGGCCGTCGATGACATACCCATCGTTGACAACCGGCTGCCCTCAGTGTCGGACAGAGGTGCTGTCAGTACGTGCTATACTGTCAGAGTGTGCTGGCCTTCTGAGGACACGTTAAACTGAGGTAGTAAACTTAACCAGAAGGCGCTAACATGAGTTAATGGTGGGAAAGAACTGGAAGGCGGGCATGGGGGACCGTCCCTTTATACTGACGTCGCCTGATGATGGTCACCTGACGTGGGGGCGGTCCCCCGCCAGAGACTGCTAGCTAGAAATTTTTCCATGGGGTCCTGATGCCTGCCGGCTTCAGTCCTATATGTAATTACTTACTGCAAGAGCCCTCTCGAAGTAAGATCTGGCTCTATTACCTTTTTCTGCAAGAGGGCCTTGATTTCTCCTTCTATCAGAGAAATGTGAGGAGGGTATCGCGAGAATTTTGGTGGAGTTTCTGTAGGGATCTGGCTGAACTCCAGCGTGTGACCTCTCCTTATGATGTCTAACACCCACTGGTCTCATGTGATAGAGCTCCATCCCTCCAGATGGAGGGAAAAGTGACCCCCCACCACTGCCTCCCCTGAAGCCTCCACCAGAGGAGTGGGGATCAGTGGTGAGTCACTGGGCAGAGCTGGGGGTGGGGAGAGAAGTGTGGGAGGACTTGGGGCCTCGAAAAGGTGCACCACCAGACTGCTGGTTGCCGGCCTTCCTTTTGAAGCCACCTCTCTGTCCCTGGTTGCTGCCACGGGCTTGTGGGCCTCAGGATTTACGAAATAGCTGCTGCCGGAAGCGTTTTTGGTCCCCCTTGTACATCTGACGGACGGATCAAGTAGACTTGCCCGACTCCTGGAGAAGAGCGATCAAAGCCTCAGTCTCCTGCCCAAAAAGGACGGAACCATGGAATGGGAGGTCCCTGATTCTGGACTGCAGATCATTCTGAAAGCCAGAGCATCTCATGCGTGGCGCTGAAGGCAGACCCCTGACACTACCGCCCTAGCTGTCGTATCCGCAGTGTCGTATGAGGAACGCAGAACATGCATGCCTAAGTCCGAGCCAGATTTCAATACATCCAGAAGTTCCGTCTTTTGTATGGAATCTGGCAAGGCACTGACAAGCTTCTGTCCCTTCTCCCAGAGTGCATTTTGGTACTGGACTATATGCATGAGGAAATTAAGGGACTGGATGGAGCAGATGGAGACAGAACAGACATTCTTGCCCACCTGGTCCAAGAAATGGGACTCCTGGTCGGGAGGCAGGGAGCTCAGATGCTTTGGCTGCTTTGACTTGTCATGAGCAGCCGCGATCACCATGGAATCTGCCTGAGGGTTTTCTGCCAAAAAAGGCTCATCCCTCAGGGCCCTGTATGACCTATCCAACTTCTTGGGAACAGTCAAGACTGAAGCTGGATGTTTCCCAGTTGTCCTGGTAAGGTCTTGGAATGTGCTGACCAGAGGAGGCACCATGAGGGGTTTGGGCTCCTTCTGCCTCAGGTAACAAGCCAGTCTCCGGCATTCCAGATCCAGGTCCTCTGTCTCCCATTCATTAGTGGTCTGGATATGCCTCATGACGTCCATGAAGGTGGGATCGTCTGGAGGAGAACAGGGTAGATCCCTATCATCAGGAGATTCCCCCCAACACCTGAAAGGGAAGAGGAGGAGGAGCTGCTTCTAGTCCTCGAGGTGTCCAAACTATGTTTACAGGGACTACGCTCTGTAGAACGCCGGTGACTCCTAGACCGACACTGGTCCTGAGACTGATGACAGCTCCTAGACCAATGATGGAGCAGGGACCCACACACGTCCTGGGACTGGCGTCGGCTACAGGAGCCAGCCTGCCTTCAGGACGACCTGCGGCTGCTGCGGGATCTGCTCCTGGGCTTAGACAGACGATGGCTGACTGACCTTGAAGTGGTGCCATCTAGGGTCTGTGGACCATGACCGGGAACGTTTAGCCAAGGGGGGGGGGCAAGGTAAGGAGGACGCATGCTGGTCCTCTGGTGCTGTGGCTGGCGAGCCGATGGGCAAACCCCCAGGCTCCTGGTTGTCCGGTTGGTCTGGAACTGTTGCCAGCTTCGGTTGAGGTGGAGGTACGTCTTTGTTGACCTGGCTCCACCAAAACGAAAAAAGTTCTCCCAGCTCCTCCTCACTGAAATGAGACGCCGCCGACCCCTATGGGGTGGGGGGGGTTGGAGAAGTTGAGGGCTCTGGAAGGGTTTGTGGGGAGGAACCCGAGGATGAGCTCTCCGGAGTAGAGGCCCGAGGGGCTGGCGTCGGTACCTTGACCGGCGCCAGAGCAACGGTAGCCCCGTTGGCCGCAGGCACTTCGACCATCGCCGATGTGTTAGCCGGTGCTGGATCCGACGTGGTCAACTTAGGAGGGCGGGACCCAGAAGAGGCCTTGGGGTCCCCGTCCTTGCCAGGCAGCTTAACGGAATCCAGTGGGGCCGTAGTTAGGGCCTTCTTTGGCAGGGCCAAGACTTGTGCCAAGGAAGAGGCTTTAGTCGACTCTGCCAGGGTGGAAGACACGCACAGCGACGTAGCTTTTGAATTGGATGGCTGAGAAGTAGAAGCAGCTCCTGATGGGACTGACACCAGCATTTTGGCGGGAGCTTCGGGCCTCAATTTCTCTCCATGCCTGGAATGCTTGGAGCAGTTGGACCCACCCAAGCCGGAGGAAGAGGCCTTCCTGTGGGGAGAGTGGGATCTTGAGCAGTGATGGGACTGGCTACGGTTCTTGTTGCAGGACTTTTGTGACTTCTCCCAGCTTTTGCCCTTGCCCCAAGGGGAAGACTGCAGAACGTCCATCCCTTTTTCAAGCAGGTGGGCTTTCAAGGCTTTCAGGCATCTAATCCTCATCCTGCTAGTAAAGCCTTGACAAATCTCGCAGGTCTTCAGGTCATGGTCTGGTCCCAGGCAGAAGACACACTGCTTGTGGCCGTCATTGGATGGGATTTGGTGGCCACAGGTGCACTTTGTCTTCTTGGGACGGGAGGAGACCAACAATGGTGACAACATGCAACAGTAGTGAAGACAAGAGGAAAGAACAAACTGCAGGAGGAACGAATGCAGAGAAAAACACAATAAATTTGAGGAAAAAACATAAAAGATTTGCTGGAACTCTTGTGAAAAAATCACTAAGAACTTCCCAACATGAGCAGGTCGCGGCGGGAAAGAACTGAGATGGAGCCGGGGTCCACCCCCTTTTGTAGCATGACTGACGGGGCAGAGCCAATGTCAGGGGGGCAATCTCCACTGGGTACTGCTAGCTAAGTTTTTTCTGGTGGGTCCTAAGGCCTGCGGCAATAGTCCTAATAGTAACAGCCTGCTGCAAGAGCTCCCACTCGAGGTAAGATCACAGATTACGAGGGCAGCCCCAAAGAGCTCGTAATGCCTGGGTCTCCCCCACCAGTACAGCAACCAAGGAAGATTCTCACCTGGTTACAGATTGAGACTGTATTTTACCATTACCCAGATTAGAGAGGAAGCCTTGGGACCTTGTGGCGAGTGTTCAGTTGTGAACCCAGCTTGCACTCTGGAAGGACACGTGGAGGGTATTCCTGTTCCCCCTGTCATGGACTGCACTTGAGGTTGGGTGCTATGAGCTCAGTGGGCCCAGCCCCCAGGAGTGGGTTCGTGACAGATTTAGTGGCATAGTGGTGGGATCAGAGAGATACTGGTGGCACAGGCATAGCAGTCGGATTCAAGGCCAGTGTATCAGATTGATAAACTGTAAACAATCCTCACACAAACAGAGCAGTGATTTGGAAAAAAAAACAATCTGGTTAAGAAAAAGATGGCTTTCAACTTCAGCGAATGCACTGCAGACCAGCTAAAGCAGTTGTGTCAAGAAGGAGGGGTCCATTACGAGGGACAAACCAAAAAGAACCTCATGGAGGCTCTCGTGGCAGCCGATGAGCAAGCGGTTGCCAAGAACCTCGAGTCATGACCAGCGACTGAAAGGGATCAGACCTTGGGCATGTGGGTGCCAATGGCTATCACAGTGTCTAGACCCAGGGAGGATGACGAGGCCAGTGGGAATCCAGAGCCACAGCACCAGGGGAAGGCTACCAGAGAGCTGGAGCTGGAAGGGATCAGGCTACAATTTGAGCTGAGGAAAATGGAGCTGGCGCACAGAAAGTTCAAAGCCCTGCAAGAAAGGGAGCAGAAGAGGTTTGAACTAGAGATGGAAAGGGAACTGGAGCAAAGAGGGCTCAAAATGGAGGCCGAGGAAAAGCAGCGCCAGTGATGAAACGTGGGCACTGGTGGACTAGCAAGGCCCTTGCTAGTTGACCAGTGTCCACGATTCATCACCAAGTGGCCATTATAATATTTAAAAAAATGACTGGAAAGCTTCCACCCATTGACTTTAAGGTAGCACGTCCCGCACTCCTAACATGTGTCATAGCAGCTGGGTGTGAGGGCAGAAGCGTCATGGCCTGCACACCGGGAAGTCCTTGGCACCCGGTTTACCTAATTTTACAAGTGATTCTACTTTTTAACAAAGGGATTATGTTGGGCCATCTACACATTAAAAGCAGTCTGATGAGGTAAGGCATCTATATGTCAGGTGCAAGGGCCGAGACTGGTAAGTCTCTTTAAAGCTGCTTTATTTAAAAAGTATGAACTAACTTCTGGGGCCTACAGGGTTAAATTCCATAAATTCCGAAAGAGCCCTGACTTGAGTTTTGAGGAACTCGCAACAAAGCAACATCAGTTTTTGAAACGGTGGGAGGGGATGGAAGTAAATTATGTGGGAAGGTTGTGTTACTAGAGCAGTTATTTTGGGCTTACCCAGCAGAGTTGAAAACCTGGCTAGTGGACCAAGATCCAAAAACAGCACAGCAAGCTGCTGAACTCTCAGACTGCTATGCCAGGTGCAGGCCTGCTCTGAACGGAAGTGGGGGGAGCAGGTATGGCAGGGCAAAAAGGGAAAAGCATGCTTTCAGGGCAGCTAAAACCTTCACTGCCTCTGCAGAAAGGGGGAAGCCCTAAGTTACCAAGAAAGGGATTTCTTGGATAAAAGAAATGATGAATGTTGGTTTTGTAAACAGCCTGGGTATCTTGCCAGACAGTGTCCTAAAAAGATACAGAGTGGGCAAAGTGTCCCTCGAAAGGAGGTGGGTGCACTGTGTATTTCTGAAAGCATGCCCATAAACATGAGGGCACACATACACACGGTTACCATAAATGTGGTGCAGACCCATGGGTTAAGGGACACGGGGGCTTCTTTTACCCTGGTAAAAGGGGATTGGGTTGGGCCTGAACAACTTATACCAAAACAGTTTGTAACTACAAGGGGATTCACTGGGGAGGAGAAAATCCTGTCACTAGCTAGTGTTCTCCTGGACTGGGGTGAGACAGAAGAAAGGGTGCAAAAAGTGGCAGTGGCAGACAACCTCGCTCTGGATGTGATTATAGGGAATAATCTACAGCAGGGAGTGGTGTGTGTGTGGTTACCCGCAGTCAGATGGCTAAGGCTGCTTGTAATTCCCCAAACCCGATAGAAGCCCCCAGTGGAAAAGAATAGGAGGCTGGTTCCTCAGCCTGTGTCTCCTAAAATGGAGATTAGTGAAAGGAAGGTAGGACTTCCCTAAGTAGCCGTTCACCAGACAGAAGGTTACTCTGAGGGGGGAAGGGTAACGAATGGTCAGAAGGTTAGGGATAGCAGTGACTCTGAATGCCCTGATGTTACAGTTAGGGAATGTAGCAAAAGAGCCACACCAAGGTGACCTGGGGTGCTCTGTGACAATGTATATGCTACAGGAAAAGAACAGTCAAGGCACTTATCCAGGGCATATTTAGGAAAAATGAAGAGTCTGACAGAAGTTCTTTCAAGACTTTATAATTTCATTTATTTGTACCAAGCACAGTCAAATTGACCCTCGTGGGTTGGGGGGAACCACACCAATTGATCTAAAATTTCAACTCCTTTGAGTCTTTGTCAAAGAGGATCAGTTTGACTGTGTTGGCACAAATAAATGAAGTTATAGAATCTTGAAAGAACTTCTGTTGGACTCTTCATTTTTCCTAAATATGCCCTGTGTTAAGTGCCATGACTGTTCTTTTCTATTAAGAGTTATGGACCCCAGTTTAGGAACTGAGGGGGACATGTCCCAGGCTTTGGGAAAATGTGAAGATTTTACTGCCGCTCAGAGGACTGATCCTAGTTTGTAGAGGCTGAGGGCTTGTGCAGAATCTGACAGGACACAGGAAGGTGACATGAGGCAGAGAGTATTTTGGGATGATGGACTGTTGTATACACAGGATGTGAGGACAGAAGGAGGGGTGATGGGCAGGCAGCTTCTCATTCCCCAGGGGTATCGTAAGAGGTTGCTCAAAGTAGCTGATGATATCCCCATGTCTGGACATCAGGGCATCGTTTGCACCATGCAGCGATTGGCCCAAAACTTCTACTGGCCTTACTTCACCCAGCAGGTGAAGGAATATTGCAGGTCTCGTCACCAGCACCAACAAATAGAGAAGGAAGTAGTAAAACCAAACCCACCCTAATTCCCTTGCCCATTGTGGAGGATCCATTCCAGAGGGTAGGAATGGATATTGTGGGACCCTTAAATATCCCAAGCTCCTCAGGGAAACAGCTTATCTGGACAATGGTTGAATGTGACACCCAATACTCAGAGGCAGTTGCCCTCTCCTCACTTAGGGCAGACAAAGTGGCAGACGCCTTGCTAGGGGTTTTCTCCCATGTTGGGTTTCCACAGAAGGTTCTCTCTGATCAGGGGGGTAGCTTCATGTTGGGCCTGATGAAGTGTCTGTGGGAGAAGTGTGGGGTGGTACTAAGATGCATGACACCTAATCACTCACAAGCCAATGGGCACATGGAAAGATTTAATGGTGCCCTAAAAATGATGCTCCAAGCATTTGCTGAACAGCATGGGGGGGGGCTAGGAGAAATATCTTCCCTACCTGTTGTTCGCATACAGAGAGGTGCCCCAAGAGTTGACAGGGTTCCTCCTTGAACTCTTATATGGGCGTAAGTGCGTGGGCCCTAGACTTGATCTGGGAAGACTGGGAATGCAAGCACACCACCCAGGGAACTCCCACAGTGGAGTATATCCTTAAGTTCAGGGAGAAGCTGAAGGAGCTTATGGGGGTGGCCCAAAGCAACCTGTCAGCTGCCCAGCAGAAGCAAAATGTCTGGTACGACCTCAGAGCCAGAGCTCGCTCATACAATGTAAGTCAGGAACTAATGGTCCTAATTCCAGTCTGGAAGGACAAGCTGCAGGCCGAGTGGGCAGGACCATACAAGGTAGTCTGACAGATCAATAACATGAACTATATTGTGGAACTGCCTGACAGGAGACATTCCCATAGGATGTACCATGTCAATATGAAGAAGCCATATGCAAATAGGGCTGACATGGTATTTGCAGTGTGTAGTCCTGGGGAGGGGGCGGATGAGGAAGACCCCCTCCTGAACTTGCTAGAGGAAAGAAAGTGGGAGTCATCGGTAGGGGCAATCAAGCTGTCACCCCAACTGATCCTAGAACAGACACAGGAAGTGAGGGAGGTTTTAGAGGACTTTGCCCCTTTGTTTACAGACAAGCCTGGATGAACTCCCTTAGTGACACATGACGTAGACACAGGGACGCAAGCGCCAATATGGTGGACAGCCTACTGGGTGTCCAAAGCCGTCCTGAAGGACATTAGGAGGGAGGTGGAGGAAATGCTGGATTTAGGAGTAATCCAGAAATCCCACAGTCCCTGGGCCTCACCCGTAGTCCTCATTCCCAAGCTAGATGGGTCTACTTGTTTTTGTGTGGACAATTGTGGACTCAACACAGTCACAAAGTCTGATGCCCACCCAATACCACAGACAGACAAACTGGGAGAGGCAACATACCTTACCACGACAGATGTGATGAAAGGGTACTGGCAGATGGAGTTAACTGCCAGAGCAAGAGAACGGTCGGCCTTCATCGCTCCAATAGGATTATTTGAATTCCGGGTAATGACCTTTTGGAATGAAGAATGCCCCTGCCACATTCAAAACGTTGGTCAACCAGGTGTTACACAGCATGGAAGAGTACGTGGTGGTTTATCTGGATGATACTGTCATCTTCAGTATCAGCTGGAAAGAACACCTGACCAATCTGAAGGAAGTGTTGGGCAGGACAGAGGGCAGGGCTCACTGTATAGGCTGAAAAGCGCCAGGTGGCTATGGCAGAGGTAGCATACCCAAGTCATGTAGTGGGGAAAGGGCAGCTTCATCCTAATCAAGCAAAGACTGAGGCAATAGAGGTGTGGCCCACACCTGAAACCCAGAAGCAGGTTAGGAGCTTCCTAGGGACCGCAGGGTGCTACCAAATGTCTGTGCCAATTACAGTACCCTGGCAGCTCCCCTTTCTGGCTTGCTGGAGAAAAGACAGCCCAAATAGGTGAATTGGGAGCCAACCTGTGAATGAGCCTTCGCATGGCTAAAAGCGGCACTGTGCAATGGCCCTGTGCAGGCTAGTCTAGATTACACTAGGTAGTCCGTAGTACAGATGGCTGCCTCGGATGTGAGGACTGGAGCAGTCCTCAGCAAGACATATAATCAGGGGAAAAGACCACCCAATAGTGTACCTGGGCAAGAAGTTACTTCTAAGGAAGCAGGCATATTCCACAGTAGGGAAAAAAGGCAGTTCCACAGGAAATGGATGATATTTTCACTCACAAAAGCTGCCTCTCCAGATGTGTTAATAATGCAAGAGTAATCTCCAAAATAGAGCAATAGGTGTGAGGGCGCTTCAAAACATTACATCTGTAGACAGTCTTTTTTTGTGTTCTCAAATTCCTTTTTTTTATTATTTGAAATGTGGCAATCCTCAACGTTTCACCAAGTGTCTTGGCTTTATCAAGAAATGCCCTTACAAAAAAATATACAAATATATAACATTAAAAAACTGTCTACAACAACACAAATACAGTTTTTCAATACATCTAAACAAATCCCCACTGATGCCACTTGCTTCATAAAATCTTATTCATACAAAGTCATTTTCTTTCAAATGTACATAAATTCCCGATCCTATAGAAAAAATATATATACATGACTTATGAATCCCCACTTAATTCAAAATGTCAATTATATTCTAATAGCTAAAAGATGGAACCCAACACCAAAACACCAAATTGTGAGAGCCAGAACTGTAGCTTCTCCAATAAATACTGATTAATACCTACATGTCTGAAATTTTTTTTGTAGAATCTAATATGTGCCATTTAGATATGACTTCATTCATTGATAAAGCTTCATTATGTATTTCTTCACATATCCTTCAAGGCTAGAATTTAAACAAAAAGACATATTTCTCAGCTAGTTAGAGCATATCTCATGCTCCAATTACTGTTTCACCTCAATTACTTCTCTTAAAACTCTCAAGCATTTTCTTACAAGCGAAGCCTAAACAAATTCCATTTTCTACTAGCAGAGCATATTTTCTCAACTCGAACATATAATGAATAAAAGGCATTACGATTGACCACTTAATAGATATAAGCAATTACAAATTAAAGTACACCCGTGGTGACAGTGGACGATTGATATGCCTGAAACTTAAAAACGTCTTGTATCACCTCATTGGTATTACGTTACAGGTACCGTAATATCTCCCACCTCATACTATATTTCTTTTCCGCAGGCTAATTAGTTTGTTATCGCAAATGCGTCTGTTAAAATCAACTGATGTTCCACTTTCTCTCTACAGACTCATCCGTATATTATCACAAATCCCCTCTTAGTCCAAGGGGACAGACCAAAACAATTGAAATTCTCAATTTATTTTGAATGAACTACATTGTTGCCTGTCAGTAACTGTAAGGGCCACGACTGCATTATCATGATTGTACTCGCCTCTCTAAGGGCTTTAGAATAACCACTACTTAGGATCTAAGGCAGCAATGTGGAGCAGCCAAAGCTTTCAGGTTATTTCAAAAAGGCTGCACTATTATGTGCCTATGATCGCAAAGGCTGCAAACGCATTGTGATAATTGTACTAGCCTTTCTATAAGTTCTGAGAAAGCCGTTTCTAACATAATACTAGTACATCATTCCTCTCCTGGGATTAAGTCATTTATTAAAGTCTTTACCTTCCACTCTCGAAAATCGAACCACGGATTTAATTTTCAAATAGTTCTGACCCTTATTCCATGAACCTTCTCTCTGTGCGAAGATGCTGTAAAAAGTCCCCCTTAGGATTTTTTTGCCCGTCGCTTCCGCAGAGCTTAAAAGTGCTCGTCTAATGACGTCATGTAATTTTGCCCTTAAAGACAAATTACCATTAAAACTGTGTTCGTCATATATTTTAGCATTAATGATATTTAGACCACTAGCTTTGTCTTTCTTGATCAGTAACATTGCCATGTTCACTAGTTCAAAGACGCCTCCTTTGAAATCGCAGACTATCCCAGTCACAACAATTCCCGTTGCAATCTAAATCTCATTCGCTCTGGCGTCCTCTCTGTGGTGTAGTTCTCACAGATATAACTATACATTATCAGCGAAGCTGTACATTTTAGACCTATCGAGACTTTAATCATTAACTGACTCTTCCATACTCTATTTTAATTCCTCCTTTTATATTTTCAAAAATGTCCCTTTTGGATTGAGTGAATTGTTACAAGTGCAACAGCTACCATTTCAGTCTAATTTTCAATCGCTCCATTATCCCCTGCACAAAGCGACTCACATGAATCTGATAAGTAGATGTACACCTATATGTGACCACTCTCAATTTAAAATCCCTTAGAAATGCAGGTTGGCACAGTGACAATGACTTCAGTTTCAGTTTACATCTCATTTGCTCTAATGTCCTCTCTATGGAATCATTCACGTAATTCTAACACGTCACAAATCAAAAAGCTTATGTTTGACATGTGATCGCAGGGGCTACCCTGCATGTCAGTCGTCCTAAATGTCACCATTTAAAGATGTTATTCCATGTGGGGTAATTACTATAGGCACTTTTTCATTTTATTCTTATCTGTCATATTATTTCATAATTTCCTCTATCAGTTGCCCCATATGCAGATAATTTATATATCCCACATCTCAATTTCTCTGATGTCCATCATGTTATTAGTCCAATCACTCTAAAGAAAGGGGAGGAGAGAGGAATGGGGGGGGGGTATGGATAAGGAAGGGAAAGGGGAGGGGAAAAGAGAAGCTATACCTATTTCCTTTCAACCTCTACAACACATATAATACTGCCTTAGGGGTAGCTGGTCCATTCCACTGGGGTGTCAAACAGACGAGGCATACTGATGAGTCCTGGTAGGATGAAACGCATGTCTATGTCTTCTGTTAGCACCCTTTGCAAACTGTGTGAGAGGCCTTTCGGCACCATGCAATTCTGCTTAAAGTTGGACCAGCATAACATTCTGTGGTGATTTGCATATGCAGCCCATGATGCTTTGCATTGTGGGGGCATGTGTGATTTTGTATTGTTTTGAAACTTGGCTTCCCAGCCAAATGCCCTTTGGGGTAACCCTTGCCTCAGTGTTTTTTCGCACAGAGGTTTTGTCTTTAAATAGTTTTTTATTTTAATGGGTTCACCACAATATATCCAGGCACACTGCCTTAGGGGTAGCTGGTCCATTCCACTGGGGTGTCAAACAGACGAGGCATACTGATGAGTCCTGGTAGGACGAAACACGTGTCTATGTCTTCTGTTAGCACCCTTTGCAAACTGTGTGAGAGGCCTTTTGGCACCATGCAATTCTGCTTAAAGTTGGACCAGCATAACATTCTGTGGTGATTTGCATATGCAGCCCATGATGCTTTGCATTGTGAGGGCATATGTGTGATTTCGTATTTTATATAATATCTCTGTTTACCTACGACAGCAGCTCCAGTTAATATCCTTATTCAAACCAATTCTTGGGTCCAGCACTTTCATTTCAAATATCCACTTTGTCTCAACCCTCTCTACTATTTTATTATAATCATTACCCCCCCCCCCATCGGAGGGTTTAATCATCCCTATTCCCCAAAAGCTTAAGGATGCCCCTGTATGCCCTGCTTCCAAAATGTGACCTACTACTGGAGTAGATTTCTTATTTCTGATGTTCGATTTGTGTTCTTGAATTCGTTGCTTAAGGGGTCTAACCATCTAGAAATCTTGTCACATGGACATTGCAGTACATATATTACCCCTGCAGAATCGCATGTGATAAATTGTCTGATCTCATATTCCTTGTTGTTATACGGATGCCTGTATTGCTGTTTTCTGCTAGTATGTCCACAGACTGAGCACCTACCACAAGGTACCATCCCAGGTTACAAGGGGCCCAATAATAGCTGCCTGTTTTCTAAGGCCTTCCCCTGTATGTGGTCAGTGTGCACCAGCCTGTCCTTCAATGTAGATACTTTTCTTTCCGCTATTCTTGGAGATGTTTGGAAAACACTGTTTTCCATCGGATAGTCTTTCAAAATGGACCAGTGTTTGGGTATTATCCCTTTTATCTCTCTCATTTTATGATTATCTTTAATGCTAAAAACTGTAGGTCTATCAGATTGAGTACCTCTGTTTCCACTTAAAGCTTCCATTTGTGTAACATTCATTACCCTTTTCCTAGCTCGATACAGATTCTTTCCACTATAGCAATGTTCCTTAAATCTGTCAGAAGCTACTTTAAGCTCGTTAGTGAAGTCCTGTTCCTCCCCACAGTTTCTGCAAATGCGTAGAAACTGTGAGAAAGGAATACTTTCAACCAGTCGTTCCGCATGAAAACTACTTGCATGTAATATAGTATTGCGTGCTGAGTCTTTCCTGTATAATGTCATAGTAAGGCCCCCTTCTCCATTTACCACTCTTACATCTAAATAAGGTATTGAGATTGCACTACAGTCCATAGTAAATTTCAAATTCACATCACAGGAATTTACATACTCCATAAATTCCAGAAGGTCATAATTCAAGCCCGTCCATAGTATAAATAAATAATCTATGTATCTCTTGTACAATTTAATGCATTGGAAAAAATGGTTGTTTCGTTCATCTAATATGTAAGTATTTTCGAATTCTGACATGTATGCGTTTGCGTACCCCGGTGCCATGGTGGCCCCCATGGCTGTGCCTCTCATCTGTTTGAAGAAAGTTTTCTCAAATCTGAAATAACTATTCGTGAGAATTAACTCTGCCAGCATTAGTAATGTTCCTGTTTTCGGATGTGCTCCTATCTCTCTCTGGTCTAATAGTTTCCCCATGGCCATAATCCCCTCTTGGTGAGGTACTGAGGTATACAAATCAGATACATCCAATGTGACTAATAAGATAGATCTGTACTCTCTCTCTGTTAGATCCACTTCTTTCAAAATATTTATGAAATGAGGTGTGTCTCTTACATATGTAGATATATTCTCTACTAAGGGTTGCAAATGATAGTTCAGATAGTCAGAAAGGGGTTCAAATATACTAGAAGTTCCTGATACTATTGAACGTCCTGGTGGGTCTATTTGGTCCTTATGTACTTTTGGCAGTGTATAAAAGACAGGAGTTCTTGGGAATCTCTGTATCAGGGGTTCTCCTTCCCATTCTTTTAGAAAGTTGCAAAGTGTCAGTTCTTCTATTAGCCCTATCAGTTCTCTCTTTATAATATCCAAAGGATCTGAATTAAGTTCCATATAATTTGTTATATTCTCGAGCAAACTGATAATATTCTTCTGTAATGTTCGTAATCTAAAATCACAAAACCTCCCCCCTTATCTGCCGGCTTAATTATTATACTCCCATCACTTCTTAAAATATTTAAGGCATGTCTTTCAACATGTGTTAAATTGTCATACGGTGATTGCCTTTCCTTGTCTGTTTTAAATAGCTGGTGAATCTCTTTTCTAACTATCTCCGCATAAGTCTCCACTGCAGGGCAATTACCTATTGCAGGATTATAGGTCGATTTTGTCTCCAGAGCTGATTTAATATGTTGCTTATAATCTACTATTTGTAATGAGTTACTATATTGTGCTTTAAGACGCAAGGACCTGAAAAATAATTGTAGGTCACATTCCAATTCAAACATGTTAACAGCTGCAGCTGGTGCAAATGAGAGGCCCTTGGCTAACATTCTCATCTCTATATCATTTAAATATCTTTTACTCAAATTAAAGATAGGGATTATTTCTGATAATACCTCTGTTTGGGGCGGGTGTCTCCTCGCCCTCTGCTTAATCCTGTTTCTCCCCCTCTGCCTGTTCTTCCCGGCTCTGCACCCTCTTATATTCCAGTTCTGTTCCTCACTGTATACCTCGGTTCTCTTTGCTCTTCCATCCTTATCTGACCTGATGAATCTCTGTTTTCTATCTCCTGTGCGGAAAAATGCTCTCTTGTATGTATTTCTGGAGCTTGTCTAGCACATGTATCTGTCCTATATGGTGTCCTATTTGATGTCCTTTCCATGTCTTGTGTTTTCATGGTCAAAGTCATATTACTGCTCACCCTATTATAGCTATTGTCGCTGTCGGACCCACTTTCTTCTTGTCTATTCCAACTAGTCCAATTAGTTCTCACGTTGCTCCTAGTATGTGAATATATTCTATTCTCTTTATAATCATTCGTATCTCGACTGAATTTCTTTAACTTTTGTTGTCTCAAATTCTTCTCATAAGTGTCAATCTTTTGTTTTATTTGCTCCATTGCCTTATTGAATTCCTCTAATTGTAATTTAAGTTTTAAAGCTTCTTTATCCGAGTTAATCTGTTCAGCTATCTTGCCCCTTTCTATTATAGCCTCAATCAATACATACATGAAATCAACTGAACATCTCGTCCTGATTCCATCCCATTTCATGTCTAGCTTAGCAGATTTAATTCCTATGTTGTGTTTTACATAAACTCTAAGTCCTCTTGGTATTAAGTTATGGGCTAAATATTGTCCTAGAGTAACAGCATGCCAATCTAGACGACAATCTCTGAACGACTGATTCTCAACCCTTCGAGCAGTCTGTCCAGCATTATCTGTTGTATTGGTGGAAAGATCCCTATCACCTCTAATTTGATCTAATAATTTCTCTTTTTCTGCATCAGTAAAAGTAACAAAATTGTATTTGGCATTGGCTCCTACCCCTATTTCGTTAAAGACATCCATCCTGGATATATTATAGTCGGACTACCTTAACCTCCTACAAAATAAAACAAATACAGAAACAAGGCACCAGTGAGTCCACCTGTTAAGTCTCGATAATATTTAAATGTTTTCCAAGTCTTTACACTTATTCAGACTCCTTACATTTCTCCAATTTCCTTAATATCACCTTATTGTGAACAGCCCAACCTCTGTGTCTTAGATGCAGCTCATCCCTGTCATCCAAAAGTTCATGTCAGGAAAAAAGGCAGTTCCACAGGAAATGGATGATATTTTCATTCACAAAAGCCGCCTCTTCAGATGTGTAATTAATGCAAGAGTAATCTCCAAAATAGGGCAAGAAGTTACTTCTAAGGAAGCAGGCATGCTCCACAGTAGAAAAGGAATGCCTTGTGCTGGTATGGGCCCTGAAGAAATTAGAGCCATACCTCTATGGGAGACGCTTCCAAGTACAGACCGATCACAACCCCCTGGTAAGGTTAAATCAGATGGGCAAAACAAATGGATGGCTCCTCAGATGGAGTACTGTCCTGCAGGCTTATGACATGACAATTACAACAATTACGCACAGGGACGGGTCGGCCAAGGAAAACTCAAATGGCCTATCTCACCAATTAGAACAGTAACAGAATTGTGGGATCCCTACCATACAAAAAGGGGCATGTTCCCATAAATTCAGTCTAAGGCGGGAGGGATGTGGCGATTTGGCCACTGCTGTAATTCTGCAGTTATATTTTTCTGTGATTTTGGTCATGTTTAAACTCCCAAACAGGCCAGGATAAGGTTTGACAGGAAGATGCCCATGTATTTTTTAAAGGGTTACATGTAGAAGATGTGTATTCTAGAGTATGGGAAAAACTTGCTTAACAGGAAAACTAAAGTTACAGTTTAAAGAAGATTGGGATTTCCTGGTAAACTGATAAAAGGGAAACAGGTGTCATAAAATTCAGGAGATGCGAGGAACTCTCTCGCTGTAATAAACTTTACACTTCAACAGAAAAATACTGAGTTCCAGGAACTGTCATGGTATAGTTACATTTTATTAGGTGGCAGGAAGAACAGGGATATCAAAGGCAGAGTTTTAAATAGCCGGTATCGCATCGCATTTTGAGATGCAACCCAGCTGGTCACGCTAATCAATCTGCTGGATGGATCGCAAAAAAGTGTGATCCATTTAGAAGTGCCTATGAATTATTTTTTTCCTCTCAGCAATGCCGATTCCTGCAAGCTGTGCTCACTTTACAATTCTACTGGCTGGCCGTAAATGCGCGGGAGAAGCTGCAAGAAGATCTCGAACACATTTTCAGTATAGCACCACCGAGAGTCAAGACATGGCCGCGCCATTTTTCAAATCCTGATTTCTGAACTGGCGGGAAGTAGTGTCAGGAGATCCCAAGTCCAGGCAGCCCGAGCCACGGCGGAGCGCTTGATTGTCCGGTCGCACTTTAATAATACAAAACGGTCGGTCTGTCACCGAGTCACCACTGTCACACTGGCGCAGCTGCGACTCGAGTCTTCAGAGCATCATCGGCGGGTGATCACTGCAGGAGTGGACTAGTGTAGTGTCATTTGGGCGCATATCTCCCGACAACGGAGACAGACGGCATCTCTCACAGCAGGTGAGGGGACCGGGTGCGACATGAATGGTGATGCTCTGGCTTGGGCAGTGGGTATTTAACACTTGGGGGTCTGACAGGTGTGCACCGATACTGTGACCCGATCCCAAGAAACACTCAAGGGCACTAAAGTCACGGTGATCAGAGGGTATGTTGCAGCTCTAGTCTAGCAGTGGTCCTGCTGCAGGCAGAGATGGAGATGGAGTGACAGTCGCAGCAGAGTGCTAGGAGCGAGCCAGAGTGGAGCGATTGTGTCCTGTCACAAATTAAAGTAAAACCGCTTGAACCGTTAGTCAGGGTCACCAGTCTGGCGCTGTCAGTCTTCAGAGCAGCAGCGAGTTGAGCATCTTCGTCACTTGGGGAGCAGAGGAGTGGAGTGACTGTCAATGAATCAACCCACTACATCTCTCCCAACGGATTCATCTCTCTGCAGGTGATGGGACTCGGAGGGACGAGGTCAGCAGGGTATGAGAAATTATTCTGCCGTGGGCTGGGTTGAAGTTGAGTAGTGTCAAGTGATGCTGATGCTGTGCTGGGTGGTTGGGTTGACACTTGGGGGGCCGGGGGTTCTTCTGCCATGTTTTTGGGGTTGGGGGAGTTCTTGTTCTAACTTCTGCCAGGCAGGACGGTTAAAGGGCAGCCAGGGGGGTTGTTCTGTCACAGGACCATTTGTTAAGGTGCTGTAATAACAATGAACAAGAAATGCATTGCAATGCACTAGCTACGTTAGTCTGTGTCAGCTGACCATGGGGGAATGGCAAGAACAAATTACACACAGTTGCCCTGCCCTTATCCAATCTTCTCCGAGGTGGTGCTGTCTACACAGAGAATGTGCTGTAAATGCCTTCACATTTTAAGCTAAATTCTTACTACCCTAGGTTAAGATGTTAAATAAAAAATAAACTTTCCTTCTGATTGCTAACTTTAATGCTTCATCCGGTACTTTAAAATGTTGAATTGCTCCTTGAAATAACCAGCGCGCCATAATACAAATTGAAACGTGCTTAGTTTTTTTGTATGAGCCACTTGACACCCCCCTTCCCCAACATGGACCATCCAAGTCAGATCTTGTGTGCCCCCCAGCTCGTGCTCTGAACTGGTAGTCCGGTCTTTACTGGGTCCTTATGTAAACCAATCAGGTATGTTATCGATAATATAAAATATAGCCCTGAAGTGGTCAAAATAATGATTTAGTGAGTGTTTTAACAATACAGGGAAGGTAGGGGTGTAAAACATTGGATAGTATTTTTCAAATTAGTACACTACGGTACTGTATTGTAAGGGGGGTCTGGGTGGGTGTGTTTTTTGGGGGTGGTGTAAAATGCTGGATGCCAGGAAAACTTATTTATAGCTTGGTGAGGTGTGGGTGGGTACCATTGCTGGATGCCAGGGTGTGTGGGGAATATATTGTGCCACTGGACAACAGGGGATTTTATTTGTAACTTGTGAGGTGTGGATGGATACCACTGCTGGATGTCAGGGAAGGTGTATGTGTGTAGGGGGGATATCACTACATGCTAGGGATGTTAACTGCTAGTGAGTGAATACCATGCTGGATGCCAGAGAAGATGTGTATGTGTGTGTGTACTGTGTGTTTGGGGGGTGTGGTTGAAACAGAAACATTAAGCAAACACAAAGATAACATTAATAAAATATTTTATTTAGGCTAAAATGTGTGTGCGTGTGTGTTTGTTGAGGTACTGATGAAACGGATGATGCCAAGACAGAACCGAATGTTAATTAAAAAACAAAAACAAAAAAAACTTTCTTTAGGTTACAATATTTAAGCATTTTTGATTTTGCTAATCAAATCAAGGCATGCGCTATTCATTTTCACAACTGATGAGCACTTTCACGTGCAAAACTGCTAATCAATTTTCCGAACTTATTTAAAACCCTGAAAGGCACAGCCAGGAAGTGGTTTGGGGAATACCTGCTCTGGAAGCCTACTGTGAATTCACTTCAAGTGTCATATTCATCTTCATTTAAATGTGGCAGAGGGGATACTGTGTTTTGTGGTTCACTTAAAATTTGGGACAGAGCAAGAGAGATCCCTGCTAGCCCAAAAAGATAAGGCCACAGACTACAGTAATCAAGGTATATAAGACCCTCAACACAGCATTTTGGTGCACACTTTTTCATGAGACATCGTTCCTGACACACCAGAGAAGCCAAGCTGTCCGACTCACACTGAAGACCAAGGCTACAGAAGAACTGAAAACTTTTGCAGAAACTCATTTATTTTCTGGACTTTTGATTTCTCCATTGACAAGGTAGAAATCAGATAGCTGAATTTTACAGTGCGTTTTTGTATGTACATTTCCAGCTTTATTTTTGTTATCCTGTAACCAAATTTCTGAATCTTTTGTTTGTAAGTCTTGTATGATAATTATATAAGTATTTGTAAAAATGCTTGCTTTTAAAACACTGCCTGGAAGAGATTTTATTGTGTGTGTGTGTGTGTGTGTGTGTGTGTGAGAATGTGGAGCGTTTATTAATTCTGTGACGGCCTGTTTAATGCCAAGGTCCCGTCACTACCAACAATTAGGATCCTTGGAAGAGAAATCTAGGGGAAATATATAAGCCTCTGGAGTGGTCTGTAAGTGGGAACTAAGTTGCTGCACAACCCGTGGAAGAAAACACAAATCAGGGATTACGAGGGCAGCCCTGAAGAGCTCATAACACCTGGGTCCCCCCCAGTACAGCTACCCAGATTAGAGAGGAAGCCCTGGGACCTCGTGGCAAGTGTTAAGTTATGAACTCAGCGAGCACTCTAGAACAGGGGTTCTCAAATGGTGAGGCCAGCCTCCCTTGGGAGGCCCCAACTTGTTCCAAGGGAGGCTCAAGCAAGTCTGAAAACTACTGTATTTAAATTTTGAGTTTTATTTATTTTATGTGAAGAGATAAAGCAAATTGAAAGAGAATAGTAAGTGGATTTTATGTATTTATTTACTAATAAGTGACAAGGGAAGGTGAATGAGCGAAGGCTCGTTTCAGGTGTATGTGGGAAGGGTAGGGGTGAATACATTTCAAAAGTTAACTGCAAAAGAATCAAGAAATACACAATGAACAATAGTGCAAATAAATATGAACAACAAGCTAATAATGAGTGGTGGTAATTGATCAATTTTTAGACTGACAGCAGAACAGCCCAAATACAAGGGCTGAGCATAGAAGTGCTAAAAGCAATAGCAGGAAGGAGCAAAGTAATCCCAGAGAAATCGCTTAGGAGCAGGGAAGGACAGGGAGAGGCAAATTATGTAGGAAGGTTATTTCATATACAGAGGAAAAAAAAAGTGGTCTGACCCATGAAGGTAGTGCAACAAGGGGTAACAATGGTTCAAGAATGAAAATAGTGGAGCAAGTAGGCTGGCCTGTGGGATGGTTACAATAAGCTGAATAATAATATTTGTTTATTTTATTTATTTGTTATTCAGATAACACCTTTGAGCACAGGAGCTCTTTTTCCAAGGTTCCACATCACTATAAGACAAATAACTAAATGTGAGCGAAGTATTCAAAGGGGTTTCCGTTTATTCATGGTGTACTGCGCAAATACAGTATGTTATTTTTCTTTGGGGAGGCGCAAGATTATTTCAGTTTTTGGGGGAGGCTCAAAATCTTTTCCATGGATTTGGGGAGGCTCACTGTGACAAAGTCTAAGAACTATTGCTCTAGAAGGACATGTGGAGCGTATTTCTGTTCCCCCCATCACGGATTGCACTTAGTGGTGGGTGCTGTGAGCTAGGTGGGCCCAGCCCCCAGGAATAGGTTCATGACAGTTTCTTCCAAGGTGTCCTTTACTGTGCTTAACAACAGCAGAATGCCAGCTGGGTTCAGCTGTCCCAGAGGTGGCGTCAGTGGTAATGAGTTCATAGAATTAGCCAATGAGAAGAGAGCAAGAGGGTGTGCTGCCTGTAGCCAGCATAGAAGGCATCAGAATTATTTCAAAGCTGTGATGGACAAAAAGGCCCAGATATGAACTATCACAACAGGAATAGTAATGATCTAAAAATACCTACAAAAATAGAGAACAGTAAACAACTGCATCTAAACACTTTGCTTTAAAGTCAAGAAAAAACAAGAAAATTTGGCAAGAGAAGGGATGCAGAGCCATCCTGAGTCAGGTTTTGTAAGGGAGGATGGGTGGGAGGTCAAGCATACTAAAAGACACACTGGAAGAAACAACATTACTACGGTGAGTATTTTTTTCTTTTCACCTCAGGGGTCTTTCAGTATGCCTGACAACAGCAGACTACAAATCAGTGCAGTTGGGAGGCGGGTACAGAATCTGCTTAGGGAAGAGGCTCAGCAGGATCGTTGTGCCAAATCTGGTATCAGACCTGGACGGTACATCAACACAGTAGTGCTTTGTGAAAGTATGCAGAGTCTTCCAGGTGGCTGCTTTGCAGACATCAAGTAGGAGAATATCCCTTGAAGCTGCCACTGTGGCAGAAGTGCCCCTAGTGGAATGGGCCTGAGGGGGCTGTTTGACAGCTTTGCCATAACAGAACTGAATGCAAGAGACTATCCAATAAGAAACAGTCTTCTTGGTGGCTGGTTTTCCCCCTGCCTACTTCACCGTAACTGAGAAAGGACTGAGCATGAAACTCTCTGAACTGCTTGGCACATTCCAGATAGTAGGTCAGGGCTCTTTTCCCATCCAAGCTGTGAAGCTTGCGTTCACCTGGTGCAGATTTTTCTGTGAAACACGCTGGAAGGGTGATAGACTAGTTTAGGCAGAACTCAGAAACCACCTTAGGCAGAAATTTTCTATTTGTTCCAAGTACTACTTTGCCCGTGTGCGCAATGATGTAGTTAGGTTCTGTACACAAGGCCTGCAGTTCTGAAATCCTTCTGGCAGAAGTGATGGCAACTAGGAAGACAGTTTTCCAGGTGACATACTTTAAGTGGGCAGTAACCAAGGGTTCGAAAGAAGGCTCCATTAGCTTGGCAATGCAGAGGTTCAAATACGAGAGAGGGATAGGTTCCCTTATTGGGGGTTGAAGTTGAAGCAGACCTTTGAAAACTTTTTGAAAACAGATTGTGAAATATGAAATAACAGACTTGTGTTTTCCAGTGGAAAGATATGCTGATATGGCTGCTAGGTGCACTTTTAAGGATGCCACCTTGAGGCCTAAGGCCTGTAGGTATACCAGACAGTCCAATAGGATGGGCGGGGTAGCCCTATGAGGGTATATCTGCATCTCTCCTTACACCACGGAGAGAATCTCTTCCATCTGGAAACATGGGTTTTCTTAGTGCTAGGTTTCTTGGCAATATGAAGGATTTTAAGAACTGGCTTAGAATACGGAGTATCAGAGAACCCTAACTCCTCAAATACCAGTTCTGAGGTGAAGGGAGTCTATGATGGGGTATGCTAATCCCATCTGAGGAAGAGTCAGGAGACTGTGGTTGGGTGGTAGGTGAGTGGGTTTCCTGATCGATGGCGTGAGGAGCAGAGAACACAATGGTTGTCTTGCCCCGTCTGGTGCCACCAGTATCATGGTGGATGGCTGATCTCCGAGTTTCATTAAAACTCTGTGGATTAGTGGGAAGGGAGGGAAGACGTGCAGAAACTTCCTCAATCAGTTCAATGTTAGAGCATTTAATGGCAGGGTGCCCAGGGCTGGGGGCCTGCAGCAAAACAGTGGAAGTTGATGGTTGAGGTTGGAGGCGAAGAGGTCTATCTCTGGGGGTGCCTCACCTCCTGAAAACTGTGGCTAGTATTTGTTTGTTCAAAGTCCACTCGTGATGGACTCAGGCTGATGCAACTTAATGCATTTGCTAGAGTACTGTCTTTGCCTGGGAGGTGTATGACCAACAGATTCATGCCCAAACGAATAGGCCACAGACCAAATTTCCATTGTCTCTGTGCAGAGTTTGGTGGACTTTGTGCCACCCTGTGTTTATGCAGAACATGGCAGTGGTATTTGTCTGTTCTGATTTGAACTGCATGATTCTTTAACTGTGGAGCAAAGGCCTTTATAGCCAAGTACACAGTGCTGAGCTTGAGAGTACTTATGTGGCAAGTGGACTCCTTGGGGGTCCATGTGCCATTTATAGACTGATCCTCTACATGGGCTCCCAACCTAGAAGGGAGGCATCCATAATGAGGATTTTGGAAGGAGGAATCTGTGAAAAGAGATTCCTTCCTTGAGGTTTTCTCTTTCTTTCCACCAGATCAAGGCTTGAAGCAGTGTCTTGGTGACCCTTATCAGCTATGAAAGAGAATGTCTTTTTTTGGGACCAGTGAGCCCAGGGGTGAAACTGGATGTCCCTCATATGAAACCTGATGCCTGGGACCACGGGTGTCATGGAGGCCATGTGTCCTAGTAGCCTGAGGAAGTGACTGTCTGGCCTTGGTTGGCCCAGAACAAAGGAGCTCACCAAGGTCAGAATGTTTTGAACTCTGTCCTCTGGAAGGAAGGCCTTCCCTTGCAGGGTGTCGAGTTCTGCCCCAATGAATTTCAGTACTTGAACTGGATCTAGATGAGAATTTTCCTTGTTGATTATGAATCCCAATGGCTGCAGGGTATTCCTTGTGAGGATTAGGGCCTCTCTGAGTTTCTGAGGAGACTTGTCTACCACCCACCAGTCGTCCAAGTATGAGAAGACTGATACTTGCTGCTTCCTTGCATGAGCTGCTACTACTGCCAGGCACTTCGTAAAGACTGGGAGCTGAGGTAAATCCGAATGGCAGGGCTGCAAACTGGTAATGGCCGGATGGCAGCCTGAATCTGAGAAACCTTCTGTGGGACTGCCTTATGGGAATATGAAAGTAGGCATCCTTTAAGTCCAGGGTGGCTTGCCAGTCTCCCTGTTGTAATGAGTGAATTACCAGAGTTAAGGTTACCATTTTGAACTTTGGTTTCAGTAAGTGCCTGTTCAAATACCCCAGGTCGAGGATAGGTTACCACTCCCCGGTTTTCTTCTGTGTCAGGAAGTACCTGCCGTAGAGGCCATTTCCCCACGGGGGAAAGGGACCCTCTGCACCACCTTTGCGGCTGCCAGAACCTTGACCTCTAACTCCAACAACACTTTTTCTATTGGGGTTAGAGATTTTGACAGTTTGGGCTTATGAAGAGAGGGGAACTGTTTGAATTGTAAGGTGAGACCCTGGCCCACCACCTCCAGCACCCATCTGTATGTAGAATTTAGGTGCCATTGGTGGAGGTAGTGGGATAGCCTGCCCCCTACTAGGGGAGAGGCGGCGACCTGAGCGTTGCAGTAAGAACTTGGACTGAGTGGTACGGGCAGGAGATGTGCTGGCTCTTCTCTCACCTCTCCTTCCCCTTCCTCTGAAGTATCCTCTCATAATCTCCCCCAGGGATTACTTTCCTGCACGTCCCTTCCCCAATTCAAAAAACACTACAAAGGTATCTTCTTTACACCCCCAACCTGTAGCCTCAATTAAACCCTCCCTCTTAACCTCGTCCTCCCTCCCTATCAATTTCTGCCAATCCTCTACTCCCTCCTCCACTCACCCTTTACTATTCGCTTTTTCTCTCTTTCCATAGTTTAGTTTAGTTTATAGCACATAAATTCTAGGCTATCCCCATAAGGCATATACTTTAGCTAAAGGTCTAGCCTGGCACACTGCTGGACAGTTTTGTATTATGACTGAATTTTGTATTTATGATTACAGTACGTTATCGCTACCCTTGTCTTTGCTTATAGAGATTGAAACCGATCCAAGCACATATGGACCCTTTGTTAGCAACTGTTATTCCTAAATTGGATTCTCTGTAACTTTTCTGCTGAATTATATTTACTGAAAATGTATTTCCCCGGTTTGCCCCTGAAAAAGGGATATGTTTGTCTCAGTGGGCTCACCCAGTCATCAAAATTCAAATAAATACATAAATCTGAGAAAAATCCATGAGCATAGGCATAAAACAGTAAGCCTTTGGAAAATATCCCCTGCCTGTATTCTGAGGTTTCTGGGGAAGTAGAGGCTTTCTCCTTAGATGCATTGCTCAGACAGGTGGTTTTATATTCCTCCACTTTATTTTTTTACTATGTATTTATGAGCCCTACTTGCCTCCCTTCTCCACTCTCTCTCAGACAGCCTATACTGTAGGCCTCGTCCCCACCGAAATCTGCCCCTAGAGTACATGACTCTGCACCATCTTACCCGCGGTATAACCCCCAGGTAAGGGTGAGGAGGGACCCCCATGCTTACCTCCTCAAACCAGCATACTCGGATTGCGGAATGAGTGCAGCAGAATCTGTTCAGATAAGCCCGGAGACCTCAGCGAGGTGTCGTAGCCTAGAAGAAGCCGAGGTGTTTTTCTGTGTTCCCCAGATGTCGGCGTGCAATGAGGGCCTATGAGCTAGGAGGCATGCTGAGACGTGCCTCCCACTCTGCCGATGTCTTACCCAATGCCTTTACTGCTTCTCCACTTTCCGTACCTTCCATCTGGGCTCCCCCAGATGGCAGTACTGCAGCGGGAGCCTGCAGTTAACCCCCCTGGAGAAGAAGAGCAGCCATTGGGCAGTCTATCCTTCTTCTCCATGGCTGACCCCCGGCGCCCATTGCTCGTTCCCGAACCCAGGACACCGGGATGATGCGAGGTGTGGCGTTCAGTGCTTCAACCCTCAGCGCCACCGGGCTGGCTTCCTCCACCTTTTTCATGTAAGCTTCTGCCCTAGCCCCAAAAAAATAACTGTTCTCACAGGGGAAATCCATAGCCTTGGTTTGAGTATCTTGAGAAAGGCTGGTAGTCCTCAACCAAGCAAAGCATCTCAGGGAAATGGCTTGGGCCATAGCTCCTGAGGCAGTACCACTGTTGTCTACAGCCATATGAAACTGGTATTTGGTAGCTCTAGGGCTGTTTTTACAGTTGCTGCACTGTCTTGTACCATTCTGTCAGGGCCTCACTGAACTATGGCCAGAACAGAATTCCAAAGAGCCTTCTGGTAATTGGCAGCATATGCCACGTATGTGGAAAGGTGAAACAAAAGAGAGGCTGAAGTGCAAGATTTCTTAGCCACAGAGTTCAATTTCTTGATTCTTTTTCTGGGGGCTATGAGGAAAGCGGCACCTTAGCTTTATCATAGGCTGCAGCCTATACTACCCCCTCATGGCTAGGATGTACATCAAGAAACTCAGCATCAAATTTCTCAAGCTGGTATTTCTTTACAACATTCTTATTCACTCCAGGTATGGATGTGGGGCTCTGGAGCAGCCTCATAGTGGCCCTTTTAAGGGATTATGTATAGGCAGTGACATTTCTTAGGAGGAAGACCCATCATTTCCAAAGAGTCATCCTCTTCTTGGTCTGTGGTCTCCTGGATAGTGAGGTACTGGATGTCCACCATGTGTTGAACAAATGTAAAATGGGAAGAAAAATCCTCCTGGCCATTAGCGGAGTTACCAAATTCTTGGTCAGGGGATACCTCAGACTCTATAGGTTCACCCTCTGTTTCATCTTCTCCCCCCTCATCATAGTACAAACCCTGAGACTAATCAGGGACTGAAGTATGAGGCATATTAGGTTCAGAAGGTCCATTAAATAAGTTGTCCATGGTCTGTAAAGTCTGACATATTTGCCAAGCCTTTGCCATTTCTTCAGCAGAGGGTGTATCTTTTTGTGTCACTGGCGCATCCCTTTGCATTTCAGAGGGGGCAGTGATATGTTTTTCCTTTTGTTTCCTTTAGCAGGCACTGTATCAGAAACCTGCTCAACATGTCTTTTCTTGGTTTGGTCACCATTATTATTTTTATCAGACCTATTTTCAGTGGAGTCCTTAGAGGACTTACCTTTAGGTTTATGTTGGAGGAAGACCCCTCTTCATTATTTTATGTGAAGGGGAGGCAGACTGAGATGCCATTATTGAACAGAATTTAGAGCAAAGCTCACAGTTATGTTCTGGATCTAAACACGTTAAACAGAGATTGTGGCGTTCTGCCTTAGCCACTATCTTAAAGAACTATAAACAATTTTTAAATCCTTTTGGTCCAGTTCTCTTCTTATTTATTTATTTAGTTTTTGTTTACTGGGTAGGTGTGGTAGCCAAGAAATGACTATTTTCAAGCACGACCTGGGAGGTTACATGGTCAATATAGCATAACACAAATACAGCGACAAGGCAATCAGCTGAAGACAGTTACATAAATGGATGGTATATACAAAAAACAAATAGTTTCCTTTGGTCTTTCTAACATGCTAATTTGCCAGAAAACTTGAAAAATTATGGTTCCCAATAGAGAAAAGAAAGATATCTTCGAGAACAGCTCTTGCACCAGGTTACTTCATTAGGACTGAAGCCGGCAGGCGCACCAGGACCCCACGGAAATTTTCTAGCTAGCAGTATCCAGCGGGGACCGCCCCCGACATCGGCCCTGCCCCAGATGTCATCCATCATACAAAAGGGGGCGGTCCCCCAGAATCCACTGCTCTCCCGCCAGAGACTCCCGGCCACTAGATAGCATCAGAAGTGGAGACTGAGGATCCGCCTTCAAGAAGGTATTCAGAGCAATGTTACAAACACCTAATCCTAGGTGGTGAGATAACGGAACAACTCTACCTCCAGAGGGGATGGTGGGAGGGAAACTACCTGCTGCAAGAGCTGTTCTCAAAAGATCTACAGTTATGGTAAGTTCTTACGTAACTGTACTACCTTACTTCGAGAAACAGCTCTTGCAGCAGGTTACATCATTAGGACTGATTCCCAAGCAATACCCGGAAATCCCTCGCAGGTGGGAGGAGGCTAGGACCAAAGCCTAGGATAGAAGTCCCTGAAGGACTGCTAGACCAAAACCAGCTCTTTGCCATGATGCATCGTCCAGGCTATACTGCCTGATAAAGGTGTGCACGGTGCTCCAAGTAGCTGCTGCGCAGATGGCACCAAACGAACCGTTCTTCCTTCATAGCCACAAAGGAGGTAGCCACCCCCTTGTGGAATGCCCCTTAACCGAGACTGGTAGGGGTTTGTTACACTTCTGGTAACAGAACGTGATACAATGGATGAGCCATCTGGACAGCAATTGTTTAGAAACTGGAGCTCCCAGCATCCTATGGGCCAAGGAGATGAAAAGCTGATCAGATTTACGGTGGTACCTGGTTCTGGTCAGGTAGTATCTTAGACATCTATGCACATCTAGAGTGTGCAGCAGGGCCTCTCCTCTATTAGAGTATTTAGGAAAATACACTGGCAGGTCGATGTCCTGATTGAGGGTGAGGGCTGAGACCATCTTAGGTAGAAATTTTGGATTTGTCCTTAGGGACACCCTGTCCTGGTGAAAAACCAAATAAGGTTCTTTGCAAATTAGTGCGTGAAGTTCATAAATCCTTCTGGCTGAAGTAACAGCAACTAAAAATAACGTCTTCCATGTCAGGAGACTTAGCTCGCAATCCGCGGCTGGTTCAAAAGGTGGCAGCATAAGCTGCTCCAGGACAAAGGGTAAACCCCATGGAGGAACAGGATCCTTAATCAGAGATCTAAGGTGGAGAACACCTCTCAGGAAGGCTCGTGCGGTGTCCAACTGAGCTATGGACCGTAGGCCTATAGGAGTATGATAGGCCGAGATGGCACAAAGGTGTACTTTAATCGAGGAGTAGGTCAAGCATGCCTGGAAAAGAGATAGAAGGTAGTCTAGAACAGAACCTTCCGGACAATCCATCAGGGAACGCCCTTGTGCTCGAGTCCAGAGGCAAAATCTGCACAATTTCATGGCGTATGTGGCAGGAGTGGGCAGTTTTCTAGCAGCCACTAGAACATCTGCTACCCCTTGCGAGACCCCGCAGCGCATGATAGCTATGTCCCTAGGAGCCAGGCGTGCAGGTTCAGAGAGCGAAGGTCCGGATGGACCAAAGATCCTGCCTCCTGGGACAATAAGTGAGAGCTGATTGGCAGAGGTACTGGAGGTTCCCAGGACAGCTGGTGCAGCAAAGGGAACCAAATCTCTCTGGGCCAAAAGGACGCGATTAGTATCAGCGTCACCTGCTCTCTGCAGAGTTTCAAAAGAACCCTCTGGATCAACAGGAATGGAGGAAATGTGTAGAGGAATCTGCTCGTCCAGGAGAGGGACAACGCGTCTCGCCAGAAAACACCAGACCCTGGATCTAGCGAGCAGAAATTGAGCAGTTTTGCGTTGGATGGGGACGTGAAAAGATCTAACTCTGGTGTGCCCCATCTGTGAAACAGATCCTCTACCACCTCCTGGAGTAGTTCCCATTCGTGGACTCTGGCCTGAGACCGATTCAGACTGTCTGCGATAACGCTATCCACTTCTGGGACATGTACAGCAATAAAGCTTGCGCCGTGTTGCAGAACCCAATCCCACACCCTCATGGCTTCCCTGCAAAGCGGGTAGGAATGGGTACCTCCTTGTTTGTTGAGGTAATACATCACCTCAGTATTGTCTGTTTGCAACAGCAGAGTACCCGGTGGAATCTCTGACTAGAAGGCCTGCAAGGCATAAAGGACTGCTCTCACCTCCAAAATATCTATGTGGAGATGAGCTTCGTGGGACTTCCATGATCCAAGACCTGACCCCGTCGAGGTGTGCTCCCCAACCGAACGCTGAAGCATATGTGGAGAGTGTCACAATCGGAGACGGCTCGATGAAGGGGACTCCCACTGATAAGTGTTGTGGTTCAAGTCACCATTGCCAATCCCGGATGACGGCCTTTGTGATCTGAATTGGCATTTGGTCTTGCTTCTGATCCCATTGTACCTGTAACATCCGCTGGGTCACCCGCATGTGGAGACGGGCTAGAGGCTAGAGGGACTGTTGCAATGGCCGCAGCCATGTGTCTGAGCAGACAAAGGATCAGTCTTGCTGGGATCATCTTCTTTGCCAAGATGTCCCTTATGAGGGATCTGATGTGTTCCGCTCTGTCCTGGGGCAAAAAAGCTTTCCCCTGGCCGATGTCCAGGACTGCACCTATGAACTGCAGTCTCTGCGATGGAACCAGGTGTGACTTCTCATGATTGATGATGATGCCCAATGACCTGAAGAGGGAACCAGTACAGTGGATCGCGGACATCAGTGCCTCACGAGAGGGGGCCGTAGGGAGCCAGTCATCCAGGTATGGGAACACGTAGTGGCCTTGTCTCCTGAAAGCCACAGCTATGACTGCCATGCACTTTGTAAATACCCGAAGACAGTCTGAAGGGGAAGGCTTGGAACTGATAATTGCGACCTAGAAACTTGAGGCGCAAGAATTTCTTGTGCACTCAAGCTATAGGTATGTGCAGGTAAGCATCCTGTATATCCAGAGACACCAAGACAGTGTCCTGCTTGAGCATGGGAATCAAACCGAGAAGGGTCACCATGCGGAAGCGTTTGTAAAGGACCGAAACGTTGAGGTCGTTGAGGTCCAGAATCGGACGAAGGTCCCCTGTCTTTTTGGGCACCGGAAAGAATTGGGAATAGTAACCTGCACCTCTCTGGTTCTGCGGTACGTGCTCTATAGCCTCCTTTCCCAGAAGCGTGAGCATTTCCTGCTGTATAAGCAGTGTGTGCTGATCCGAATAACGGGAAAGCAGGGGAGGTCTTGACGGTGGGTGGTCGAGGAATTCGATAGTGTGTCCTCTCTCGACCAGTTGAAGGACCCACCAGTCGGCAGTTATCGCCTGCCATCCTGAAAGGTGGCGAGCAATGCGACCCCCGACATTTTGTTCCCGTTGACCCAGAGGAAGGGCAAGGGCCAGGAAGGAGTCATGCTGTGGTGGCATTAACCCCTGCAGACTGGGTCGGTTTGATACATCTCTGACCTTGGCCGGGGGGAGGACTTAGGCTGGGCCTTACAGTTAAAGTTGCCCCTTGGCTGCTGGCTGGAATGTGGCTGCTGTTGTTGTTGTTGGCGGCTGCAAAAACGATTCTGGTTTCTATGAAAGGAACCAGATTTGGGTCTGTACATGGCCTGTACATTCCTTACTGCCTTCCTGGCGTCTTGTAATTTGGTTATCACCTTTTTGGAGTCTTCACCAAATAGAACTTTGCCGTTATAGGGAACGTCCAGGATGTTTTTCTGGACGTCTGGGGTAAATCCGGAGATGCGAAGCCATGAGTGTCTCTGGAGACAGACACCTGAGGCTGCTCCCCTTGCTGCGGAGTCCGCTGAATCGTAGGTGGCTCTCAAAACTTGGGTCCCCACGTCTGACCCAGTGTGAAGGAGGTTAAGAAGTTCCTCCTTCTGCTCGCCATCCGGGAAGTGCTTTCACCAGGTCTTGACCCTGTTCTCATAGGGCATTCTGAAACTGAACCAGGTCTGTCAGAAAGTTCAGTGACCTAATGGAGCATGTAGCAGCTGCGTACATGCACCTACCCAGTGAGTCCAAATGCTTGGACTCCTGGTCCAGAGGCTGTATACTCAAATGCTGTGGTCATTGAGACCTAACATGAGAGGCCATAATGACCAGGGAATCAGCTAGGGGTTGTTGCGCCAAGTACAGGCCCTCTGCAGGGGCCCTGTACAGGCAGTCAGCCTTCTTCGGCACCGCGGGGGTGGAGTGTGGACATTTCCACACAGCCTTGGTGACGTCCGCGAAGGTGTCCACCAAGGGTGGCACCACCACGGGCTTAGGGTCCTTCTGCCGAAGATAACAAGCTAGGCGCTGTCGTTCAGGGTCTAGGTCTTCCGTATCCCATCCCATGTTCTCCTGGATGTGCCTCATGATTTTGGAAAAAGAAGGATCATCCGGAGGTAACCAAGGGAGGTCTCGTGGGTCACGTGATGGTATGCTGATTGAAGAAGATGACCTGGAGGTATCTGAGGTGTCAGGTCTAGAGTCGTCCCCCTGCGGAGTGGACCTTCTACGTCTGGGTCGCTTGGGACTAGGGGATCATGAGGGAGATCTTGAAGTGGACCTTCTCCTTTCTTTGAATCTACCCCTAGGAGGTGGAGTAGGCTCCTTGGGGGTCGGTAGTCTTTCTACCGGCCCCTGTGGTGGAGGAGGGGGAGTAGGAGGAGGAGGAGGTTTCACTGGGATCACGTCTTTCTTGATTGTGTCCCACCAAAAAGTAAAGAGGTCTTTAACCTCCTGAATAGTCATACCGGACAACGGTCCCGGAGTCGGGGTTGGTCTGTCGCCGGTATCGTGTGTCGGTTCCAAGGGCGTCGCCGGATCAGGCGAAGGCGCCTGTGGAAGCCCGGCATCCTCGTTGTTGCCTGCCTGGTCATCAGGCAACATCGGATCCTCCTCCATAGAGTCCCGGCGACCGGTATCCACCGGTGATGGAGAGGCAGTTGTTGGCTCTTGAGAATGTCTGGCCAACGTCTGGTCTGTCGGGTGCTTAACTGGTGAAGGGTCGGCAGCCCGTTTAGAGCCCGTTGTCCGCTTAAGGGATGTCAGGTCCTTGGTCTTCCAGGGAGGGGGGGTCTGGTCCCCTAGGTGGCTGGGAGGCCGATCTGGCGTCGGTGTCCTGGCGTCTATCCGAGGAAGCCTGAGTAGTTTTAGAAGAGGACTTGGACCGGTGACGGTCAGAAGACTTCGTGGAAGCCCAGAAGGGCATAGAAAAGGGGTCCAAGATCCTGGAAGTCTTAATCGGATGCAGAGAAGCCGAAGAACCACCTGAAGACTTAACTTTAGCGGGAGGGGGCTGAGAGCGAGCCCTGGAGGGACAGCGGTCTGAGCACATGGAGCCGGAGCTGGTGCGCGAGTCTGAGGCCCGGTTCGGGGATCTGGACCTGGCCCTCTCCTGGTGCTTATGGGACTTAGAGGTAGACTCACCTCTGGAGGCAGGGTCTTTATCCAGGATCTTTAACTTTTCTTCCAAGAGGAACCCCTGAAGTGCCTTCTGGCGGCAGATCTGGGTGCGACAGTTGAACCTCTGGCAAAAAAAGCAGGCATGGGTGTTGTATTCTGGGCCTAAGCACCGCAGGCAGGACAAATGCAGATTCGTAAAAGGTATCTGTTTGCCACAGGCACATTTAGAGGGATGTCCTTCTGAGGAAGGAGTAGGAAATGCCGACATGTATTTAGACAAAGCTGGAAGTTCTATGCGTCGTTTGCTGGAGCAGGACCATGAGGCCGATGCTGGCGAGTTGACGGTGGGAAAAGAACTGGGGATTCTGGGGGACCTCCACCTTTTGTATGATGCCTAACATCGGGGGCAGGGCCAACATCGGGGGTAGTGCCCGCTGGATACTGCTAGCTAGAAAATTTCCATGTGGTCCTGGCGCCTGTTGGCTTCAGTCCTAATGGTGTAACCCGCTGCAAGAGCTATTTCTCGAAGTAAGATCGGTCGGTTCCCTCGTGGAAAAGAGCCGAGATTAAGTTGGTTCCCTGAAAAGAACAAGCATTTGTCAATGCTGAATGTTTGCTTGCTTGCATTGGTAGTGTAGGAGTTAGAAAGCTGCATAATAGGAATGGCAGTGAAGTACTGAACTGAAGCCAACCCCACCACCACCCTCCAGAGACTGACAGGCATTGGGGTGTGCCTTTGGGTCGTCAGGTATAATGGCCACACCATTTCACCACACCCTACCCTGCAGACACCGACAAGTGTCACGGTGTGCCTTGGAGTCTTTGGCCCTTATGCACACCCCATTCCATTAGGAAATACGGTGAGATGGGTGCAGTATAGGAGAATGGGATGAACTTTGGGGCCAGAGAGTCCAAGGCACACCTCAATGCCTCTCACTGGCTGCAGGGTGTGGGTGGGGGGTGGAATGATACGAGCATTACAGCGCAATCCCAAGTCACATCCTGATGCCTGTCAGTCTCTACAGGGTGGGGCGTTATGGTCAGAAACCCTAACGCCTCAGGCGTTCATTGGTATTTTCACTCCAGATTTTCAACATGTTTTTTTTTTAACCCCCGCCATATGAACAGTGGCAATATCAGTTTGTTAGCCGAAAGCTGATTTTGCACAGTGACTACGCCATTTGGCACCTCAGGTGTGAAAACACATTTTGAACAGGATGTGAAAAATAACAACTGTACTGTTCATGGGGAGGTGTAAAAAATGGCAATGTTGAAAATCTGCAGTGAAAATATAAAAAAAACCAAAAACTGGTGAAGTCACGAGCGTGCGTAGAAATTGCGGAACGCACACCCGTAATGCAACTTGTTTTGGGATTTTTTACAGCAGATTGCCAAGACAGGCATTTTGGGACTTCCGCTCATGAACAGTGTCACTGTGATTTTCTTCATCTGTCCCGAACAGTGATTTCCCACAGCGACCACGCATTTCTGCGCTGGAAGTGCGAAAACACATTTCAGCCATGGTGTGAAAAATTACAGCTGTACTGTTCCTAAGGAAGTGTGGAAAAATGGCAGTGGTGAAAATCTGGACTGAAAATATTACAAATTCATGAACTTACGAGGGTGCGTGAAGTGCATGATGCTGCTTTCGTAACACACAATTGTTATGGACTTTTGTCGACAAATTTTCAACATAGCCATTTTAAGACCTCTGCTCATGAACAGTGTCACTGTGATTTTCTGAATCAGTCCCAAACATTGATTTCACACATCAACTGCGCCACTGTGCGCTACATGCACGGAAGAAAAAATTACTCACCTTAGTAATGTTGTTTCTTCTAATGGAGTCTTGCTGTATTCTGACTATTGCAGTTAGGTCCTGCCTTTCAATTGCCCCGGAGAACAAAGAGTTAACTTTTCATGGCCAGCATGGAACGTTCAGCGCGAGCTCGGTTGAAGACCCTATCTGCTGTTTTTTAAACTCCAACCGTTAGATCTTTACCAGCAATACTCACTAGAAGTTCTGTGTGGAAACTGTAAACTCACACTAGCCAACTGGCAACTAAATTTATTAAAAAAGGGTTTTTTGGTTTCAAAGCACAGACTCAAGTCAGGAAACCCAAAAAAAACAAAACAACACACACCCAAAATAAAGGAGGGTGAAAAAGGGGCACCTCTATGGTGCCAACACTGCTCCTGCCCACCCACATCCCAAAAACCAGGTTCTGAGAGGGGAGGCAGGGGGGAGGTCAGAATACAGCAAGACTCCGTTAGAAGAAACAACTTTACTAAGGTGTGTAATTTTTTCTTCAAACAACATGAAGTCTTGCTGTATTCTGACTATTGCAGATTACCAAGCAGTACCTCCATGGAGGAGGAACAGAACCTACTTTGGGAATAGGCTCTGAAGTACTGCTGTGCTAAACTGAGCATCACTCCTAGCCTGGATATCCACATAGTAATGCTTGGTGAATGTATGGACTGTTTTCCAGGTGGCTGCTTGATAAATTTCTAAGATAGGAATATCCCTGGCAGCAGCCAGGGAAGCAGCTGTACCTCTAGTAGAGTGAGCCCTCAGGCCTGGGGTGGGGTTCTACAGTTTTCATAGCAGAATTGTATACAAGAGACAATCCACCTGGCAATAGATTTTTAGTGGCAGGTTTGCCTTACGACCTCCCATATGTGAGGAACAACTGGAGGACTCAAACCTGTGACCTTGAGTGCGCTCTATGTAGTAGCTGAGGGCCCTTTTAACATCCAAGCTGTGCAGCCTCCTCTCTCCAGAGGAGGAATGGTCAGTGAAGAAAACGGGGAGAGACATAGACTGATTAAGGTGGAAATCTGAAACCACCTTGGGTAAAAACTTCCTGTTAGTTCTTAGGACCACTTTATCTCTATGGAAAGAGATGAAATCAGGCTCCACTGACAGGGCTTGCAATTCACTGATACGCCTGGCAGAGGTAATGGCTACCAAAAACAGTTTTCCAAGTCAAGTACTTAAGCTCTGCAGAGGACAAGGGTTGAAAGGGTGGTTGCATAAGCTGAGCAATGCAAACATTAAGGTCCCAAGCAGGAGCAGGGTCCCTAAAGGGGGGATTGGTGTGCAGCAATCCCTTGAAGAACTTACAAAACACAGGATGGGCTGACAGAGGAGAGGACCTGCCTACTGACAAGAAGGCAGAAACAGCTGCCAGATGCACTTTAAGTGTAGCTGGCCTAAGTCAACCGTTGGATGAACCATATAGTCAGGACTGTAGGCAACCCAGCAGATTCTGGAGAAATATGCTTATTAGAGCACTAAATAGTGAACCTTTTCCATTTGGAGTTGTAAGTCTTTCTGGTGGAAGGCTTTCGAGAAGACTTAAGGATCTTCAGAACCCCTTGAGAAAGGTGTAGATCAGCAAACTCTAACTCTTCAAGAGCCATGCCTTGAGATTGAGAGATCTGAGGTTCGGATGCCAAATCCTCCCCTGAGAGGATGTCAACAGGTTGTAATTCCTGGGAAGAGACAGGGGAAGGTGGACTACTAAGGACAGCAACAGTGGGTACCAGGGCTGTCTGGCCCAGAATGGAGCAATCAGAATCACTTTGCATGGTTGAGGCCTGATCTTGACTAACACTTTGAACAGGAGAGGAGGGGAAGCATACAGGAATTTCCTTCCCAATTCAGAATCAGAGCATCCAGGGACTGAGCCCAAGACTGGGGTCTGCAACAAAAGAGAGGAAGTTGGTGATTGTCTGGGGCTGCAAAAACATCTATCTGTGGAGTGCCCCATCTCGAGAAAATCACTTCCAAAACTAGGAGGTCTAGGGTCCATTCGTGATGGCCCTGGGAAATCCTGCTAAGAGCATCTGCTAGGACATTGTCCTTCCCTGGGAGGTGAACTGGTATCAGAGAGGTTTGCAGGGAATAGGCCAGAGACCACAACTTCATTGCTTCTGTGCACAAGGCCGTAGACTGAGTGCCTCCTTGCTTGTTGATGTACCACATTGTGGTGGTATTGTCTGTTCTGATCTGGACCACCTTGTTCTGTACAGATTGGGAAAAGGCTTGCAGTGCCAGAAACACTGCTCTGAGCTCCAAGAGATTGATGTGAAGCAGAGATTCTTGAGGTGACCACAGCCCTTGGGTGGTAAGATCCCCCAAGTGGGCTCCCCAGCCCAGCAGGGAGGCATCTGTGGTGAGTATCACTGAATGAGACTGGTGACAAAGAACTCCCTGTCTCAAATTGTCCTGATCCTGCCACCACTGCAAAGCCTGGATCAGGGTTCGAGTCACTGGGACTAGTTTGGTAAGGGAATCCTTTCTTTGGGACAAGAAGGCTCTTAAGTGGAACTGAATGGCCCTCATCTGGAATCTTGCCCCCTGGACCACTGCTGTAGAGACTGCCATGTGGCCCAGGAGCTGAAGGAAATGCCTTGCTGGTCGAGACACCTGAAGGGTGAATGAAGAGGCCAGTTCTATAAGGGTCCTTGCCCTGTCCAGGGGAAGGAAGGCTCTTGCCCTTATTGTATCCAGCTCTGCCCCTATAAAGATGATGAGCTGTACTGGCTCGAGAACTGACTTTGGAAGGTTGAGGAGGAATCCTAAGGAAGTGAGCACCTGCTGAGCTATCTGCAGATGTGACTTGACTTGGTCTGGAGACTGACCCACTATGAGCCAGTCGTCCAAGTATGGAAAGATGGGAGATCTTTTTTCTCCTTAGGAAAGCAACCACTACTGCCAGACACTTTGTGAACACCTTGGGGCTGATGTTAGGCCAAAGGGCATTGCTCTGAATTGATGGTGGCCTGAGGGCAACTCGAACCTGAGGTACTTTCTGTGGAAGCACCTAATGGGAATGTGAAAATAGGCATCTTTGAGGTCCAGGGAGGCTAGCCAGTTCCCTGGCCTTAGAGAGGGCACAATTATTCCCAGAGTCACCATTTTGAATTTTGGTTTTAAAAGGTGCTTGTTCAAGTATCTGAGATCCAGGATGGGCCGCCATTCTCCTGTTTTTTGGGGGGTTAGAAAGTACCTAGAGTACAATCCTTTGCCCCTGTGTAGGGTAGGAACCCTTTCTATGGCTCTGAGAGCCAGGAGGGAAGAAACCTCTGCCTCTAGGGCAAGGGTCTCAGATGGATTTGCAGGTGGAAACGATCTGGTTCTCATCTTGGAAAATTTTTTGAAGCTGAGAACCAGTCCCTGGCTTACTACTTCCAGGACCCACTTGTCTGATGTCAGAGACTTCCAGTCCTGGGCAAAGTAAGCCAGCCTGCCCCCTCCAGGTATTAGAGAATCGGCCCGGGCAGACCCATCAGGGTGTCTGCTTGACAGGGGCTTCAGGCTGAGGGGTGGAAGCAGGCCTGCTCATTCCCCGTCTGCCTCTCCCTCTGAAGAACCCCCTCTGAGCATAAGCAGAAGAGGAGGCCTGGGCTTGGTAAAAAGGCCTTTGACAGGGCCTGCCCTTGCCCCTGGAATGCTGTCTCTGAGGAATGACTTGCCTTTCTTTGGCCTGAGCACTCCTGTAGGTGGTCCTGTACTCGTCCATCTTTTTCATGTAGTTCTCTGTCTGTTCCCCAAACAGAGAATTACCAATTACAGGGAAATCCATGGCCTTAGCCTGGGTATCCTGTGATAGGCTAGTACATCTGAGCCAAGCCATCCTCCGAAGGGCCACAGATGTAGTCATGACTCTAGATGAAACATCATTGGAGTCCATAGCAGCATGGAATTGCACCTTGGATGCCTCAATCCCATCCACAGCCACCTGCTCCAGCTCCTTGGCAAGCTGGTCAGGGGCCTGTTTAGCCAGAGCCAGTACAGTGTCCCACCTGGACTTCTGGCATCTAGCTGTGTAGGCCATATAGTTAGCCTGCCTGAGTCCCAAAGATGCTGCCATGTACTGCTTCTTTGCCATGGCATCAATCCTCCTGGAGTCCTTATCTGGGGGGTGTGATGCCATGGGAATATTTGCCTTATCACAGGCAGCAGCCTGCACTACCCCAACATGGCTGCATTGCTGGGAAAGGAACTCCGTGTCAGAGCCTGAAAGGGTATACCTCTTGTTCATTCGTTCAGGAGATATGGAATTAGAAGTCTTTAGAATTTTAAATGTCTGTTTCCCAAAAGATTTATGGAGGGGAATAGACAATCTCCTGGCCTCTGAGATGTCCATCATCTCAACAAAATCAGGCTCCTCCTGATCCTCTACTGCCTCTTCCACTGGGAGCTGGAGGGTTTCAGCCACTTTCTTGTACAACATAAAGTGGGAAGGGGACTCAGAAAGCCTAGGAGAAGAAACACCCGAAGGTCTGTCTGGGGAGATGTCCGGGTCAATAGGCACATCCAGACTTTCATAATCACCATCATCATCATTATCCTCATACTCTCCCTCCTCCTCCTCCTCCGGTTCATAAAATTCTTCTAAAGTATAATCCGGAACTGGGGGAACCGACGAACCGAGCCCTGCCAGATGGTGCCGGTTTGGCCGGAACGAAGTTAGAGACTGAACTATCCTTATCGCTTTGGCTATTTCATCAGTGGTCGGAGAAAGAATCAGTGGATCCGAACTGGATGATTTTTCTCTTCTCCTTCTTTCAACTGGAACCGACTCCTCAGAATTGGCTCTCCTTTGGCCCAAAGAAGTTTCACCCTGGTCAGAGGGCACTCCTTCTGGTTCGGTCGGAACCGAACTGGGCTGGCCATCCGGGTCAGCGGACTTCTCGGCCTCCCTTACCCTCAGTCTACCTACTCTCTTATCCAGGGTAGCTTTGGGAAAACTTTTACAAATTTGGCAGTCTGAATCGAGGTGGTCAAACCCCAGACAATAAACACAGGTGGTGTGGGGATCAGCCTTAGCAAAGGCTTCCCCACACACACTACAGTGTTGAAACCAAGTGGGCCCGGTTTTTTTCTTGGGTTTCTTAGACATAGCCAAAACGTACCCTTTTTTTGGCAATCTGCCAGGCAAGACACCTCTATCGGTTCCTGACTGTGTTAGCGGTCTTGGAAAAAAACGTAATTAAATCCATTTTTTTAGAACAGATACGGACTGGTTACCACACTCTAATAAATCCAAAACTTTTTTAAGACCAATCTGATCGGTTCAAACCGAACCGATCCAATATTTACAAGTTCCACACAGAAACTAAATGAAAACCTATCTAGTACTCACGGTACCACAGACAGAGACTTAAACCGACAGGTTCAGTAGCAGAAATTCGGTAGAAACCGAGCGTAAAAACAACACTTTAACCAACTTTTTTGAACCGAGCAAAGGAGAAATCTCCGGAGCGACTGTTCAGGGAGGTGGAGTAAAGAATCTGACGGTTGGAGTTTAAACAGCAGCAGACAGAGGCTTCAACCAGTGCTCACACTGAACATTCCATGCTGGCCATGGAAAGTTAATTCTTTGTTCTCCGGGGCAGTTGAAAGGCAGGACCTAACTGCAATAGTCAGAATACAGAAAGACTTCATGTTGTTTGAAACACATTTTGGGCGAAATGTAAAAAATGACAGCTGTACTGCTCATAAGGAGGTGTGGTAAAACTGCAATGTTGAAAATCTGGAGTGAAAATATTAAAAATTCATTAACTTATGAGCGTGCGTAGGAAAACTGCACCACGCACGTTAGTAAAACAGTAATTGTTGGGAATTTTTTCACCAAATTTTCAACATAGGGTTTTTGGGGGCCTACCTCATGAACTGTGACACTGTTGTTTCATAAATTGGTCCCGAAAGGTGGTTCCGCGCAGTGATCACAAAATCACCTTTAGGGACCGAACAACAAAATGACTGTGCCAGAATTCATGAGATGGGGTCCCAAGAACCTCATGTTGAAAATTAGGTGAAAAAATTCCCAAAAATGCCTGAGATATGCATCAAAGTTGAAAAAACCCTATTTCTTCCATTACACAGCTTACCGGCATTTCCTCAGTTCGCAGTCGGCTTTGAAGAGTGCAGATGTGTTCCCGGTCCACCAAAGATCGTCGCACCAGACTCCAGAGGTAAGTATGGGGTGAGGTGGGGGTGTGGGGAGGCAGGGTGCGCAGAGGGTGGGCACAGGGGGATTCAAGACAGTTAGCAAGGGACCGTTTTTTCTTACAGGGCATTTTTTTTTAAAGTCGATGCGGGACTTTTACCACACTGAGGTGGGCTCCCAGCATGGCTGCTGGAAGGCTGTTTGGGGGGGGGCAATGGAGCCGATGGGGTTGGGCACCCCGTCAGCCATACAGACTGTTGCCACGCTGGGGTGCCCTAGCGTAGCACATGGAAATCTGTTGGGGGGATACAGTGGAACCGACGGGATTAGGTACCCTGTTGGCCTTATAGACTGTTGCTACGCTTGGGGTGGGCTCCCAGCGTAGCACATGGAACTCTGTTGGGGGAGCACAGCAGAGCAGATGGGGATTGGGCACCCTGCCGGCCATATAGTGTGTGTGTGTGTGTGAGGGGGATACACGCCTGGGTGGCCTCGCATACTTGTTGTGGGGATGGAGCTGTCTATGACAGCTGTTTCAGTGCAGTGTCTACACGCTACCGCCGCTGACTGCAGTGTTTTTTTTTTGCTTTCAACTGTACGCCACTGCATCTGAACGGCTGTCACAGACAGCTCCTACGTACATTGGCGCAGTGCGGCCACGCCAGCAAAAGGCAGCAGGGCACTGGAAGTTGGGGAGGCACACCTATGAATTCTCATATGTTGGCACTATGTTTCTTGCACATGCGTGCAAGCACACATAAAAATAAGATAAAAGTAGCAGAGAATGCGGTTCCCGCTGAAAAAGGGAACCACTAATGTTTTAAAACATTTTAAAATAAAGCCGAGGTAATGTTACCACAGACGCGATATTTTACCTCAGAAAAATAGTGGGAACCACAAGTACAGAGAAATTTGTGGTTCCCTGTAACTGAAGGGAACCGCGAATAAAATAATCTTATATAGAAAAACTACTCCTAAAAACACTAAAAGCAGCACAAATAACTTCAAACTAAACACTTCAAAAGAAAACAAACTTTGTCAAGCGAAGTGAGAAGAGAGCACATCGGGGCAGTGTTGCTCAGTCAGCTCCAAAATAATTCTGGTGCCCTCTAGGCTGGCTACAGGCAGCACACCCTCTTGCTCCCTTCTCAATCAGCTAATTTCATAAACTCAATACCACTGACGCCACCTCCAGGGCAGCTGAAGGTAGCTGGCATTCTGCTATTGTCAAGCATACTAAAGCCTGGGTGAGGACAGGACGTTCCTTATCATACTTCCTGTAACAGAACATAATACAATGTGCTAGCCATTTGAACAAGCAATGTTTAGAAACTGGGGTGCCCTCTTTCCCAGGGGTGAACAAAACAAAACATGCAAGGACATTCTGCAGTCCTTCGTACAGTGTGTATAGTACCTGAGTATTCTGTTTACATCTAAGGTATGGAGCAATGCTTCCACAGGCTGGCACGCTCTGGACAGTACACTGGTAGGTGGATGATTTGATCTGAAGTAAATTCAGACACCACCTTTGGCAGAAATTTAGGATTAGTATGCAAAGACACTCTGTCTTTGTGGAAAATCAAATAAGGAGGCTCACACATTATTGCCTGTGGCTCCGAAATCCTTAGAGAGGACGTGATTTCAACTAAAAATAATACTTTTCCAAGAAAGAAAGCATAAGCCACAACTCACAGCTAGCTCAAAAGGAGCCAAAGTGAGCTTTTCCAAAATTAAATTCAGATTCCAAGCTGGATTAGAGTTTGAATGGGAGACTTTATGAGTCAAATGCCTCTCAAGAACGTACGGGCTGCCGGCCCAGTGGCGTGGGGGACTGAGCGCTGCGCTTATCTGCTGGACGCGGTTGGCAACTCCAGGTTTGGGAATGGACGGGTCACTTGGGGGTGTGAGGGACTGAGCATCCCATGGACAGCTCTCCTCCCTCGGGGGCCCCGGCCCACTGCAATACAGCAACCTGAAGATGTCCAGATGGCAATACAGGTCCAGAAGCGTCTGTATCTAGGGCCATGGCTAGACGTGTTAGGGACATATCTGTGGAGGCAGAACTTGCCCACCCACAAACTGCACAATCCAGGCCTTAGGGGAAACCTACAACCAAGGTGGAAAAACCCCTGGCTGTGGAATGAAGTCTGGCCCCTCACAGGTACTGCACCGGTGACTGGGCACCTTGCCACAGTCCAGAAAGCCAGATGTTGGCATGAAGGTAAGTCCCGGAGAAGGTGGGTGATGGGGCTGGGGGGACCGGACAGGAGGAGGTGAGCCACGGGTGATCAGGGGCAAATAATTCATATGGGGAAAAAAAATGAAGGTATAGGTTACCTCCAGTTAAGCAACCGTACAGCCCTCCCCAGGTACATGGAAAGCTGATATAACAGCCAAGTGCATTCTGACTGAGGAATACTGCAGGCCTGAATCTGATAATGATAGCAGGTATTCTAGCACCTGACTGACCAGGCTGGTAAAAGGATCCAGGTTATGTGAAGCGGCCCACAAAGCAAACTGCTTTCATTTCATCTAGTAGGTGTGCCTGGTGGGTGGTTTTCTAGCAGCCACCAAAACATCTGCTACTTTCTGTGATACCACAAAGTGAGCCATGGCTATGTCTTCAGGAGCCATGTGTGCAGATGTAGGGATTTCAGGTCCGAATTGACCTGGGTGTCCTGTTCCTGCGACAGTAGACCCTTGCACACGAACAGAGGCACTGGGAGCTCCACTGCCAGCTGTTGCAGGAGGAGATGCCATATCTCTCAAGGCCATAAGGGAGCCACGAGTATTAGAGTTGCCCCCTCCAGCTCCAGCTTAAGTAGTACTCTCTGAATAAGCAGAAGGGGTGGGATAGCATACAGAAGCCTCCCTTTCCAGGAGAGGGACAATGCATCTCACCAGAAAACTCCAGACCCTGCAGCAAGCAAGCAGAAATGCAACAATTTTGCGTTGTGTGGTGACGCAAAAAGGTCCGACTCTGGACGACCCCATCTTGCAAATAGGTTATCAATCACCAAGGTCAGCAGTTCCCACTTGTGCATCCTGGACTGTGAACTGCTTAGCTTGTCTGTCAAGACAATTTGGACACTTGGAACATGTACTGCTGACAGTTCTAGACTGTATTCCAGAGCACAATACCAAACTCTTTGTTTTCCTGCACAGCGGGTAAGAATGATTCTCCCCTTATTTGTTGATGTAATGCATCAAACTGACTTGTTCCATCTTTAAGTAAATTTTTATATATGTGTGTGTGTGTGTGTGTGTGTGTGTTGTATATATATATATATATATATATATATATATATATATATATATGTGTGTATGTCTTATGCCCCGTATTTTTGTCCCTAGGTTTTCTCCATTCTCCGTGTCTCTGCCATGTGCGCACTGTGGTTCCAAGGCGCCCTCCCTCTACTTACAGCCCACCTGCACTGCCCTCAGACCAGTGGAACTACAGTGGGAGACAGGGACCTGCACAGGAGAGAAGAGCTGCTTTTCGGCTTCTTAATCCTGCTGCCCCCCCCACGACCCTGGCTCGATTCTGAACCTGGGTTGACAGCATGACATAAGGTAAGGTGTCCAGCATGTCAACCTTCAGCGCCACTGGGCCAGCACCATGGTCCATCTTTATTAACAGAGGACGTGGGGACAAATGGTCCTGGAATGCTTGGAGTAGAGATGTCACGATAACACGATATGACAATATATCATGATAATTACCACTGACAATTTGTTGTTGTAAAAAAAAAAAAAAATTGCGATTATTGCGCAGCATGATATACCACAATATCAAGTGATAAAGCACCTCAGCTTGCTTTTACAGCAGCTTGTCTCTTTCCAGGTGCAACCATGATTCTTGATTCCTCGCCATCCTACTATCAAATTTTTAATATTTTTCCTTAAAATTAGAAAAGCAGTTCAGTCCTTGAGACACGGAGTTTTGAGGGCCTGGGCGCCTCACCTGTCGCCATCCCGGTAAACCGGGTTCCGGAACAGACCTGCATCGCTCAAGGGCTGACGCATGAAGGAGGACTGAGCATCCACTGATGGCTCTCCTTCTTTGAGAAGGGGGCACAGTACAAACTGCTGCTTGGTCGCCATCTAGCGGAGACTGGATGACACAGCAGTAACAGCCTTCTGACTGTCTGGGTGCAGTGGCTGAGTATGTGCAACAACTTCACGTCACACACCCACACCGTTGCACATGTGCCTGCATGAGGGACAGGGAAAAGAAATGGGGGAAAGGTATGTGCACCAAAGACTTATTTAATGGTGAACAGGAGCTCTCAGACATCTCCCTACGTTGATCCCCACTGGTGAGACGGGGGTTGGGGACCAGGGCGCCTAGAAGGCTAGAGCTGGTGGGGACCAGGTCCTGACAGTTATATGGGGGGGGGGGGAATTAATTATGCAGATTATCATGATAATCAATATATCTTGATAATGTTTACCCAAATATCGTGATACTAAAAACTTGATATCATGACATCCCTAGCCCATTTAAGACTGCTCTCAGTACCAGAACATTTATATACAAAGCATGCCTCGCCTGGGTCCATGTACCTTGTATATGAAAAGGTCCAGGGTGGGCTCCCTATCTGGATCCTGAGGCATCCATAGTTAGGATCTGATGTGGGTTAGGAATCAAGAATGGGATGACCATTAGCAGATTGCTGCATTCCATTAACCCGCTGAGCACTCCGCACAAGGGAAACGTTACTAAAACCATCTGTTCTAGATTGTGTGTAACCGAACTAGGGATGTCATATCATCAAATTTTTAGTACTCTATCACGATATTTTGGTATAAGATATCACGATATACTGATTATCATGATAATCCACATCATTCCCCCCCTTCCCCATATAGCTGTCTGGATTCAGTTCCCACCAGCTCTAGCCTTCAGGCGTCCTGGTACCTCCAGCCCCAACCAACACCCCGGCTCACCAGTGGGGATCAACATGGGCAGAATGATAAAAGCTCATGTTCGCCTTTAAGTAAATCGACTGGTGCACATACCTTCCCCCCCACTTCTTTTCCCTGTCTCTCAGGCTGGCACATGTGCAACGGTGTGTGATGTGAAGATGTTGCAGGAACTCAGCCCCTGCACCCAGACAGTCAGAAGGCTGTTACTGCTGCATCATCCAGCCTCTGCTAGATGGTAATCAAGCAACGGTCTGTGCTGTCTCCCCTTCCCAAAGAAGGAGAGCCGTCGGTGGATGCTCAGTCCTCCTTCATGCGTCAGCCCTCGAACGACCCAGGTCTATTTCTGAACCTGATTTACCGGCATGGCGACAGGTGAGGCGCCCAGGCCCTCAAAACTTCACGGCAAAGAGACTGGACTGCTTTTCTAGTTTTAAGGAAAAATAGTAAAAATCTGATAGTAGGATGGTGGGGAATCAAGAATCATAGTTGCATCTGGAAAGGAAAAAACTGCCAGAGAAGCAAGTTGAGGTGCTTTGTCACGGTATATTGTGGTATATCGTGCTGCACGATAATCATGATATTGTTTTTTTACAATGTTAAATTTTCAACAGTGGTAATTATCGTGATATATGGTCATATTGTGTTATAGTGACATCCCTAATTCGGACTCTCGGAGTCCACTGTGGGATCTGCATGTGCACCCTGGCCAGTGGCACTGTGACAACTGCTGCTGCCGCAAGGCCCAGAAGGAACAGAAACATTCTTGCTGAGACCCAGTGGCTGTTGGGTACCAACTGCGCTTGTGCAATCAGTCATTCTGACCTGCCCAGCAGCAGAAATGCAGAAACCTGGGCTGTATCCAGGCCTGTCCCTATGTACTGCAGGAGCTGGCAGAGTGTCAGTACAGACTTTGGTATGTTGACCGTCGCCCCCATAGCACTGAACATCTGTATGGTGGCCTGTGACTGATGGATTCACAAAGTTATTTCAAAGTGTCACTGTACTGCTGCCGCTGAGCTGTTGAGCTGCAGTATGGGTGGTCATCACAGAAACCAATGGGTAACTCGGAAGAGCACAAGATGCACTCTTAACAATATAAGAGTGCCTCTTGTGCAGGTAGATTACATGTTCTATTTCGCTGTTTGCATTATGAGGCTCTCTTATGGGGGAAAAGGCTGGAGTTAGACTGCTTCATAAATCTGGGGACCAAAGCGAACCAAACAATTACACACCTATTTCAGTGTTCTGGAAAAAAAAAAAAAAGGGAAACAATCAATTTTTTTCATTTGCTCTGACAAATGCACTAGTCCAAGATGGGCAACGTGGCTACAGAACACAACATTCTACTATCACTTCTTTACTTAAAGTGACCAACAGCATTGCTATGTCACTGGACTCAGAGCAACCCATGGATGCCATCTTTATTGACCTTAACTAAAGCTTTTGATATTGCGAAGTATAACCTCCTGTTAAATAAATGGTACTTCACAGGATTATCAGACAACCCCATCAAGTTGCTAAGGAACTACCTGGCAGAACCCAGATCACTGTCTACAATGCAACAACATCCAGCCCCGGCAAGCTAAACAAGAAGTGCCACAAGGTTCTATCCTTGGACCTTGTGTTCTCCCTCTTTGTACATGACCTCCCCAACATCATCTAAGACTACTTAGTCCATCTCTGTGCAGACAACACTGTCATATATACCAATGCAGACTCCATAAGCCACCTGAATTGTGAACTCCAGACTGCCTTTCACAGACTGAAGCACTGAATGGCCTAGAATATGCTAGTCTGAAATACAAAGAAAAGTTTTGTTACCAGCAACAGTAGATCTTCAAGATGCTCTCCTCCACAGAGCCACACCTTTGGATTTGTAAGCCATCAGTGCCATTTGAAACCTTTGCCTAGCTGGGGAAGCCCAGGCTAAAGAATGTCAGGGCTGATTATATAACATGGGCAGTCCCATACTTCATCAGTTTTTTTCTCCCACCTTCAACTGATGATCGGATCGACTACAGTTCCAAATGGCGTGGTCCTATGGATGGAGATGTCCTCGAAATAGATCTAAAACTATGCTTTTTACCAACAAATCTGCTGTTTACAAAGGGTTACAGGATTTAAGATTAAATCTCTAACTGGTGAAACCAGAGGGATGGCATGACATTCAAATGCCATAAAGTATGGTTAGCTTGACAACTCGTTTTCAAAGGTTACACTAAATAATTAAAGCAACCCTCCAAAACCACGGCCTTCTTTACAGAAATATCCATCCATTGCCTCAGCTATTATACTGGGATGCAGATCTGTCCTAAAATGTGATCACTGCACCCGTCACTGTAATCTTTATATGTAACCCCCGGGGGCACTACCCTTAGGGCTATTACCTCAATGCTCTAACGGAGACAGAGTGAGGGGCCCAGATCCGTTGACGCGCCCCCCACCCAGAGGTCAGGATTACTACTGGAGAGTTTGCCTCGGTCACAGCTCTCTGGGTTACTGCAACCCCCCTTTCGACCCACTAGTGGCTCACACAGGGTTCCAACAATACTTTTTCCACATACACTTATCCCCCGGATGGTATCTCTCAGCTCACTCCGGGGACCCCCTGTAAAGTAAGGTACAGTTATATCACAGTCCCTATGCAGCGGTTCACCAGAGATGCACAGACTAACCAGGGTGTAGTTGCAACACATCAATCTGATTTATTAAAGGGAGGCAAACAACATGGGTAGGGGGAATCAAGGCAATTGGCTTACTTATCTACCTAGGGCACTGTGCACAGGCCTGAACCCAATATTTACTGTCCCAGGGTACCCAAGCCCTAATGGCTAGTCCACCGTGGCAGCTGGTTGGGGCCCTGACACAGATAGCCTTTACAATACTGAACGAGTCAGAATGAGGAGCAAACTCAATTAGCGAGTCAGCAGTACGATGAAGCAACTGGAGACCACTGGTCGCAAACTTAGCAGGGAGCTACCCCGATTCAGTACTCACGACTCCAGCAAGCAACGATGTCTTCACCTCTGGCAGGGCTGAGCCTGAATTTCACCAGCCTTCTCACACATTTATATGGCAAATAACACAGGGGTACCACACCAGGCAGCTGCTTCTAGACCCCACACGAACTTGCAGTAGGACTCGGCAATAAACGGCAACTTCAACCTCCCGGGTGGACCGAGCGCGATTCAGCAGATTCTCCAGTCCTCTCAGGTTGAGCCTGGTAGGTAGCTGGGCTGGCACCAGCCTCCTCCGACTGCACGCTGGCGGATTTAGTCCGACTCGCTAAATGGCAAAAACGGCTGCCTCAGGTCTCTACGCGCTTCGCGAACCTCAATAAGCGCCCAGGGCTCAGAGCTCAGAGCTCTTTCTTCCTTCTCCAGTCTCAACGCATCTCCCCCAACAGCATGAGGCTCCCCTTCCCAATCGTGCGCTACCTGATTCTATTGGCTGGCATACCTGTCAGTAAATCAATTTTGGCCCCTCAGTGGTGCGAAAAAGCGCCATAGCCCATAATGCCTTTCCCACCTTACAAGCAGTTCCTCTATTGGTCAGACAGCTCTCCAGAGTCCCGGGGTACTGACTGGTCCAATTCAGCAATTCTGGACCAAAATGAAGGAGTAAATCGAAACAGTCTTTACTGCAAAGGAAGGCAGGTTAGAACAACTACATTATCATTATTATTTTACGTTATTTCCACCAAACAATCACATCCTCCAGCAGAGCTCCCTCTGCACCACTAGCGATGGCAGAAAGGAGCTATTTTTTCCAGCGTCCCGGGCGGGACTCGGTCATACAACCACACATGCCCCCCCCCATCGCAGTTAATTATGACTGCAACAGGCAGCCCTCAAAGAGACAGCATACGGAGGCTTCAAAAGCGCTCCCTGGCTACCCATTTAAACGGCTTTATGCCGATCACTCACCAGGCATGGAGCATGGAAATGAGCTCCGGGAAACTTTTTAGGAACCCCCATTTATAGGGGGGTTACATATAGAAAAGTAGAACACCTCTCCCTACCTAAAAGGCAGGAATGCCACTTGAGCACACTAACAGATAAATGTGCAAAAAAATGTTCAAAGCCCTGAATATTACACCTCAGCCAGATCCTGACCAAGTCATTTGGTGTTTACCAACTGAGATCATAAGTAAAATAAAAGCTATACCCCCGCCCAACACAAGCCAGTGGCAGCAAGGCCTTTTTGCATGCTGTTTCTGTAACCTGGAATTCTGCCAGATACTGTGAAAAGTACATCCTCACTCCCTTTTTTTTTCTTTTTTAACTCTATGCTTCATGGTATATTAAACACACTTGCAATTCTACATGATAAATACATGTTACTAAACAAGAAGCCTTGTTTCACATTAACTGTATACACTTGTATGATGACTGACTGTAAACTACTATGCAGAATCCTTTGGAACCTTAAGTATGTAATACTGCTGTCACTTATAAATATTGATGCTTATTATTAGTGGCTGCTAATAATACAATAACCAACACCTGAGGGCATCTTCCACACTACTAGCTTACTCGTATGACCTTCTTCACCCCCACCCCCAACCCCATCATACTGTTATTGTTCTTACCCCTGGGACCCTCGTGAAAATTAGGTACTAATCTAAATGAGGCTATCCTGGCGCAGAAACAACAAAATAAAAAATGAATACAAAAATAAAATAAGTTTATCGGCACAATCAAGCACTCTCATAGTCTTACAGCTGTGTCACTGTTTGCATTCTTAAGGTGCCAGTGTTGTTCACTTGTGGCTTGCAGTTCTCGTGCCCTAAACATGCATATCGAAATGCTCATACAGCTGTAACAGAGTTAAACATTGCATTACCTGCACACCAACAAAAATGGCATAATCTATAATATTTAGATTCGGTAAAAAAAAATAAAAAAACCTGCAATACTGACCACACGAGCCCCAAGAACAATTATAAACTACTTGAAGGACATCAACAGAACCTCTGTCTGCTCCCGTCTCCCAGGGACACCTTGTCAATGAGAGGCTGCATCTCTAGAGGTACTGTACCATCTGGGGAAGCAAGGTTCCAGTCAGGAGATAAAAGCTGGCATTATTATTTCAATATTGATAACATGAAGATGCCACACATTACCTTGGGCTGAGGTTTTCCAGAGGCCTGGCCTTTTTTCTCTGAAGTACCATTCTGTTTGGAAGAAGATTTGGCCTCTGATTTGCCTTTTAGTGGAGTCACTTTTGCAACCTAGAGTGAAAATATATATATATTTCTTTATTCTGATAGCTAATACGTTTTCTGAGAGACAGAAACTATGTAACGAGTCACAATGCAAGACTAGAAAAAGTACAGTTACGTAAGTACTTACCGGAGCAGTAGATCTTCGAGAACAGCTCTTGCAGCAGGTTACACCATTAGGACTGAAGCCGGCAGGCGCCAGGACCCCACAGAAATTTTCTAGCTAGCAATCTTCAGCAGGGACTGCCTCCGACGTCGGTCCCGCTCCCGACATCGGGCATTGTACATAAGGAGGCGGTCCCCCTATAACCCTCAGTTCTCCTGCTGGAGACTCCCGGCCGCTAGATGACATCAGGAGGGGAGACCGAGGATCCACCACCAGATGGCAAAAACAAGTAAAAGGCATATCCTATCTGATATGATGGGTGATTGACTCCGACCTACCTCCAGCGGGGATGGTGGGAGGGAAGGTACCTGCTGCAAGAGCTGTTCTCGAAGATCTACTGTTACGGTAAGTACTTACGTAACTGTACTATCTTACTTCGAGATACAGCTCTTGCAGCAGGTTACACCATTAGGACTGATTTGCATGCAGTAGTGCAATCATGCACCATTGGGAGGAGGAAAGGTAAAGACCTTGAGATAACTTGAGCCTAGGGCAGAAGTCCCTGAAGGACAGCTAGACCGAACCCCGCTCTTCGCCTCGATGCAGTGTCCAGACTGTAATGCCTGATAAAGGTACGCACAGAGTTCCAGGTAGCTGCAGCGCAAATAGCTGAGGTGGAGATGTTCTTTAACGCTGCAAAGGAAGTAGCCACCCCTCTTGTGGAATGACCCTTGACAGCACCAGGTAAGGGTTTATTGCACTTCTCATAACAGAAAGTAATGCACTGGATAACCCACCTGGAAAGTGACTGTTTGGAGACAGGAGTCCCTTTCATCCTGTGAGCAAAGGAGATGAAAAGTTGGTCCTACTTTCAGAGCTGTTTGGTTCTGGTCAGGTAGTATCTGAGGCACCTGTGCACATCTAGGGTGTGCAGAAAGGCTTCTCCTCGATTAGAGTACCTTGGAAAATAGACTGGTAGATCGATATCCTGATTGAGGGTGAAAGCTGAGACCACCTTAGGCAAAAACTTTGGGTTTGTCCTTAGGGATACCCTGTCCTGGTGGAAAACCAAATAAGGCTTTTTATACATAACAGCATGCAATTCCGAAATCCTTCTGGCAGAAGTAACTGCAACTAAAAATAACGTTTTCCAAGAGAGAAAACGTAGCTCGCAATCCGCGGCTGGTTCAAAGGGTGCCAGCGTGAGCTGCTCCAGAACAAAAGGCAAGTCCCAAGGAGGGACTGGATCTTTAATGGGGTGCCTAAGGTGGAGGATGCCCCTTAGAAAGGCACGAGTAGTGTCCAGCTGGGCCACCATCCGATGGCCTACGAGGCATGGTAAGCAGAAATGGCACAAAGGTGCACTTTAATTGAGGAGTAAGCCAGTCCAGAGTGGAAGATTCAAAAGTCGAAAAATAGATGAAAATCGTCATAGTTCTTATGGTCGTCGCGCGATAGAAATGGAGACTGAGAGGCTGATACTAGCGAGTTGACGGCGGGAAAAGAACTGAGGATTATGGGGGGACCACCTCCTTATGTACTATGCTCAACGTCGGGGGCGGGACCAACGTCGGAGGCGGTCCCCGCTGAAGACTGCTAGCTAGAAAATTTCCGTGGGGTCCTGGCACCTGCCGGCTTCAGTCCTAATGGTGTAACCTGCTGCAAGAGCTGTATCTCGAAGTAAGATCCAGGTCTCCAGCTGTCAAAGGCAGTCTGTTCAACACCCTTCTTCAAAACTTTACTCATTTGTACACTATGGGTGGCAAAATCAGGTTACTCACCTGTAACAGTAGTTCTAGGAGTGATATATGGTATATATCCACATGTTCTGGCAGTGTCCTTTCCCCTTAAGAGCTGCCGGAAAGTCTTGAAGCTGGCTCCTCCCATTCACCCGAGTAGTAACTCCCCTAGCACCACCCCTGACGCCAGTTTTTGCCCACTGGAAGCAGTATTGTACGCCACTTCCAGGAGAGGTCGGGTGGGACTGTGTGGATGTACACCATATATAGCTCCTGGAACTACTGTTATAGATGAATAATCCGTTCTTACCCACACGTTCTGGTAGACTCCCAGCAGTTCTCCAGGAGGAGGGAGGCAAGGTGCACACCCCCTACTTAGGAAACAAGGATCGGAGAACTGAGGCCACAAAACCAGTATCCCGGCATGATTCAAAGTCAATGTGGTAGTGGGAAATGAAGGTGTGTGCTGACTTCCAGGTAGCAGCCCTGCAGATTTCCTGGATAGGGACATACCTGGAAGCAGCCACTGAGGCAGAGGTGTGATGGGTGGAATGAGCCCTTAGCCCTACGGGAGGCTCCCTATCCGCCAACCTATAGCAGAGGTCAATGCAGGATACAATACACCCGCCAATCGTCCACTTGGCTGCCGGTCTGTCAGGTGCAGCTTCAGCATAGGTGACAAACAGCTGGCGAACCTCTCCCCAAACTCTAGCCATGCACTACTTATAGTAGGCTAGCGCTCACTGCAGGTCCAACTTGTGAAGCCTGTGCTCAGCCTCCAAGGTGTGGCTGGTGAAATACACCGGGAGATTATTCACCGGGTTAAGATGAAAATCAGACACAACCTTTGGGAGGAATTTCGGGTTGGGGCGAATGACAACCTTATACCTGTGGAAGACCAGGTAAGGAGACTCCACCGAGAGCGCCTGGAGCTCACTTATCCTTCTGGCTAACAGGATACCCACCAAGAAGGCAGTCTTCCATGACAGGTGTTACATCTCACACCTGTGCATCGGTTCAAATGGCTTGCCCATGAGCTCTGCCAAAACCAGCAACAGACCCCAACGTGGTGGTGGTTCACGCACTGGAGGGAAAATGTGGTCAAGGCCTTTGGAAAAGCAACAGACCACCTTCTCCTGTGCCATCGACTGCTGACAGGCCCGCGCCTGGTAGGCAGAGATGACTGCCAGGTGCACCTTAAGGGTCATTGACCTAAGGCCAGACTGGGAGAGGGACCAGTGATAGTCAAGGATGCTAACCATGGGACAGGACAGAGGGTCCAGCCCCTTGCCCTGACACCAAACAGAGAATCCCTTCCATTTGAAGACGTAGCATTTCCAGGTCGACTCCTTCCAAGAATCCTCCACAACGTGGAGGACATCTTCGGAGAAACCCAAAGCCTAGAACTCTAGCCGCTCAGGAACCAGGCTGTCAGGTGCAGGGATTGAAGGTCTGGGTGGAGTACCTTCCCCTGATTGATGGAGAGCAGGTTCGGGCATACAGGAAGACATCTCGGGAGCCTGCTGCTGAGGCTGAGGAGACTAGGGTACCAGAACAGGAGTGGCCAGTCCGGAGCCACCAAGATCAACTGTTCCTTGTTGCTCCGCACCTTGAGCAGCACCTTGTGGAACAAGGGAAATGGAGGGAAGGCATAGAGGAGACCCGGACTCCAGGATCTTGAGAAGGCATCCCCCTGCAGCATTCCCTGCTGAGGGGGTCAGGCACAATACAGCCTCAGCTTTGCATTCTCCCTGGAGGCAAACAGATCCACCAGAGGGGTGCCCCATTGGGAGAACAGACTGCGCAATACCTCGAGATGGAGAGACCACTCATAAGACACCTTGCCACCCAGTTGAGAATGTCCGCCAGCTGGCTGGAGACACCAGCCACATGGATGGCCAGGAGATCGGTCTCCAGGCTGTGCACGAGGGTCCAGATGCAGAGAACTTCCCTGTACAGCAGAAGGGAGTGCGTGCCACCCTGCTTGTTAAGGTAGTACATTGTTGTGGTATTTCGTCTGGATCTGAACCACCTGACCCCTAAGATGTGGAGCAAAAGCGGTCAGCACCAGCCAAACCGCCCTGAACTCTAGCAGGTTGATGTAACATAGGGACTCCTGGAGGGTCCAGAGCCCGTGGACTTGTGTTCCCCAGCCCATGAGAGAGAGGCGTCGATCATCAGGATGATTATCAGCTCCGGACAGACAAACGGAATAACCTCCTGCAGATGTTCTGGGACTAACAAGCGCTGAAGTGTGTCCCACATCTGCTGGGTCAGTGACCAGCTGGTGGAAGTGACCCCTGGGCTGAGACCACTGGCTGGCCAGCTCCCACTGCAGGAAGCGCATTCTCCAGTGAGCCCACTGGACCTCGCTGGTGCAGGCCCCCATGTATCCCAATAGCCGCAGGAGGTCCCATGAAGGGCACAACTGCCCAACCCAAAATGATAGGGCAAAAGAGGTAAGGACCTCCGCCCTACGCATAAGGAACTGTGCCCTGGCTCTGCAAGAGTCGAGAGCTCTGCCCCGATGAAGTGAATCACCTACAAGGGCATGAGTTCCGATTGGGCCTCGTTGACCAGGAGGATATGAGACACACAGGTCTGGAGGGCCAGGTCCCTGGACCGCTCCACCTTCTGCCTCAAGGGACCCACGATGAGCCAGTCATCCAGGCAGAGGTATACTCAGACTCCTAGGTGCTTCAGATGGGCAGCCACCACTGCTACGCATTTAAAGAAGACCCTGAGGGCCGAGGACAGGCCGGAAGGCATGGCCTGGAACTCGTAGATAGTTCTCTTTGCTTGAAAGTGGAGCAGGAAACAGGAGCCACTACCTCCTTTCACAAAAGTTGGGCAATGCTGTCCAACACCATGTCCTCCCATGGGGCGCAGGCTGGGCTGGGTGGGTAAGCTTCAAATTCCAGAGGTAGACCCTGGCTGACCACTTTGAGAACCCACCTGTCAGTGGTAACAGTGGACCAGGCAGAAAGGAAGTGGCAGAGCTGGCCCCCCATGGGAGGACCCAGGGGGCTCAGGATGGGAAGGTATTCCCCCGTCCCATCACTGGGCAGGCTTGGAAGCAGAGGAGGGCCCAGCTGAGGGACCAGCCATCCAGGCGACTGAGGTCACGGACTTGGGCCGTGAGCGCCAGGCCTGTTGCTTAACAGCCTGGGGATGAGCAGGACTGGCCGAAGGGAACGAGACCGACCAAAAGGACTTCTTCTTAGAAGGTTTGGAGCCCTTAGAGTCCTTCTGGGCAGAAGTCACCGAATCCCAGGTGGTGCTGGACTTTTCAATCCTGGTGAGGTGTCCCTCCACCCCGGGCCTGGACAGGTTAGGTCCCCAAGAAGGGCACATTTGTCAACTTGTGATGCGTATCCTGTGTAAGCTTAGAGATAGGCAGCCAAGCCTTGCGGCGCACGGGGACTGCCCTGGCCATGCACTGGGCGCAAGAGTCCCTAAGGTCCATGGCCATTTAGAACGGTTGGTCCCAGACTTGCTTGATGGTGGTCTGCAGGTCAGCGGGGAGGTGGGGAAGCACCTCATCCAGGGACCCCCAAGAGGGCATGTGAGAAATGGGCCATCAGGAGAGCTGAGCTCACCTGCTAAAGCCAAGCGAAGAGGCAGCATACACTTTTTTGCCATATGGTCCAACTTCTTGGGACTCTTTGTCGGGAGGTTTGTCCACATCCCCGATATTGCCTATGCGCTGGTAAACAGTTGTCTATGAGCCCCTCAGCCAAGGGATGCTCCATGAATCCAGACAGGGATCCGGTAGAGACTGCACACTTGCGGGCAATCTGGGCTGATGGCACAGGACAAGATGCTGCCACAGCTCCAGCGTAGGACCAGGAAGGCCTCCATAGGCCCCCCCCCGCTTTTGGATGGGCTCCAACTTGAGACTCATCAACTCAGAGATCAAACGGAACAGGCCCATGAAGGAGGTGGGACCCTGATCTGTTAGCAAATCCCTCAATGACTTCATGTACAGGGAGCGGGAGTGGAGGGAGGACCCCTCATATTCCGAGGCATCATGGAAAAGTGGTTGCTCGCCTGAGTCCCCACTCACCCAGCAAGGCATCCTTAGTCCGGGTGCTGGTAGTTGGCTGTTTGAGTAGTGATTCCACCATTATCGGTGGAGAGGCTGGTGGGGCAGAGCTGGGACCGAATGAACCAGCTCCTGCCAGGCTGGGGTCTGCTGCGGTTCTGACAGTGGCACCCAAGAAAGGGCCGGGAAGTCAGGATCAGCTTAGTCCGAATCAGCCAGAACTGCTGCCACATGAGATCCTTTTAGCACTGACACATCCTCACTCGAGGAATAGCGGCGGTGCTGCTTGCCCATGTGCCAGGGGTATCGTGAATGACGTGGGCTGCCCAAGTCCGGGCTTCTGGAGCGACACTGAGACCAGACCTCTTGGGGGACCAGAGAAAACCGGGCCCTCTCCAGGCCCTGGAGCTCTGGAGTGGGGGTCGGCAAAACAGTGGACTGTCCCTCCCCCCCAAGAAGGTCAGAACCAGAGTTCTGGACAAGGAGGTATCAACCTCCTCAGTGTCGACTGGGTCGAGAAAAATCTTGGCCAACAGGGACACACCGGAACCAGCGGCCAAATCTGAAGCACCAGCCGATGTCAAGTGTTCCAGTGAAGTGTGGGAATCAGGGGTCTGGGAATGCTCCCGAGCCCATGAACATCGACGAGACCACTTCTTGGTCTCTTCCTCCTTGTCCTTTCCCGATTTCTTGGACTTAGTGCCCTTAGGACCCTGTCCAACGCTGGGCAGAGACTGGCACAAGCCTTTGAATGCTCCTGTAAAGGAAGCACCTAAAGAACGTGGCAAAAAGGGTGAAGCCAAGGAGGTCTACACAATGGCCTGGGCTGCAGCCTCCTCAAATGACGCAAGTTGCTTGGTGGACACCACAGCCATAGAGACCACCCTATGAGCATCTTTAGAATGAATGGATGGATCCCTGTCATCCGGACAGCCAAGGAGTAAGAGGGCTTGGCGATCCTCAAGAGTTGCCGGTAAAATCGCCCGGCAATGCATGCAGGCCTGGATATCGTGCTCGTGGCCCAGGCAGTACATGCACGAGGAGTGCAGATCCGATTGTGACATTAACTGTCTGCAACCCATTTTCTGAAACCCCGGGGCAGACTTTGCGTCACCCATGGGGCGGTGAGAAGTAAATTGAAGACAAAAAAAAAAAAAAAAAAGCGCGATTTTAATTTGGAAAAATAGCAAAGGGCCTCAGAATACGTCAGAGTGATAAGGAGGGAACCTGCTTCTTCCAGTGGAAAGGAAGAATTGGTGTCATGGGGCAGTGCTAGGGGAGTTACCACCCGGGTGGGAGGGTGGAAGGAGCCAGCTTTAAGACTTTGTAGCAGCTCTTAAAGGGAAAGGACACTGCCAGAACATGTGGATCAGTACATCATATCCATGTCCCTAGAAGAAACATTTACAGTGGTAGCAGGGGTTACACTGGAATATTTTTACTTATATTGGGCCCATATCCCATGTGAGGCTAGCGCACCTGTTAGTTTCAGAATTTTTTTTTCAACATTCGTAAACTAAATAACCATCACTCACAATGACCAGAGAAGTGTCTTAGTTTTAAGAATAATAATTACACAACATCACGGACAGCACAGAAGACATGACAGTAACAGTCTGCCTGCCAGATGAGGGTTTATAAATCATACAGGAGTTAGTGTTTCCTTGTCTTCCTTCCCTTAGTCTGTGGAACCTCTAATTACTGTTCAGACACAATATTGCGCTCCCAAGCACATACTGCAGCATATATATTACAGTTCTCAACTCCTCCTCTCCTAATTCTGACCGGAGAAGCTCTCATTTTGTTTTACTTCCTTTCATGGTTTCAAACCAGACACATTGAGCAAGCATGTTAACATCCCCACCAACCTGGACATGCACTTGTGCCCTTATTCATCATCTTATTAGGTGTACTTGAGAGTACCCTATAGTATGAAATTTAGTGTAACGCTGCTGCCCTCCCCAAAAGCCTCACATTTATGGATTTATTTAGAATTTTTGGCCAGGAAAAGCAGACTGAGCCAAAGCTCATTTCCAGATGCAGCCTGGAAGAAAAGGGCATGTATTACAAATTAAAGAAGTATAATAAGGCAAAATCAATCATTGGGTAATGCAGAAACAACAAGCATTTGTCAATGTCAAATGTTGCTTGATGTCATGAGCAATGGAAGTGCAGGAGTCAGACAGATGCAGTATAGGAATGGCAGTGAAGTACTGAACTGACACCAACTCCACCCGCACACTGAAGAGATGGACAGGCATTGGGGTGTGCCTTTGGGTTTTCACCCATAACAGTCATGACATTTCACCTCACCCTACACTGCAGACACAAGTGTTGAGGTGTGCTTTGGAGTGTTTGGGCTTTACACTCACCTCATTCCATAAGGAAATATGCTGAAATGGATGCAGTATTGGAGAATGTGGTGAACTCTGGGGCCAAAGGGTCCAAGGCGCACCTCGATGTCTGCCACTGGCTGCAGGGTGGGGGTGGAATGGCATGAGCATTACTGTCGACAATCCCAAATCACACCTGTGACACCTGTCACTCCCTGCAAGGTAGGGCATTATGGTCGAAAACCCTAACACCCTGGGCGTTTCTTGGTATTTTTACTCCAAGTTTTCAACATAGGCTTTTTGTGACCCCACCACATGAACAATTACACTATCAGTTTGTTAGCCAAAAGGTGATTTTGCACAGCGACTGCACCACAGGTGCAAAAACACATTTTGAACAGGATGTGAAAAATGACACCTGTACTGTTCATGAATTGGTGTAAAAATGGCAATGTTGAAAATCTGGAGTGAAAATATAAAATACTGGCGAAGTCACAAGTGTCCGTAGAAACTGCACACCCATAATGTAATTAGTTTGTGGCTACTTTACAGCAGTTTTTCAACATAGGCAATTTGGGACCTCCACTCATGAACACTGTCACTGTGATTTTCTTAATCTGTCTTGAACACTGATTTCACACAGTGACCACGCCATTCTGCGCTGGAAGCGTGAAACACATTTCGGTCAGGGTGTGAAAAATGACAGCTGTACTGTTCATAAGGAGGTGTGGAAAAATGCCAATGTTGAAAATATGGACTGAAAATATTATGAATTCGTGAACTTACAAGGGTGCGTGGAAAATGCACAATGCACACTCATAGCACTGTAATTTTACAGTCATTTGTCACCAAATTTTCAACATAGCCAGTTTAAGACCTCTGCTCATAAACAGTGTCATTGTGATTTTCTTAATCTGTCCCAAACATTGATTTTGTACACCGACCGCGCCATTGTGTGCTACATGTGTGAAAACACATTTTGGGCAAGATGTGAAAAATGACAACTGTACTGTTCATAAGGAAGTGTGGTAAAATGGCAATGTTGAAAATGTAGAGTGAAAATATTAAAACAGCTCGAAGTTATGAGCATGCGTAAGAATTGAGCAACGCACACTTGTAAAACAAGTCATTTTTGTGAATTATTTCACCAAATTTTAAACAGAGGGGTTTTGGGGGCCTACCTCATGAACAATGTTACTGTGATTTTCTTAATCTGTCCCAAACACTGATTTCACACACCGACCGCACCATTGTGCGCTATATGTGTGAAAACACATTTCAGGCAAGATGTGAAAAATGACAGCTGTACTGTTCGTAAGAAGGTGTGGTAAAATGGCAATATTGAAAATCTGGAGTAAAAATATTAAAAATGCTCAAAGCTACAAGCGTGCATAGGAACCGCGCAACGCATGCTTGTAAAACAGTCAACACAGGGTTTTTGGGGGCCTACCTCATGAACTGTGACACAGTTATTTTGTTAATAGGTCCCGAAAGGTGGTTCCGTGCAGTGACCGAGAAATCACCTTTCGGAACTGAATAACAAAATGACTGTGTCTCAATTATAGTAAGATACTCAAGAACCCCATGTTAAATCTGGTGAAAATATTCCCAAAAATGGCTGCGATATGCACCAAAGTTGAAACAAACAAAAAAAAACATTTCTGCCATTATACAGCTTACCGGAATTTCTTCAGTTTGTGGTCGGCTTTGAAGAGTGCAGACGTGTTCCCAGCCACCGAAGATCGTCGCTGGACTCCAGAGGTAAGTGTGGGGTGGGGTGGGGTGTGAGGATGTGGGAGTCGCAGAGGGTGGGCATGGGTTGGGGAGGGGGCAAGAGAATCAGAGGGAACTTTTTCTTCTAGGTCTTTTTTTTTTTTTTAACACAGGCGACAGGGACTTTGCCAAGCTGGGGTGGGCTCCCAGTGTGGCGCCAGGCAACTTGTTTTGGGGGAGGGCAGTGGAACTGACTGGGGACTGGGCATTCCGTTGACAAAGAGACTTTTGTCATACTGTGGTGGGCTCCCAGCGTGGCAGATGGAAGTTTGTTTTTTGGGGGGCAGTGGAGCAGACAGGGGATTGGTGGCCACACAGTGTGCTGGGGGGTGCATGAGCCGAGGGGGAGATTAGGCCCCCTCGGTAAACATAACAAATGGGGGAGACATTATGCTGAAAGATTGGGCTACCTGGGGAAATGAACTGGGGAGGGATCATGCCGACGGGGATTGGGCACCCGTTGGCTTTTTTTATTTATTGAAATGTTTCACCAGGAAGGCACACTGAACGGCAGTCGGCAGCTTTCTGTCAGTTTCCTGGGGACTGTGAGAGGCCGACAGAGAAGCCGTCACCATAGGGACACCATGCAATCAGCTGTTTTCGTAGCTTGTAATGCACACAAAAAAAACAGGTTACTAACCTGTAACAGTAGCTCTAGGAGTGGTATATGAGCTGACTCCTCCCACCCATCCGGATGGTATATACCTCAGCTCCGTCCCATGCCGCCAGATCTTAGCCCACTGGAAGCTAGGTTGTGTGCATCCACAGCCGGGAAGATCGTGTGGGTCCGTGTGGATGAACAACACATACCACTCCTAGAACTACTGTTACAGGTGAGAAACCTGTTTTTCTAGAAGCATGGATATGTTGTTCATCCACACTTTTTGGCAGACTCCTAGCAGTTCTCCAGGAGGAGGGAGGCAAGGAGCACACCCCCTACTTAGGGAACAGAGACTGGAGAACTGAGGCCCCAAAACCAGCATCCCGGCGTGACTCAAGGTCGATGTGGTAATGAAGGTGTTAGCTGACTTCTGGGTAGCAGCCTGGCAGATTTTCTGGATAGGGATGTCCCTGAAAGCAGCCACTGATGCTCCTTTCTTTGCCAACTCGTAGCCCAGACCTATGCATCATGTAATTCACCTTGCAATGGTCCACTTTGCTGCAGATCTGCCAGAAGCAGCTTCTGCGTAGGTGACAAACAGTTGGTGAACCTCTCCCCAAATTTCCACCATCCTCTCCTTATAGTAGGAGAGGGCACGTCTCAGGTCCAGAGTATAGAGCTGGTACTCGACCTCCAAGGTATAGTTAGGGTACTATACCAGCAGAGTTAACACCTGGTTAAGATGAAACTCAGATACCACCTCCAGAAGGAATTTCAGGTGGGGGCATAAGACAAGCTTGTCCCTGCGGAAGACCAGATAAGGGGAGCCCATCGAAAGCACCTGGAACTCCCCTGTCTTTCTGGCAGACGTGACAGCCACCAGGAAGGCCGTCTTCCACGACAAGTGTGACAAGCCACACTTGTGCATTGGCTCGAATAGCTTGCCCATCAGCTTTGCCAGTACCAGCAGTAGATCCCACGGAGGTGGAGGTTCACGCACCGGAGGGGATATGTGATCTAGGCCTTTGAAAAAGCGCCCGACCACTGCCTTCTGTGCCACCGTCAGCTGACCGGCCTGTGCCCGGTAAGCAGAGATGGCTGCCAGGTGCACCCTAAGGGTCCATGACTGAAGACCCCATTTGGACAGAGACCAAAGGAAGTCGAGAATGTCAGCCACTGGACAGGACAGAGGGTCCAGGCCCTTGCCGACACCAAATGGAAAACCTTTTCCATTTGAAGGCGTAACATTTCCGGGTCAATTCCTTTCTGGATGCCTCCACCATGATGTAGATATCTTTGGAAAGATCCAAAGCCTGGAACTCTAGCCACTCAGGTACTAGGCAGTGAGGTGCAGGGATTGACGGTCTGGATGGAATACCTTCCCCTGACTGAGTGATATCAGGTCCGGGCATGTGCAAGTCTGCTCTGGTAGCCAGTGGCTGAGGCTGAGGAGATCTGGATACCAGAACTGGAGCGGCCAGTCTGGGGCTACCAGAATCACCTTCCCCTTGTCCCTCTTCACCTTGAGGAGCACCTTGTGGATCAAGGGAAATGGGGAGAAGGCGTAGAGGAGGCCTGGGGTCCACAGCCTCGAGAAGGCATCCCCCTGCAGCGAGCCCTGCTGGGGGGGGGGGGGGCTGGCACGAAACAGCCACAGCTTGGTGTTTTCCCTGGAGGCAAACAGGTCCACCTTCAGTGTGCCCCAATGGGAGAACAGACTATAAGCTACCTCTGGATGGAGAGATCACTCGTGGGATGTCAGGCCTAAGCAGCTGAGAGCATCTGCCAGATGGTTTGAGGCTCCTGCCACATGGATGGCTAGGAGACCTGCCTCCAGTCAGCTCACGAGGGTCCAGATGCAGAGTGCCTCCTTGCACAGCAGACAGGAGTGTATGCCACCCTGTCTGTTGAGGTAGTACATGGTCGTGGTATTGTCCACCTGGACTTGAACCACTTGACCCTGGAGCTGAGGAGCGAAAGCTGACAGTACCAGTCTGACAGCTCTGCGCTCCAACAGGTTGATGTGGCATCGGGACTCCTCAGGGGTCCAGAGCCCATGGTTCCTTTTGTCCCACATGTGGGCTCCACAGCCCATGAGAGAGGCATCATTCATGCAACTGGTCTGGGGCAGTCCACCACTGGAGAGCGTCCCACATCTTCTGGGTTACAGTGATCAGCTGGTCGACGTGACTGTGGCGCTGAGTCCACTGGGCGGCCAGCTCCCATTGGAGGGAGTGCATGTGCAACCGGGCCCAATGGACCACTGAGGTGCACACCACCATGTAACCCAGAAGGCGCAGAAAGTCCCAGGCAGGGTGCAACTGCCCAACCAGAAATGATTGGGCAAAGGAGGAATGAACCTCTGCCCTGTCAGCCGGGAGACCAGCTCTGGCTTGACAAGAGTTGAGCTCTGCCCCGATAAAGCCCATCACCTGAGAAGGCACGAGTTCCAACTTGGTCTCGTCGATCAAGAGGCCAAGATGGGAGCAGGTCTGGAGGACCAGGTCCCTGAACCTCTCCACCTCCTGTTGGGTGGAACCTGCTAGGAGCCAATTGTCGAGGTAGGATAAACCCAGGCCCCAAGATGGGCGCCACCACTGCAAATGCATGTGGTGAAGACCCGTGGGGCCGACAGGCCGAACGGCATGGCTCGAAACTTGTACAGGGTCCCTTCGACCCTGAAGGGGAGGAAATGCTGATGGGACAGATGGATTGGGACGTGAAAGAACACGTCCTGTAGATCGAGTGAACGGAACCATGTTTTACTCCAAGGATGGTATGATCTGGGACAGAGTGACCATCCAAAAGGTGCGTGACCTGAGATATTGATTCAGGTCATGCAGATCTAGAATGGGGCACCGGCCCCCAGTCTGCTTGGGCACCAGGAAGTACCTGGAAATAAAGCCCGGGTCTGCTGGAGTATCCACCACTGGAGCTACTGCCTCCTTGAAGAGGAGCTCAGCAATGTCATCTCGGAGAGCTGACTGTGTCTGAGTGGATACTCTTGCCACCCGAGGGGCATGGGCTCAGCTTGGGGGGTACTGCTCGAATTCCAGAGGCAGTCACCAACCGACTACTTCGAGAACCTACCTGTCTGAAGTGACAATGGACCAGGCAGAAAGGATGTGGCGGAGCCGGACCTCCACGGGAGGACCCAGAGCTGGGGTGATGGGAGAGGGGTTGACAGCCCCCACCCTGTCACTGAGCAGGCTTGGAGGAGGAGGAGGCTCCAGGACCTGAACCTCGGCCTCCTTTATGGGCCTGTTGGGGTCCAGGCTTGGGCCGGGGGCACCAATTCTGAGCCAGCTGCTGCTGTCCACCTTGAAAGGAGGACTGCTGAACCACAGGGGAAGAGTGCCAAAAAGGCTTCTTCTTTTTCTTCTGTTGGTTCTTGCCTAAAGAACCCTTGGCAGAAGTGGCATCCAAGGTGGCACTGGACTGCTCAATGCGCTGAAGGTGACCAGCCACTCCTGGGCCGAACAAATCAGTCCCTAGGAAGGGCACATCAACTAGTTTGTGCTGGGTAGCCGCTAGAAAGGAGGAGAGCCTCAGCCAAGCCCTGCGACGAGAGGCAACCGCAGCAGCCATCGAGAGGGCACAAGAATCCCCAATGTCCAGGGCCATCTGAAGTTGCTGTTTGGCAACAGCGCGGCCCTGATCCCAGACCTGCATGACCGTGGTCTGCCTGTCCGCAGGGAGATGTGGGAGGACTTCATCCAGCGACCCTAAAAGGTCGTGAGAGATGTGTGCCATGATGATGGCCAAACTTGCCTGATGAAAGCCCAAGGAGGAAGCCGCACAGACCTTCCTCGCTGAATGGTCCAAAAGGTTGGACTCTATCAGGAGGTCAGTCAATGTCAGCAGAACTGCCAGTACGCCTGAACACAGAGGCAGTCACCAGGCTTTCGGTCGAAGGGTGCTCTGTGAACCCCGCAAGGGACCCCATGGGCACCGCACACTTGCGGGCCACGCAGGCAGACGGGGCTGTACAGGAGGCAGGATGCTGCCAGAATTCTAAGGCCGGGCCAACAATAGTCTCAGCCAAAGGAAAGGCCTCCATCAGGGTATCTCCTCTCTTAAGGATGTCGTAAGAGGGTATGTCGTCTATTTCTGGATGGGCTCCAGGGGCACCCTATAGATTCAGAGATGAGGCGAAGAATCCCTTGGAAAGACAAGGGACCTTCCTCCGTCTCTAAGCCAATGGTTGAATCATTATCCCCTGGATGAGAATGCAAGCCAGTGACGTCCAAATCCGAGTGTAACGGATGACCACCCAGGTCACCTTCGACCCACCGAGGACAGTCTGGGGTGACCGTGACTGACAACCGCCGGGGAAGCCCGGTGTCTGGTCTATCTTCTTTGGAAGGAGCCCCTCCCACAGGCTGTTTGGGCGGTGGTTTACCACAATTGGTGGAAAAACTGTTTGGGGCTGAGCTGGTGGTTTTGCCGGCTCCGAGGGCTGAGGAACCAATTTAATCAGCTCCAAGGAGTCGGCTTTGGCCTAGGAGGCGAAAGCCAGGTAATGGTCGGTGTGGAAGCTGGAGTTGGCTTGTGCCCAGTCAAAATTGTCTGCTGCCACATGAGGTCCTCATAGCACTGATGGAGTTTCTGCCGGAGCCTCTCCTCATCCGAGGAGGACGAGGGCGACCGATGGCGTCACCGCTTCTTAGAGCATTTGTGGCTCTTCCTCAGCCTGTCGGTCAAGGGGGTCAGAGACCTCGATCGAGATTGGATGGGCCGACTTGGTCGCTCGGGAGACACCAGCGGGACCGGTGATTTCCCGGAATCAATGACTAATTTGTCGGTGGGAGTCCCAGCAGGCCAGATTAAGCCATATGGAAAAGACCAGAATAGGGGTTGATTGAGGATTAGATGGGCAGATCGGGGTGAAGTGGGTGGATTGATTGATCATGATTTCGACATTGTCGAAAAGCCAGTGCCAAAGAAGTGATCTCGACCCAGGTCGAGACCGCTTGCTCCCGGGATCGAGATCTCTCCTGCTCCCAAGAGCATCTCTGTCAAGATGAAGATGATCCTGGGTTCTTCTCCTGCTAACAGGATCAAAGGAGTGCGAGCCTGCAGGTGCCTCTCCCATGGTCGGGAGAGTCTGGCACAACTCTCGGAAGGAACCCGAGAAGGTGGAGCTCTGGTTTAGCGGAACGAAGAAGCTCTGAGAAGTCTCTGCAGCACAAGCCACTTCCTCCTCGAACGCTTCCATGCATTCCAACTGCTCGGCGGATCCCGCAGCCGCGGAAACCGCCCACCCAGCCTCCTCGGATTTTACAGGAGGGTTCCTCTTCTATGGCCTCCCCAGTTTCAAGCATGTGAGATGGCTGTCGAGGACGTTGGGATGAAAGGCGAGACACATATTGCATTTTGAAGTGTCACAGTTGACACCGAGGCAACAGACGCATGCAGTGTGGGGATCGGTGCACAACATTTTCTGGCCACAAGGGCACTGACCAAATCTGGGGGAAGACTTGTCTTCCATAATTGAAGCAGCGAACTTGCAAACACTAACGCAAAAAATGTGAATTTTCAGAATAACCGAAGGTTTGAAATGCAGGGCCTACACGATGCATGAGCACGAGGGAGGCAGCCTGAATCTTCCAGCAGAAAAGAAGATCTGACATCATGGGGTGGAGCCGAGGTATGTACCACCTGGGTGGGTGGGAGAAGCCAGCTTGACGACATCCGGTGAGATTTAAAGCGGAAAGGGACATGCCAAAGAGTGTAGATGAACAACATATCCACGCTCCTAGAACAGCTGATTGCATGGTGACGTGGCTGAATTTCTTTATGCATTGTGGCATGCTCCTTAACTGCTGACGCAATGTGTTTCATGCACGTGTGCAAGCAACACAAAAATCAGGCAATATATAGATATACAACAATTTTTTTGAAATTTAAGTTTATTATTTTCCACAAAAGAAAGAAAAAAAAAATACACCATACCATAGTATTAGGAAACCAGTCAGTAAACAAGACAACAAATCACCCCCCCCCCAGTCAGCTATACATAGGCAAATAACAAACCTAATAGTTTCAAAAAGATAACGTAAAACATGATTATCCATAACGGAACCCAAAAAAAAAAGGACCAAATCCACTCCCCCACCTCTCACCCCCCAGGTGCACCCGACAAAGCATAGCTAGCAACTTTCAGAGTCTGGATATCACATTTTAGGCTACCATCTTAGCTGGCTATGTTAATAGGTCAACAATACAGTAAGAGACTGGGTTATATCACTTTCAACTCATACATTAGGATGACATTCATTATATAAACATAAAGTGAGGGTCCGGGATCAGATCACAAACTTAATCTCCTGGTAGGTAAAAGGACTGAAGCTTACCCCATCTTTTGTAGAATAGATCCCTCACGCTGCTTATAGCTGGCAATCAAACTTTCGGACTGGAGGTGCGACATCAATTCTTTAAACCAGTCCATAAAGGATAGTACTAATTGGTCTTTCCAGTGTCTTAACACCAATTTTTTGACTGCCATCGAAATCAAAGTCATATGGTACCTGAAAACCACAGAGTCCATGATCTGAAAAATCCCCGTACACAGATACCTGGAGAGAAAAACCGCTCCAGACCCAGAAGGGGATCTAGGCTATCAATAATAGCGGACCTGGCAGGGCCACTTGGGCACTCCCAGAAAATATGAATCAGGTTACCCTCGTCCCAAGACAACGAAAACACCGTGAGAAGAGATCATCTTATGCTGAAATAGCTTGACTGGAGTGTAGTATAAGTTATTGACAATATATACTGCACTAACGAAACCTATCCTGAGGTGTGGTATTTGTGCAAGTTAGGCCATAGGGTTCTCCAGGATGGCACCTCCTCAGGAAGAAGGCAGCGTCCAAAGCAAGGGACCAGCTACCTCCTCCTTCAGATTGAAAGTCAGTAGATAAGAATAGATCTGGGAGATGGAATGGGTTGAGTTGCCAGTCTAATGATATTAAAGAAAAGGGGTGTACCATAGATGGTTTTAAATACCAGACCAAACTTGTTACAGACCAAATAGCGGAGTTGGAACACTTTAAAAGTCTCCGTGACTTGGTATACCAAATTTGGCGAGGATATCGCCTGATGTGAGAAGAGAGGTTGAGTTATACAACTGTTCTACCCTGGAGTCTTTGAGTTGTGACAACCAAGTTACTCCTACCTTCGAATTACCAATAACAAGATTAGGATTGGAGATAATTGGTTGTCCTAAATCCGTTTGATTAGAATCCGGAAGAACTTAAGACATTGGGCCCACACTTTAAGAGAGACCGCCACGTATTGTAGAAATCAAGCGTGAAAATGCACTCGGAGTAAGGTAGGGTAAAGGTAGCTATGTCAAATTTAAGTTCAGAAAGAAAGATGCGATTCTAAATGAAGCCATACCGGGAGGGATTTTCAGGTCTTGCCATAAACCACTGTCCCAACTTGGATAGATGGCCGCCCAATAATAGAGCTGAAAGTTGGGAAGTCTTTGACCTCCTTGTCTTTAGGGAGCGAAATGGAACCATAAGAGCAGCGTACCCTTTCCCTTTCAGATGAAGGTAGAAAACATACTATGGAGCCGTTGAAAAAGAAAGGAAAGCCAGAGATTGGTGAGGTTCAATGGGTAAAAATCCGGGAAGAACGTTCATTTAATAATATTGATTCTGCAATCAAGGAAATAGGAAGAGATGCCCAGCGTTGCAGATCCTGACTACCGAGTCTCTAATCTTAATTAGGGTTTAATTTCTTGAGCAGAGATGGGTCAGTGGAAAAGTGGATCCCAAGGTATTTAAGGGAACTGGAAGTCCATCTCATTCCAAAGGGTAGGAAGTAGCTCTTGAAAACATAATTATTTAAAGGGAAAATCTCGCACTTTGATGTGTTTAATTTGTAGCCAGAAAAGGAACTAAAATGTCGAATAATATCTAGAGCTGCATCTAACGATGCGACCGGATCAGACAAATGTAACAGAACATCATCTGCATACGAAGAAAGAACTAGCTCCCTCCCTAAGATCTTAACCCCGTTCACCCGAGGCGAGGATTTGAGCTGAATCAACAAGGCTCCAAATACAAATTAAACAACAAAGGAGAGGCAGCCCTGTCTCGTGCCCATGAAGAAGAGATTAAGAGGACAGAACTCCGTTGCAATAGATTTTAGCAGAGGGACACTTATATAGTACCTGGATCATGTTTAGGAAAGGAGATGGGAGCCCATTTCTTCCAGAACACGCCCATAGAAAGGACCAGTCGACCGGTCAAATGCTTTTCAGCATCTAAAGAGACCAGAACAAGTGGTTCTGAAGCTGACCGAGTACTGTGAAATATGGGACAGTGTCCTTAGATGATCTGCAGCAGATCTCCAGAAACAAAACCTGCTTGTTCAGGGCTCAGAAGGTCCACCCAGATCCTTCTAATCCTTTTGACAAAAGGATTTTAGCCAGTATTTTAATATCTAAGCAATTCTGTAAGGAGATAGAGGCGGTAGCTAGCTGAGTCTGAGGCTCTTTGTCTGGTTTAGGAATTAGAACTATGGTGGCCTCAAACAAGGTCGGATCGAGCTCTGAAGCTACCTGAAAGTAATTATATAATTTAAGCAGAATAGGGTCAAGTCCTTAGAAAACTTTGTAGAAATTCTGAGAAAACCATCTGGACCGGTGATTTGTCTGGGGTAAGGGAAGCAATAGCGCTCTGGATCTCCTCAACTGAAATGGAGCCACTAGATGTGTCTGTTGGGATTCCGGTATGTGTAGGAAGCGCCACTCTACTTAAGTAACCTTTAAGGCTACCTACAGAGTGAGATGTTGGGGGGCTATAAGATGGAATAATATTCCCGAAAAGCCCAAGCAATCTCTGGGTGAGAAACCCTCGATCCAGATGAGGAAACCAGAGGGATAATCCTCGAACTCTCCAATGCTCTGAGACGTAAAGCCAGAAGTTTCCCAGATTTCTCACGAGATCTAACTATTTCACCTGGTTTTGACCAGATAATATTCAATCTTATCTTTCAAAAGATCCGAATACTCATTTTGACTGAAAGCAGTTCCTTAAGATCTGACACCGAAGAGGATAGTGAGTACTTACCTTCCAGATCTCTAATCTTACCCACTAATTCTAGCGCCTTGGCTGACCGTGCCTTCTTCCGTAGGGAAGCCATCTGAATAAAGACCCCCTAAGATAACACTTTAACACCCCCCATACCATGTCCACCCTAGGGGTAGAGTCCAGATTGTCTGCCAGAAACTGAGATATTTTTGAACTAATCTCCGAAACATAATGTCGGTCCTTCAATAGTTGGGTATTTAATCTCCACATAGAGTCTCGGGCAAAATCATGTCTGATAGACAAAGCTTATCCAAACCAAAAGCATGGTCTGACACAACTATCGGCTCTATACCGAGAGAGAGAGATCATCGGAGAGAGAGACACTCACTAAAATCATATCCAGTCTAGATTTAGTGCCATGTGACTGCGATTGAAAGGAAAGGACCTAAAAGAAGGTTGTAACACGCCACGGGTCACTGAGACCTAACAACGAGACTAACTCACAGAGGGCTTTCTGCACTGAGGAAGGCCTTTCTATCTTGGGATCCCTGTCCAAAACGGAGGGAAAGGTACGCCCAGTCCCCGCCCAGCACATATTGAGTCGGCAAAAGGCAGCCAGCTTGTCTGTCAACCTCATAAAAAGTCTGGATCACCACCCACCGTCCATACAACAACCCAGTACCACATGTTCTCCATTTAAGTTACCCTTTACTAAGATGAATCTCCTTCCGGTCTGGAGCAGGTCGAGTCCTTAATGAACAAAACATGTCTTTTAATTAAGATAGCTACCCCTCTACTAAAGTGAGAATTCCCAGCAAGATAGACTTGAGAGAATCCAGAACGAGAGAGGAGATTTGCTTCCTCCCGGCCCAAGTGAGTTTCTTGCAAGAAAAGGATATCTATACCTAGTAAGGAGCAGTGATTAAAAATCTGCAGCCTTTTACCACGATCCCTGAGCCCTCTCACATTCCAGGACGCTATACAAACTGTATTCATAGCCATTTCAAATAGAACTTACAATAGCCTGGTACCCAGATAACATAGATCCAACCACTAGTAGCAGGGTGCACCTCCCCAATCCCTAATCCCACACCCCAATCTAATACTCCCTCCCCCCCGTACAAAAAAACCCCGAACTTCTACATAGCTGACAGGAAACAACAAACCAGGACCCCCCCAGTGCCCACCCCCACCCACCACCAAAGTTCCGCAACAACCAGGCAAGAACCCCCACGAACCGAGTGACGAGCCCAACATCTGTAGTCAGAGGGAGAGACACCAATCCTCCTCAAAGCCCACCCCTCAATCCCCAAAACTATATACAAAGAGGCCCCAAAATCCACAACCCTTATCCAGTCCTCATACCGGGTTACGAGCCCCTCGGGTCCCCATGCGAATCCCACCACTCCCAGGGCCAAAACCCAATGTGCATGGGCCATAAAATCCAACATCTCGCAGGGCAGGGATTAGCCACCCCCCAACCGCACAGCTCGCGATCCCACATCCAGCTCGCCAGCTTGCCCAATTCCCTCCCCCTCAGCCCCCCAGAGCCCATTCACGCTGCCCACAGAAGCAAAGACCCAAATAAAGACATCACATAGGAAGGGGGAAAGGAAACCAAAATCCAGAAAAGAAAAGGGGTAGTCCTGCAAGTAGGCCTACACCGCCTCTTCAGCCAGTGGCCCTCCCAGAGAAACCATCTAATCCAGTCCAATCCCCCCGAATCTTCCCGCTGTACATGATTGATTAGTCCACTTATCCACGATGGCATATTTCCAGTTCGGGGATCAAACCACCACTAACGCCAGCCCAGGGGCAAAGGAGGAACACGGAAGCCTCAATATGGTTGCTGTTTCAGGGACCTTAAAAGCGGCCGGACCCGCCCAGCCTTAACCTCCCCGGAAGTTCCCCGGAAACCGCGACCCTAACCGGAGTTCCCAATTCAGAGGCAGGCCCAGCAGCAAGGGAAGGCCCAGAATCCACGCTCTGACCAGGGCCTAGCTCAAAACCACCCCACCTCGCGTATTTCGACGCCGACCCCCTTCAAAGGACCCCCGGAGACGTCGGAGTACCAGACCAGACAGCGGGAGGACAGCCAGACCACATCATCCAAGGTAAACAACAGGAGGGGCGGGAGGGCACAGGACAGAAACAGAGGGACAGGGGGAGACAGCAATCTCATCACCAACAGGGCAGAACGACCATACAAGCCACAAAGAGGACACACTAAGCAGACAGTAAATAAAATTCAAAGGGTCCACAGTAATTATTCAGCCAGAACCCTTAAAAAGCTCAGGCAGTCTGTCAGTCAGATCCATGCGAGCCGCTTCAGGAGTGTCAAAGCTCGTGGCCATATTCCCAACAGTTACTTTGAGGGTGGCAGGGTAAACCATTCTAAAAGGTATTGCAGCTGCGATAAGTTTTTGCACGATATGGTGGTAGGCTGCCCTCTTTGCACGAATCTCTTTGGGAAGGTCCTGAGTGATCCGGATCTTTGAAACGCCCCACAAAATCTCCTTAAGGTCTCGAGATTTCTGAAGAACATGTTGCCTGTCCAAATAACTCAAAAATTTTATAATAATCAGGCGAGGGGGGGATCCAGCTGTAGGACGAGGTCGCAACGAGCGGTGGGCCCTTTCAAGGTGATAGGAGGCTCCGATAGGTGATGGGCCCACCACCTTCAACAAGAACCTTTGCAGAAAAGCCATGAGGTCTGGGCCTTCCTCTAGCTCTGGGAGGCCCATTATTAACAAATTATTACGGCGACTGCACCTTCAAGGTCCTCAGATTTAGCTTGAAGCCTCTTCACATGTTGCTTAAGCCCAGCTATTTCCTCCTCGGCCCTAGTTCTCCAGTTCTCTACCGAGGCGACCCTAGCTTCAACATCCGAGACCTTCCTGGCAACATCAGAGAGATCACCACGTAGGGATTTAATTTCGCCTGTCAGACCCATCAGGAGATCCTTCACGGAGCCAAGCTCTTGAAGAAATCTGTCTTCTGTTAGAGGTGCAGGCTGCCCCATTTTCTCACTGCTACGGTCCGGCCTAGTTGGGGCCTGGTTCCTCTGCTTCTTTGCAGCCTTCTCAGGAGATGCAGGAGGGGTATGTTTAGTTAAGGCCTGCTTCGGATCCACTTCCATCGCGATCCAGCAAGGGCTGAAAGATCTCAAATTGAGTTACTTAATCGATCAGCAGACGTTGTTAGATTAGATTTTGGGCAATTTCTAAAAGCCGCACAGATATTTTAGAAGAAAATAGGCGGCCAGAAGGGGGAGCTCAGGATATCAGCTGCTGCTCAGATGAATGCCATCACGTGACTCCATAGATATACAACATGTGAAGAACATTTATGCATCAAGTGCCACAGGTGCAAAAATGTACAACAGGCATTTTAGCAGCAGTGTAAAAACCAGGCCAGATCACTCGGATAACAGCTCTCAGAAAGATTTCATTGCATGAGACAAAAATTTGATTCCGTATGAAATATAGAATGATGTGTGCTTTGTGTATTTAAAAATCTCTTTAGTAGTAATAAATGTGTGTTCTAAGTCAAAATTAAAGCGTGGCAGTATAAGTGATGCAGTGCAAATACATTTTTATTACTTTTTTGACCCTCGTTTTTTATTCCCGTTCCCCCATCCCTCCCACTACACCACTGACTGAGCCTGCAGCAGATGGACAGGAAAATGGTGTGTGTGTGTGTCAGCGGCTGCCATCACAGCTGAGGGTTGGGGGGAGGGGGGTGCAAATGCTAAGCATCCCAAGCTCTGCTTCCCTGATAGCAGACTGCCTCACCACTGCAATGCACCAACCTTTAAACTGGGGACACACCTGAAAGGATAAGGGCCTATACAGGGGTGATAGCCTAACGAGAACCACTGTCCTCAATGGGCAGTTTAAATGTTACTTTTTTTTTTTTGGAGATTCTATTTTCTCCCCTCCTGGCTCCGGATCTTGCCACTCCTTCAGACATCCTAGGTTCCCTGTACCCCCTCCAACCTCTCCGGGTGCCCTTCCGCCTAATATCGCAGCCTACCTCGAGGTAGCTCGGCATTACCCTTTTGCCGAGTGGGTCCCTCTCCTCCAAGGGGGAAGGCACTGGTGGGGGTGGCCCAGCACACTATTTTTTCCCTTTTTCGGCCTCTGGTGCTGCTGAGGCGAGGGCTGACCCTGCAAGAACTCTTCAGACGTGTCTTGAACCGGATGCCGTCCTCTGGCCAAACCAGAGTGCTTTTTTCCCCCATGTTCTGGTGTTTCTGTCCCTCCTGTGCCACTACCTGCAGTGTCCCTGGTCTCCACCGGGGGCCACTATTGGAGCGGGGCGTCCCACCCATCCCACCCCAGGAGAGGAGAGCAGTCCTCCAGACGCTCGATCCTCTCCTTCCCCTGCCAGCCCCGCACCCAGAGTCCATTCCCGAACCCGGGTCGCCAGCGTAGTTCGAGGTGTGGCGTCCAGCCTCAGCCCTCAGCGCCACCGGGCCGCTAAATGTTAATTTGATGAACATTTATACTAGCCAAAGAGGGTGGTGGAAGAAGATCAGGGTGGCAGGATCTGTGCCCCCCCCCAAGAAGGTCGAAGTAGAGAGTAAGAAGAATCCCTGAGGAGTGGAAGCCTCTGAGATGCAAATGAATACAGGAAAGTACAGTTACGTAAGAACTTATTGTAACAGTAGATCTTCGAAAGTAGCTCTTGCAGCAGACACCACCATTAGGACTAAAGATGGCAAGCAACAGGACCCCACGGAAAACTTCTAGCTAGCAGTCATTAGCGAGACCACCACCTGACGCTGGCCTGCCATTCTGCCTATAGTATAAAAGGGGCGGTCCCCCAACCCAACCTAAGTTCTCCCGCCAGAGACCCCAGCAAGCACAGTGATTGGAGAACCGAGGAGGTTCCTCTAAACTGAGGAAACAAGTTAGAAATGTTGGAGAAGCAGTCACCGGGGGGAGGAGGGAGGGAAAGCAGCGCCTGCTACAAGAGCTACTCTCGACTATCTACTGTTATGGTAAGTTCTTATGTAACTGTACCATCTCACCTTGAGGGGGCTCTTGCAGCAGGCAACACCATTAGGACTGAGTCCCAAGCAGTGCAAGGACTGACCCCGGCTAGCTGGGAGGAGGCAGAAGTCAGCGTAAGACTCTCAAGACAGGAGGCCATGCAGGACTGCAAGTCCAAAGCCTGCCCTACGCCTAAAGGCAGTGTCTAGACTGTAATGCCCAATGAAAGTGTGGATAGGACTCCAAGTGGCAGCTGCACAGATATCAACAGCAGACACATTCCTGAGGGAAGCGAAGAAAGCAGTCATACCACTGGTAGAATGGCCTTTGATGGGTCCTGGTAAAGGCTTGTCATACTTGTAGTAACAATAAACAATGCAACTGGCTAACCTTTTAGACAAACACTGCTTCGAAACAGGAGTCCCTTCTCTGTTAGGGGCAAAGGAAACAAACAGCTGATCAGACTTTCTAATGGCATGGGTGGGGTCTAAATAGTAGCAAGGCACTGGGTGGACATTCAGAGTATAAAGTAAGGCCTCCCCTTGATTTGAATATTCTGGAAAATAGACAGGCAGGTGGATGTCTGGATTCAGTGTAAACTAGACATCACCTTAGGCAGAAAAGTACAGTTACGTAAGAACTTACTGTAACAGTAGATCTTCGAGAACAGCTCTTGCAGCAAGTTACACCATTAGGACTGTAGCCGGCAGGCGTCAGGACCCCACGGAAAAATTCTAGCTAGCTATCTTCAGCGGGGACGCCCGGCGTCGGTCCGTCCCGGACGCCAGGCGTGGTACATAAGGGGGCGGTCCCGCGAGAGCCCCAGATTCCGCCGAGACTCCCAGTCCAGGATGACATCAGAATGGGAGACCGAGGATCCATCGTCAGAAGATAATAAGGAAGAAAATCCCTAAAAGAAAGACTAAGCCATGCCTCCCTCAAGGGAAGGGAGGCGGGAAGGTACCTGCTGCAAGAGCTGTTCTCGAAGATCTACTGTTACGGTAAGTCTCCACGTAACTGTACTATCTTACTTCGAGACACAGCTCTTGCAGCAGGTTACACCATTAGGACTGATTCCCAAGCAGTAACGCTGCCAGAAATTCTGGGAGGAGGAAAATAGGAAGTACATTCCAGGTCCTGAACCTAGGACAGGAGACCCTGTAGCACCACCAGGCCGAAACCGGCTCTTCGCCAAGAGGCGATGTCCAGGCTATAATGCCTGCTAAAGGTATGCACAGAGCTCCAAGTGGCTGCAGCACATATAGCAGAGGTGGAGACGTTTCTGAGTGCTGCAAAGGGGTGCCACACCCCTAGTAGAATGACCCTGGACTGTTCCCGGGAGGGGCTTTTGTTTGATATCATAACAGTATGAAATACACTGGACAAGCCAGCGAGACAGGGACTGTTTGGATACAGATTGGCCCATCATCCTCTCAGAGAAGGAAACGAAAAGTTGCTCAGAACTACGAAAAGGTTTAGTTCTGTTGAGGTAATACCTCAGGCTGCGGTGAACATCCAGGGTGTGGAGCAGAGCCTCTCCTCTATTCGAGTAACTCGGGAAGTAGACTGGTAGGTCAATGTCCTGATTTAGAGTGAGTGAAGAGACCACCTTAGGCAAAAATTTAGGGTTCGTCCTCAGGGATACCCTATCCCGGTGGAAAACTAAATAAGGCTCTTTGCACGTGAGAGCATGAAGCTCAGAAATTCTTCTCGCTGAAGTAACAGCAACCAAAAATAACGTTTTCCACGACAGAAAACGTAGCTCGCAATCCGCGGCATGTTCGAAGGGGGGGGGAGCGTGAGCTGTTCCAGGACAAAGAGCAAATCCCATGGAGGCACAGGGTCCCTAACTGGAGGCCTAAGGTGTAACACCCCTCTCAGAAATTCCCGAGAAGCGTCTAATTGAGCCACTGTACGATGTCCCACCGGAAGGTGGTAGGCAGAAATGGCACAAAGGTGCACCTTGATAGAGGAGTAGGCTAGACCCGAATGAAAGAGGGAGAGCAGGTAGTCCAACACCACTCCCACTGGACAACCTAAAGGGGAAAAACCGCGTCCTCGCAACCATAAACAAAAACGGCGCCATTTCATGGTGTATGTCGCATGCGTTGCCGGCTTTCTGGCTGCAGAAAGAACTTCTGCAACCTCTTGCGAGACCCCGTGACGCAAGATGGCTATGTCTCTAGGAGTCATGTGTGCAGGTTCAGTGAGCGTAAGTCCGGGTGGATTAGTGAACCTTTCTCCTGAGACAGGAGATGGGAGCTGAACGGCAACGGGAGCAGGGGTTCCCGGGATAGCTGCATCAGCAAAGGGAACCAGATCTGTCTGGGCCAGAACGGAGCCACCAGGATCATGGTTGCGTGCTCCCTGCGCAGTTTGAGAAGAACTCTCTGGATCAACGGGAAAGGAGGGAAAGCGTAGAGGAATCTGTTCGCCCAGGAGAGGGACAACACGTCTCGCCAGAAAACACCAGGCCCTGGATCTAGCGAGCAAAAATTGGGCAGTTTTGCGTTGGATGGGGATGCGAACAAGTCTAGTTCTGGAGTTCCCATCGAAAACAGATCCTCTGCTACCTCCTGAAGAAGTTCCCACTGTGGACTCTGGCCTGGGAGGCGACTCAGACCGCCTGCAATCGTGTTGTCCACCCCGGAACATGCACAGTGATCAGATTCTGCGCCGTGTCCGATTACCCAATCCCACACCCTCATGGCCTCCCTGCAAAGGGGGTAAGAGTGTGCGCCTCCTTGTTTGTTGAGGTAATACATCACCGCCGTGTTGTCTGTCTGAAGCAGAAGAGTACACGGTGGGATTACTGACTGAAAGGCCTGCAGGGCATAGAGAACCGCCCTCATCTCTAGGACGTTGATATGGAGATGAGCTTCCATCGGGGTCCACGTACCCTGGGACTTTACCCCGTCCAGGTGTGCCCCCCACCCTAGACCTGAGGCGTCTGTGGTGAGGGTTACCTCCGGGGATGGCGCTACGAACGGGACGCCCATGGAGAGCGACCCTGGGACTAGCCACCACTGCCAGGCTCGAATCACGGTGTTCGTGATCCTGACCGGATGCTGCAAGTGGTCTTGCCTTTGGTCCCATTGCACTTTGAGCATCCACTGAGTTACCCGCATGTGGAGCCTTGCGAAAGGGACGGTAGGAATGGCCGCAGCCATGTGTCCGAGAAAGCGAAAGACCGACCTGGCAGAGACGGTCTTGTTCGACGATAACTCCCTGATGAGGGATCTGATGCATTCTGCTCTGTTGTCTGGAAGAAAAGCTCTTCCCTGAACAGTGTCCAGTACTGCACCTATAAACTGCAGTTTCTGCGACGGTACCAGGAGAGACTTCTCGTAGTTTATTAGGATGCCCAGAGATCGGAACAGGTCCTGGGTGCTCTGGACCGCAAGTAACAACGCCTCTCTGGAGGCGGCCATGAGAAGCCAATCGTCCAGGTACAGGAACACATAATGGCCCTGTCTCCTCAGAGACGCTGCCACGACTGCCATGCACTTGGTAAAGACCCTTGGTGCGGATGACAGTCCGAATGGAAGGGCTTGGAATTGAAGGTGGTGGTCGAGGAACTCGAAGCGCAGGAACCTCTTGTGCGCCTGAGCTATAGGGATATGCAGGTATGCGTCCTGCATGTCTAGAGACGCTAAAAAGGCGTCTTGCTTCAGCATGGGAATAAGACCCGGAAGAGTCACCATGCGGAATCTCCTGTAGGCGACCGACACGTTGAGGTCACTGAGGTCCAGAATCGGACGGAGGTCCCCTGTTTTCTTTGGAACCAGGAAGAAGTGGGAATAATATCCTTGTCCTCTCTGGTTCTCCGGGACGTACTCTATCGCTCCCTTTTGCAGGAGCGCGAGTACTTCTTGCCAGATCAGAGATTTGTGCTGACCCAGATACCGGGAGAGCAAAGGAGGCCTCGAGGGTGGCTTTTCTGCGAATTCTATATAGAGGCCTCGTCTGACCAACTGAAGAACCCACCTGTCGGTGGTTATAGCCTGCCATCCCGGGCAGGAAGTTCGCAATGCGACCCCCGACCATGATTTCCCATTGATCCTGAGGGGCGGGGGCGGGAAAGGAGTCAGGCTGTGGCGGCAGATGGGCCACGCTGGCTGGGCCGGCTTAGGAGTACGCTGGCTTCGGCTGGCGGGCTGTTTCCCCTGGGCTCTACGGAAGCCGGAGCCCCTCTGATGTGTAGCGGAGCGGGACTGCTGCCTCTGCATCCGCCCATGAAATTGGCTTTGGTTCCTACGAAAGGAACTAAGCCTGGGTCGGTACATGGCCTGAACCGACCTTACCGCCTTCCCGGCCTCTTGAAGTCTGGTAATAATCTTCTCCGAAGGATTACCAAACAAGACTTCTCCCTCGAATGGAGCGTCCATGATATTCTTCTGGACGTCTGGGGTAAAACCGGAGACGCATAACCAAGAGTGCCTCCGGAGGCATACGCCAGAAGCTGCTGCTCGGGCCGATGAGTCCGCGGAGTCGTACGCGGCTCGTAGCACTTGGGTTCCCACGTCTGAACCCGTATGGAGGAGCTGAAGCATCTCCTCCTTCTGCTCACCTTCCGCAGTTTTTCAGCCGCCCAGACCCTGTTCCAAAGCGCTCTGGAACTGAACCATGTGGGTCAAATAGTTCAAGGATCTGATGGCGCAGGTAGCGGAAGCATACCTGCGCCTACCTAACGCTGGCCCAACTGCTTGGACTCTGGGTCCGTGGCAGGGTGCTAGATGTTTGGCCTCTGAGACCGGTCATGTGAGGCTGTGATGACCAGAGAGTCGGCCTGAGGCTGCTGAGTCAAGTACTGGTCTTCTTTAGGAGCCTTGTACAAGCGATCAGCTTTCTTTGGCATCGCCGGGAGCGAATGTGGACGCTTCCACGCTGCCTTGGTGACGTCCACGAAAGTGTCAACCAAGGGTGGCACCACCACAGGCTTGGGGTCTTTCTGCCGAAGATATTTGGCGAGGCGTATCCTTTCGGGGTCTAGCTCTTCTGCATCCCATCCCATGTTCTCTTGGATGTGTCTCATAATATACGAGAACGAAGGGTCGTCCGGAGGAGATTTCGGCATCTCACATGGGTCCGGAGAAGGGATGGAAAGGGGAGATGGGGATCTAGAAGAAGAGTACTCTGATCCCGTGTCCTCCGTCGAAGGCGATCATCAGTGTCTCCTGGGTCTCCTGGGGCTGGGTGACCTAGAAGAGGATTTAGACGGAGGTCTCCGTTTTTCTGGTCTCCCCCTGGGAGGAGATCTGGACTCCCGGGGAGGAGGTAGGTGGCCTGCCGACCCCGATGGCGAGGGGGGTGCAGGAACCGGAGGAGGAGGAGTGGGAACCATGTCCTTCTTTATGGTGTCCCACCAGTAAGTGAAGAGGTCCTTCACATCCGCTAAGGAGAGGCCCGACGACGGTCTGGGCGCCGGTGGACGCTCCACAGGGGGCTCGGGTAACGGCGAGGGTTCCGTGGGAGTCTCGACGAGACCGGGGTCGCCCGTCTGGTCCTCGGGCTGCGTTAGATCCTCCTCGGTCAAGGTCTCCTGACCGACGTCGGTCGGAGGCGTCAGGGCCCTCTTCTCAGGGGGGCGGGCGCCCTCGCCGCGTCCGCTGAGGAGCTTAGCCGCGGCGACGGTCATCTGGCCGACGGTGGCTCCAGGGATGTATGACGCGAGGCCAACGACGGCCGCACCGGCGTCGGGTACAAAGGTCTCTTTAAGGGAGTGAGCTCCAACGTCTTGCGAGGAGGCAAAGAAGAAGACCTGACGTCGGATACCGAAGGGCGGGAACCCGACATGATGGTGATGGTGGCGATCCCCGGACTTCGCCAAGGCCCTGGAGGACGAAGACGAGGACGGCCTGGCAGACTTGGCCTGAGAAGAAGGCTTCCTTACCGCAGCCGGGGGAGGCTGAGAGCTGGCCCTGGAGGGAGAGCGGTCGGACCTGGAACCGGAGCTGCGCGAGTCCGAAGCCCTGGAGGGGGACCTGGAAAGGGCCTTCTCCCTTCGTTTCTCCGCGTGCTTGTGGGTCTTTTGTGAAGATTCCCCCTTGGAAGACATGGTCTTCAGCTTCTCTCCAATAAAACGCCTGAAGGGCCTTCTGACGCCGGATCCGGTACGACTATTGAACCCCTGGCAGAAGGAGCAGGCCCGGTATCGTGGTCTGGGCCTAGAGCACGAACGAGGCTGTATGGGGTCCTTGAGGGGATCTGTTTCCGCAAGCACACTTGGAGGAGTGACCGGAGGTCGGAGAGGACATCAGCAAAATCTTGCTAGAAGAATTCCAAATTTCAGAAGAGAAAGTACTTAAACCACACGTCGTAGCGCTGAACTATAACCGAAGGGTCAAGACATACAAGTCGTGAGGCGGGGCTGGGGGAATCTGGTGGGACCGCCCCCTTATGTACCATGCCTGACGCGTCGGGGCAGGACCGATGTCGGGCGTCCCGCTGAAGACAGCTAGCTAGAATTTTTCCGTGGGGTCCTGACGCCTGCCGGCTACAGTCCTAATGGTGTAACCTGCTGCAAGAGCTGTGTCTCGAAGTAAGATCTTAGGATTAGTCCTCAAGAACACTCTGTCCTTGTGAAAAACTAAATAAGGCTCTTTACACATCAGAGCCTGAAGCTTGGAAATCCTTCAAGTAGAAGTAGTAGCAACCAAAAACAACGCGGTCCACGACAGAAAGCGTAGCTCACAGCTTGCAACTGGCTCAAAGGGAGGCAAAGTAAGCTTTTCTAAAACAAACAAGAGGTCCCATGGGGGGGGGGGGAGACAGGGTCCCTAATGGGAGGCTTCAGATGCAGCATGCCCCACGAGAAAGTGCAGGAAAGATCCAGCTGGGTAAGAGTCTTGCCTTCGATAGGTGCATGGTACACAGAAATGGCTGACAAGTGCACCTCAAGCAAGAGTAACTCAGACCTGAGTCCTTTAGGGAAATGAGGCACTCTAGAACAAGATTCAACGGACAGGAAAAAATGACCCAGGTGATAAGCAGAGGCCCAAACACAGAACTATTTCCACTTCATAGTGTAAGTGACCCTAGTAGAAGGCTTTCTAGCAGCCACCAAGACATCTACCACCCAGGAGGAGACTCCAAAGTGGGCAACTGCTAAATCTGCAGGAGCCATGCATGAAGATGCAGTGATTTTAGGTCCGAGTGGACCAGAGTGCCCTGCTCCTGGGACAGCAAATCTGAGCACAGGGGCAGGGGGAGCAGAGGTTCCACTGCTAATTGCTGGAGGACTAGAAACCAGTTCTGGCACGGCCTGTAAGGTGCTATTAAGATCATCTATGCTCCCTCTTTTTTTTTTTCTTTCCCAACTCTTTTCCACCCCTGGTGACTGACTGCCAGGATCTCACTCAGGCGAGACCCACTCAAGAAGCCCCTACCACCCAGTCTGAATCTTTCCCAATCAGGAAATCAGGGACAGAATCCTCTCCTACCATGGCCCGGGAGAGAGGAGAGGATCTAGGAGAGCTGGTCGGGTCAAGACTGGTGGTGGGCTTGCGCTGCTTCCTCGGGTCCGTTGTCTTCCACTTGGCAGTCAGGGTTTTCCATGCTTGTTTCTCCTCAGAGGTGTGGATGTGCAATGACGTCAGCGCGTGGCAGGTGTGCTCCCACCTCCTCCCGCAGACGTCCATCGTCACCTCTCCCCTCTCACCGCCCCTGCTCGTGTAGTGCTCCCTGTCTCCACCGGGAGCCACTACAATGTGGGGAATCCTCAGCAACCTACCCTGGGAGAGGACGCTCAATCCTCTCCTCCCAAGCTGACCCCAATGGCCCGAGTCTTCTACTGAACCGGAGTCACTAGCATGGCACAAAGTGTGGCGTCCAGCACCTCAACCCTCAGCACAACCAGGCCAGCTCATCTCTGCTCCCTCTGACTGCAACTTGAGGAGTACTCTCTGCAGTAATAGGAAGGGAAGGAAGGTGCACAGAAACCTCCCTGTCCTGGAGAGGGACGTGTCTCGCCAGAAATCACCAGGCCCTGGATCTAGTGAGCAGAAACTGAGGAGTTCTGTGTTCAGTGGGGACGCAAAAAGGTACAGCTCGGGATGGCCCCATCTGTCAAAGAGATCCTCATCTTCATCAGGAAGACGTTTCCATTCATAAGCCTTGGACCAAGACCTGCTTAAGCTGTCGGCCAAGATGTTTTGGACGCTTGAAACATGCAAAGCGGTCAGATCCAGGTTGTGCTCCATGGCCCAGTACCATACCCTCATGGCCTATCTGCAGAGGGGGCAGAAGTGAGTCCCCCCCATGTAGAAAACAACTGACATGTTGTCCGTCTGATTCAAAAGAGGGCCTGGGAGCAGGTTTGTCTGAAAGGCTTGCAGAGCGTAAAGAATCGCTCACATCTCCAAAACACTTACGTAGAGATGTTGCTCCAGTAGGGACCAAGTCTTTTGATTCTGACGGTCTGCCAGAGGGCGTCCCAGCCCTGGCCTGACATGTCCACAGTCAGGATCTGATGAGGCAATTCTGTCAGAAAGTGGACCCCCTTGGAGAGGTTCAGCCACCATGCCAGAGTATGTCGTACAGGGTTGGAGACTGACACCTGCTACTCCAAATCGTCCGTGCACTGGTCCCACAAGTTCCACTGGGACACCCTCATGTGCAGAAGATCCAGGGAAACTGTTGCAATGGCTGCTGCCATATGTCCCAGAAGCCTTAGGAATGACCTGGCCGGAACATGACGAGAGGAGGATACCATTTGCGCCTAAGCCTGTAGTCGTTCTGCCCTATCTGGTAGCAGAAAGGCTTTGTCCAAAACTGCTCTGATGTACTGAAACCTTTGACTTGACCAAGGGGAGGATTTAGGGGGGTTGAGAGTGATCCCCAGATCCTGAAACAAGGTGAAGGTGGTCTCCATGGTTCTGATCAACCGGTCCCTAGTGGTAGCTGTCAGAAGCCAGACATCCAGGTAGGGAAAGACATAATGGCCTTTCTTTCTTGTGGCCACAACCACTACTGCTTATCACTTGGTGAAGACTTTGGGAGCTGAGGACAGGCCGAATGGCAGAGCCCGGAACTGGTAAAGGTTTCCTTGGAAGTGGAAGTGAAGGAACCTCCTGTGGGGTTGAAAAAACAGGGATGTGGAGATAAAAAGTCCTGCATGTCCAGGGAGCAAAGCCAATCCCCTTGATGAAGGAAGGGGAGAAGGCTGGGAAAAGTGATCATCCTGAAGCATTTGTATTCTATGTACTGATTCGGGTGGTTGAGATCTAGGATGGGACGCAGGTCTCCAGTTCTCTTTGGAACCAGTAAGAAATGAGAATAGAATTCCTTCCCTCTTAGAGCTGGTGGGACGGGTTCTATGGCCTGTTTTCGCAGGACCGCCTGAATCTCCTCCTGGATGAAAGCGATGTGGGCCTGAGGGTAATGGGAAGGCAAGGAAAGATTTGTCCAGGGGCATCTCCAAGAATTCTACAGTATGCCCCTTTCCCACCAGCTGAAGAACCCATTGGTTTGAGGTTATTCTATGCCACCCCTACAGGTAAAGAGAAAAGCGTCCCCCCACCGCCTCCCCCAGGGTCTCAGCCAGGGAAGGGGGGGGTCAAGTAAGGAGTCAGGCTGAGGAGCCGGGGACAGGCAATGTGGCCTGGGAGGTTCTGGGGGCCCCAGGGGTAGAGCCTCCAGTGGCCTGGGTAGTGGCTTTGTGCTTGAAGACACTCTTAGGTTGTTGATCCCTGGATTGTTGTTTAGAGGGCTGACGAAAGGACTGGTGCTGAGTAAATTTCAGCTGAGAATGGTACATAGTTTGTATTGAGCACAGAACCTTGTTCGACTCCTGGAGGCAAGTGATTATGTTCTGAGAATCCTCTACAAAAAGGACCAGACCCCTGAAAGTGACATCCAGGATTTTGGAACATACATAAGGAGCAAAAGCTGAGACTCTGAGCCAGGAGTAGCGACAGATTCAAACTCCTGTAGCCGCAGCCCTGCCTGCTGAATCCGCTGACTCACAGGAGGTTCGGAGAACATGAGTGCCAACGTCCGTGCCAGATTTCAGGATGTGGATCAACTTGGCCTTGCCAGGTCTATCAGGCTGAGCTTGTACCACCTACAAGGCCTTTTCCCCAGGGCATTCTGGTACTGGACCATGTGGGCTAGAATGTTCAGGGAACGGATAGCGCAGGTGGCCAAGGCACAGACCTTCTTGCCGAATCGGTTCGGCTGTCTGGAATCTCTGTCTGGAGGCTGAGTGCTAAGGTGCCTAGGCTGCTTGGATCGGTCCTGGGCAGTGTTAATGACTACAGAGTCAGCCTCAGGATGCTCCCCATAAAAGGGCTTGTCTCTGGAACAATTCTTGGACATCGCCGGAGTAGAGGATGGGTGCTTTCAGGCAGCCCTATTAATATCCTTAAAGGAATCACTACAGGGTGGAAAAATCAATGGTAATAACTCCTTCTTATGGAGAAAGCTGGCCATGCAGCGTCAACTTGGGGTCCAATTCCTCCATATCCCAACCCACAAGGGCTTGGATGTGCCTCATTAAATCCATAAAGGTAGGGTCATCTGGAGGAGATATGGGGGTATCCTTGGGTTCCTCTGGTTCAGAAGGCAAGTCAGAGCATTTGGATTCCTCCAAAGAGGAGGAGGAAGAATGCCTTCCTGACTCGTCGGAGTCTGGATATGGAGAAGGCGAGTGACGGTGCATACGTTGGTGCTTCCTTAGACGGCTGGTGCCAGCCCGGTTTGATTGCGGAGTAGGCTTCCTAAGCGCTGGCACTGGTACAGCCAACCCGCCACCACAGTGGCAAGGCGTCCGCTTGTGGCGCCAACATCCCAGGTTCAAAGACAGACACGGGAGTCGGAGGACTGGCTGGGGGGAGAAGGACTGAGCATCTCAGGGACTGCTCTCCTTCTCCAGGGGAGGGGAAAGAGTGTCCGGAGCAATGCAGATTTCTGGCAGAGGCTGGGGGTACCGTTGCAGCCGGCACCACAAGTTAGGGGGGCAGGGTGGATGCTGGCGTTATTGCACGTCTCCGCTCCAAAGGGGAAAAAAAAACCAAAATGCCGGCTGCTAACGATGGCACCCGTCTCCGCCACTGCTCCTGCTACAGACCAAAGTCTACCAGAGGGTCCCTCTCCCGTGGCCTCACCGGGGGGTAAGCCAGGGCAGATGACTAAGTACCTTGGGGAGAGGATGCCCGCCTGTTGGCCTCGGCCGGGGGGGGGGGTGGTGGTAAGCCTGGGGATGAAGGGGGTGGTGAGCAGGGCGGGTGGCCAGAACCTCCTGTGCCTGAAGGAAGAAGCCAGGTGGGGAAAAAATAAAGGAGGTGGTGTTAATGGCCTTCTAGGGGGTCTTTAGCCTTGTCCGGGTTTGAAGGAGGGGCCCTAGGAGGAAGAGCAGGGATCTCCTCGGTGACTCCTCATCCTTAAAACTATGCCCACCAGGCTGCAAAAAGGGTATTCAAATCTGCAGGCGGATTCTGAAGTGTGACGGGGGAGCCTGCATCAGAGGGCCAGAGTTAGAAGGCCCCAGTATTGGTCTTGTAGGCTGTGGTGACCCAGGTGTCTGATCCAGAAGCGTTGGCCCCAGGGGTAAAGTGTTATCCAGCGTCGGTGTAGTGAGAGTTGGCAGACCAAGCATCTGTCCCTCGGCGACTGCTGACGGTTGACTACAGGGTCGGCCGGTGACAGCGGAGGGTCAGAGAACAGCCTCTGAGGTGTCGCCAGGGTCAAACTTGGGGTGGCCAGTGTCAACCGGATGGGCATAGGCTGATGCCGGTCAGGGGATTCAGTCGGTGCCAGTCTTGAAGGAGAGGCCTGTCCCGGAGAACTAGCTCCTGAGCAGGGCAGACACATCACACTCACAGGGGAGGCGAGTGCATGCCCTGGGCATTGCTTACAGACGTCGGACCCTGAAGCCGGGGCTGACTTAGATGATGCCTTGACTAGGAGGGCGACAGGCAGAGACCTGATGCCCAAAGAGAGTCCAGTCGAGCCACCTGGCTGAGGACCCACTGGGTGTAAGGGCCTGAGCGTCAGGGGCTGAGAGGCTGGGGATAAAGTCCCGAGCCCCAAAGAATCACCACCCGAGATAGTAATAACAGCGGGTGGTTTGACCACAGGGGGCCCGGAGGGGGAGAGGGCTGCCGTGGTGGAGGTTGCCAGGAAGAAGACCCAGAGTTGTTCATCGTATTACACAGGGATTGAGAACGGGAAGCTCACCGGTGTTTGTGCTTATCCTGTTGATTGTGCTTTCCACTGGCCTTCTTCTCTTTAAGAGAAGAAGAAGTAGAGGTAGACGAAGCCCTGGAGGCCAGGGAACAAGAGGTGCTTTTGCCCTGGAGCTCCTTCTCCATTGCTGTTAATTTCTGCTGAAACATGACATTTTCTAGGGTCTTCTGGTAGTGGATCCTAGTTCTCTGGTTGAAGTCCTGGCAGTGCTGGCAGGCCTTTGTGTCATGATCTGGGCCTAAGCACAGCAGGCAGGAGGAGTGGCTGTCTTTGGAGGTGAAGCTACTTGCCACAAGCACACTTCGACTTCTACCGCCTGACAGGGAGGATGGAGAAGAAGACATGCAAAGAAGAACTGAAAAAAATCTAATAATTATAAAATAATAAAGTATGGGTAATCGCGGAGAAAATGGCGTTCAACTAAGCAGAAGGCATCCACTGAGGTCCAACTTGCGTGGGTTGACGGTGGGAAAAGAGCCAAGGTTGGGTTGGGGGACCGCCCCTTTTATAATATAGGCTGACGTCGGGGCAGGCCAAAGTTAGGGGCCGGTCCCCGCTAATGACTGCTAGCTAGAAGTTTTCCATGAGGTCCTGGCACCTGCCAGCTTCAGTCCTAATGGTGTTGCGTGCTGCAAGAGACCCCTCGAAGTGAGAAGGTGGGTTGGAAGAAATGTAGGGGGAGGGCAGGTGCATTAAAAAAAGAAAGGGGAGGAGGAAAAGCTAAAAAGAAAAAAAAAGGGGGGTAACAAACCGAGTGGTAACAAACTGAGTGGTAACAAAACCTGCAAAGCCATGTGTGCGAATACGTAAGTCTAGGAAATAAGATTCCAGACCTAGAGGCCACAATGGCAGATGACAAATGGGATATTCTGGCCATTACCAAGTCATGGTGCACTGAAAACCATGATGGGGACACTGTCATACCAGGCTATACTGTGTTCAGGAAGGACAGGGTAGGAAAGAAAGGAGGGGGAGTGGTACTTTATATGAGAGAGAGAGAGAGCATTAAAGTGATGGAGATACAGAGAATGCGGGTGGGGGCAGAGGTACTGTGGGTAACCCTAGAGAAGGGGAATGGAGCCTCTATTCACGCTGGTGTGACCTATGGACCACAAACACAGGGGCAGGAGTTATAAGGTACTTCCGGAAGCCACTGGCAAGACGGCAGAAAAGGGATAAGTGCTGCTGGTGGGAGACTTCAATCTGCCGGATGTAGACTGGAGCCTACCAGCTGCAAATAGAAGCAGGGAACTCTTGTACTGCCTGAAGGGGGCATTCCTTTGGAAACTAGTCAATGAACCAACTTGTGATGGACAATACTAGAAGTGGTACCAACAGAGACAGTGTTGCAGGCATCAAGGTGGGGGGCCATCTAGGGACCAGCGATCATTGTACAGTGTGGTTACGGCAAGTATGCAACTATTCTATCTTCTTCAAGGATATTTCTTTCATCAGGCCACACCTATGGAACAAGTACCAAGCAGTACCGAAAGATAGCAGTCTGGGTGGCTGGAGCCTATAGTCTTATGAAAGTAGGTTATATAGTACAGCTAGGCCAAAGCCAGCTTGTCAATAAGAAACAATGTCCAGACTACTGATTAGTGAAGGTGTGGAAAGTATTCCAGGTAGCAGCTGCACAGATCTCTGCAGCGAACACATTTCTTAAGTAACAGAGCGGGCCATGCCTCTACAGAAATAACCTCGAACAGCACCAGGAAATACCTTACCATACCTCTTGTAACAGAAAGCATAACAGTTTGATAGCCATTTGGAAAAGCACTGTGTAGAAACTGGGGTGCCTCTTTCCCAGCGGTGAATGAAACAAAAAGCTGTGAGGACTTCTTACAGTCCTTTGTATGGTGTGTATAGTACCCAAGTGTTCTACGCACATTTAGAGTACGGAGCAATGCTTCCCTGGATTGGCATGCTCTGGATATTACACTGGCTGATGGATGGCTTGATTTACAGTAAACTGACACCACCTTGGGGAGAAACCTACGATTCGTATGCTGTCTTTATGGAAAATCAAATAAGGAGGCTTACACATTAGTGCCTGTAGCTCTGAAATCCTTTGAACAGAAGTGACTGCAACTAAAAATAATGCTTCTCAAAAGAGAAAGCATTAAGCCACAAGTCACTACTGGTTCAAAATGAGCCAATGTAAGCTTTTCTTACATAAAATTCAGGTTCCAACCCAGGACTGGATTTCGGATAAGAGGCTTCAGATGTAGAATGCCTCTCAAGAACATACGGGCTACTTCCAGTTAAGCGATTATATGGCCCTCTACAGGCACATGGAAAGCTGGTATGGTAGCTAGGTGCACTTTGATAGAGAAACACTACAGGTTAGAATCTGATAAGGACCGCAGGTATTCTAGAACCTGATTAACTGGACAGGTAAAGGGATACAGACGATGAGAAGTGGTCCATAAAGTAAATGCTTCCACTTCATTGATGAAGTACATTTGGTGGATGGTTTTCTGGCAGCCATTAGAACATCCGTCAATTTCTGTGACATGACAAAGCGAGCTATAGGTAAGTTTTCAGGAGCCATGTATGCAGCTGACGAGACTTCCAGTCTAGTTAGACCAGTGTGCCCTGTTCCTGTGACAGCAGACCCTTGCACAGGGGCAGAGGTACTGGGGTTCTACTGCTAGCTGTTACAGCAGAAGGAACCAAATCAGCAGAAGCCATAGGCAAGCCAATGGGTATTCAAGTTGCCCCCTTCATTTTCAACTTTAGTACTCTGAATTAGAGGTAATGGAGGGAAGACATACAGAAGCCTCCCTTTCCAAGAAAGGGACAGTGCGTCTCACCAGAAAACTCCAGGTCCTGGAGTGAATAAGCAGAAAAGCAGCAGTTTATTGTTGTGTGGGGACGCAAAAAGGTCCAACTTTGGTTAACTCCATCTTTCCAATAGGTTTACCATCGAATTCAACAGTTCCCACTCATGCATTCTAGACTCTGACTGGCTGAGCTCGTCTGCCAAGACGTCTGGACGCCTGGAACATGTACTACTGATAGCTCTAGACCATGATCCAGAGCCCAACACCAAACCCTCATGGCTTCCCTGCAGAAAGGATAGGAATGAGCACCACCCACCCATCCCCGTTTGTTATGTGGTGTATCACACTGAGACTGTTCCTCTGTATTAACAGAGGGCCTGGGAACAAGTGGAGCTGGAAGGCATGGAATCCATACAGAACAGCTCTCATCTCCAGAACACAGATGTACAAGGTGCTCTCCAATGGAGTCCACATGCTTGATGTCTGATAAGGACTCAAGTGCACCCCCAGCCCAGCCCCAAAGCATCTGTTGTAAAGACCTGAAGATGGGAGGGGATGAGGAATGGAACCCCCTTGAGCAGGTTGCTAGGCCAGTGGTACTGTGACAATGGCTGCTGCAGTGAGTCCCAGAAAGCACAAAAAGGTCCTTGTTGAGACATAATGGCTGTCATGCACTAACTGTACCTGGGCAATATGGCAGAACTTCATTCTGCCAGGCCTTGTGCCCTGGTGAAGAGATGTCTATCCTATCATCTTTTTCTTCCTACTATAAATCTGTTGGGCAACAGTACTTCTTTACCCTGTCCTTTGCCTTTTTCCAGCCCTGACGTAGGTTGACCATCTACATCAGTCTTTTTCTTTCTCTCCAAACCTTTCTCCTACTACCTCATTTTTCCTATTCAATTTATCCATCCCTCACCACCATTCCCATGTAGCACCAGGTCCAAGTCCAGCATGCCAACTGGCAACAAAATTATTAAGGTGCCTGTAGGGCATAACATGCCCATGAATGAATACAAGTGCATTTGGAACACTATAAAGTGCATATGTGCAATGTGCATTTAAAATGTTCCTGGGTTAAACAAAATTCATGTAGTGCATTAGGGAACAGAATTAAGAAGTGCCATAGTACTGAGATGAATAAATTGAAATACACAAATAAATGAGTGAAGGGATATTACCGTAAGCACTTCGATGCACTTCTTATTAAAAAAAAATATTGTGTTGCAGCTATTCAGTGTGACAGCCCTTATACAAAAGACTTGCTAGCAGCCTGTAAAGATCCCACTGTAGAAGCAGCAGATAATGAGCTTTTGAACACTGCTGCTCTGCTGTACAAGGAAACAAATTAAAGGGACAGGAACATTCCTATTTTATATAGTACTGTATAAACTTGGGTTAGCCCCCAGTATAAAATAAAAAGGCTAAAACTGATAAAATAATCACTGAACCAGGAAGTCCCCTGAAACAACATGTTCAGACATGTAGATAGGAAGATAGCAGCCCCTAGTGGCCTATATTTATAATGAATTGTTGCATGACCATGCTGACCAGTGGGAGGAGTTTACTTACATAATGGGCCCTTACGTTTAAAATGGTAATAACACTGGCCAGAGAAATGGTTATTTGTATTAGTTTATATTTTTGGAAAGCTCTCTATAATACAGGCTTACAAACAACATTTCTTTTTGTATAGGCCTAGTTGTCAGCCTCCAGAGAGACAAACTGTTTAATTGCCTTTTGTGGGCAGTGTGGCACATGGACAGCTGGTTCTGATTACAACAAATTTTTTCTGCAATATAAAATATGTAAGGGAGTGTCTATCAGGAGAAACTACAGTCTTGCTGAAAGGACAGGACGTAGGTTAAACTACAGATATCTGAGATGCAATTACCTTGTCAATTTGCTTTGAAGCCAGGGACCAATATATCCATTTTATAATGCCCTCAGGGAAATCCTTTGATTTGCACTAGGTGTCATGAGGAAAAGGGGCATATGCCTGTGTTTTGACTGTCTCCCAAGGAAGCCAGCTATTTTTTTTTAGTTGTTTAACCAGAAGTAGCACACTAAGATGAAAGCTTTTTCACAGATGTGACCTGGGAGCACAGGGAAGTTAAGTGACTTGCTCAGGGTCACACAGTATGCAAGTGGAAGCTGTGGGATTCAAACCCAGGTCTGATCTGCTGGATGTGACCAGATTTGCAGCTCACAGCCTTAAACCACTGAGCTATACTGCCTACATCAGAGAGACGTTGATGTCTGTGTGAAGCAGGTCCCAGACTAAATTGAGAAGTCCAATATGTATTTGCTTGGGGTATCCAGTGAATTGCATCAAAGAGACTCTGATGTCTCTGTGAAGCAGATCACAGACTGGGGTTGGGGAAGTCGCATGAAGAGAGGAGATTCACTGTCACCTATTTTTTTGTTAAATATCTCATTAGGACATCCTGTGTTATAAAGTATAAATTTTAATACACCAAGGCGAAGTTAGGTGACCTCAGAGAGAAGGCTGGCTCAAGACTTCTTTTAAGTATACTGAGCAGACCTTAGAGACATACATAGACATTCATTTTCTGACTGAGAAAGAAGAACATCGAAGCACTGAAAGATTAAGAAGTAAGGATACATTAGATAAGACCAGTCTGAGTGTATAGGTTGTAGGAATTTGCACTTTTAAACCTATTTTGTTTTTAAGACTGTATGTGTTGGGATATTGTGTTCTGTATTTACTGTTTTCCTATTTTTTAATCTATTTTAAAGTAAAGATATATTTTAAAAACAGAAACTGCCTGGTGTGCCTTGAAACTTCTTTTTTTTTAATAAGTGAAGCTCAGATGGTTATAGTTGACACTGTGCATGAGCTTATTGTGGTACCAAACTAGGAACCAGGTCAGAGTTTCACTAGCTCTTGCAATGAGTTCTAAGGGTTCATTTTGTAATACCTGGTTAGGTGCCCATAGGCAAAGAGATCTGGCCCCCCGAAGACAGAATTATCTGAGCCTGACAACTGGGTACGCTAACAAGAGGTTATCAGTTTGAATCCTTCCAGAACTTGGGACAAAGGTGACTCGAACCCACAAAACAGACAAGAGGGTTACCTTGTTCTGTTAAACTTTTCACAATTCTACGCTCAGAGGTTGGCACTTTGGGAGTAGAGGACTGACCTGCCGAGTGGGGTTGTGACAGGCAAGCCTAAAATTAAGTGGGAAGGCTATATAAACCCCCCAAACCCATGAACAGGCAGATGAACTGAGAAGCTGGTTTCACTTATATGAAGTAGGGCAAAAGGAAGGACCTGTACCTGGACATGTACTGGTGGCAACGCAGCAGGAAAAGCCGAACTGTTTGAACTGTCTTTGAAACCTGAAGGAAGGCGACTCTACTTAAAGGAAATAGCACTATGCTATTATTTTTCTTTATTTGTTTTGTAAATGTTATGTTTATTTATTATTTTTATACTTTTGTATAAAATAAAGCCACACCAAGGTGTACCTGATATACTATGTCTAGTGTTATCCTTACCCACAGTCCAATTACAGGCAGTCAGAATGTCGGCACTGTCTAAAGGCAGGAAAGCCAATCCCTGGGCCATGTTCAAGACTGCCACTATGTACTGCAGTCGCTGGCAGGGTGTCAACACCGATTTTGGTATTCTGACCGTCACCCACAGAGCATCGAATGGCTGTCTGGTTCGAGCTACAGTTAACATCTCAGCAAGAGTGGGACTTCAACAGCTAATCATCAAGGTAAGAGAAAACATGCAGGCCTGCACTATGAAGGGCTACTGCCACCACTGTTAAGCACTTGGTAAAGATCCGTGGTACAGAAGGCAAGCTAAAGGGCAACACTCTAAACTGATAATGTTCCTCTTGAAACAAGAAAGAAAGGTTATGTAAGAACTTACTGTAACAGTAGATCTTTGGGGGATCTCAGTCATCAGGTCACACCACAGGAACTTCACCATCGGTGAAGCAGAATCCACATAGAAGCTTTTCAGCAGTACAATTGAGGCCGCTCACGCTGTCGATGTCACCAACCCTATAAAGGTGTGAGCAGCCCTGCTCCCTCCTCAGTTGTTAACCCCAGAGACAACAGAAGCATAGCTCTAGGCATGGGGGGACCGAGGTGGGAGGGGTGCCCAGACCTATAAGAAAGGCTGGATACACCAGACAGCCAGCTCCTAGACAAGAGCCCCAGGAATGGGAATGGTGGGAAGGAAAGCACACCTGATGACTGAGACCCCTTTGAAGATCTACTGTTAAGTTCTTATGTAACTGTTTTATCTTCTTCAGGGGTATCCTGGTCATCAGGTCACAATGTGGGAGCGAGTCCCACGCAGTTACAGATGCAAACAGACCGTCTGAGAGGAGGGCTCACCATAAACTTAAGACAAGAGGCCCTGCCGCACAACCCTGCACATGCTCTTGAGTCAATGTCCAGACTATAGTGCTTGGTAAAGGTATGGACAGTATTCCAGGTGGCAGCCGCACAGATGTCAGCAGCTAAGACCACTCGGAAACAAGCCACAGAGGTAGCCATGCCTCCTATGGAACAAGCTTTAACTGCTCCAGGCAATTCTTTGCCATTACTTGTTGTAGCAGAACACAATGCAATTTGCCAACCACTGGATAAACATTGCTTAGAAGCTGAAGCGCCCTCTCTACCTGGGGCGAAAGAAATTAATAACTGCTGCCACTTTCTACAGTCCTTGTTGCAAAGCAGGTAATACTTCAAAGCTCTACTCATATCTAACGTGTGCAGCAGTGCTTTCCTTGGAGTGGCACGTTCCAGAAAATAAACAGGAAGGTGGACATACTGGTTGAGTGTAAACACAGAGACCTCCTTAGGGAGAAAAAACAGGTTACTCACCTGTAACAGTAATTCTAGGAGTGGTATATGTTGTTCATCCACACACTGTTTGGCATGTCCCTTCCCTTTAAGAATCTTGCTAGAAGGTCTTAAAGCTGGCTCCACCCACCCACCCGGGTGGTATAACCCTCGACTCCGACCCACGACACCAGATCTTTGCCCACTGAAAGCTCAGGTTGTGCGTCGAAGCCAGGGAGGTCAGGTGGGTTCGTGTGGATGAACAACATATACCACTCTTAGAACTACTGTTACAGGTGAGTAACCTGCTTTTCTAGGATCGTGGATATGTTGTTCTATCCACACTGTTTGGCAGACTCCAAGCAGTTCTCCGGGAGAAGCGCAGCAAGGTGCACACCCCCTCTGTACTTACTTGGGGAACACAGACTGGAGAACTAATGCACCAAAACCAGCATCCCGGTGTGACTCTAGGTCGATGTGGTAGTGGGTAATGAAGGTGTCTGCTGTCTTGCAGGTGGCAGCCAAGCAGATTTCCTGGATAGGGATGTCCCTGGAAGCAGCCACCGATGCAGCAGTATGGCAGGTAGAATGAGCTCTTATCCCTCTGGGAGGTTCCATGCCTCCCAACCGGTAGCAGAGATCAATGCAGGATGTAATCCATCTGCCAACTGTCCACTTTGCTGCGTGTCTTCCAGGTGCAGCTTCAGCATAGGTGACAAACAGCTGGCAAACCTCTCCCTGAACTTCCGCCGTTTGTTCCTTATAATAAGAGAGAGCTTGTCTCAAGTCTAGAATATGGAGCCTGTACTCTGCCTCAGAGGTGTAGCTCGGGTAGAACACAGGCAGAGTCAACACCTGGTTAAGGTGGAACCCCAACACCACCTTTGGAAGGAATTTTGGGTGGGGGTGCAGGACAACCTTGTCCCTGTGGAAGACCAGGTAAGGAGACTCCACCAAGAGTGCCTGGAGCTCCCCAGTCCTTCTGGCTGACATGACTGCCACCAGGAGGGCGGTCTCCCATGACAAATGTGACATCTCACATTTGTGCATCGGTTCGAATGGATTGCCCATGAGCTTTGCCAAAACCAGTAGTAGATCCCACGGAGGTGAAGGTTCACTCACCGTAGGGGATATGTGGTTGAGGCCTTTAAAGAAACACCAGACGGGGCACTAGAGAGCACTCTACTGAGCAGACATCTTCTATTAAGAGCTCGGTTGAAAAATGAGAATTGCTCTATGTTATATTATTTATTAGTTCTGGACTAGGTATTCGGCAATCAGTGGTGCTAGAAGGCAATTCTGCATCGAACGGTACCAAATGTAACTATGGGCAAGACGATCGTGGAGCGGGAAACAGCTCAAAACCTCCACTGTTGGGGAGAACCAGGCAGCTACGTCTACTCCCACTCTTCCTGAGCATAACGCAGATCCCCCTTGGAAAGCCCTTCAAACCTCCATGAGGGCTATTGATATGAATATCGAGGCCGTTCTTAAACGTTTTGAAGAACAAGACGCTAAAATAGAAAATGCTACCAAAACAGCCACGGCAGCAGAAAGCACCACATCCCAAGCTATGGTTGCAACTACTAAGATGGTCCAGGAGAACAGCCTGTTAAAATATAGGTTGGAAGTACTCGAGAATGCCAACAGGGCCCCTACAGTCCGGATAGTTGGTTTACCGGAGGGGGCTTTAGAGTCTGACTTAGTAGCCTTTTTAAAGGACTGGTTACCCATGGCTATATATTTGGATCCCAAATTAAGTGATAGATTTCGGAGAGCATATAGAGTCTCTCCTCGCACAGTGGATGCTCAGAAGGACTTACCGAGGACTGTGCTGCTGGTGATGGAGAGTGCATCCACTGAAGAACTGGTGCTGCGAGCGGCGAGTTACGCCGATCATCTTCACTACATGGGTACTACTCTGCATCTTTTCCCCGACCTATCCTTTGCGACTAAGGCTCGACGCAAGAGATTTGATGGCGTCCAAGCAAAACTGCGTAGTCTGGGGGTGTCACACTCACTACTTATGCCTGCTCTCCTCCGGATCTTTTATGGTGGACATACATATCAATTTAACGACCCGGAGGAGGCTGGCAGGCGGGTCGAAAAGATACAGGCCGAATTTAGAGCATCCCACATCGATACACCACAAGAAAATGAATCAGAGGAAGAGGAGGAGACCTGAATCTCATCTAGGCCATAGGGATTGCATCATATCCACTGACACAGCTCACTGTAGCCCTAATAGGTAATAAAAAACTTTACTTTTTCCTTTCTATGGGACATCTGAAGCTGTATAAGTCATGTCTGGATTATATAAATGGACTAGATGTTGATAATTATTAACCACTGTTGCCTTTTTGCAGGCCTAGAGCCTTTATAACAGTTATTGGTTATACTATGTTTAGTCATAAAAGGAACCTTTTTACAGAGCCTTATGAGGGGACAAAGTTGTGATAGATTAAAATGTTTGGGGAAGGGTACAATCAGCACTGGTTGTTGAATTTAAAATGTTTGAGTTCAAGCATCTTGATCTGGAGAGACCCTTCTCCTGTATTTTGCAGCCATTCTAATATATTTCCTTTTGGACAATTGTATGGACTTCCCCTTGTATCCATAAACAAAATGCTAAGATTGCATAAATCTATTCCATTGGATGGCTCCTATAATTTGTAATATGTGATGTCTGGCATTTGGATATCTATAAACTGTAATGTTTATTAAAATAAATAAACAGAAAGTTCAAAAAAAAAAAAGAAACACCAAACACCAGACCACCTTCTCCTGTGCCACTGTCTGCTGACTGACCCGTGTCCAGTAGGCAGAGATGGCTGCCAGGTGCACCTTAAGGGCTGTAGACCAAAGACCCCCTTCGGGCAAGGACCAAAGGTAGTCTAGGATGCTAGCCAATGGACAGGACAAAGGGTCCGGGCCCTTACCCTGACACCAAATGGAAAACCTTTTCCATTTGAAGGCACAGCTCTTTCTGGTCGACTTTTTTCTGGATGCTTCCACTACTGTGAGTACATCCTCAGAGAGATCCAGGGCCTGGAACTCTAGCCGCTCAGGAACCAGACTGTCAGGCGCAGGGACTGAAGGTCCAGATGGAATACTTTCCCTGACTGACTGATAACAGGTCCAGGCATGCTGGAAGACGCTTCGGAGGCCTGGAGCTGAGGCTGAGGAGATCTGGATACCAGAACTGGCGAGGCCTGTCTGGAGATACCAAGATCACCTGTGCCTTGTCCCTTCTGACCTTGAGGATCACCTTATGAACCGAGGGAAGGCACAGAAGAGGCCTGGGGTCCACGGCCTCGAGAAGGCATTCCCCCTGCAGTGAGCCCTGCTGGGGGCGGGCATGAAACAGCCTCAGCTTGGTGTTCTCCCTGGAGGCAAACAGATCCACCTGAGGTTTGCCCCAGTAGGAGAACAGGCTGTGTACTACCTCTGCATGGAAAGACCACTCGTGGGATGTCTTGCCCACATGGCTGAGGGCGTCCGCTAGTTGGTTTGAGGCTCCTGCCACATGAATGGCTAGGAGATCTGCCTCCAGTCAGCTTACAAGGGTCCAGATGCAGAGCGCTTCCCTGCCCAACAGCCAGGAGTGTGTGCCGCCCTGTTTGTTGAGGTAGTACATAGCTGTGGTATTGTCCATCTGGACTTGCACCACTTGACCCTGAAGAAGCGGAGCGAATGCTGACAGTATCAGTCTGACTGCTCTGCGCTCCAACAGGTTGATATGATATTGGGGGTCCAGAACTCATGAGCTCTGTGGTTCCCCATGTGGTCTCCCCAGCCCGTGAGAGAGGCATCGGTTGTGAGAATGACCGTCGACTCTGGATGAACAAATGGGATCCCTTTCTGCAAGTGATCCAGGACAGTCCACCACTAGATAGCATCCCACATCTTCTGGGTCACAGTGACCAGCTGGTCGAAGTGACCATGATGCTGAGTCCACTGGCTGGCCAGATCCCATTGAAGGGGGCGCATATACCACCGGGCCCATCAGACCACAGTGGTGCAGGCCGCCATGTACCCCAGAAGGCACAGAAAGTCCCGGGCGGGGCACAAGTGTCCAACCAGAAATGATTGGGCAAAGGAGGAGAGAACCTCCGCCCTGTCCATCAGGAGCCGGGCTCTGGCTCAGCAGGAGTCGAGCTCTGCCCCAATAAAACATATCACCTGTGAAGATACGAGTTCCAACTTGGCCTCATTGATCAGGAGACCAAGATCAGTGCAGGTCTGGAGAGCCAGGTCCCTGGACCTCTCCACCTCCTGCTTGGAGGATCCCACCAAAAGCCAGTCATCGAGATATGGGTAAACCCTGACCCCTCGATGCCAAAGATGGTCCGACACTACTGCAATGCATTTGGTGAAGACCCGTGGAGCCAATGATAGGCCAAACGGCATGGCTCGAAACTCGAACAGGGCTCCTGCTCGGAAGCGAAGGAACCTTTGGTGAGACGGACAGATCGGGACATGAAAGAATGCGTCCTGGAGATCCACAGAGCAAAACCACATGTTCTTCTCGAGAGATGGTATGATCTGGGACAGAGTTACCATCCTGAAGGTGCATGACCTGAGGAACTGGTTCAGGTTGTGCAGTTCTAGAATGGGGCGTCAGACTCCCATCTACTTCAGAACCAGTAAGTACCTGGATACGATCCCTGAGTTGACCAGGGGGGTTCCGTGACTCTGGCCACCACCTCCCTGCAGAGGAGCAGGGCAATGCCGTCTCAAAGAGCCGACTGAGAGTGTACGTACACCACATCCTCCTGTGGGGCGCAGGCTCGGCTTGGAAGGTACTGCTCATATTCCAGAGGCAGTCCCTTACCCACCACTTCTAGAACCTACCTGTCCGAGGTAACAGTGAACCAGGTGGAAAGGAAGTGGCGGAGCCAGCCCTCCACGGGAGGATCCAGAGCTTGCACGATAGGTATGGGGTGGTCACCCTCATCCTGTCACTGAGCAGGTTTGCAGGTAGAGGATCCAGATTGAGAACCGCCTGAACCCGTCCTTCAGGCTTACGGGCCGCCAGAGGTTTGGACTTGGGCTGAGGGCGCCAAGATTGTGCCTGCTGTTGCTGCCCTGCTTGAAAGTGCAGCTGCTTAGCCGCAGGGGCAGACTGCCAAAATAACTTCTTCTTCTTCTGCACAGAAGTTACAGAGTCCAAGGTGGCACTGGACCTCTCAATGCGTTGGAGGGGAACGTCCACACCTGGGCCGAAAAGGTCGGTACCCAGGAAAGGGAAGTCTATTAGCTTGTGTTGAGTGTCCACTATGAAGACGGAGACCCTTAACCAAGTCCTGCGGAGCATGGCAACTGCGGCCTCCACCAAGCGCGCACATGAGTCCCCAAGGTCCAGAGCCATCTGGAGTTGCTGCTCCGCAACAGCCTGACACTGGTCATGGACCTGCTTGACCGTGGTCTGGAGATCTGCAGGGAGGTGAGGCAGAACCTCATCGAGGGAGCCCAGAAGGGCATGAGAGAAATGTGCCATGATGATGGCCGAGCTTGCCTGACGGGAGGCCCAGCATAGAGGCGGCATAGACTTTTCTGGCAGAGTGGTCCAGTTTTTTGGACTCCTTGTCCGGCGGTCTATCTGTATCTCCCGAACTACCCGGGCGTCTGAACACAGATTCAGTCACCAAACCCTGAGCAGAGGGATGATCTGTGAATCCCGAAAGGGACCCGATGGGCACTGCATATTCATGGGTCATACAAGCAGATGGCACAGGGCAGGAGACCGGGTGCTGCCATAGCTCCAAAGCTGGACCAACAATGACCTCGGCCACTGAGAAGGCTTCCATCGGTGAATCACCTCGTTTGAGAATATCAGTGAGAGGATATTTGGCCCGTTTCTGCGTGGGTTCGAGAGGCATCACCGTAGATTCGGAGATGAGACGGAGGACAACCATAGAGTAAGAGGGCTTTCCTCCGTCGAGAGACTAACGACCGATTCCTTGTCCAACGGACGGGAATGACGGTCCGAGTCATCGGACTCCGAGGAGTCCGGATAAATCAGCCGCCACCGGGGTCTCCCTCCACCTGCCTAGGACAGTCAGGAGTGAGGGTGACAGAAAGCCTGTGCGGGAGGCCCAGAACTGGCCAAGTCTCTCTAACGAGAGCCCCCGAAGGGGGTTGTTTAGGTGGCGGCTCCACCAGGATTGGTGGAGAGGTTTATTTTGGCCGAACTAGGACGGTTTTGACTGGCTCCGTGGGAGGAGGAATGGTGCAGGCCTGCTCTGGAGGAGTCGGCTTCCGCCTAGGAGGCGATAGCGGAACCTGGAATCGACTTCTGACTGGACAAAATCAGCTGTTGCTACATTAAGTCTTCATAGCATCAACGGAGTTTCCATCGAAGCCGCTCCTCATCTGAGGAGGATAAAGAAGAATGTTGGCAGCGACTCTTCTTTGAGTGCTTGTGCGCCTTCTTTGGCCTGTTGGTTGAAGGAGTCTGAGACCTCAGCCTCGATCGTTGGGGGGGACCAACGGGGTCGATCAGAAGGCACCGGAAAGTGTACTGGTTCTTCTGGGTCCGGGACCAAGTCGCTGATGGGTTTTCCAGTGGGCTGGGTCTCCTCACTGGGGAGAGGCAAGGCAGGACTGGGGTCTTGCATAAGGAGTTGTCGGCCTCATCGAGCGACAACGGAACAACTGGATCGAGAATGATCTCAACCAGGTCGTCGTCCGGTGTCTGAGCCGGCTGGCCTGACGAGGGGACTGTGATGCCAGTGGCCTAGGCCGCAACCTCGACCGAAGTCAAGACAAGTGATTCTTGGGACCGAGATCTCTCACGATCCCAAGAACATCATCAGTGAGACAAAGAATCTCTCAATTCCTTGTCCTTTTTACGGGACCGAGGGACATGCATGCCCGAAGGCCCATCACCCTTGGTGGGAAGGGATTGGCACATCTCTCGAAAGGATCCAGAGAAAGTGGAGCCCAAGTTGAGCTGTACAAAAGACATCTAGGACCGATCTGTGGCCCAAGCTGCCTCTTCCCCGAAAGTCTTCATCTGTTGCTCAGCGGACCCTGCAGCCACAGAGACTGCCCGTCAGGCTTCCTTAGATTTGACTGGTGGGTCCCGTTTCTCCGGTCTGCCCAATTGGAGTCATGTGAGATGATCGTCCAAGACATTCGGGTGAAATGCATGACACATCTCACAGGCCTGAGTGTCATGGCCGACACCCAGGCAGTACACGCACGTGGCATGCGGGTCGATACAAGACATCTTTTGTCTGCACGGGCAGCGTCAAAAACCATGTGAGAATTTATCCTCCATAGCGGTCAAGATAGCGAACTGATTTGGTGTAACTCTGACGAATCTGAGTTTGAGCAAATCCATGGATTTGAAAGCCAGGTCCTACAGAATGCAAGAGCGGTAATGAGGGAACATGTATCTTCCAGCGGAAAGCAAGATCTGGCATCATGGGGCGGAGTCGAGGGTTATACCACCCGGATGGGTGGGAGGAGCCAGCTTTAAGATCTTCCGGCAAGATTCTTAAAGGTAAAGGACATGTCAAACAGTGTGGATAGAACAACATATCCATGATCCTAGAACTTAGGATTTGTGCGCAAAGACATCCTGTCTGTGAAAAATCCAATAAGGCGCTCCTGGTACCAGACGGCCTGAAGCTGTTCGAGCAGAAGTAATGGCAACTAAAAATCACCCTTTCCAAGAAAGAAAGGGTAACTCGCCAGTTGCGAATGGCTCAAAAAAAGCCAGGGTCAACTTCTCCAAAACAAAATTTAAATCCGAAGCCAGGACAGGGGAAGGGACTGGGGGGGGGGCGTTTGGATGCAGGATGCCCCTTAAAAATGTATGGGAGACATCCAGCTGAGCAATCGTGCAGTCACCCACGGGCTCACGAAAGGCAGAAATAGCAGAAGGGTGCACCTTGCGGGAGAGCGTACTGGAGACCTGAGTCAGACAAAGAGATCAGGTAGTCCAGGATGTGGTTCACCGAACAGGTGAAAGGGTCCAGACTATGTCTGGCAGGCCACATGGCAAACCGTTTCTACTTCATGCCATATCTGGTCCTAGTGGCCACTAGGACTTCCACCACTCTGCTAGAGACCCCAAACCTAGTTATAGCTATGTCCTCAGGAAGCAAGCATGCAGGTGGAGGGACCTGAGGCTGGGATGCACCAGGGCCCCCCTGATCCTGGGTCAGTGAGTTCCTGCAAAGGGGGGAGAGGGACCGGAGGTTCCTCAGTCAACTGCTGTAGCAGAGGAAACCAGGAGGCCAGAATGGAGCCACCAGAATCATGCTGGCCCCCCTCCACCTGTATCTTGTTTAGCACCCTCTGAATAAGAGGAAACAGACAGAAAGTATAAAGTAACCTCCTGCTCCAGGAGAGGAACACCACCAGAAAGCTCCAGGCCCTGGATCTAGCAAGCTAAAACTGGGTAGTTTTGCACTGAGTGGAGACACAAAATGTCCAACTCTGGATGACCCCACCTGTCACACAAGTCTTCTGTGACGGATGAGAGGAGCTCCCATTCGTGCATGCTAGACCAAGGCTGGTCTGGTTCAGACTGTCCGCCAGAGTGTTTAACACGCATGGCAAATGGACAGCCGAGAGTGTCAGACCATGATCCAGTACTACACTCTGATGATCTCCCTGCATAGGGGGTATGAATGCGCCCCCCCCCTGCTTGTTGACGTAGTATACCACACTTAGATTGTCTGACTGCACCAGCAGCTGACCTGGAGCAAGGTGTTCCTGTAAAGCCTGCATGGTGCAGAGCATCACCCTCATCGCCAGGACACTGATATGAAGGGAGGTTTCTAGCTGGGACCAAGAGCCCTGGGTCTAGAAGGGACCCAAGTGCGCCCTCCAGCCCAGACCTGAGGCATCCATGGTGAGGATCTGCTGCAGGGAGGATATCTGGAATGGGACGACCTGAAACAGATTAAAGGGGTCCAACCACCACTGCAGTACCTTGCAGACTGGGGAAGAGACCAGGACTGGGTGATCCAGCTCATCCGTGCGCTGGTCCTACTGTACCTGGAAGGTCCAACGGGGAATGCACATGTGAAGTCTTGCCAGTTGAACAGTCGATATGGCAGCTGCCATCAGCACCAGGAATCTCAAGTACACCCTGGCAGGAATTCCTGAGCTTGGGCTATAAGGCGATCTGCCCCATTTAGTGGCAGGAAAGCCTTCCCCTGCACAACGTCTAGAACCGTCCCTATATACTGCAGCCTTTGGGACAGTACAGGAACCAACTTGGGCAGACTGATGGTGATGCCCAGGGAGTGGAACAGCCAGTGAGTTCTCTCCAGAGTCAGCAGAAGCTGTTCCCTGGATAAGGCCTTTAGGAGTAAATAGTCCAGATAAGGTAAAACATACAGTCCTTCCCTTCTCATAGCTGCTGCCACTGCTGCCAAGCACTTGGTAAAGACTCGCATCGCAGAGAACAAGTCAAAAGGCAGCACCATGCACTGATAATGCTCACCCTGAAAGGAAAAATGGAGAAACTTCTTGTGAGGAAAGACGGATATGTGCAGGTAAGCATCCTGCATGCTCAGTAAGCAGAACCAATCCCGTTTTGAGGAGAGGCATCAAGCCTGGCAAAGTTACAAGCAAGGAACATTTTGTACTGGATGTGCAGAAGTCCTTTAGGTCTAGGATGGGCTTCAAATCACCGGTATTTCTGGGGCCCAGGAAAAACCTGGACTAAAACTCCTTATTTCTCTGGTGACTGGGTACTGGCTCGATGACCTGCTTGCAGGAGGGACTGTACCTCCTCCCGGAAAACAGACGGGGTAACCGGAGGGTGGGGGAAGGGTTTCTGGAGGCTGCTCGATGAGATCCAGGGTGTGCCCCTCTCTATGATCAGCAAGATCCACGCATCCGAACTTATGGTTTTCCATTGATTCAGATGGAGGGAGAAATGACATTCGACCACTGCCTCCTGATCTGGGACCAGAAGTCAGGGGTCTGGCAAGGAGTCAAGCAGAGGCGGATCCAGCCACAGAGGCTGGCCCCTCACTTCTGGTGTGCTTGGCCGCAGCTCCAGAACTGGAAAGGGTGGGCAAGGCTGCCAGGGCTCTGCGCTTCCCTTAGGGCCGAGAGGTTGCACCGGGTCTACTGGTAGCTTTGCAAAAGGGAGGGTGCCCTCCACCTCTTGGTTGCGTATAGCAGAGGGAATGGACATACTTAAGGGCCCTGCTCAAGACTTGCAGGTCATTGATAATGACCTGGGCATCAGGGCCAAACAGCTTAGTGCCATTAAAGGGGGCATTAAGCACTTTTTGCTGAACATCAGCAGCAAAACCAGATACCCTCTGCCAGGAGTGCCTATGTATGCATGTGCCCCTGGCAGCAGCCCTGTCAACCTTGTCGGCCATGTCATAGAGGGCACTGAGGAGGTGCTTGCTAACATCCTCAGCAGCCTGAAGGCACTGGAATAGCTCCTGCTTTTGTGTGCCATCTGGGAGGACCTGGCAGCGGCGTTGCCCTTCTTCCAATTAGCATTTTGGTACTCTACCATGTGAGACAGGTAGTTTGCAATCCTCAAACCCAGTGTGGAGGAGGTATACACCCCTTTTACTCCTGAGATCAATTCTGCGAGACTCTTTATCCGGGGACAGGGAACTAAGGTGCTTAGGAGCCTTTGACCTGTTGTGGGCTGCTTTAATGACCACTGAATCTGTTTTGAGCTGGGCAGCATAACAGGGGAACCCCCCCCGAGGGGGGGGGCATTGTGACAAGGCTGAATAAGACCCTGTCCCATTTGTTATGCAGAAAGAATTAAATGCAAGGATCTGTCTTTTCCTCTTCTGTCTGACCGCACAGTCAGATTTTCTTGTGAGACCTAGGAACTGGCCACTCCCACGATCTCGCTATTCCCCCCTCCCACTATCTCTCTGCCTTCACTTGACGCTTCTATCTTTTCTTCCCCCTTGCATATCTGAAGTTACAAAATATGTGTGAATCTTTATGTGAAAGTGGGACCCCTTGATTTGAAAATGTATATAGGTATATTGTTGAAATGATTGCAAAACACTATTTGGAACTTAGGGGGTTAACCTGGAATGCAACACAAAAGCTCTTCTGCAGAAGCTGTCAGCAGGTTGTCAGTTCTGGGACACCATGTACTGTTTTGTTGCACCTACAAGGAAGGAAACTGACAAGAACATTTTCTGAAAAACAGGATGCTTTCTTAACGAGTTCCCAGAGACTTATAAAAACAGCAGCAATGCTTTTACTAGAGAGAGTGAGAGACAGACAGCAAGACTGAAACCTGGAATAAGAGATATCCTCAGATGAAGGACTTTGTTTTCTGTGTTTGTACTGCCTTTGTCAATAGTTATACTGAAACATTTTACTTATTATTTTACTGTTATTGGAAAAAATAAAACGTTAATTGTGAATTTTATATCTCCTCCTGGTCTTCCTATGCTTCCTGACCTGTGCCTTGACGACAGATGGTGTCAGACTAAGTGGGATTTACGCCGTGCATACTCTAAGCCAGGAGTTTTGTGCATGGGTACTAGACCTGGTACCAGGGAAGCATAGCAGAAAGGTATGGATTCTGCAGCAACAAGTCCTGCAGTCATTACCAGAAAGATGGCAGCCAAACTAGCAGAGACAGAAGTCCAAGCTGAGACTGTACAGCCAGCACCAGTGATGAAAAAAATCAAACAGGCAGTGACAGAACCTGGAAGCCTGTCTGCCTTCTGCAAATGGTGGGCTGTACAACAGAAAGAAACAGAGATGAGAAGAAATGCAGCAACTCAAGAAGCAGAGAAATGAAAAGATGCAGCGACAGGAGCAGCAGAGAAAATAAGAGGTGCAGTGACAGGAGCAAAAGACAAGAGATGCAGCGACTGGAGCAGCAATGGCTAGATGCCTTGCAAGCTATCAAAGCTTGAGGATCTGGCACAGGTCCAGGTCCAGCAGAGCAATAAAACACCAACAACTTAAGTAAGCAACAACCCACGACAGGGTGTGCGGTTACTGGGGATTAATCAACACCCCGGGTGCGTTGTGAGGCACGAGGCCGAGGGCTGAGTGTCATCACAACACCTGGGTTGTTGATTAATCCCCAATAACTGCACACCCTGGAGTGGGTTATTGCACTTATAACATGGGCCACATTTGGAGACATACCAACAAAAATGTTTCTTATAACACAGAAAACATGTGGGAACTACTTAGTGTTACTCCACTATTTCTGGCCATGGAACCATAGTTTTCTGTGTTGTGCCACAGTAAAAACAGTTCAACACAGACAACTTTGTGGTAAACAGACACATATAAGAAAATCAAGGAACAGTGCAGCTTCCTATTGTTATGTCAAAAGTACACAGGGTGTAGGTTTATATGTTATTCTGTGTTCACACTGCATATTGGTACAGTTTTATTTAACACTACACTCTGATTTTACACACATGCATTTCTGTTCTGTCTGTATGTCTCTCCCTCACTGTGCCTGTGTTTGTATATAGTGCAACATATAAGTACTGTTTTAGGAGTTCTGTACTGCTTGCACCTACTTACTTTTGACTTTTATGCATTGTTTCATGAGTATTTTACTCTGTGGTCCGATTCAGGTGAACTAGGCACCGTCACTGTGCAGACAGCGAGCTCGACACAGCAACTGACAGGGTGAATGGGTCAACAGCCACAGTATCACACATCAGACACAGAGAAAACGAATTATCAAGACACAGACAAAGAATTGTCAGTTCAATCACTTGCTCTCTCTCTGATGCGGTACCTAGCAGGATTACTCAACGGAACAGATGCAGCGAAGGAACCTGTTATTACAGCAGCTTGGAGGTATCCCATTACTGGCAACTGCACAGAGCATACGACACAGCTACTGAGGGTAACAGTGCAGGGGAAAGGAGCCTCCACTGTAGCCACCGGGGTTGAGATCAGGGAGGGAGCACTCAACACTGTGTATGGCGAATCTCAGCGTATGTACCGGTGCGACATGCCGGATATTCTGGCACTTTAACTTCCTGTACATTTGCCCAGGAAGGACACGCTTTACTGTCACAACTTCGCCCGTACTTTTTCCCATAACGCTTGATAGTACTGTGTCCACTGAGTGCATGGGAAGGAGATTATGCACTTCCCTGCAAAAAGGCACTGGGATGTGTTTCTCTGACACCACTACAACATGTTCACTGCACAATGTGTTTACAGCAGAAACTGTGGGATCGTCACTTAGCAAGACGATTAAATGGCTGCTGCTGTGCAATGAAAATCCTGTGAAATAACAAATGCGGCTGCCTGGTTTCATACGCTGCAGACTGTTCTCCACAAACACATACTGTTCATTTAACATAAATTAATGAATGGTCACCTGATGACTGTTAACCAATCAACTTATGGAAACCTATGTGCCCATGTTATAAACTACCTTAAACTTACAAAGCTATGTCCCTCGGATGATGTTGAAGCATACCTGACAACTTTTGAAAGTTGTTGTAGCCTGGCAGTGGCCAAAGCAGCAATGGGCAATCAGAACAGTACCTTACATGACAAGGTAAAGCTCAACTTGCCTATAGCAGTATGGACACTGCACAGTCTGAAAACTATGACCTTGTGAAAAGAGAAATCCTGAAAAGATATGACATCTCAGGAGAGATCTACAGGCAAAGATTCCGAAGCACACCTCATTCGACAATTCTTGAGAAGCCTTCACCCGACTCGGAGAACTCCTTAGTAAATGGCTCCAACCAGAGGGCAAAACAGTCCCACAGATCACTGACACATCTGCAATGGTGCAATTTATCAACATCCTGCCTACAGACGTACAGCTTTGGGTAAAAGAACACCGACCAGAAAGCGGGGAAAAGGTTGTTTCTTTGGCCGAGGAGACTCAGGTGGCCAGACAGATCATGCAGCAGCGAAGTAACAGCCAAAGTCCGGTAAGATCCACTTTTTCCCAATTGAACTCCAAATCAAATATGTAAAAAATAAGCTCTGTCCCATTCGTTATGTAGAAAGAGTTAAACGCACGGATCTGTCTTGTCCTCTTCTGTTCTGTCTCTTGTCTGTCTGACTGCACAGTCAAATTTTCTTGTGAGACCCAGGAAATGGCTACTCCAACAATCTTGTTATCCCCCCTCCCCCCGCTATCTCTCTGCCTTCACTTGCTGCTTCTATATTTTCTTCCCCCTTGCGTAACTGAAGTTACGAAATATGTGTGAATCTTTATGTGAAAGTGGGATCCCTTGGTTTGAAAATGTATATAGTTATATTGTTAAATGACTGCAAAACACTATTTGGAACTTAGGGGGTTATCTTGGAATGCAACACAATAGCTCTTTTGCAGAAGCTGTCAACAGGAGGTCAGTTCTGGGATACCATGTACTGTTTTGCTGCACCTGCACGGAAGGAAACTGACAAGAACATTTTCTGAAAAACAGGATGTCTTCTTAACAAGTTCCCAGACAGAGACTTATAAAAAAGAGCAGCAATGCTTTTGCAAGAGAGAGAAGACTGAAACTTGGAATTAGAGATATCCTCAGATGAAGGTCTTTGTTTTCTGTGTCTGTACTGCCTTTGTAAATAATTATACTGAAAAAAATTGTTTTTTATTTTACTATTACTGGAAAAAAATAAAACGCTACTTTGCGAATTGTACACCTGCTACTGGTCTTACTATGCCTCGATGACCAGCATGATAAAGTTTATCTGCCCTGTGAAGCACAGCTGGCATCATGTTTGGTCTGTGCTAGGATGCATTCTTCAAGGCAGGCAAGACTGGAGGACTGATTTTTGGGACAGATTCTGGGATGTCCAGGAAATCCACCAGTTCTTTCTTGGTAGCATCCTCTTCCTCACTGTGGAGGTCCATGGCTGAGGACAGCTGCTTCATCAGACTGAAAAAAGTGGGGTCCTCAGGAGACCTAGGAGTAGGCTTAACTGAATTCTCACTGACAGAAGAAGCTGTGGAACTGTCAGAGACCAGGATCTCTTCCTCCTCATCATCAGGAAGAATGAGGTCTTGGGGGGGGGTACTCTTCCTCAACATCGACCTCCTCCAAATCCAGGTCGGGATTCGATGCACCGACAGCTTGCGGTGAGCTTCACGCAGCCAGTGAGTAGGTGTCGATGATGAAGCTGCCGTCGATGGCACTGGCGGTGGGCCTATCGCTTATAGCTGTTGCACAATCGCCAAAGTGAATTTTGTTAAAGTTGTTGATGTTCGTTGGACCGGGGACTCGATGGTACTGCTTGGTCCTGTGAACTCAAAAGCTTGTAGCCCTGGAGGGAGTCTGGGCAGGCCTCGACGGGAGAGCCCGATGGCCAGATGCCTTGAGAACTGGGCGGTATCGGTCTGGTGGGCACAGAGACCTGGACAGCAGTTTTGTACGTCAGTGCAGCTAGAGCCAATGAGGATCCCAGAGAAAAGGCCATCAGGGAATTAGAACAACGCCGGGGAGTGGTCATGATCCCAGTCTTTTTTATGACTTTTCCCACGAGGTCTGTCTCAGGCCTTGGAGGTCTGGGTGCTCGATGACCCCATCGGCGACTGAGAGGCTGGGATCCCAGAGGACTGGCTACCTGCTGATTCATCAGGAAATTTTTAAGAGCCTTTCTGCATCACCTGAAGTTTGTCTGGTTACACGTCTGGCAGAGCTCACAGTCAGAAACTTTGTGGTCAGGCCCAACACAGTAGGCACAGAGAGAATGTTTGTCTGTGGAGGCAATCTTCTTTCCACTGCGTCAGTGACGGAACACAGAAGTAGAAGGATTAACTCTCGACATAAACAAGTTGGAGGAATCTCTTTAATAAAAGAGATTCTGAAAAATAGCCACAGAAAAAGCCGTAGGTGAAATAGGCACAAATACTGCGTCGGAGCTTCCGTGACGACTCATGTGAGTGATTCAACGGTGTGAAAGAACTGATGAAGGAGCGGGGCCACTCACACCTTTATAGGGATGGTGGCATGAACGGCATTAGCAGCCCCAGTGGTACTGCTGAAAATCTTCCATGTGGATCCTGCTTCACCGACGGTGAAGTGTGTGACCCAGTGACTGCAATACCCCCGATGAAGTTCTTCGGATTCGTGCGCACAGACACCCTGTCTTTGTGAAAAATCAAATAAGGCTCCTCGCACCAGAGGGCCTGAAGCTCTGAAATTCTTCGAGCAGCAGTAACAGCAACTAAAAAATAACAGTTTCCAGGAAAGAAAGCATAGCTTGCAAGTTGTGGCTGTCTCAAAAGGAGACAGGGTCAACTTCTCCAAAATAAAATTCAAGTCCCAAGCCAGGACAGAAGAATGGATTGGGGGTTTCAGATGCTGGATGACCCTCAAAAAGGTATGGGAAACATTCAGCTGAGCTATGTTACAGTCACCCCCAGGTTCCTGGAAAGCCAAGACAGCCAAAAGGTGCACCTTGAGAGAGGAGTACTGGAGACCTAAGTCAGACAGAGATATCTGAGTCACGATTACTAGCTGGTCCAACGGACCAGAGCGTTGTGACCAGTGGCGGGCCAGCCCCCATTGCAGGGGACGCATATGCCAGTGGGCCCAATGGACCACGCTGGTGCAGGCTGCCATGATGCCCAGAAGGTGCAGGAAGTCCCAGCCAGGGCGCAATTGCCCAACCAGAAATGATTGGACAAAGGAGGAAAGAACCTCGGCCCTGTCTGCCGGGAACCAGGCTCTGGCTCGAACAGAGACGAGCTCTGCCCAGATGAACTGAATCACCTGCGATGGCACGAGTTCCGATTTGGCCTTGTTGATCAGGAGGCCAATTTGAGAGCAGACCTGGAGGGCCAGATCCCCGGACCACTCCACCTCCAAACTGTAGAGGGCTGCTATCAGCCAGTCATCCACGTAAGGGTACACCTGGAACCCTCGGCACCGCAGGAATGCTGTCACCACTGCCATGCATTTGGTGACGACCCTGGGAGTTGGAGAAAGGCCGAAGGGCATGGCCTGGAACTCGTAAAGTGATCCCTCTGCTCTAAAGCGGAGGAATCGCTGATGAGATGGATGGATGGATTGGGACATGAAAGAACGTGTCCTGAAGATCCAGAGAGCAGAACCACATGCTTAGTTACAAGGATGGAATGATCTGAGCCAGAGTGACCACCCTGAAGGTGCGCGGCCTTAGGAACTTGTTCAGGTCGTGCAGATCGAGAATGGGGCGCCAGCCTCCTGTCTGCTTTGGGACCAGGAAGTACCTGGGCACAAACCCTGGGTTTGGAGGAGGATCCACCACCTCGTTGATCACCTCCTTTTGGAGGAGCAGAGCTATGTCGGCTCGATGAGCTGACAGAGAGGCTGCGGAACTGGTAGCCCCCCCAAGGGATGACGGCTTGATAGGGAGGGGTTCGCTTGAATTCCAGAAGCAGACCCCTGCCCACCAGTTCAAGCACCCAACGGTCTGTGGTGATAGCAGACCAGGTGAAAAGGAAGTGGTGGAGCCATTCCTCCCACAGGGGGACCCAGGGAAGGAATAACGAGGTTGGGGGTGGCACCCCTCAACCCGTCACTAGGCCGGCTCGGAGGAAGGGCTGGCCGAGGGTCCGACTGGACCCTTCCCTCCAGGCTTCCTGCTGGAGGAAGCGGTAGACTTGGCCTTGGGGCGCCAAGCGTGAGAATGCTGGCCCTGTTGCTGGTGCTGCTGGGCCGGACATGCCGCAGGGGCAGAAGGGCGAAAGGGCTCACTCTGCTGCTGGCGGCCTTTGTCCTTCTGGGCAGATGTGACCGAGTCCAAGGTGGCGTTGGACTTCTTAATCCTCTGGAGATGGCCCTCCACCCCCGGCCCGAACAAGTCGATGCACAGGAAGGGAACGTCTGCCAACTTGTGCTGGGTATCCGCCGTGAAGGTGGAGATCCACAGCCAAGCTCTGCGGCACATGGCTACTGCAGCCACTACTGACCGGGCACAAGAGTCTCCAATGTCCAAAACAGTTTGGAGCTGTTGTTTGGCCACCGCCCTTCCCTGATCCTGCACCTGTTTGGCCATTGTTTAAAGGTCAGACAGGAGATGAGGAAGCACCTTATCCAGGGAACCCATAAGGGCATGTGAAAAATTTGCCATCAGCAAGGCCAAACTAGCCTGTTGCAGACCTAGGGAGGAGGCAGCGTAAACTTTGCGCCTGAGTAGTCCAGCATCTTAGACTCCTTGTCGGGGGGCCTTTCAACGTCCCTAGTGTTTCCGGAGCACTGGAAGACGCTATCGGTTACCAGCCCTTCAGCCGAGGGGTGCTCCGAAAAACCGGAGACGGAACCGGTGGGGACTGCATACTTGCGAGCCATCCTGGCCAAAGGCGCAGGACAGGAAGCAGGCTGCTGCCACAACTCCAGTGCTGGGCCAACAATGGCCTCGGCCACAGGGAAGGCCTCTGTGGGGGAATCCCCTTGGTCCAGAATCTCTGTGAGAGGATATCTGGCCCGTTTTTGTACAGGTTCGAGCTGCATCCCAGTGGACTCTGAGATGAGCCGAAGAATCCCCAGGAACGAGAATGGGCTCTCGTCCACCGACTGACCCCTGGAAGATTCCAGGTCGAGGGGCCTGGAATACAAGGAGGAGTCGTCAGACTCCAAGGAGTCCAAGAACAGCTGCTGAGCATCTGAGCCACCCTCCACTTGCTGAGGACGATCGGGGGTGAGGGTAACCGACAACCTGTGGGGCAAGCTCTGAACCGACCGAGAATCCTTGGTAGGGGCCCCAGTCTTAGGTTGCAGAGGCGGTGGTTCCACCACAATAGGTGGAGCAGCCAGTTTGGGCCGCGCAATCAGTCCCAGAGTCGGCTCCTAGATTAATGAGCCGATGGTGAGAGGTTGCTTCAGTCATTCGGGTGACAACCACTTAATGGCCGGTGAAGGCAAAGGAGTCGGCCTGTGGCCGGCCAGTAAGAGCTGCTGCAACATCATGTCCTCATAGCACCAACGCAACCTGCACCGGAGCCTATCCTCCGAAGAGGACGAGCGGCGATGCCACTTTCCGTGATGCCAGGACCGAGACCGCCAATGTTGGTGGGACCTACCCGACAAGGAGGAGGACCGAGACCAAGACCGTCGGGTCGCCAATGGTGGGTTGAAGAGGGGGCAGGGGAAACCCGCTCAAGTCCTCAGTAACCACCGGGGGAACCGGTGAACAAGGGTTGTCGGCTTCTCCAGTCGACAACCCGTCCAACGGGTCGAGAAAAATCTCAACCGCATCGACGGGTGTCTCGGACGGCTGATCTGACAGGGAAACCATGAAGCCAGCGGCCGTAGCTACAACCTCAACCAAAGTCGAAAGCAGACGCTCCGGGGAACAAGATCTCTCCCGCTCCCACAAACGTCATCGGTGAGACTTACCTTTTGGTTTCTTTTTCTTCAACCTACTCGTGTGAGTCCCTGAGGGCTCCTTCTCCCTTGGTGGAGAGGGACTGACAAAGCTCCTTAAAAGAAGCAGTGTAGGAGGGGCCCAAGGAGAGCGGGATAAACGCCGATGCCGAGGAAGAAGACGACGTGGCCCGGGCCGCTTCCTCCTTGAGGGCGATTAACTGCTCCAGCTGCTCCGCAGAACCCGCAGCCGTGGACACCGTCCAATGGGCCTCCTTCGACTTCACCGGCAGAAACCGTTTCTCGGGGCACCCCAGTTGAAGTCTGGTAGCGCGGTCCTCTAGAACTGAAGGTGCAAAAGACTTGCATAGATCGCAGGCCTGCAGATCATGTGCAAGGCGCAGGCAGTAAATGCACGTGGCGTGCGGGTCGGTCCAAGACATCTTCTGCCCGCAAGGGCACCAATGGATGCTGGGAGTAGATTTTGTATCCATCGCAGCCGTGAGGGAAGTAGAAGACTTAAGTCTTGTAAACTTTAAAATTATTTTCATAAAAAACGAAAGATTAGGATCCAGGCCTTCAAATGCAGAGTGCTAAGAGGGAATGTGAGCTTCCAAGCAGTAAGGAAGATCTGGCGTCATGGGTCGGAGCCGAGGGTTTTACCACCCGGGTGGGTGGGAGGAGGCAGCTTGAAGACTTTCCGGCCCACATTAAAGTGGCAAGGAACCTGCCAGACAGTGTGGATCGAACAACATATCCACGTCCCTAGAATCCAGGCATCTGACGTTATGGTTCTCCACTGATTGAGATGGAGGGAGAACCGACCACCACCTTTTGATCATGGACCAAAAGACGGGGATCTGGCAAAGAGTCAAGCAGAGGCAGATTCAGCCACCAGGGCTGGTCCATCATCTCTAGGACGCTTGGCCACCACACCAGCGGTGGAGGGGGAGGGCAAGGTGGCGGAGGCTCTACGTTTGCCCTGGGGTTGAGAGGCTGCTCCTGGCCTACTGGACGCCTTGTGAAAGGGAGGGTCCTGTCTGCTCTTATGTTGTGTGTGATAGAGGGGACAGATCCAACAGCCCTGCCAGATGCCTGCAAGACATTAATAATGTCCCAGACATCTGGCCCAATGAGCTTTGAGTCACTGAAGGGGGCATTAAGCATCTACTGTTGGGCATCAACAGCAAAGCCAGAGACCCTTAGCCAGGAGTGCCTACAGAGGCAAATATCAGTGGCAGCAGCCCAGGCAATAGTGTCCACGATATCACAGAGGGCCTGCAGGAGGTGCCTGCTAACATCCTTAGTGGTCTGCAAGCATCTGAGAACCTCCTGCTTTTGGGTACCTTCTGGAAGGACCTGGGCAGCGGCCTTGCCCTTCTTCCAGTTGGTATTCTGGTACTTTACCATATGGGACAGGTAGCTGGCAATCCTCAGCCCAAGGATGGAGGAAGCATAAACTCTCTTGCCTCAAAGATCAATTCTGTGTGACTCTGTCTGAGGGGGAAGGAGCTAAGGTGCTTAGGCACCTTAGATCTGTCATGAGCTGCCTTTTTGACCACTGAATCTGTTTCGGGCTTGGCAGCATAATGTGGAAACCCCTGAGGGGCATGATAATGTTTATCTGCCCTGTGGGGCATAGCTTGCACCATGTCAGCCCTGTGCCAGGCTGCAGTAGTAGCATTCTGTGAAGCAGGCAAAACAGGAGGAATGATCTTAGGAGGGGACTCTAGGATCTCCAGGAAATCCACCAAATCCTTTCTGGTGGCATCCTCCTTCTCAGTATGGAAGCCCAAGGCTGAAGACAACTGCTTCATGATACTGAAGAAGGTAGTGTCCTCTGGAGGAGACCTATGAGTGTGTTTGACAGAATCCTCGTTGAGGAAGCTGCAGATCTGTATGAGGCGAGGGTCTCTTCTTCCTCCTCCTCTTCCTCATCAGGAAGAATAAGGTCAGGATAGTACTCCTCCTCAACATCGACCGCTTCCAGATCATGGTCCGACATCTGATGCATTGATCGCAGCCCACAAGGGCGGCCCCTGACCGCTAAGGTGGGGTCGACGACGATGGTGCCATCAACCGCAGCAGGCGATGTAGGCCTGTATGCGCCTAACTAGTGGACTATCGCCAAAGTGAATTTAGTCAAAATTTCATTGAGGCTGATGACAGTCAAAGACTGCCTCGAAGGAGGAGGGGTCGATGGTGCAGAGAGTACCAACCCGCCAGATAGGCCCCGAGAGCCCATAGCCTGAGGGCCTGGGGAAGCATCAGGCCTCACTTGAAAAACCATCGACGATGATCCCGCCATCAAAAGGAAGGGGCTGATGACCTCGAGGTCGGCTAACTGACCACCTCTGCATATCTGTCGGAGGCGCTGTCGGTATGGGTCTGGTAGGCACAGAGACCTGGACAGCAGATTTGTGCATTGGTGCAGCTGTAGTCAACAAAGAACCCCCGGACAAGAAGGAGAGGCCGTCAGGGGAGCGGGATCATTGCCAGGGGAAGCAGCCTCGGTCTCAGTTCTTTTAGACCCCCAAGGACTTGTCTCAGGCCTTCGCAGCCTGTGGAAGCTCGAGGACCCTGCCAGTGACTGGGAAGAAGGGACTACAGAGGACCCCTGCCCAGAACTGGTTACCTGTTGTTCTATGAGGATATTTTTAAGAGCCTTCTTGCCTCGCCTGAGGTTTGTCTGATTAAACTTCTGGCAGAGCTCATAGTCAGAGACTTCATGGTCAGGCCTAAAACAGCAGACACAGAGAGAGTGTTTGTCTGTAGAGGCAATCTTCTTTCTGCAGTGGCAACCACCGAAGAGAGAATTCGAAGGATTAACTCTCGACATAAAGGAATCTCATTAGAAAAAGAGATTCTGAAATAGTAGGCATGAAAAAGCCGTAGGCAAAAACTGGCACAAAACTGCATTGTAGCTACCGCGGAGACCCATGCAAACAAGTCGACAGCAGGAAAGAACTGAGGAGGGAGCGGGGTTGCTCACACCTTTATAGGGTTGATGACGTCAGCAGATGATGTCGGTGTGGGTGGCCCTAGCTGTACTACTGAAAATCTTCCATGTGGATCCTGCTTCATCAAAGGTGACGTTTCTACGGTGTGACCTGATGAATGAGATACCCCCAAAGATGATCTTCAAGTATTTTGGGAGGTTTCTGGATTTTGATATGGAGGTAAGCATCCCTCATATCCAGGGAGCATATTCAATCCCTTGTTTACAGTAATGGATTGAGACCCTGCAAAGTGACCATTCTGAACTTCTTGTACTCTATGAAGAAGTTGAGATCCCTGCTCCTACACCTGGTGTAGGTATGATGTCTCTTGGACCTCATGAACAATTTCTACCCTCTGAATGGGGCATTTAACTTGGTTTGTTGCACATCATTAGTAAAACCTGCTACCCTGAGCCATGAATAGCTCCTGAGACAGATGCCAGAAGCATCTGACACATCACAGGCTGTGTGGAGCAAATGCTTGCCCACATCAGCCCCAGCTGTGAGAGCTTTCAGTAGCTCTTGTTGTGGGGTACCCTCAGGTAAGACTTGTGCAGCTGCCTTGGTCTTTCACCAGAGGGTGTTCTGACAACTGGCAATATGAATGCCCAGTGATGCAGAGGTATATATTATTTTGCCTGTGATATCCAACCTCCTGGATTCTTTATCAGGAGGGAGGAAACTGAGGTGCTTAGGTACCTAGAGCTGTCATGAGGAGTATTAATGACCACTGAGTCAGTCTCAGGTTGTGTGGCATAAAAAGGTTTCCCAGAAGGGGCCATATATATTTTATCTGCCTTCTTGGGGATAGCAGGCATGTTGTTTGGTCTGTACCAGACAGCAAAGGTGGCATCCTCTAAGGTTGGGAGCAGAGGAGGCACCACAATGGTAGAAGACATGGGCAGTTTCAGGAACTCTATCAAGTTCTTCTTGGTAGTACCCCGCTCCCTGCTCCTCCAGGGCAAATCCCACGATAGCTTGCAACTGGGCATGCCCCCTGAACAGCGACATTTCTACAGTGACATGCATCGATATCGACAACAGCGCCATGTCGCCGTAGAAGTGCCGCTGGGACCAGGCAACCCCTTTCCCAGACCTGCATCCCCTTCCCGAACCAACTCTGACCTGGAGCTAGAATCCTAAAGCACTGTGGGTGCAGGCGGCAGATCCCCCCCCCCCACGTTGGGGGTTTGGGGTGGGGGGGGACAGCCCCCGAAGAAAAAACACACACCGATGTGTGCGGCTCCACGCTGACTGCAAATCGCTGTCGACATGGAGCCTGGAGCTGTGATGCCGGTCGACATTTTTCTTGTCAAACCGGCATCGTAGAGCCCTGCAACTGCTGCATCACAGTAAGAAAGGTACGGTCCTCTGGAGGGGGACCGTGGTGTGTTCACCACAGAGTCCTCACTGCATGTAGAAACAGTGAAGCTGCTCACACATTCTTCATGACTCTCCACATAATCTTCAGCCTCATCCTGCATCATAAGATCAAGACTGTGCTCATACTCGTTGTTGACAGGGTCGATGGGGAGGAGAGAGCCTGCTAGCAACAGCAGTGGCACAGTAGGTGTCTATGGCAAAGGATTACCTTGTGGCATCAGCAGGGGGTTAGTAACAGACCCCATCGATGGGCCCCCTGGAACAGGGAACTGAGGCAGTAAACATCTTATGTCAGAGAAAGATAAGAGGACTGCCAAAGCATCGGCACCACTGTGGTTGACAGGCACGATGGGAGGAATCGATGGGGGATGCTGAGTCCCTGATGTCAACAACAATGCACCAGCCATACTAGGCCTGGTAGTGCCTGTGCCAAGCCCCGACTCTGGTGTTGTGTCGATGGTTTTGGGGAGGGGGCTGATGTCAAAGAGGAGGTCATACCTGAAGAGCGTAGGGGCGATGTGGAACAAACTGGGGAGGCTTTTATTTGTCCCAGTGCTTTAGCCTCCCTGATGCCTTATTCCTGGATTTACACGACTGCGATTCGGGTGACTGGACTGGCTGTGTTGCTGTCTTTTATTGGAGTTCCTTCTACATTCTGGCTACAAACTTTTGGAGAATACAGTTCTCTAAAGCCCCTTTTTACGTTGTCACCTGGTAGCAGAATTAAACCCCAGGCAAATTTCACAGGCTTTACACATTGTGGTCTAGGCCTAGGCAGCAGACACAGACATCGTTTGTGTCTTCAGCATTGACCTCATCTCTGCACTCAGAGTATCGAAGAGTTGTGACGGTTCTTTCAACGACATGCAAGTCATCGAAAATTACTACAAAAGTGATTACTTTCATAGACTGAAAATAAATGGTGGCCGTTGCAGCAGCATTTCCACAGTGGTCTGATGAGTCTAATCAACAGTGGGAAAAGAACAGGAGAGATGGGGCCATCCACATTTATGTGGAAGCTGATATCTGACATCATCGTGGGTGGCACCTGGCTGACTGCTTGCAAATGTTTCTGTGTGGCTCTAGTGGCTATTAGTTCCGTACGTGTGGCCTGATGAAATAGATATTCTCAAAGGAGATCTTAGGAAAGAGGCTGGATGGAAACAGAAAAAGAGTCCATTGAGGGTTTCTTCAGAAGTGGGCATGCTGGAATATTTACAGGCAAGAATGTCACCTGTTGACAAGGATTTAATAATTATAATAATAATTTAATAATTATAACTGCAGTAATGTGGGTTGCAAGAATAAGCAGACAATTTGAGATCTGACTGGAGAGGGCTGAGTACAAGACAGAGGACCTCTCTTGAGATGTCATCACACTGATGGAAACAGGGAGAAAGGACTGGGATTAAATAAGAGGGGACAATACTAGTTAGAAAGTAGGCTCACAAATATCAGCCAGGCTGATGTTACTATTAATAACTGCATTTTGGAAGGAAGAACTCAGTGAATTCTTCCTATTTTGTGCTAGAGAAGATGATTTATTTTATTTATTTTGAAAATACCACTGAGCACAAGTGCTCGTTTACAAATCGGGGTCAAGACAATACAATAAAGCAGCAAATTACAATACACAGACACATTTAAACAGGACAGAATTGTTCATGATGCATTAAGTTACAAAAAATATTATTTTCAATTATGCCAGCACTGTACAGACAGCAATGACTGAAGTGATCTTTTGAACTGAGCAATACCTGGAAGATTAAATAGTGAGTCCAGCAATTCATTTAGTCGTTCAGCAGCCCTTACTGCAAAGGAGCGCTGACCTGGTTTAGTTCTGCTAAAGGTTAGCTCTAGAGTGTTCCTTATCATACTTCTGGTGTTGCATCTGTTCACAGCGAAGCGGAAGGAGTTGTTTAGTGTGTGTGTGTGTGTGTGTGTGTGTGTGTGTGAAGCCAAGAAGCACTGGTTTGGTACTTCACTCTTGAAGATAGTGGTAGCCAGTTAGTATGTGTGTGCAACATACAACTGTGAGTTACTTCATCAGCCCCCAGAACAAGTTGGCAGGCCTTACTGCAAATCACATTTATTCTATTCGACACAATGTCATTTGCTTCTAAGTAAATAGTAAAGCCACCAACTATGAAAGATTGCATGGAGCTAAACACAGTGAAATGTCCTGCTTCGGCAGTGTGAATGTTACAATTCCTGCGAAGAGCTCAGAGTCTCCTGTTAAACAGCCCCCGGTTTAATGCTTTCCCAAAGTGACCCCTTGGTGGCTTACCTGCAACATAGTTACATGGCACCACAGAAACACAGAATTTGACAGCAGATAAGGACCCGCTTGGCCGCCCTAGTCTGGCCATTTCCCTGCCTGTTTCATATGCCACAGATCCTAAATGATCTGTGGCTTACTCCTCCTTCCCTATTGCTAAGGTTCCCTTATATCTATCTTATGCATTTTTGAAATCATCTGTCATTTTTGCTGCTACAGCCTCCGCTGGTAGGCTGTTCCATGCATCAACCACTCTTTTTACTAGGTATTACTAGCTTGTTATGGACAAAAGCAGGCCAGGGCCCATCGAGATTGTCCCCCACCTTGTGGGATATTGTAATTATACTCCAAACCGATTTCCCATAAGCCATGCATCCATACCAGATTTAAACTGGTTTATATTAGCCCTATTAACCAATTCCTGAGGGAGATCATTCCATAGTTTTGCAGATCTTACTGTGAAGTAGTTATCCCTTTCTGTGAAAAAATACTTCCACGTTGTCCAAGTCTAACCCCCTCTATTCTCATATCATGGCCCCTTGTTCTTGAACATCTTTTCTGAAAGATGCTACCCTCTTGCATCTTGTTTATACCTCTGAGGTATTTGAAAGTCTATCGTGTATCCCCCTCTCTCTCCTCTCTTCCAGGGAATACATACTGAGTTCCTCTAGTCTCTTCTCATCGATTTTGAAATTGTAACTATTTTTGAAAGGTAAGGGATTGTAAATAAGAGCTGACCGCCCAGTCCCTTCCTGGTCAAGATGAAGTTCTGCTCCACCTCTGTGCTCTGACATCTTGTGGCAGCAGAGTTTGTCGAGCATGAGGTCGTGCTCCATTAACAGTAATTGGGGCATCTTTTACTACATCTTTTTTAATGTTTTAGAGGGCCATTCAGGTATATCAGTGCCGCCGATCACCTAAAAAGAGCCGCCTTAGTTGGTAGGTAGCACTAAAATGCCTCGAGTGACCCTCTAAAACATAAAAAAGGATACAGTAAAAGACACCCCTATTGCTACCAATGAAGCAAGCCTCCGCACTCTATAAACTCTGATGTCACAAAACGTCAGAGCACGGGAGCACTTGGAGGACGAGCAGAACTTCACTGGAACCAGGAAGGAGAAGGAACTGGGCGGCCAGCTCTTATTTACAATCCCTTCCTCTTCAAGAGACAGTAGATATAAAATTTCAAAATTGCTGCCATTTAACTCCAGTGCAGGCAAGCTACCAGTGGGTTGCTTTGGCAAACCCTGGTTCAATGAGCATGACTGGAGCTCTTTAACTGAAACTACTAGATTATCAACACGTAGGACAAAGGACAGGGTATCATCCAGTATTAGTCTTGAGATATTTAAAAACTTTGACTTGCTCAAGCTTTAAACTCTTGGCAGTAAAGATGTCAAAAGGGGGTGCCCTCCACCTCGAAGGCCCATCTTCGAGTTAACGGTCATTTATCTTCCCCGATATCACTCTCCTGTGGAACTCGTCAGGGGTGTCACCTTCCCCCTCTTTTTTGCTTTATATGTTGAACCATTGGCTGTTGCGATAACGGGCAGTGAAGGTGTGGAAGGGGTCCCGCTCGTTGGGGGGTGTTATTTAAGATTTCACTCTATGCAGATGATGTTCTGCTGACAGTCTTAGATCCGGAAAAATCAGTCCCAGAGGTTCTGGTGGTGCTACAGGCTTTTGCGTCGATCTCTGTGTAAGTTCTTAATGTTACGAAAGCAGAGGTGCTGGCTCTTAATGTTTCACCATCACAGTCTTTAAAACAAATTTTGCCTTCCCGTTGGAGGTGTACTAAGATAAAGTATTTGAGGGTATATTTGCCTCTAAATGTAATGCACCTAGAATTGATAAATTATGAGCCATTTACCCAGCAGGTGGAGCAAGGCTTGAGCCAGTGGGCCCGCCTTTAGTTATCCTTTTTGTCCAGGGCAGACGTTATTCACCTGGCTGTTCTACCTAGACTTCTTTATTTGTTCCAGGCCCTTCCGGTGACACCTTCTTTGTATTATTATTTTATGTCTTGGGATAGATCATTGTCTCGATTTGTCTGGGCAGGTCGCTGCCCTCAGGTCTGCTGGACGCTTCTCCAGCTGCCAGTGGACAGGGGAGGCTTAAACATTCCCAACTTATTGAAATATCACTGTGCTGTGACATTTAGAACTATCTGTTTATGGCTTAACCCCACATACAAGCCGCCCTGGAAACACAGAGAGTTTGTGCTTCATGATTTATTTTATATTGAGTTGATACTGTTTGCTCCACAACTTCTCCCCCAGATTTTAAGGCATTTACATTTGGTACAGTTGATACTCTTCGGACGTGGTACAGAATTTGTGCTCGTCCCTCACTGGATCCTGTTTTTTTAATTTTTCTGTTATCAGCAGAGGTGGATTTCTTGCCCACTTGGATTGATTTGACATTCCAGCGTTGGCATCGGCTAGGCCTGTCATATATTTTTCATTTTTCAGATCCACAAGGCAGGGTACTCTTTGCCCAGCTACAGGAGTTATACCAAATAACGTATTGTGAGCACTTCATATATCTTTAAGTATGGACCTTTTTGTTTCACAGGGCCCAACTAAGAGTCAACTCCCAGATCCTAAACCTTTACTTTTAAAACTTTTCTTGGATTCGCTTAAGGGAGTAAAAGGGCTGCATTTGATTGGTACTGCATATAAGGGCCTCAGGGATTACTGCACTGACAGCACTCGGTCCGTTCTCGAGGCCTGGAATGTGGATCTTTCTTCTGTAATACCTTATGAGTCATGGTTAAAGGTTATTTTGCCTTTGATTAAATGCTCTCAAGCTCCCTATTGGCGAGAGTTTATCTGGAAATGCCGCATTCTCTTTTTTAATATGCCAGACAGATTAACAAAGTATCTGCCAAAATCTCATGGCATTTGCTGGTGAGCTTGTGGGGAGACCCTGGCCAATGTTGTATATTTTTTGGCATTGTCCAGTTGTATCTTTGTTCTGGGGGGAGCTTGAGGGTCACCTCCAGCAGTTGATAAGTCCAGAGTTGATTTTATCTCCAGAATTGGTGTCTTTATATTACTTCTGATAATCATCCCCTTCCTTCTAGAAGGATGTTATATATATTTATTTATTAGCTGTGAAAAAGGCATTGACACACCTCTGGCATCAACCAACTTTTATTAATTTATTTATTTAAAAGTTTTACCAGGAAAGGCATACTGAGCAGACTACTGCTCCATTCCAGATGCATCCTGGGGGGTGTTGGGGACTGGAGGATACATAACAAATACAAAATAAAGAAATTACACAGAATATATACAAAAAATATATACAAGAATATATACAGTACGTACACAGCAAGCAAAACAGAAAATCTGAGTTGATAAGGCAGCAAATTGGTAGAAGGTGCAAATGACAACTAACAGGTCAGAGCTAAACATTTAGAATAACCACAGTTGGAGCAAGTTGGAGAGCTGGCCCTTGCCTAGTGTGAGTTTAGGCAGCATGAGCAGTTGGCAGAAAAGTGCCCTTTGAGGAGGGAGTTGAGTTGCTGAGAGGAGGGAGCGTGCTGAATGTCCTCAGGCAGGGAGTTCCACAGTTTTGGCAGGCAAGCTCTAAAGGCCGACTGGCTGGCAGAGGTCGTCATGTAAGGGGCATGAAGAAGCTGGGAGTCGAAGTTCCTGAGTTTATATGAAGGTGGTGTTTGAGCAGTTAGGGTAGAGGCGCGGTAGGAGGGCAATAACTGGACCCAGAATCTGGCTGTGAGTCTATTACAGTGGGACTGGCACCTATCGAAGAGCGAGGGGAAGTTAAGGGACTGGTAGAGGATGCAGTGCTGGGTGGAGGGTGTACAGTCCAGAGCGAAATGACAGAAGGAGTTGAAAAGAGGATCCAGTCTAGCCAGGGTGGACTTCGGGTGGCACTGTAGACTACGTCCCCATAGTCAAAAATAGAGAGGATCATTTTCTGCACAATTTCTTTGCGGGCTGGCAGAGGAATACAGCTACGGTTACGGTATAAAGCGCCCAGTCTGGGGTGCAGTTTTTTGTGGGTAGCATTGATATGTGTAGAAAAGTCGAGGTGTTGGTCCAGCCAGACCCCTAAATATCTGAAGGAGGTGCAAACTTGTAATGGGGTCCCATCTAGGATTTTGAAAGTGGGAAAGGCAGGGAGTCGGGAGAGTCTCTGCCTCATGCCAAAAGTTAATGAGACTGTTTTCTTGGCATTGAGAATAAGCTTATTTGAGAGAAACCAGAGCTGAACATTGTTGAAATCTTGCTGGAGTCTGTGTGCCACTTCCAAGGGGGGGGAGGGGCTTGAAGTATACAGTACTGTATCGTCTACATACATGTGAATGGATGTGTGTGGGCGGGCTGATGGCAGGTCATTCAGGAAAATAGAGAACAAGATTGGGCCAAGGACAGAGCCTTGGGGGACGCCGATGGTGACAGGGAGGGAGACGGAAGTGGATGCACCAATTCTGACTGATTGGGACCTGTCTGCCAGGTATGATGTGAACCAGCTGATGGCCGCACTGGATTCCCCCACGCTTGCCCAATGGCATCTTACAGTGAATGAAATTTATTATCTGGAGAGACTAATAGCCCAGTGCAATGGGCAGGTCTCTCATTCTGAACTATGTTGGGAGGCCTTGGGTGTTTTATGCCTCACATGAGGATGCTTCATTTGTTCCTTGATATTTTATAGGTTACAGGGGCTTCTTTTTTTGTGTTCATCGTGGGGAGGATAGTTTATTTTAATAAGGGGCTGTAGTCCAATTTGGGGAAAGACTATCTGTATGCTACTGATTAAGTGTTCTTCATTTTTATTATTTGGATTCAATTCCATTTTGTTGGTATATACAATTTAATAAGTGTACCTTTAGGAAACTGTAATTGATGTTATCTGTATAAACAATATGTACTATATTCTCTCTGCACAAATAAATAATAAAGATAAAAAAGGGGGTACCCTCTTCTGTGAACTGGTAAAGACCATGCTGGGTATAAGCTGGAAATTTAAAACGTGTATTATTTTTGATGACTTACTTCTGAAATTTTGTAGTGAAGTCCCCAAATCTATCACCAAACACAAACATTTCATTTAGTTAGATACACACAGAGCAGCTAGCCGCATCACAATTTAGGTATCACATCAAGTTTGCGTGAAATGTATGAGTGTGGTCAAAAGTGCGTGGTCTTCATGTCGCAAGACAAAAGAGCAATGCTGAGGAACTAGCACTTGTTGCACACTGCATAGTTTGAACCACACACTGTCAGGATGAATTTCATTGCAGTGGTGGTCCATGGCAGTGTGGTATTGGAATAGTAAATCTATATGACCACCAATTTTCTTTTGAAAATGAGTATGTGCGAAAACACAGGGTGCCGCTGTATGGGTGAGTACTATGTAAGGTTTGTTCCCTTAGCTGTTCTACATGAACATGGGCTTCACCTTGCGACTTTTTCTGTACTCTCTTTTCAACCGCGCCATTTAATTTTTAACGGGATTGACGTTTAACCCACAATTTGGAGATCTGGAAGCCAGAAAAAAAATAGCCACATCCAGAATTTTATAACAAAATGTGATTTGACGAGTGGCAGCTTAAACACTGAGCATGGTCTTAGTTTTCTTATAGATGAGGACCAGATGTCACAGCGTGTAGGAATAAACATCAGATGAGGCAAATTTGCAGGTTTAAAACACACTGTGGTGTGTTATTTTTCAAAAGTTAGAAAAATAATAAATTAAAACAAAAAAACTGCAAAGAAATTGCTACTTAACATCAGTAGTTTCTCACATAATACAGTCCTGGATCTTAGAGCTCCTAAGACCCTTCTCATCTGCATTCAACAGCTTGTCTGCAGTAGCAGTAGAACCGCTCTCCTCCACTTTCAGGGCTGAGCCCCACTGGACTGCACTGAAGTGAACTCAGTGAATAGGATTCTACATCTTTTGGTGGGGTCACCTGACTGAGCCCTTTCTATTTACATGTCTGGACATGCCTCTTTCATGTCTGAACATGTTGCTTGAAAACCAAGGGGGGGAGGGGAGTTGTTTCAGGGGACTTCCTGGTTCAGTTAAAGGTACAGTGTATATCTCCACAGATATTGACTCTCTATATCTCTGATCCACAGTGACTAAGCACTTTTATATACAGTATCAGGTTTATGGTGTGAATTTATGAAAATACCATAAAGGATTTCTTATAACTGTACTAATCATGAAATTATTGTTGTTTTAAATGGCTTCTGAATCCTTTTCATTTAAAAAGCATTATTAACTGTAGTCATTTCTATTTAAGATAGCCTTCATGTTTTTTGTACACAAAATGCACTTATGCACTTTACACAACACCTCTCCAGGTGTTTGGCATCATTCCAGGGACTGGATGGATGGAAAAAGAATGAAAAAAGGGAACTAGTAGGAAGGTTAGTAGGGACAGTAGAGCTACGCTAGGTGGACAACCTAGGGTTGGGGGAAAAGAAGAAAAGCAAAACGAAGTGCATTAACTGTTGTGCAACAGTTTTGGTAGCTAGGAAATAAGGAGATAGAAAAGTGGTCCATCAGTGACAGCCGAGGGTGTAGCCTAACTCTGTCATACCAGACTACTACTACCCAAGAACCATTTTTCTATGGATTAGACATTGTACTTTGGCAGTGCAGTTTAGAGGTTAATGAGCTGTGAATGAGCTTGGTACATCCAGCAGATCTGGCTTTTGTTCCCACAGCCTCTACCTGCATACCGTGTGATGCTAAGCAAGTCACTTAACCACCCTACAACTCCCGGATCACACCTGAAAACAGACATTTGTGCCTAGTGGGCCTTACCTGGCTACCAAAGAACTAAACAAAAAACACAAAATTGTAGGTCAGAGGCCAATATCAGGGATTTAGTGTAGATTCATGCATCATTTTTATAAAGAGTACTTTGGCAGACTGGCAGGCATTCGACAAGTGACTGATGAACAGGCCAAATAGTAAAGGGCCTAGAATAAAACCGTGGGGGCACACCTGCGAGTAGTCTTTAGAGGATAAGCCCTCGATTTTCACTCACTGGGTACATTTAGACAATAGTAAGGGCAGAGGCTGGGAGGCAGGAAATGGAAGACCCTGCCCCAAGGAGCTGCTGCCCATAACCGAGATCCCGGTGGGCAGCGGGGCCACCAGCAGCCCTGAAGAGGTAAGGGTATGTGAGGCTGAGGCAGTCAACTCCCCTGAGGGAGGAGGAGGAGGAGGATCGTGATGCAGTCGGAGGAGCTTTGCCCGGAGACCACGAACGAGAGACAGACCGGGCTTGGTCCCGGTCCTTGTCCCAGTGCTTGTGCTTCCCCGAAGATTTGTCCTTGGATCTGGATGAGGAAGAGCCAGAGGACTGGGCAGGGGAGGCAGAGAAGCTCTGGGCCTGCAGCTCCCATTCCATAAGGGTGACCTTCTGCTGGAGGAGATGACTTTCCAGGGTCTTCTTGTGGTGTCTCCTGGTGGCTGGGTTAAACTTCTGGTAGACCTCGAAGGTGTGGACATCATGGTCTGGGCTTAGGCAGAAGAGGCAAGCAGCATGACCATCCTTGTCCAAGATCTGTTTACCATAGGCACACTTAATGGAGCAGTCAGAAGAAGGTTGGGAAGACATAAATGTGGGAAAGGAACACTGAAAAATTTGATGTTTGACTTTATAAAATGAGAAAATGAGAAATTGCAGTAAACACGGGAAAATGGCGGTCGACTGTAGCTGCGGCAGGGTCAGTGGTCCGACGTGCATTGGTTGATGGTGGAAAAGAACTGAGGGGGTGTGTGGGGGCAGCCCGCTTTATACAGGATAGGCTGACATCAGCCGCTGACGTTGGAAATGGGCAGCCCCCTCTGGTAGACTGCTAGCTAGAAAGGTTTCTGTGTGATCCTGGCACCTGATGGCTTAGTCCCAACGGTGATGGCCTGCTGCAAGAGATACCCTCGAAGTAAGATAAATAGTTATAGAACCAAGTTACCAAACTATGCAGCTTGCTAAGCAAAAGCTTGTGGCTAACAAGGTCAAAGACCTTTTGTCAGACAGCCCCGAACATGTCACCACTGTCCAGGGCCTCATGAATACAGTTGGTATACTCAGTCAATGCAGTGTTGGTGCTGTGATGCTTCCTGATTCCATGCTGTTGGGCACAATGCACATCATAATTTTCCTAGTAAGAGATGAGTTGATCAGACACAACTTTTTCAAGGATCATAGAAAGATGGGAGAGTAGAAGTAGATTTTATTTATTTGGGGCGCTCTTCCCCGAATGCTCAGGGCGCCCTCACAAATACAGGATAGGCAATTGATTCAACACATAATCTTAAAACATACTTAATCACATCAATAAAAACAGTTCCAATATAGTCCTCAAAAATAAATCACTAAAATATATAAATAATTCTATTCAGGACCCAAAGGCTGCTAGGAAAAGAAAGCTTTTTAAACCCTTTTTAAAACTCTCAAGGGAGGGTGCCTCCCAGAGGTGGCCTGGTTAGGAGTTTCAGAAAACTGGGGCCGCAACCTCAAATGCTCAGTCTCCGGACGATTTTAGTATTGCCCTGGGCACCTCCAGGAAGGCTTCCCCTGCTGATCTAAGGGGAATGACTCGGGGTGTAGGAATGCAGGAGCTCTTTCAGGTAACCGGGGCTCAACACATGTAGGTTCTTATAGGTGACCTATTTTAAAGGAGACATGCCAACGCACCAGCAGCCAGTGGCACTCACGCAGAACCGGTGTTAGAGGGCTAGATCTCGGCAGCCCCATCAGTAGCCAGGCTGCAGCAGCTGCAAGCGCCTCAGCGCACCCCCAGTGACCCCAAGGCAGAGTGCGTTACAGTAGTCGAGCCTCGCGGTGACAAGCACGTGTTAGAGTGGCCAGATAATCAGGAGGGACAAGGGATTTAATTTGGGCGATGTTGTGGAGATGGTAAAATCTGACACAGACAACAGCTGGCACCTGAGAATCAAGAATCAGACCACTGTCCATAACAACGCCCTAATTCTTGACCTTAGGGGAGGCCTCAAGTTCAGTCAGGCCAATAAAAACCCCTAAACTTTCCTCAGAGGCCCCCACTCCCCCCTTTCAGCCGGGCTCCACCACCAATACTTCGGTTTTAACCGGGTTGAGCCCCAACCATTTAGAAGATGTACAAGCCCAGATCTTGTCCAGGCATTTATTCAGCACGTTGACAGTGTCAGATCTTCTGGATGTGAAGGACAGGTAGCACAGAGTATCATTAGCATAGCAGTGAAAACTCAACTCATAATGTCTAATGACCTCACCCAGAAGCAGTATATACACTGCGAACAACATGGAAGAAAGGACGGAGCCTTGGGGCACGCCACAGGGCTGGGCTGTCAGGCCGGAGGAATAATTTCCAAGAATGACCCTCTGGAACCTGCCCCGCAGAAAGGACTCAAACCAGCTGATGATCTTGCTGGTGAGTCCCACATACTCCCGAAGCCTGTCCAATAAAATCCCATGGTCCACAGTGTCAAATGCGGAACAGAGATAGAGGAGGACGAGAGTAATTCGTTCTCCTCTATCTCTTGCCCTGAGCAGGTCATTCTACACCCTAACGCTGTGTCCATGCTGTGCATGGTCCTAAACCTGGACTGGAAAGGATCGTAGATCTGAAGTCCGTAAGACGACTCTCGAGCTCTTCTGTGACCACTTTCTCCAGAACCTTCCCAAGAAAGAGAAGGTTCAAGATGGGCCGATAGTTCACCAAGACGTCCAGGTGCAAAGAAGGTTTCTTCAGCAGGGGCTTTACTACAGTCTCCTTAAGAGGCCCCAGGAAAACCCCTGCTGCTAAACAACACCTGACAATCTTGGTGAACATCGGGCCCAGGACTCCAACGCAGCCAACTAGTAGCCCCGTTGGGCCTGGGTCCAGGTCACAGGATGTTGGTTTCAGTCCTGAGATCAACTCACAGACCTCCATCATCATAACCAGATGGCACTCTTCCCAGGCAGGTCAAACGCGTCTGCCATCTCGAGGCCCACCACTGCTGGATGCTGGTATTTCACTTGTCGAAATCCCAGTCCTCAGAGAGAACACTGTCTGAGAAGAATCAAGTGAACTACTCACATTTTTGAACTGAAAAAGCTCTAATGGGTTCCAGACAGACAGGATGTAATAATCTCTCTACAACCTGGAGAGCTGAGCTGGTCGATTCTTCCCAGCTACAATCACCCTCAACATAAAAGCTGCCTTTTTATTGGTGATTGCATTCTGATAATCATTGTAATGATTCATCAGAACCAGCTTGTCCTCCCGGGATCTGGTTTTTCTCCACCACCTCTCTAGCCGCCGTCCCCTGGTTTTTAAAGTCCTCAGCTCGTCATCAAACCAAGGCAAGACTAGGTGTGAAACAAGGGAGCGGGCACGGATTGGCGCTGAATTGTCCAGGACCCCCCATAACAGCCCTATTATAGGCTGCCACAGCCTCCCCGGGCCACCAGCACAAGCCTCTAGTACAGACAAAATGTCCAGGTCTGCCAAAAGTCCCTCAGGCTGAATCCCTCTTAAAGGGTGGAACTGTATAATTTCCACAGGGGATGGGATAACGGGGAAAGGGGGGGGAGGTTCTCAAGCTGAATCCGACGGTGCAGGGATATGACCAGGCAACCGGATCAGTCCTTATGAAATTAACCTCAAGATCCATCGAAAACACCAGGTTGAGAGCACGACTGGAGCGGTGGGTCCCGGCAGTGGATGCAAGAGAAAGGCAGAGGGACTCCATGCTGGATAAGAAATCCCTAATGTCAAACGAGCTCTCGTCACATCCACCTAGGTGTTGAAGAGACCGAGAACTAGCCATCTCGGCGACTCCAACACCCATTCAGTGACAAAAGCTGTCAACTCCTGCAGAAAGTCTCAACCAGGTGGACGGCAGACAAGGAGTATTCTGACATCCGGGCTGGGCCCCCCCCCCATGCACTTGAAAGAGCTGGTGTCTCTCACAGGATGCACCGTCAGGCCCAGCTCCGACTTAAAATAAATTGCTACCCCCCCACCCCGTGATCCTTCCTCAGGCAATGTACCACAGAGAAAACATCTGGGATGGATGCCGCCAGCACAGTGCCAGAAGTGTCCCCAGCCAGGTCTCAGTTATGCATGCCAGGTCCACAGAAGCCACTAGCTCCGCCATTATGGCAGTCTTATTTGGCATGGACCTGGCGTTGCATAACACTGTCCGAAGAGGACAAAGGGCAGAGACTAGCCCCTCAGCTACCTGTCCTCTTGGGTTATGGGGTAAAGCAAGAAGGACCCTGCTCCAACTGCCTTCTCAACCCAGGGTGCTTCCTGGTCCCCACAACCCGAATTGGCCCCCTACCCCCCTTCTCACAATGCCCAACTCCTGGCATCTATACTGAATTATAGCCGGGAGAGGTGGATCAGTGAAGGGGCGCAGGGCTTTCAAAAGGAGGGGGGAATAGCATAATCCAAGGGCTCGTGCTAGACAACCCATTTTCTAATCACTGTCCTGACTACTAACCTACTACAATACAAAATATCAAAAATCTCACAATTTAACCCACTCATGCACAACTCTCACAACATTCATGCAAACTGCTTCAGCAATCTACCCCCCTTTCCAATACCCTCCCAAGATAAAACTTAGACATTCCCTTAAAACAACAAATCTAATAAATAGGAGAATTCCCCAAAGTCGAAGTAATGTCCAAGTCCACAATACTGAAGACTTCCTTTCCTAAAGAGTAAAATATGACGCAAAGTACTCGCAAACCAGTAATAAATGAGTATGGTGAAAAATATCCTAGGAATTCTTCCCCTCCCAGGCTCAAAAGTTAATCTCTCACAGAGCTCCAAAGCACTGTCACTGCCAGAAGCAACATTAAAGTTCAGCAAATAGTGTAGTTCCAAACACAGTAATGCCACTCTCACTACCAAAGTTCTGTCTATGTGTGCCAAAATATTTTAGCTGGCTTTAAGATAACTTGAAGGCTTCTGTTCCCAAAAAGATCCAATCTGCCTTTATCCCCGAAACAGCATATTCCGGTCCCAAAATCTGGACAGTCAGCTGGGTCAAATGAACTCCACACAATATCTCGGTCCCCACATGGCCAGACAGGGTCAAGATTGCAGATGGCAGACAACAGACAGGCAGTCAGAGTGCAGCAACAGCCAGTATCAGCTGCACCCCCAACTCCAAGCAAAACAGCAGCCCCCTACCGGAAGTCTCACTCCACCGCCGGCTAAACAGTCCGTGGTGACAACCACCCAGATGCAGAGGATGCCACGAGGCAACGCTGGGGCATGGAGTGGGACCCGGAAGGAGAAGCTCACAGTCCGGCCAGGGGAATCCTCTCCCGCAACGAGAGACACAGGCACAGGGCAGAAGCAAGAACAGCCATCAGCAACTAACACAGCAGACCAGGTAATTTCTTTAACTTCAGAGACTCCTCGTAGCAGAAGAAATGGTCACGGCCAGGCAGACAATCAGGCAGACAGGAGACACACCAGCAAAATAAGTTCAAAATAGTGGACAAAGTTTGGAGAACATAGTGCTGTGACCTTTCCATCTCAGCACGCCGGCAGCAATTAAAGTGAGTCAAAACAAACATTAATATAAACAAGTTTACTAACGCTGACTACAAAATAAAACTAATGCTCCTACTCTAACTCACTGAAAACCCCTATCTATGCTTCCCAGTCCTACCACTAAAATAACTAAAAAAAAACAAATTAAATGAGAGGATCTCCATCTTAGATGTGGATAGTCAGCCCAGCATGGCCACCATCACAAAAGGGCAAAAGTGTAAGTAAGACAGACTAGAAATCAGCCTATAATTTGCTAGGTTTGATCAATCAACACTTCTGAAAACAGGTGTGACCAGTGTGGATTTCAATTTCTCGGGGAACTGAGAGTACCTCAGAGAAAAGTTGATGATTTCTGTTACAGGGTATGCTAGCTCGTCCAGTGCCACAGCTAGAAGCTTCATGTCTCAATGTACCCCCAATCTGGTTTGCCTGGCACCTTTTAACATATTTCAGGCCATCCCTTTCAGAGACTGACCTGAAACAAAATTTAGGGTGCCTCAGTGATTTGGATCATCACCAGGGCCATTACAGGTTGATGTGCAAGGCCCTGTGAGATAAAGAAGCTTAAAGACTATATTACATTTGTTGGTAATTTTAATTGGGTCAAAGATCTCTACTCCATCTATCTTAAGCATTTTTATAGAGTTCTTTTCTTCCCTATTCAGGAGTTGAGACCTTTCCCCCACACCTTTTACTGTTATTTCAGTTTGGGGTTTATTGGGCCTTGCAGAATTCTGATTTTACCATTCTGATCTTCCTTATGCATTTGTTGCAAAATTGCCTGAATTTCTGGAGGTGTACTGGAGACCCTGTTTCTCTGGCCAGAGCCCACCGACTGCCTCTCTCTCTTTCCTGAAGGTCAGGAGTTCAGCAGCGACCCCACCTGTGGGGGTGCACCTTACCTTGCTTTTTTCTTTGGAGAGTGGGTGTAAATTGGTCACAGACATTGCTGAACTCTGATTACTGCTATTACGGTTACTTCCAGTTTAAATCAGAAGTCTGTGTTAAAGCTGAAGCTTACTGATACAATCTATCTGGGCACGCACTACAAGTTCATTTAGGCATCTGTTTCAATACTAAAGTTGTTTACAGGTATGGGGTACACGGGAAGACAGTCAGGGGATCTGCAATGGAGGTGGCGGCACTGCCCCATCTGCAGGACCATGGCAGAGCTCCATGCTCAGCTGGTGACAACAAGGTTAAAAATATCTCGACTGCATCATCAGCTCAACTGAAGACTTTCCAAACCCCTACACTGCACCGGGGGTGGGGGTGGGGGTGGGGGTGGGGGTGGAGAGCTGGGCTGGAAGAAGAGGCAGATTACCCACAAAGAAGTTGTCCAGTCCAACACCACCCAGATGGTAAACTGTTCTGCACCCTAGAGGAGGCTCAGGTACCCAACTCCACTGGGGGAGTGGGTTCTGAGTCAGATGGTGGTGAGGGACAGGTCAGCACAACGGCACCCAAGGGGACCAGCAACAGCAAATCTACAAGCAGAGTCTTGGTGGTTGGGGACTCAATAATTAGGGGTGTGAAGAGGGTGGTGGGAGGTGGACTGAAACTGAAAGGGAGGGGGATGATCAGGTCCCTTAGTGTTCATCAGCCATCCAGGATTTACACAGGATAGGCAGGACGGCAGAGAGGGAGTGGGGGGTGTTTGTACACCTGGGTACCAATGATCTGGTGAACTAATCTGTGGAGATGGTGAAGCAGAACTTTCGTAGACTGGAGGACAGACTGGTGGCACATTCTGCCGCCCTGGCCTTCTCTGAGGTCCTTCGGCTGTGTGGGGCAAGGAGGGAAAGACAGATAGAATTAGAAAAGATGAGACAGAGGAGTTTAATGGGTGGCTTAAAGGATGGTGTCAGGAGAAGATATACTACCATGTGGGGGACGGGGGGCTTCTAGGACAGGAGGCTCTTCAAGGGTGACGGACTCAACCTGACAGGAAAAACAGCATGGTCACAGGTGAGAAGAAGGGGATCCTAGCTGGTACTTCCCCATATCTGAGGGCTAGCAGCAGCTCAGCAGGTTGTAAAGAAGGATGAGGTACAATCTGTGCCAGGTGAAAGGACATTATAGAGAAGGTGTGCAAACACCAAGAAAAAGGAAAGACTAAGAGAACATGGGAAACACAGTGGTCATATATAGGGGAACAGTAAAGTGGGTACAGGGGTCAAATGCCAGGAGAGTGTGTAATAAAATTAGCTGGCTGCTGGACTGTCAGCACAGCGGTAGCGTTACCGCTCGTGATGCCGACGACCGGGGTTCAGAAGCAAGCCTGGGAGTTGGAGGGCCAGGCGGAGAGAGGAGGATTGAGCAACCTTGGACTGCTCTCCTCCTTGGAGATGGAGCAACTGGTGCACAAGCAGCATGCCAGACGTTCAGCCGTGAGCCACATCAATGTGACCATTGCGGAAACTTCGGCTCCAGAAAATAACTGGGACCTGATGGTTCTGGGGTACTCACTGTTCAGTAGGGACAGAGCAAAAGGTGTATGTGGGGGAAGAATAGCCCTCTATGTCAGAGATGGCACTGAGGTGGTGGAGGATGCGTGCATCAGGGGTAACTATAGAGAGTCAGAGTCACTTCCGGTACAACTCACGGGCAAGAAACCTTACTTGGCAGTGGTCTACAGACCTCCAGGACAAGGGGAAGAACCTGAAAGGGGGAAAGCAAAGAGGGAAGTAGTGGTACTCGATGATCTGAACCTGCTGAACATCGACTGGGATGTTCCGGTAGCCAGGAGTACCAGAAATCGGGCCTCACTGGATGCACTCCAAGACTGTCTCCTGGCACAGCTCCTTAAGGAATCCACCAGGCAAACTGTCATTCTCGATGAGGTGCTTAACAACTCAGAGGTGGCAGGAGCAATGAGAGTAGGACAGCCAATATGGAACAGTGACTATAACTCCATATAACAGTGTAGCGTGGCTCAGTTGGTAGCACATCCGTCTCTGGACCAGAAGGTAGTGGGTTCTCGTCCCACACCGGGATTGGACTTGCACCTAAAAATCGCTGGCATCCGAGTGCAGTACTGCTGGGGTGTGCCGTCCTTCAGATGAGACATTAAACCGAGGTCCCTTCTGCCCATCCTGGTGTTGTCCTGGTGGGCGTCCAGGTGGAAGTAAAAGAACCCAGGGCACTCTTCACAAAGAGTAGGGAACATTCCCGGTGTCCTGGCCAACATTCCCCTTCCCATAAACTGGTTCATGCAATTATCCAGGCTGTGTGTGGGTGATGATGTGCGATATGGCCCGCCACCACACATTCAGTCACTTCACTACCAGTCTAGCATTGCTTGTAAAGCGCTTTGGATGTATGAAAAGCACTATATAAATGCTGATTCTTCTTCTTCTTCCATCTGGTTTGAGTTGGTCCTTGGGACTGAAAAGCCTCAATCAAGAACTAAAATCCATGATTTTAGGAGGGTGGACTTCGGCAGGCTGAGGGAACTGGTTAGGGAAAAGTTAGTCGAGGTAGACAATTTAAGTGGAGTGGAACAGAATGGGGGGTTCATAAAGGGGGCCATCCTCAAGGCATTTTAAGTTGTGCATGAGAACAGGAACCAAACGGAAAAAAGTTCAAGAGACCATTATGGTTCTCTGAAAAAGTCAGAGATGCAGTGGAGACTAAGAAAAGGGCCTTCTAACAGTGCAAAGAAATCAGGGAGAGGAAGAATGGGGAGGAGAAATAAGGAGGCAAAAAGGGCAGTTAGGGAGGCAAAAGCAAATACAGAGCCACATATTGCAAAGCAGTGAAGGGCAGAGAAAAACATGTACTGTGATATATTATGGAAAAAAGAAAGAAGGGAAGAGAATAGTTAAGCTACTGGGGTGAGGGAGTAGGGTTCTAGAGGAGGACAGGCAAACAGCTGCCATCTTTAATGATTATTCTCAGTATTCACCAGGAAGGAAGGGAGACCATCAAAACGGCCAAGAAAGGGTCCCAGACATGAGACAGCCAATATTTACAAGTGACAAGGTCAAGAAAGGGTTGGAAGCCCTAGCTAGATAAGGCCCCAGGACCAGATGGGCTGTGTCTGAGGATTCTGAAGGAACAGGCAGCGGAGCTGGGTAAACCCCTGGTAGGAATATTCAACAGCTCACTACAGACAGGGGCAGTTCTGAAGAACTGGAGGGTGGTGGACATCATTACGCTCCATAAGTGGCAGAGGGACAAGTAACAAGCGGAGAAAACTACAGACGTGTCAGTCTAACCTCTACTGTAGAGAAGCTGATGGGAGTCACTGGTCAAAGAAGATGTACTACCTGGAAGGAAGTGTCTCCAGAATAATAAACAGCACGGATTCATGGCAGAGAGGTCCTGTCAGATGAACCTGGTAGCTTTCTTTGATTGGATAACAAAGGAACTGGATAGTGGCCACACTATGGATTTGCTCTATTTAGTCTTCAGCAAGGCTTTCAACTTGGTGCCCCAGATGCCTGCTGAAGAAAAGGGGAGGATCTGGGCGTGTTTAAGGACATAGTTAACTTGGTAGGAAACTGGCTAAAGGGTAGGCACCAGAGGGCTGTGGTCAACAACGTCAAATCAGAGGAGCGTGAGGTCATGAGCGGTGTGCCACAGGATCTGTCCTGGGGCTAGTCCTCTTCAAAATGTTCATCAGCAACATCGAAGAAGGTAAGCACGGCAGGCTGTGTCTCTCCGCAGATGATATTACATTCTGTGGGAGGGTGGATAGTGACGAGGGAATCAGGTAAATGTGTAGTGACTTACAACAGCTAGAGAGGTGGTCTAAAGTTTAGGAAATGAAATGCAATGCCAAAAAGTGCAAAGTAATGCACCTTGGGAATAAGAACCCCAGGACAGAGTACTGGATGGCTGGGGTGAGACTTAGCACTATGGCTCAGGAGCATGACCTAGGAATTATCAGTGACACCCTCCAGCAATCGAGCCAGTGCAACAAGGCCCATGGTAAGGCAAGTAGGATGCCGGATGTATATGGAGGAGTACTGACAGCAGGAGGAAGGAGGTAATACTACCTGTTTATAGATCGTCAGTGAGACCACACCTAGAGTACTGCACAGAGTTCCGAAGCCCTCACCTCAGGAAAGATAGGGACAGGCTGAAGACGGTGCAGCGCAGGGTAACAAAAATTATTCAAGGCCAACAGGGCAGGTCTTATGAAGAAGCGGTTGAAGGCACTGAACATATACTCACTGGGGACCAGAAGTGAGAGGGGAGATACAATATAGACATTCAAGTTCCTAAAAGGAATAAGAAAAAAATTACTCACCAAAGTAATCTTGTTTCTTCCAAGGTATTCTTCAATATGATTAACCCTAGCAGTCAGCATCCTGAGTTGAACTGCCCCGGAGATGAATGGAACTTATGCAAATGATGGAACATCTACTGGCTCGTGCCACTATTCACACTGCTGCCCTTACCAAGTGCTATATTCTATAACGCTCAGACTTCATTGGAGCCTGTAGGAATAGGCCCCTTACTAATCTATTTTAACTAGTGATAAAAAAAAATTATAACAATTACAACCCCCCTTTTACCCTGTCCCCTGGTAACACCAGATAGGAACAAGAAAGAACAGGGCCACTTGGTTCTCAAACACAACATGTCCAGTGTAACACCCTTATAACAATTAATACCGGGCTGTAATGCAGAGGCCAACTGGTTCTGAAAGGGGAGGTAGGATGGGAGAGTTAATCATACTGAAGAATACCTAGGAAGAAACAAGTATTTTTTTCTTCTAACTCCAGGAATTTTTCAATATGATTAACCCTAGCACTGCAGACTACGAAGCAGTACATTTGGAGGTGGGCCTAGAACCCTATTTAGGGAAAAGGCTCTGCAGCACCGCTGTGCCAAACCTGTCATCACTTCTGGATAGTGCATCCAGACTATACTGCTTTGTAAAAGTATGTACTGTTCTCCATGTATCTGCTTTGCAGATTTCCAGCAGAGGAATGTCTCCGGCTGCTGCTATTGTAGCAGCTGTGTCCCTTGTGGAATGTGCCCTCAGGCCCATTGAGGGCTGTTTGCCAGCTTTATTATAACAAAACTGTATACATTGCACTATCGAACATGCAACTGTCCTTTTTGAAGCTAGTTTTCCTTTTCCCACATCCCCATAGGTCAGGAACAACTGTTGCCTACCCTGCCTATAGACTTTAGTGTGATCAGGATAGTAGCTGAGAGCCTTCTTGACGTCCAGGCTATACAGCCTGCATTCCCCTGAACTAGAGTGTTCAATAAAGAAGATTGGTAAGGTAACAGACTGATTCAAATGGAAGTCAGAGACTACCCTTGGAAGGAATTTCCTTTTAGTCCTGAGTACCACGTTATCCCTGTGGAATGAGATGTAGTTTTGTTCAATGCACAAGGCCTGTAACTCACTTATCCTCCTAGCAGAAGTGATGGCCACCAGGAATATGGCTTTCCAAGTGACCAACTTTAGATGTGTTGTAGTCATGGGCTCAAATGGAGGCACCATGAGCTTGGGAATGCAAACACTGAGGTCCCAAGAAGGCACCGGTTCTCTATGGGGGAGGATGCAGGTGAGTTAACCCCTTTAAGAATTTCTTGAAAATAGGGTTGGCAGCCACAGAAGCACCCTATCCAGCTGGGAGATAGACCGAAATTGATGCCAAATGAAACTTAATGGTAGTGGGCTGTAGGCCCAGTGATTGCAGATGGGTAAAATAGTTCCTTGGGACTGGTAGACCCGTCTGGGAAGGTAATACCCCAGCAGAACTGCACCAGATAGAAAACCTATTCCATTTGAAGACACAGGTTTTCTTGGTAGAGGGTTTCCTACAATTCAATTAAATTCACTTTATTTGTAAAACAGGCACTATTCAAGAAGATCATCATGCCTTAACAACTAAAAGCAATAAAAATAGTAAAAAAATAATCCAACCAGATAGCACCACTAAGCTGTCACAGAAAGCAAGTTCAAATAAGTATGTTTTCAAAGCTGCTTTAAAGCTCTACACAGTCAGGCATTCTCGTATCCGACAAGGTAGAGAATTCCACAGGGTGGGGGCCACGAACATGAAAGCCCGGGACCCAGATGTCTTTAACCGAATCCTGGGAACCTCTAGCAATTCCTCGTCAGCAGAGCGGAGTGGTCCGGGGAGACAGTAAGGAAACAGAAGCTCTTGCAGGTAGCCCGGTCCCTGACCATGTAGGGTCTTATAGGTCAGCAAACCGACCTTGAAGGTGATCTGCCACTGAACTGGCAGTCACTGCAGTTCGCGCAGCATAGGAGTAATATGACTGGCTTGAGATGACCCAGTCAACAATTTGGCCGCAGCGTTCTGCACCAGCTGCAGGTGGTGGATATCAACCCCTGGGAGCCCTAGGTAAAGGGAGTTGCAGTAGTCAAGGTGGAAGGTCACAAAGGCGTGGATCAGTGTTGGAAGGTCGTTGGACAGAACAAGGTGCGTAATCCGGGCAATATTCCTCAGATGGTAAAAAGAGGATTTGACAACCACCGACACTTGTGAACGAAGCGTCAGCTCACTGTCAAATATTACACCCAGATTTCACACCTGTTCATAGGTCAGCAGTCGGCTACCCCCAAGCCAAAGCCCGGAGGCACTGCCAGCCGCCAATCCCTCAGTCCGACGACCTGGATCCACTACCAACACCTCAGTCTTGTCAGGATTCAACTTCATCCAGCTGTCATTCATTCAGTCCTATATCTCGGCAAGGCAGCTGTTAAATACCAAAACCACACTATCCTGCCCGGGAACAAAGGACAGGTATGGCTGCGTATCATCTGCATAACAGTGAAAACCCAGCCCATACCTCCTTACAATGTCTCCCAACGGCAGTATGTACACCCGCGAACAACATGGGGTACAGCACAGAGCTCTGAGGGACCCCACATGGCAGTGAGAATGAGTCAGAAGAAAAAATCCCTGACACCACCCTCTGAGATCTGCCAGAAAGAAAAGATTGGAATCATCTGAGGAATGTCCCTGACAGGCCACAGATGAACCGCAGGCACTCCAGCAGCACCCCATAGTCCACAGTGTCAAACGCTGCAGAGAGATCAAGAAGAACCAAGATAGAATGGCTCTTCTGATCTCTCGCTATTAGGAGATCACAGAGCACCTGAACAAGGGCAGTCTTGATGCTATGCCTCTTCCGAAATCCAGACTGGAAAAGATCATAGATTTCATGGATGGTAAGGTGATTCTCCAGTTGCAGCGCGACCACCTTCTCAATAACCTTCCCCAAAAAAGGGAGGTTAGAGACTGGTCTTTAGTTGGCAGGACAGTCTGAGTCAAGAGAGGGTTTCTCAAGTAGGGGCGTCACCACCGCCTCCTACAGGAAGTCCAGAAACTCACCTGACTCTAATGAACACAAGACTCTCTGCAAGGACCAGGCCGATTATATCAAGACACCCCATTAAGAGGAGAGTTGGGCTCGGATCCGAACTATAGCAGGTCGGCAACATGCTTTGGACAATCTGCACGATCTCCAGCCGGTCGAAGCTGACCCATCAAAGCCGAGGAGGTGCAACCTCATAATGACCACTGCTACCCCCTATAGAGCGAGCCAATCGAATCTCAGACCTGATGTCGGCCATCTTATCAGCAAAGAAGCGAGCAAACTCATCACACTTTTCCTGTGAAAATGCTCTTTGAACTCATAGACAGGCTGGACTGCAGAGTCTGTCCACCGTTCGAAAGAGTTGAGCTGGTCAATTCTGAGCTGCGGCAATCTCCCTAGACAGGAACTCTGCCTTCTTACGAGAGACAGCCAATTGATAGTCTCTATAATGATCTAACAATCTAAGTTTGTCAGCATCAAGGCCCGATTTCTGCCAGCATCGCTCTATCCTTTGCCCCACTCGCCGCAACTCCCTCAAGGTCCCGTCAAACCAAAGGGACCGAGGGCGAGGGGTGAGAGGGCGAGCACGGACAGGAGCAATAGCAGCCAGAGTCCCTGTCGCAGCCTTATTATAGGCCATTAACAGGTTATCAGGACCCTTGCTCGCACTCGGTAATCCCGATAGGTCCAGCACCACCGATAGACAGTCTGGGGTCAAACTCCTCAAAGGGCGGTACTGGACCATCTCCACAGGGGCAGACCTATGGGGGGAGCATGGAAATTGACCCTTATAGGTCTGATCACCTGACACGTTCCACCACCAAGTTGGAGGCCTCTGTTTCCCCAGCAGGAAGACCAGATCTAATGAGTGACCACATTATGAGTCACAGAGGCAACTGCCTGTGTGAAGCCCAACAAGGTCATAAGTTGGAGAAAGTCCTGACCAAACTGTGAGAGTCTATCGTTGACTCAGGCATTGAAGTCACCCAGCACCATCAACCTGGGAGACTCCAACACCATGTCGACAACAAAGTCCGCGATCTCCTGCAGAAACTGCTTCTTGCCCCCAGGTGGATGGTAGACAAGAAGAATCCAGCACCCCACACCTTCGACCACCGTACACTCAGAAATCTGGTCTCCCCAACTGGCACAGCTACAAGGTCCAATACCGATCTAAAACAGATTGCTACACCCCCGCCCCTGCGATCCAACCTTAAATGGTGTACTACCAAGAACCCCGCTGGAATCGCTGACTCCAAAATGGGGCCAGCATTTTCATCCAGCCAGGTCTCGGTGATACAAGCCAGGTCCGATGACCCAACAAGATCAGCTGTTATAGCCGTCTTGTTTTGAATGGACCTGGCATTGCACAACACCATTTGAATCGGATAACACCCTGAGGCAGATCGGACCACTGGCCTGCTAACCGCAGAGCCCTTGGGTATGGGTACCAGGCAAGGCAAACCTCAGTTTGGGACCCATTTCGCCCCAGGGTGTCTCCTGGTCCTCACTACCTGAATCCGGCCACCCCAGTCTTCTCCACCTCCACCTCCAGGTCCAGGCCCCCCACGCCTCCTACCAACTATCTCCAGAGCCCTACAGCATCCATAAACTGCTGTGGGCAATGGAGGACAATTAAAGGGCGGAGATCCCGGAGCTCAGAGGGGGAGTAGTGCCTGACTAGGAGAGCAGCCTGCCGACACATACTAACAAAACCAGAATCAACAGGCCCCAAATACCCAAAACAACACCCAAATAAACAGTCAAATACACAATAATACAATTAAAAACAAGAAAACCACAGATTCCACCCCACCACAACTTAAACAACCCCTTAGACTAGTAAACTAGCAATAAACCTCCTTTAAAAATTAAAATAATGAACATAAAACAAGTGCAGTTATGCTTAGTTGAGGCTCTCATCCCCAACCAGCAATAAAATTTAATGTCCCAAGAAAACGCCAGTCTCTCACTCCAGCATTCCATCCAACTCACAGAAACCATGCAAATAGAAATTACAAGGAGGACCTCGCACCACCTCCAACCAGAATAAACTATGAGGCAGTCATGGACAGTCTATCCTCTAACCAGTCCCAGGAACAGATCTTTCTTCGCAGATCAGGATAACGAAGCAGCAACTAACCATAATACCACAGCAGGGAAGCGCAACCCCCCCTGGAAAAACAGGGCCCCCAATCGAAGACCCTACAATCCTCACCTGAGGAACACCCAAGGGCAACCACAGTCCAATCACCCTCCGGCCACAGTTCCCTAGCACCCTACCAGGATGGCTGCCTAATCCCCACTGCAGCTTTCAGGCTAGTCCCAAGGGTCACCCTCAGCGTGTACCTCCAAAGACGGTCTGAAACGCTGCTCCACTGCTGATTAAAAAGGCCAACTAAAGGCCCTCAGATACAGAGGGGAGGCTGAGATGACCCCCCCCACCCCAGGGACTAGGATTCGATGTCCCAGTTGTCCTCTGGCAGCCAGACAAATCAACCCAAAGGCCGCCGAAACCCTCGCCCTACAGCGGAATGCTCCCACAGCTACAACCCCAATCACCTGAGGCCACGAACAGACCCCCACTCAACTGCAGACTTCAGAGACCGAAAAAAGCAGTTCAGATGTTAAAATATCTGCAAGTCCCAAAAGTTCAACTTCGGGAACACAGAGCACTCTTCCTTCAGCTTTTCCAGGGGCCTTCGCTCCTTAGCAAAGTTCATTCATCCCGGTCTGCAGCAGCTCCTCAAACGGCTCCTCCATGATAAATATCCGGAATGTCAGGATAGGCATGGGCTACAAAATGCTCGTCTGCCCCAGCAACTGCTTCCAAAATAAACTGCTTGCACTGATAGATTACTGCAAGCAGCAGCTGAAGGATAGCACTCTCTGAGACAGTGCAAGTGCTTCCGAAAAAATATCAAAATACAAGATATTTTGTCTCATTATCATCAGACTACACAGCCTGGCACACTGCAGTCGGAAAAGATATTGAGACGCCCAATAAAAACTGGATTAATGCCAGAAACACGGCAGAAACACAACCAAGCAACTCGAAAAAACACTTTCTTAAACTAGTCTACCTTACTTTTTCCACCCTAACTAAGCTACTAGATAAGACTGTCTAAAACAAAATATTAAAACAAAATTAAGTAAAATAAAATGAAAAGTAAAACAAAAATAATAAAACCAAGTGGAGCTGGTGTTCTGGCTAGCTCATATCAGCCGCCCAAACCCCTGAGAACCCCGAGTACGCTTTCAGAGAGGTGTAAACCTGCGTATGCTAGGTCTTCAAGAGCCATGCCTTGAGTTTGAGGGACCTGAGGTTCGGATACAAGATCCTGCCCTGAGAGGAGGTCAGAAGGTTGTACCTCTGAGGGAGGTGTATGGGCTGGGCCACTGACAGGGTGAGCAGTAGTGAATACCATGACTGCCTGGCCCAGTCCGGAGCTATCAGGATCATGGTAGCTGGTTGAAACCTGAGCTTGATCAGGACCCTGAGCAACAGAAGGAATGCATATAGGCTCCTCCATGATCAATCCAACACTGGGGCATCCACGGGCACTGTGCCCCATGCTGGAGGCCTGTACCAGAATTGAGGGAGCTGACAGTTCTTCTGTGAAGCAAAGAGATCTGTCTCTGGGGCACCCCACCTGTGGAACACCATCTCCAGGACTTGCCTGTTGAAGGACTATTTGTGGTGATTTTGGCTGATTCTGCTGAGTGCATCTGCCAGGGTGCTGTCCTTCCTTGGAAGGTGAATGGCCAATAGTGACACCTGTAAAGAGTAAGCTAGACTCCAAATTTCCATTGTTTCTGTGCACAGCAGGTCAGATCTTGTCCCCGCCTGCTTGCTTGATGTAGTACATAGTGGTGGTATTGTCTGTCCTGACCTGTACCACCTTGCCCCTGACCAGGGATGTGAAAGACTGCAATGCCAGGAGCACTGCCCTGAACTCCAGCAGATTTATATGCAGGAGTGACTCTGCAGCAGACCATGTACAGTGCACTGTATGTTCTTCCAGATGTTGCCCCCCCCCCCCAGGAGGGAAGCATCTGTTGTGAGTACTAAGGTAGGGGATTCCTTTTCAAATAGAATCCCTCCCCGAGGTTTGCTCTGTCTTGTCACCAATGGAGGGCCTATAACAGTGTCCTTGGAACTGGTATCAGCTTTGATAGGGAATCCCTTCTTTGACACTAATGTGCCCTGAGATGGAACTGAATGTCTCTCATTTGGAATCTGCAGCCTTGCACTGTCCCTGTTGGTATACAATGAGACAAGCAAAAATATAGAACATGAGATTACAGGCTGGAAACTGGGTATCAAGACAAACCTAACTGTACAAGGCAGGTGCGAGTAACAAGGTGCAGTTAGACATACAGTTGAGAAACAGTGCCAAGGAACAAGATACAAGGAGTTGGTGGTGGCCAGAGCAGAGAACAGGATTACAAGTACATCAGCAGCAATGTTAATGAAGAGGCTGCTTACCACCTAAGTAGGAAGCTCAAAAGTGCTTTGCAGGACAAATTATATGGCTCACATAGGGAGTGTAAATCAGGGAGGTCAAATTTTTTTTTTTGTAGACAAAAGTGATAGTCATGGGATTCAAGCGGATGGATTAAGGGCATGAGCAGGGTCGAGGTGGCGAGTGCAATAGGGTCCCTGTGAATAGGAATTAGGGAAGTGGAAGGAAAAAGCTGCTTTGCCTGAGTTGGAGTGAGGCTGGGGAAGGGCGAAGGAGTGAGGGTCCCGCGTTCTGAGGAGATAGGAAGTGCGATGGCGGGGGATAGGAGGGAGGCTAGGTAGCGAGGGAGTTTGCCGAACCAGTACTTGGCAGAGAAGATGGCGGTGTGATGGTCACAGTGAGAGGAAAGCGAGGAGAGTGAGAGGGAAGAGTAAAGGGTACAATGGTGAGTTCTGGGAGGGAGGGTTAAGGCAAAGCGACAAAAGGCATTGAAGAGAACATCATGTCTGGAAAGTGTAGAAGCAGACCTAAATTCGACATCAGCATAATCAAAAAGTGGAAGGATTGTCCTTTTGAGGAAGATCTGTTAAATGGGGAGGGAGAGGGCATCTTTTTTTCTGTACACTGCGCCCAGTTTGGGGTGGAGCTTAGAGTGGATGTAGCTTATGTGAGTGGTGAAGTCAAGAAAGTTGTCAAGCCAGACACCTAGGTACTTGTATGCAGGTACTGTGTCTAAAGCAGTACCGTCAAGAATGGAGAAAGAGGGGGAGGTATGGAGCTTGGCACGTTTTTGTGGCGTACCAAAGTTCATTGAGACTGTTTTAGAGGTGTTTACTTTTAGCTGGTTATCCTGGAACCAGTTCAGGACGTGATTAAAGTCAGCTTGTAGCAGGGAGGATAGCTCAGAGGCTGAGGGGCCTGAAAAGTAGAGGATGGTGTCGTCAGCGTAGAGGTGAAAGTGTGAGTGAGAACACACTGGGGGAGATCACTTAAGAAGATGGAAAAGAGGAACCCGGGATAGAGTCTTGGGGTACTCCTGCTTGGATTGGCCGGGGAGAAGGAAGAGAGTATCACTAGCCTGGACACATTGGGAATGGCCTAAATGGTAAGAGCTGAACCACTGGGCTGCTGGGGGAGGGAAGAGTCAGCTAGATTTAGAGAGAAGGATTGTATGAGAGACAGAGTCGAAGGCCTTGGCAAGGTCAAAAAACATGGCTGAAGTAAGGTGCCCTTGGTCCATGCCAGTGAGGATGGCATCAGTCAGCCGGAGTAAAGAAGAGACAGTGAAATGTTCTTTTTTTTCTAAAACCTGACTGATATGGGGACAGGAAGTTAGTGGAGGTAAGGAAATTGGTGAGTCTGGTTAGGACAAGGGATTCTTGAAGCTTGGCCAAGGCAGGGAGAAAGGAAATGGGGCGATAGTTTCCTGGCAGAGCCCGGTCACCACCTTTGTGAAGGGGATTGCTTTTGCAGATTTCCAGGCCTGGGGGATGGAGCCAAGGGTGAAGGAGAGGTTAAGAAGATGTGACAGGGGGTGAGCAAAGACTGGGGCAGAGATCTGAAGAAGGACATGGTCGAGACCATTAGGACTAGATTTGCATAGGTTTAGGGATTTGAGGGAACGGAATGCCTCCTGGGCAGTGACAGGGGAGAAATGAAAGTCCCTTTGATGTGGGGGGGGTGAGAAGGGTTGGGTGATGGGCGAGAGTATGGAGGAGGGATCAGGTGATGTGTGAGAGGGAGATGGTCTAGAGTGCGGGGGAGAAGAGGGGTGGACAGGGGTGGAGGGTAGAGCATAGGTCGTAAAGAAATTGTTTAGGGTGGTGGCAACCGTGAGAAGGTCTGAGACTACAGTATTATTAATGAGGAGGGTAGGAGAGGAGACGCTAGGTGGGGGGGTTAGAAGGGAGGAGAGTGTGTGCCAAAACTTATGAGGGGAGTTGAGATTTTCATGTAGAGTTTCTTTGAAATAGTGTGATTTAGCTGTCCTGATAGCGTTTGTGCATGTATTTCTAAGGGCCCGATAAGAAGAGAGATCATTTGGGGATTGGGAGGCTTTGTGGTGAGCCCAACCACGGTCATGTTTGTTGCAGTTTGATGATGTGAGGTGTAATCCACAGGTGGGGAAAGTGTTTCAACCTTCGACAATGCCCGGGGGGGGGCATGTTTGTTCCAGATTGTAGTTAAGATCTGGCAGAACAGGGAGAGTGCTGTGTTGAGATCTACAGAAGTGTAGAATAGGGACCAGTCTGAGGACGCAAGGTCATGGAGGATATGAGAGGTGTTTAGGGAGCATATGGAACATATCCACCGGTAAATGGGTGGGGGCTGAAGTTTACGAGTACAAAATGTCATGAGGTGATCGCTAAAAAAGTCTGGGCGGGTACCAGTGGCAGAGATGCTTTGCGGGTGTGAGGACAGGATCCAGTGCAGGAGGGTGTGATTGAGGGAGTGGGAGTTGGGTCTGGTGGGTTTGTTGATGAGCTGGCATAGGTTGACAGACTCACTTTGCCGGGTGATGGGTTTTAGAGCCGGGGAGAACCAATTCAGCTTGATATCGCCAAGCAGGATGCATTCGTAAGAGCAGGCAGTGGATGAAAGGGAGGAGATAGCGTGGACCACAAAGGAGGGTGAAGCTTTGGGGGAAGAATACAGTACTCCAATGAAGATAGGGAGAGAGGATGGGGTAGCATCTTAAAAAGGAGTTCATGGGTCTTAGGGACCGCTTCACTGGTGACAAGGGAGATAGGTAAATTTCGGCAGTAATAGATTGCTACTTCACCACCACTTTTAGAGCGGTCCTGCCGTAGGAGGTGGTAGTTGGGTAGGGAGTCCTGCATCATGCACGAGAGCCATGATTCAGTGACACAGAATGTTTGGTGAGTGCTCAGACACTCAGACTTTGAAGAGGTCTATCTTGGGGAGTAGACTCCTGGAATTTATGTGGCAGATGGTGAGGCCTTTTGGAGGGGTAGGGTATTTGGGGGTTGGGCCAGGGTTTCGCTGGATATCTCCAGCTAATAAAAGGAGGAGGCAGAGGAAAAAGAGTTTGCTTGAGGAGCTGCGTAGTTTATCCCTGATATGGTGGGCATGTTTGTGAGTAGTTGTAAGGCTGAAGTTGCTGCAGCCATGTGCCCCAGGAACTGTAGGAAGTGTCTTGCCAGACTTGGTCAGCTGAGACTGAAGGAACTTGCTAGCTAAAATAAACTGTCTACCCTGTCTTGTGGGAGGAATACCATCCCCTGCAAGGTACCCAGTTCAGCCCCAATGAAGTTTAACACCAGGGTGGGTTGGAATACTGATTTTCTGATACTGACCAGGAACCCTAGGAACTCCAGTGTGTCCTGTGTGACCCTGAGGACCTCCTTCACCTGCTGTGGTGACTTGCCTATGACTAACCGGTCGTTCAGGTAGGGAAACACTGTGATGCCCTGCCTTCTCAGGTGTGCTACCAATACTGCCACCACTTTCTGTGTGATTCCCTGATGGGAATACGGAAATAGGCATCCTTTAAATCGAGTGATGACAGCCAGTCAACTTGATGAAGTGTGGGAAGAATCGCAGCCAAAGTTACCATCTAGAACTCTGGCTCTGCCAAGTGCTTGTTTAGATCTCTTAGGTTTAAAATGGGTCGCTACTCCCCATTATTTTTTAAGATTAGGAAGTACCTGGAGTAAAACCATTTCCCCCTTTGGGTAAGGGGAACTGGTTCCAATGCTTTTTGCTAGCAACAGACTGGATGCCTCCTTTTCCAGGAGTGCTTTTTCTGTTAGGGTTGATGGCCTGAAAAACCTTGTTCTCAGCTTGGGGAAGGATTTGAAGCTGAGGGCTAGGCCCTGACTCACTACCTCCAGCACTCACTTGTCTGTGGTGATGGTTTCCCAAGTGTGAAAGCAGTGAGTCAGCCACCCCCTACTACATTTGGGAGGCAACCCCGAATGACCTATCAGGGGTTCTGCTTAGCTTGGGCCGCAGCCTGTGGGGTAAGGTCTCCCTGTCTGGAGCCTCTATGACCCCTGATCCTGAAGCAGCCCCTTGGCTGCAGGTAGGCCATGGACGCTTGGGCTTGGAAAAAAGGTCTGCCATATCCCCTATCTCAACCTCTCCTCCATGGCCTATAGGAGGCTGAGGCCTTTTCCTTTGCTGAATTGCTTTTGTAGGTGGTCTTATATTCATACACCTTTTTCACGTATGCCTCGGTTTTGTCCCCAAACGAGTTATTCTCCAAAGGGAAATCCATGGCTTTGGCCTGTATGTCTTGTGTCAGGTTTGTGGCTCTAAGCCATGCAAACCTCCTTAAAGCGACAGTCACTGCCATTCACCTGGCTGCATTATCACTGGCATCTATGCCATGTGGTACTGATACTTACAGGCTTCTACGCAACATCTAGCTATTTCGACCAAATCAGCTGCCAAACCAGGTGGTGCTTTGTCTGCAATAGCCATGACAGAGCTCCATAGAGATTTTTGATACTGGCCAGCACAGGCCATGTAATTGGCTGGTCTGATGCCCAGCGAGGCTGCCAAGTAACCTTTCTTGGCCATGCCATCTATTCTCCTGGAGTCCTTTATCAGGAGGATGGGTTGCTATGGGCATCTTGGCCCTACCACAAGCTGCTGTTTGTACCACCCCTTCTGGATCAGGGTGGAAGATAGTACAGTTATGTAAAAACTTATCATAACTGTAGATCTTCGAGAGGAGCTCTTGCAGTAGGCAACACCGTTAGGACTAAGCCGCCAGGTGTCAGGCCCACACGGAAATTTTCCAGCTAGCAGTATACAATGGGGGACCGCCCCTGACATCGGCATGTAGATGACTTTTCTGGTATAAAGGGGGCAGTCCGCTACACCGACCTCAGTTCCCCCCTGCAGAAGACCCCGAAGCAAGGTCCGACAGGAGAAAGGAGGAGGACTCCTGAGGCCTGAAATGGCCGAGATGGAAAGAGAGCAGGGGGATGGAGAGGAAATAAGTTTACTGCCAAGAGCTCCTCTCGAAGATCTACTGTTAGGGTAAGTTTTTACACAACTGTACGATCTTATTTCGAGGGGGCTCTTGCAGTAGGCAACACTGTTGGGAAAGAGACCCAAGTAGTACCAGAAGGAAAGATATCAGGGAGGAGGAGAGGAAGGAATACATGCTCAGCCAGAGAGCTGACCTCCAGAAGAAGGCTGGCGTCATGGAAGGGACGCCCAGGCCAACACATATTGTGTGCCCGAAGAGTGATCTAGAGGGACCAATCCTAGCAGGGAAGAGAACACTGGAAAGGTCTGGACATATGCCAGTTCTCCTACATCGAAGGAGCACATGCCGTGCAAGATCCCAATTGAAGAGCAGGTGTCAGCATCCAACTGGACCTGGGTCAAATAAGGCAGTCTTAATCCAGACCCAAACCTGGACTGGAGGTGAAAATGAACCAGCGAAAGAGGCTGTCGCCAGCAACCCTTCGAAAACCTAAGGGAGATGATCTTCAAACATTGGCTGGCAAAGTAAGAAAACCTCTAGGGAGAGAAGACTAGGTATCCCGATCTAAGGACAGGATCTCAAAGCAGAGAGAGGGAGACAGCAATGAGACCATAACTCCCTGTCACCCCTTATGGAAAAAAGGGAAAGTCCAGAAAGAACAACACTCAGTACCCGGTGCCCTAAGGAAAAGGGACACCAGAGCAGACTGAGGAGAACCCCCCTTGGGCTGCAGCAACCCAAAGGAGGAGAGTGGAAAAGCGACTGCCCCAGAGTAGGGGAGTAACCTCTAGAGGGGAACATCAGTGAATGTCCCTGCTATGTCCAGCAAAAAGCAAAGGAGAAAATAGGGAGGTCCAGGAAGTGGCAGGGTCCAAAACAGCAAGACCGTAATCCCCTCAAGACAGAAAGGGGAGGTCCATGCCGAGTGGTGATGTTCAACCACTGGACTGGGAAGATGAACTCTCCTAGAGACCCTGAGAAGCAGGGCAAAGAGACCCCAATAGGGAGATCTATATCTCCACTATAGAAGCCTCCTCTCTCTCCACATTCTGTGAAGTGGGGCGAAGGGCCCTAACTTACCACGGGATGGAATATCACCTAGCAGTTCTGGCAGAGTCCGGGGTGGGGGGGTGTCTGGCTGTCCACCAGGGAAAAATGAGGGGGGTGGAGGGTTACTGCCCTCAAAAAATAGGCAGGGCAATTTGTGGCAAAAAAAAGGACCCCTTGATAAACTAGTGATCAACCCTTCTCAGGTAAGTCACCCTCCAAAGGTAAACAGATATCGGGGGGGCAAAATGAAAAAACTCTCATAAAGGTGTGTGTGTGGGGGGGAGGGGTGACCTTTTCAACCCGTACAAAATCAACTCCTGCACGGAAACACAGAGAGGGAGAGAGGTAGGGAAACCTCTCCAATCCTGAAGGGAAGAAGATGAGAGGTGGGGAACCCCAAGTAGAAACACAGACTTTGACAGCAGATAAGGACCGTTTGGCCCACCCAGTCTGCCCATTTCCCTACCTACTGGATAAGCTGCAGATCCTAGTTAACAAACAGCCTACTTCCTCCTACCCTCCACTAGAATTGCCTTATGTCTGTCCCATGCATTCAGGAATTCCAACACAGTTTTACCTCCTCAGGAAGGCCGTTCCATGCGTCCACCACCCTCTCTGGGGAAAAATATTTCCTCACGTTGCCCCGTGAGCCGTCCCCCCTCTATCTTCAAATTGTGCCCCCTTGTTCTTGCACATCTTTTTCTGAAAGATGCTACCCTCTTGGACTTGTTGATTCCCTTGAGGTACTTAAAAGTTTCTATCATGTCCCCCCTCTCCCTCCTTTCCTCAAGTGTATACAGGTTAAGCTCCTCTAGTCTCTCTTTGTATGGCTTCTGGTGCAGACCCTGCACCATTATATATTTTTTTAAACTTAGTTTATTGAAAGTATTTTAATAAAAAATAATAGATTTTGTTGTGACTTACAAACTTTATCACAGACAAACTCATTATCAGACGTTGCTAATATATGACAACCATATTATATTACATTCAAATTTTATACACTTTTCAGTTTATATAAAACACTTATTAACCAACCCAAAATCATTAAACTTTAAATTAAATTATATTAAACCAACTTAAGCCTTTAGGATAAAGGGGAATCCATATATTTTAATACTACATAAACACTGAATTAGAACTAATATTTTTTTTGTGGAGAGTGCTACTAGACACAAAATAGGGAGGAAAAAGGTAGAGGGTACATTTTTATCTATGTTGCATTTATATCCCATCTTTATAAAGGTTCCAATGAGTCCATCTATTTATATATACCTCTTTACAATGACTGGCTGCAAATGTGGTTCTTTCCATTATTTGAATTTGGCTGACTATCTCCATCCAGTCCCGAATTTCTGGGGGAGACTGCTGTAACCATTTCTTTGTTATGCCCTTCAAAGCCGCAATACACAGCACAGCTCATAAATATTGCCCTTCTTTATCTTTAATGACTGCTTGGCAGAGACCTAATGTTATATTTTCCGGGCCCATTTCCAATGCCATTCCAAATATTCCTGTCAAATATTGTTTTATGGTGCCCCAACATGTTTGAAGACCTGGGCAAGACCAGAAAATATGTGACATCTCTGCGTGGAGGCAGCCGCAGCTTCTCCAACACAGGCCAGTGGTTCTGGACCCCATCTTAAACTGTCTACCTGGAGTAAAAAAAAAATACCTAACCTTAATCTTCCAGGCAAATTCTGCCACATCGGTGGTGATGTGGTTTGCCAACTACTTCTAAAGGCCAGCTCCCATTTCCTTTGGTTTAGTTGTATTTTCAATTCTTGCTCCCATCTTTTTTGTAGTAAGGCTGTGCATTTGGTCCGCTATCAGGTTCCAGTAGAGCACTGTTATTGCCCCCTTAAAATGTGTAGATTCCCAGATAATTTCAAATACCCTGGGGAAAGGTCTACGGTCTTCATAATCAGTATCATCTTGCAACTTCCCATTAACAAAATTCCGTAATTGATAATAACAGATCTTTTTCTGTCCAGGTGAAAAATTCCTTTGCTCTTTCAAAAGGAAATACTGTGCCTCCCCTGGAGCAATTGCCAAGTTGCAACAAAACCTACATCAGTCTGTCTTTGGTACCAATTAGAGAAACTATTTATTTTTGTATAACCTCTTTTAATTCCCGGGTACCATCCCTGCAGTGTTGCTCTTACCGAGGACAAGAGATTCTCTAAGTCAGAGGTGCGACCCTGAGGGTCAAAAAGCTTGGAGCACAGTTGTGCTCTCCCCATTAAATGCAGTTCAATTTGCTGCCAATGTGCTTGATAACCCTTATGAGCCCACAACAAAGCCTGTTTCATTTGGGCAATGGCCCAGTAGCTGCTTATATGAGGACAAGCTCTTCCCCCTTCTTGTTTTGGTAAAAATAAAACATTTTTAGATACTCTGGGACGTTTGTTTCCCCAATTAAAGGCCATGATCCCCTGCATCATTCTAGTTGCCCTCCTCTGGACCGCTTCCATCCTGTCTTTGTCCTTGCAGAGATGGGGTCTCCAGAACTGCACACAGTACTCCAAATGGGGTCTCACCAACTGTCTGTACAGAGGGATAATGACTTCCTGTTTTCTACTGGTGATGCCTCTCCCTATGCATCCCAGTATCCCCCCAGCCCTCCTTACTGCCTTCTCACATTGGTTGCCTACCTTTGGGTCATCGAATATGACTACCCCAGGTCCCCTTCCATTTTGTTGTTAGTACCCCCATTATGTATTCTTCCCTGGTTTTGTTTCCCAAGTGCATTACTGCTTCTTTGCACTGAATCTAAGCTGCCATACATTTGATCATTCCTACAACCTTGCCAAGTCCCTTCTCATCCTTTCCAACCCCCCGCCCGTATCAGCCCTATTGCAGAACTTTGTGTTGTCTGCAAAGAGGCATACTTTTCCTTCCAGTCCCTCCACAATGTCACCTGTAACGACATTAAAGAGGACTGGTCCCAGTACTGAACTCTGCGGTATCCCACTAGTGATCCCCCCTTTCTTCAGAGTGGACTCCGTTTACTATTACCCTCTGCGTCCTGTTGTACAGCCAATTTGTTACCCAGGCTACCACCATGGGACCCACTCCCAGGCTGGCTAACTTGTTTATTAATCTTTGTGTGGGACTGTGTCAAATACCTTGCTGAAGTCTAGGTAGGCCATATCCACAGCACCTCCCTTGCCTACTGCTTTGGTCACCCGGTCAAAGAAATCTATTAGATTCGTCTGACATGATCTTCCCACTGTGAATCCATGCTGCCTTGGGTCCTGTGCCCCACTGGCCTCCAGGTACTCCACAATTCTTTCTTTCAGAAGTGATTTCATCATTTTCCCCATCACTGAGGTCAAACTAACAGGTCTGTAGTTTCCTGCCTCTGCCTTGCTCCCAGTTTTGTGAATGGGAATCACATCCACCCTCCTCCAGTCCTCAGGTACTACACCATCCTCCCATGATTTGTTAAAAAAGGATAGTCAGTGGTGTCACTACTTCTCCCCTTAGTTCCTTTAGAATTCTGGGGTGAATCCCATCAGGCCCCATTGCTTTGTCCATCTTCAGTTTTAGGAGTTCTTTCAGAACCCTTTCTTTAGTGAATGGATTGGTATCAACCCCCCTATCCAGAGTGCTTCTATTGTTTGGTTAAGGTACCTCCCCCTCCTCTTCTTTTATGAATACTGAGCAAAAGCATTCGTTCCGTATCTCTGCCTTTTCACTGTCACCCTCTGCCCACTGCCCCTTCCCTTTACTAAGTCTCACTATCATTCCTTTGGTCTTTCTTTGCTCCCTAATGTACCTATAAAAGGTTTTATCCCTCTTCTTAACTGAGTTGGCCATCTTTTCCTCGGTTTGTGCCTTTGCTATTCTTACTGCCTTCTCTGCTTTAACTGATACAGTTCTCTGTCCTGCTCCTTCTGAGATTCCTTATACTTCCTGAATGGTATAGTTTATTCCCTAACCTTCCCCGCCACCTCTTTTGAGAACTATAGTGTTTTTTTTCCTTCGTTTTGTTTGCTTCACACAACAGCTTGTTGCCTCTGTGATGGCAGTTTTGATTTTCCCCCATCGTTCATCCAACCCTCCTTCCTGCCCATCTGCTAGTGCATTTCTTAGGCACTCTTCCATTCTGCCAAAGTCAGCCCTCCTAAAGTCCAGTACCCTCACTTTTGTATGGCTTGACTCCAGGGCTGTGTTTATCGTGAACCACACTGTCTGGTGGTCGCTTGTTCCCAGATAGCTACCCACTTCTAAATCTGAGATCCTCTCTCCATGCTGCCTGAGAGGCGACCCCCAGAAGCGGCTGAGAAGTCTGGAGTCCCCAAGGGTGGTGACTCTGCCGAGGAAAGTTGTGGCCTTGTGGACAGCAGGCGTCAGTCCAGCAGACCATTGCCAGATGCCACAACTGGGTCTGGCGAAGTCACAGAGGCCGGGAGGGTGGAATCAGCCGCAGCGTCACCCAGAACATCAGCCTGGCCACCTGCATCAGGCCCTTTCAGGAGGACTGGCCTAAGCAGCATGGGCGGAGGAAGGATCCTCCAAGCCCGCACCAGTACCATCCACTACTGTAAGAACAGCGGGAGGAGGATCCACTGGCAGACCCAAAGGGAGGAAGGCTGGCATGGACGAGGAGGTCATCCTCCTACGGAAGGAAGACTTCGGTTCTGTCGTGGCCCCAAGAGGCGACCGCGACTCCGAGGTGGACCGATCATGGTCCCAATGCCTTTTGTGCTTCTTTTTCATAGATGACAGATCCCCAAAAGTCCCGGCTGTGGCACGGGACTGCAGCTCTCTCTCTCTAGGGTGGCCAGCTTCTGCTGCAGGAGGTGCATCTCCAAGACCTTTTGCCATCTTTTCTGTGTGACCTGGTTAAATTTTTGGCAAGCCTGGCAGGATTCGGTGTCGGGGTCTGGGTCTAGGAATATGACACACATGGAGTGGCCATCCTTTTCTGGGAGCTGCTTCCAGCAAGCACACTTGGACTTGTGGGTGTCCGTTGAGGAATTTGGCGATGACGTAAGGTCGAGGAACTAACGAGAACTGTTAGAACTAACGAATAAAGAAAAATGGCGGTTGACTGTAGCAACATTGATCCGTGAAGTTCAACAAGCGCAGGTCGAGGGCAGGAAAAGAACTGAGGTGGGTGTGGGATCGACCCTTTTATACTAAAACAGGCGCAACATGCCCGACATCGGGGGCAGTCCCCATCATATACTACTAGCAAGAAATTTTTTGTGTGGTCCTGGTGCCTGACGGCTTAGTCCTAACGGTGCTGCCTACTGCAAGAGCCCTCTCGAAGTAAGATCAGGAATTCTGCCCCTGATTGTTCCAGCTGATACTTTTTGCCAGCTTTTTTGTCCACTGGGGGTACTGAATTAGGATTCTCCAGGACCTTTAAGGCATGCTTCTTCAAAAACTTATTGATGGGGAGTAAGAGCCTCCTAGTAGGTGTTAACCCCATCATCTCCATGAACTGTGCCTCTTCCCCATTCTCCACAGATGTCTGTGTGGTGAAACCAAGTGCATCCATCATTTGTTTTACAAATGCGAAATGTGAGGAATAATAATCTGGCAGTTGTGGTGGAGATTCAAAATCTTGTTCTGGTGAAATATCCAGTTCCACCTGTTTGTCTTCATCCTCATCCTACTCCTCGAACGATGGTTTCTGTACCATCAGAACCGATTTTTGTACAGCAGAAACCAATAATAGAACCAACAGCTCCACTAACATCAGTTGTGGTTGAACCGATAACGGTCCTTAGTTTGTGACAGCTTGGAGAATTTGCAGAGCCTGAGCCATAGCCTCTGCCGTTGGCACTGAGGATTTTAGAACCGAGAGCTCCGTTGCTTTTTCAGCCGGAAATTTGGTATGCTTCTTTTTGCCTTTTTTGTTGGCCAGAACTGGGTCTTTCACCATTTTCCCCGGCCTTTTTGGCTTTGATGTCTAGCCTCTTTCAAGGACGGCAGAGTTGACATCTTTAGCCTTGTCTTCAGATTTCTCAGAAGCAGGATCACTAGGATACAATGTAGAGGCCATTCTTTCCTGAAAATGCTTAAGGCGCTTTTCTATAGTTTTTTTCTGGTAAAGTTTTACACACCTCACAGTCGGCCTGGAAGTATGAAGAACCAAGACAAAATAAACATAATTTGCGTTTATCTGACTTGGCATAAACATCTCCACACTTGAATCTGGTAGGTCCTGTCTCTTCCTTTGGCTTATCGGACATAACCTTTCAATATTAACAGTAGTCACTCAAAATAATTAACTTAAGTATGGTTTCCAACCGAGGTAACAAGAGTAAATACTCTTGGTAAGTGGCTGAACAGTAAGATGCGGTCGGGTCCTGAACCGAGGAAAAAACACAATCTGGCAAATTTTAAAATAACAGCAAAGAAAGAACGAAGGCGACAACAGAACTTAAGTTTGTATAAATATTTTAAAAAAAGCTAATGAAATAAGCCCGATGGGCCAGTTCCTCAGCGGTTACAAGGAACAGATGAGGAACTGCAAACTAAAAAAAAAATAAATGTAATTTAATAAAAAAAAAAAAAAAAAAAAAAACTAACACTGTACTATAAAACTAAGTAAAGGTAGCAGTACTAAAACAGAAATTAAAACAAATACTTATTTTTGATGAAAATGTTTTCTCAGTCACACTGAGAAGCAGTCTCAGAGGCATCTAACTAGGCAGGCGGAGAATGAAATCTGAGTGTTATAGAACGCAGCAGTTGGTAAGGGCAGCAGTTTGAATAGTGGCATGAGCCAACAGATGTTCTATCATCTGCGTTATGCATTAAGCAGGTTAGCAGGAGGAAAAGGAAGAGGAGGCCATTATGGTTTTCCAAAGAGGTAGCAAAGAAAGTGAAAGCCAAAAAGATTGCATTCAGGTAATACAAAAAGACACAGGCAGAAGGGGATAGGGAGAAGTACCAGGAGAAGCAAAGGGAGGCAGGGGGGTCAGTACGGGAAGCCAAAGCTCAGACAGAAGAGCACATTACAAAATCAGTGGGTAGAGAGGAAAAAACCTTTTACAGGTATAAAAGTGAAAAAAGAAAGGCCAAGGAAGGGATAGTGAGACTGAAGGGGGAGGATGGAGGTCACGTGGAGGATGACAACAGTACAGCTGACATACTGAACAGGTATTTCTGATCAGTCTTTACTGAAGAAGATGAGGGTAATGGGTCTGAAGGGAGTACAAGGGGTGGGAATGGTGCAGAAATGGACACAAGTCCCTTTACATGAGAAAGGGTCCTGAAGAACTGGAAGTAATAAGAGTTGATAAAGCAATGGGTCCAGATGGGGTGCACCCCAGGGTCCTTAAAGAACTAAGAGGTGGTGGCTGAACCTCTGGCTATCCTTTTTAGCTGATCACTGGAAACAGGGGAGGTACCCAAAGACTGGAGGACAGCAGATGTAGTCCCCTTATACAAAAGTGGGAACAAAGAGGATGCAGGGAACTACAGACCAGTCAGCATCACTTCGGCAGTGGGGAAAAATCATGAAAGCACTGCTGAAGGAGAGACTGGTGGAACATCTGGTTGTCAAGTCGATTACAGGACCCAAGGCAGCATGGTTTCACTAGGGGGAGGTCATGTCAGACCAGCCTCGTTTAATTTTTTGACTGGGTGACTAGGAGGTGGATCAAGGGAGGGCAGTGGACATGGCCTATCTGGACTTCAGCAAGGCCCTGACACTGTGCCAGATAGAAGACTATTACACAAACTGGGGAATATGGGTTTGGGCAGGACAGTAGTGTGGTGGGTAGGTAACTGGCTGAGCAGCAGGACACAGAGGGTGGTGGTAAATGGATGTCACTCCACAGAGGGAAGAGTGACCAGTGGGGTACCACAGGGATCAGTGCTGGGACCAGTCCTATTCAACATCTTCATCAGTGACATTGCACAGGACCTAGAAGGCAGAATTTCCCTGTTTGCTGATGACACACAGCTCTAGAACAGAGAAGACACACCAGAGAGTGTAGACAGAGTGAGAAGGGACCTGCAGAAACTTGAAGAATAGTCAGGGGTTTGGCAGTTGAAATTCAATGCAAAGAAGTGCAAGATAATGCATATGGGGCACAAAAACCCTGGCACACTATATCAGTTAGGGGGTGAGGATATAGCATGCACCAAGCAGGAAAGGGATCTTGGGGTTATCAACTCTGATGACCTCAAGGTAGGAAACAGTGTGACAAGGCAGCAGGTAAAGCAAATAGGATGCTAGGATGCATAGGCAGGGGCATCACCAGCAGGAAAAGGGAGGTCATAATTCCACTATACAAGACACTAGTGAAGCCCCACCTAGAGTACAGTGTACAGTTCTGTAGACCTTACCTATGTAAGGACATAGCGTAGAGAAGGTTCAGAGGAGGGCACCAAAGATGGTACATGGATTGCATCACAAGTCCTATGAGGACAGGTTAAAGGAACTGAATATGTACTCCCTGGAGGAGAGGAGGGAGAGAGGGGACATGATAGAGACATACAAATATCTTACAGGGAGGAACAGGGTGTAGGAATACACTATTTTTAAGTGAAAAAGATGTTCCAGGACTAGAGGGCAAGGGATGAAGTTGGAGGAAGGATGATTCAGAGGAAACGTGAGGAAGAATTTCTTCACAGAATGGGTGGTGGACAAGTGGAACACCCTGCCAGAGGAAGTGGTGGGGGCTGAAACAATCACAGGATTTAAGAATGCATGGGATAGACATAAAGGAATTCTGGAGGTCAGGGGTAAGGGCAACAGACTTCTAGGAAAACATAAACTGAACTTAGAAGAACAAATGGGCAGACTGGGTGGTCGATAGGCCCTTATCTGCCGACACTGTCTATGTATCTGTGTATCTGCACAAGTTCCATTAATCTCCAGGGAAGTTCAACTCAGGAGGCTGACTGCTAGAGTTAATCATATTGAAGAATTCCTTGGGTTAGAAACAAGCTGAACTACAAGGAACTATTTAGCTTGAATGCTAGTTCGAGGTTACGAGGGCATGAGTGGAAACTGAGAGAAGAGAGGTTCAGGAGGGACATGAGAAAGTATTATTTCACAGGAAGAGTGGTGGAGCCGTGGAACAGTCTACCAGCTCAACTGGTGGGCAGTAAAACTGTTGATGGTTTCAAGCATGGCTGGGATACAGCGAAGGGTATAGTGATCACTCTGGGAGACAGCATCGGGAAGGAGAATGGGGGAGGGCTGTGATCCTGGATGGGCAGTAGGTCCCAAGGTTAGGCAGGGAAATTGGGCAGACTCAGTAGACCATTTGTCTTTTTCTGCCATCATCATCTATGTTTTTATTAAGAGCTCAAAGGCCAAATCAATGTTTCGAATGTAGTCCAGATAGCTCCAGTCAATTTGAGCCACTTTGGTCATAGAAAGTCACAAGCCTTTGCTTTATTTAGGATGTAACTAAGGATAAACCCTTGGTGGTGGTTGTGAGAGGGGGCTTTGACTGTTTAACAACCCACATATACTGCACAGGTGAGAGGTCACTAAGGGTGTCCAGTAGGAGTGTTCAAATCAAAATGTTTAGGACTCGCCTAGCAATGACTGTAGCTGAATTTTCACTTGCTTCTATTAATTACAATAAAATTAGCTCAGTTTTTGTACTTGCCCTTCAAGAAAATGTACTTGCCCTGGACAAGGGGCAATAGGATTTGCACACCCCTGGTGTCCAGTAGGACCCTGAAATCTCTGACTCTGGATGGGCTGCCAGTAACCAGTCTATCGCGGTCTTAGTGCTGGTTTTATAAGTAAAGAGCTAGTGCACTGCTCAAAATTAATATTAGTTTTCAAAACCAGTCAACCATTACTGTTTATATCTGAGGTACGTTTTCTTATTCCTTTGATTAATTAGAAGATTGTTTACCTGATGTTAGGAGGTGTGATGTGTGGGACAGCACTCTGACTGGCAGCTGACATTTCTGTCTCTACTGCCCCCAACTACATCATCAGCATTGTGACCTCACTGACTATGACACCACTGCTGCTTGGGAATAGCCACTCAGTGGCTTCCATGTCAAATCACCTCTGATGTCTGTCAGCGAGATCACAATGCTGATGATGTAGTAAGGCGAGGAGGATGATGTCAATGGCCCAGTTAAAAGCTGTTCCACACACCCAGCACAATACTATCACATAGAAGATGTTCTAATGAGCAAAAAGGAAAAGAAAAATACTTCAGGAATCAACATTTACAACTAACTAGTTCTTAAAGAGCTACTGACGCCCCAAGGAAAACTTTGAAAAAACATAATAATTAGGTACAATTCAGTTTGCATTCCATATATATTCTAGATATTTCTCTTTCCATTATTTATTGAGTAAATTTGCATGAATACATGATCTTTATCCTGTAGCGTTCCTTTACAGTTCATCTGCCCCTGTAGCTTACTCCCTACTTCAAGTCATAATCCTCTGTTGTGACATCACAGCCTGTTGCCATGAGAGAAACCATGATGTCACAAGCAGTGCACTATGATCTCAGGTAAGGAGAAAACAACAGGAATAGATTAACTGTTCAAGGCGTAAAGACCCTGTTTTCATAAAGAAGACCTCAGTGATAAATAATGAGCAGGAATACAGAACTAATGTGAAATAGAAACTGAACTGTATCTGAATATTATGTTTTATTAAAATTCTCCTGGTGGTGTCAGCTGCTCTTTAAAATTTGTATTATTTTCCAGTCTGACTGCTTTGGATCCACTAACTCTTTAATGCTTGTGCTGGCAAGAGACCATCTAGATTAGAAACAGGCTTGCGATCATTTCTCTATGGCCAGTACTGGTCTTAGAAGTCCAGATGATGTTAAATCACCTGTGACTAAGGTTTTCCCAGTTTTCATTAATTTATCTGCAGTAGCTAAGGACTCAAGGTCCTTATTTATTTATTTATTAAATTTTGGTAACCGGGTGAGCCCACTGGACCCTGGAGGTCCCTTTTTCAGGGTGACCTGGGATTTACATTACATAAAATACATCACAGATATGGTACGTGTAGTGCATACATACATGATACAGTTTATACATAGATTACAGTCAGCTGGTTACATATGCTGAATTCAGCATTAGGTTAGTGCATTGGTTATAGATACTACCCTAGCTGGGGGCGGTATAAGCCGCAACTTGAGGAGGCAGGTATTGGACTGTGCGGTTTTAGGCATCCGATAGGTGGACCCGTCCCTTTAGCAGCTGCACTTGGAGGTTGCCATCATATGTGCCTTAAGCCTTGTGCGGAAGCTTTTGATAGAGGGAGCTTACTGGACTCCTGGAGGGAGTTCCATAGGGTGGGTGCTGTATGGGCGAACGACTTGCTCCCCACCTTGATTCTGACCCTTGGGACTGCAATGAGCATGCGGTCTGTTGTGCAGAGGAGCCGAGGGTTACTCTTTAGAGCGATAAGCCCGGAGAGGCTGGGAGGAGGGGTAGGGCTGAGTAATTTAAAGGCTTGGCAGAGCAAAGGGTACTGGAGGCGGGCTTCCCAGGAGGGCCAGTTTATTTGGGATAGAGTGTCGTAATGATGGTTCCTAGGGTTAGATTGGGTGGCGAACCGGGCCACCTTATTGTAGAGAACTTGGAGTCTATTCATCTCTTGTCTAGCTACTCCCTGGACCACTGGGGCTGCATGAGTAATAGTGATAGGACACTGGTGGCAATAGAGGCCCTAGCATCCGGTATCAACCGGTCTTTCAACTGGTATAGGATGCCTAGTTTCACATGTACATTTTTTTGTTACCTGGTCCACATGGTCCTTGAGGGTGAAGCCCTGGTCCAGGGTGAGACCAAGGTATTTTAGTGATTCCACAACCTCTACTCTGTTGCCAGACGCAGAGGTCAGTTGCAGGTGTTGGCTTCTGTCATGACCAAGGGACCTTGGGCCAAACAGCATGGCCTTTGTCTTGTTAGCGTTAAGGACCATTCTGTTTGTGACAAGCCATTGCCCCAGGGATCTCAGGTCTTCTTGTAGACAGGAGCTGAGAACTCCTAGATCAGTGGAGGGACGACAGAGGACGGCATCGTCCGCGTACTGGACCACAGAGCTCCTGCCGCAGTGTTCGCTGGTGAAGAGGGAGAAGAGTAGGGGGCCAAGGATAGACCCTTGGGGCACCCCCTCAGTTAATGGGAGCGGCTCTGATAGGGAGTCTTTCCATTTTACCCTCTGTGAGTGCCCAGTAAGGTAGCTGTCAAACCACAAAAGGGAGTGGTGGTCTATGTTACCTTATGTTGCTTAACTGGCAGGCTATAGATTGTCCTGAAGACAAAAGACTTCTGCTATCTACCCAGGAGTAGTTTAGCAGCCAGGCATTAACAATCATTAGTTTTTCCTTTAAATTCAATTTCAGAACCCTGCAAATCTGATTTAAGATATATTAGGCAGCTCCCACCTCCCTTACCCAGGCAATCATTTCTATACAGATCAAATCCACGTAGGAGATAGCAGCTTCTGGTATATACAAGGTTAGCCAGATCTCACTTCGAGGGGGCTCTTTCAGCAGGCAACATCATTAGAATACAAGCCGGCAGGCACCAGAAACCCTTGGAAAACTTCTAGCTAGCAGTTATTAGCAGAGGACCACCCCCTGACTTTGGCCCGCCCCCAACGTCCACCTATAAAAGGGACGGGCCCCCAGCTCCACCGCAGTTCTTTTCCTGCCCAACTGTGCAAGTCGGACCTCCACTAAAATGGACTGTCATTTTCTCCTCGTTACCCACACTGGTATTTTTTTAGATTTTTCACAAAAAATTACAGTAATTCGTGCAAGTCTTCTTCTCCATCCTCTTCCGTGGCACGGCAGCGATCGAAGAGTGCTTGTGGGAAGCAGCTTACCCACAAGGATGGCCACTAGTCATGTCTGCTTCACCTAGAACCAAGACCACGACACCGAGGCTTGCCAGCACTGACAGGATTTTAAACAGCGCACTCAACTCTGCTGCCATAAGACCCTAGAAGCCTTCCTGCTGCAGGAAAGACTATCCACGATGGAGAAGGGGCTCCACAAAAGTACCTTTTCTTCCCCAGCCTCCAAGGCTTCTACTTCTTCATCCTCAAAAGAGAAGAAGTCTTCAGGAAAGCACAAACACCGGGAGAAGCACAGGGACAAACCCCAGTCAGCTGCCCGCTATAGGTCCCCTCGTAAGTCAGCGACTGATTCTGGGTCTTCCTCCCACGGGAGGTCAGCCCCTGCTACCCCGACAGCCCTCACCCCTTCTGGGCTGCCGCTGGTAAAACCTCCCACTCACATTACCACCGTGAGCGGAGGTTCCTCAAGGCTCAGGACTTCGTCCCCAGCCTCTCAGCCCCTGAAGCTCAGGCCTTTACATCAGATGGGTCCTCAGTCAGGTGGCTCGACCAGGTCCCCTACAGGTGGTAGGTCTTTACCTGTCGCTCTCCCAGTTCAAGCATCAACTAAGTCGACCCCAACTCCAGGGGCCAATGCCACTAAGTGGTGCCAGAGCATGCGCTCACCTCCCCTGCAAGAGTGATGCCTCTGCCCCACTCAGGAGCGAGCTCCCCAACACAGGCTTCTCCTTCTCAGCTTACTGTATCACAAGACTGGCATCAGCCCATGCCACGCTGATGCCGACCACCCCAATATTGACTCCGTCGATGCCTTGGTAGTCACTCCCTAATCCTTCACATCACAGAACGACCCTGTCGTCACTTGGCTGATGCCTGGGTGTCCGATCCTACTACCCCTATTAGACCGGCGCCGGACAGTTCTCAGCCTTAGGGACCAATCCTCGATAACCCGACACCAGTAGATACGGTGGGGGGACATTTTTCGCTCTACCAAGACGGATGTCACAAGATAACTGCTGACCAATGGGTGCTTCAACTAGTGGAAAAGGGGCACACTCTAGAGTTCATGGAGATACCCCTGGGCAACCCCCACTGCCCTCTCACTACCCCTGGGCTCATCTCTCCTTTATCCAAGAAGAGATCCAAGCGCTCCTGCAAAAACAGGCCATAGAATCCGTCCCACCAGCACAACGGGGGAAGGGAATCTACTCTAATTTCTTCCTGGTTCCAAAGAGAACAGGGGACCTGCGAACCATCCTAGACCTCAGCCATCTGAACCGGTATACAGAATACAAAAGATTCAGAATGGTCACTCTACTTGACCTTCTCCCCCTGCTTCATCAAGGGGACTAGATCAGTTCTCTGGACATGCAGGATGCTTGTCTTCACAGCTTGGTATTCCCACCCCACAGGATGTTCCTCTGCTTCCAAGGAGATCATTACTAGTTTCAGGCCCTACCGTTCAGCCTGTCTTCGGCTCCACGAGTCTTTACAAAATGCTTTGCAGCAGTAGTTGCAGCCTTAAGAAGGAATGGCTATTACGTCTTCCTTTACCTGGACTGGCTTCTGACAGCTCCCACCAGCGAGCAGTTGCTCAGAACCATGGAAGCCACTTTCTTCTTATTCCAGGATCTGGGGATCACCCTTAATCTCCCCAATTCTTCCTTTTTGCCGAGCCAGAGGCTTCAGTACATCAGGGCAATCTTGGACACTGCCCAAGGCAAGGTTTTTTCTGCCCCCAGACAGGGCAGAGCACCTTCAGGCACAGGCTCAACTGGTCTCGTCATCTTGCCAGGTCCCGGCCAGATCATTTCTCAGGTTGCTGGGACACATGGCAGCGGCTACTGCAACAGTTCCCCTGGTTCACCTGCACATTAAGGTTGCTCAGTGGAACCTTCGTGTGTAATGGGATCAGCGCACGGACGATTTGGAACAACCGGTGTCAGTCTCCAACTCTGTACAACAGATTCTGGAGTGGTGGTTGAACCCCTACAACCTCTCCAAGGGGTCCACTTTCAGACAGACTCGCCTCATCAGATCCTGACCATGGACGCATCAGGCCAGGGCTGGGGCGCCCATCTGGGAGACCTTCAGACTGAAGGGACCAGGTCCCCACACAGAAGCAACATCTCCATTTCAATGTTTTGGAGATGTGGGCAATCCTTTATGCCCTGCAGACATTCCAGACTAACCTGCTCCCGGGCCCTCTTTTGATCTAGATGGACAGTATGTCAGTGGTGTTTTATATAAACAAGCATCGAGGAACGCACTTTACCCCCCCCCCAGCAGGGAGGCCATAAGAGACTGGTATTCACTTGGACCTAACCACTGTACAGGGTATATCTGCAGACACTGGGAGCAAGGGCATTTAGCTTTGTTGCTCCGTCCCTGTGGAACTCTCTACCTCATCGGGTATGAGATTGCCTAACCGTTCACAGTTTTAATACTGCCTTAAAAACTTATCTTTTTAACCTGGCTTTTGTTGATTAATGTGGTTATTTGTTATGTGGTTTTTATATTGTTCTTTGTTGGAATATGTTGTTTATAATAATTTATTCTATCTCATGTATTTTATTGTACAGGCACCTTGGTTTTAGAAAGGTGCCTTTTTATAAATAAAATTGATGATGATGTTCCAGACGTTCAGCATACCTTGGCCGACAGCTTAAGCTGGTCCCAGTCCAAGGCTCTCGACTGGGAAATTCTTCCCTCCATGGTTGATGACCTCCTTGACAAGTGGGGCCATCCAGAGCTGGATCTCACTGTGTCCCCATTCAACATAAAACTGCCCAGTTTCTGCTCGCTAGAATCAGGGCCTGGTGTTTTCTGGTGCAACACACTGTCCCTCTTCTGGACATGGAGGTTTCTGTATGCCTTCTCTCCCTTTCCATTTCTGCAGAAAGTTCTTCTCAAACTGCAGTCAGACGGAGCAGAGATGATCCTGATAGCCCCCTACTGGCCACACCAGATATGGTTTCCACGCCAACAACTAGTGGTGGAACTTCCAATCCCTCTGCCCCTGTGCTCAGACTTGCTCTCCCAGGAGCAGGGCACTCTGGTCTACCCAGACCTCAAGTCTGCATCTTCATACATGGCTCCTGCACTTAGCCGTTACCCGATTTGGGGTTTCCTCCGGGGTGGCAGATGTCCTAGTGGCAGCAAGAAAGCCCTCCACTAGAGCCATTTATGCTATGAAGTGGAAACAGTTCCGTATCTGGGCCACCACTAGCCACCAAGATCCCTTCAGCTGCCTGGTGAATTTAGCTCTAGAGTACCTCTATAACCTGACAGACTCCGGTCTCAATTACTTTTTGATTAAGGTGCACTTATCCGCCATCTGTGTGTACCATGGACCTATAGAAGGCAAGACACTTGCCCAGCTGGATCTTTTCCGCACCTTTTTGTGGGGCATACTGCATCTGAAGCCTCCCATCAGGGACCCTGTCCCTCCATGGGATCTTTTGTTTATTTTAGAGACACTTACTTTGCCTCCCTTTGAGCCTGCCGCAAGCTGCGAGCTCCGAGCTCCACCTTCTGTCGTGGAATGCATTGTTTTTAGTTGCTATTACTTCTGTACAAAGGATTTCTGAGCTTCAGGCTCTGATGTGTAAAGAGCCTAGTTTGCTTTTCCACAAGGACAGGATGTCCTTGCAGACTAATCCTAAATTTTTGCCCATGGTGGTGTCAGAGGTTACACTGAATCAAGACATTCGCCTTCCTATTTCCCAGAGAATTCCAATCAAGATAAGGCCTTACTTCATACTCTGGATGTCCACCGCGTGCTTCACTACTACTTGGGTCGCATTCGAACCACCAGGAAGTCTGATCAGTTGTTTGTTTCCTTCGCCCCTAACAGAGCTGGGGCTCCTGTTTCTAAGCAATGTTTGTCAAACTGGTTAGCCAATTGTATTGTTTATTGTTACAAAAGGTATGACAAGCCTTTACCAGTCTCGGTTAAAGGCCATACTACCAGGGGAATGGCTGATTCCTTTGCATCTCTCAGGAATGTGTCTGCTGCTGCTATCTGTGCAGCTGCCACTTGGAATTCTGTTCGTGTTTTCATGTGACATTACAGTCTGGACATTACCTCTAGGCATAGGGCAGGTTTCGGACTTGCAGTTCTGCAAGGCCTTCTCTCTTGAGGGGTTTCTTACTCTGCTCTCTGCCTCTTCCCAGCTGACCAGGGTCAGTCGTTTCACTACTTGGGACTCAGTCCTAATGGTGTTGCCTGCTGCAAGAGCCCCCTCAAAGTGAGATAGTACAGTTACGTAAGAACTTACCGTTACAGTAGATCATCGAGAGGAGCTCCTGCAGCAGATGCTGCTTTCAATCTCTCTCTCCATCCCCCTGGTGGTTACTTCATCTCTGATACCTCACTTTCCTCAGTGTGGAGGAACCCCCTCAGCTCTCCACTCTCTGTATGTGCCGGGGTCTCCAGCGGAAGAACTGAGGTGAAGCTGGGGGACCGCCCCTAACGCGGCCCATCCAGACGTCCATCTATAAAAGGGGCGGTAACCCGCTAATGACTGCTAGCTAGAAGTTTTCCATGGGGTCCTAGTGTCTGCCAGCTTTAGTCCTAATGGTGATGCCTACTGCAAGAGCGTCTCTCGAAGATCTACTGTTACAGTAAGTTCATATGTTAACTGTACTTTTTCAGTAGAGGATGTCATATTAGATTACACTGACACCACCCAAGCTTCCAATTGTTCAAATATGGCAAGCAGACTATCAATGTTAAGTGAGACAATATTAAGATTCCCTCTGTTCCTTAGGCCAGTTCCAGGGTTGATAGCTGGACCAGAGTTACAGTGGATATTACCAGCTAAGAGAATTAAGGTAAGCCTGCTGGGGGCCTGTAGCGGGGTTGGGATAGTCAGGATAACAAATCAAGCAGACCCACAAACTTAGTGCATAAAAAGTGCTGGAAAGGCACTTATTTTATTTTTGTCAGGAAACGCTGACTTCAGGATTCACAGAAATCAGGAACATAAAGTTAGTTCAGTCATTTTTAAAGTCTCAACAAAATAATGAACAGATGAGCTACAGTCAGGATGAGCCACTGCTCTGCCCAGCAGTGCTACCAGGCTATCTCCTTGCAAACATATATACACTTCAGAGGTCCACCACCTCTGGCAATCAGCTCCAACTGACATCCTCTATCTTAACTCCCTAGTGGTAATCTTTTATACATTTCTGGGGAGTGACATCATAATCAGATGATCCTCCTTTTTGAAAAATCAAAATAACATACTACAGGTTCCTTTTTTACTTTACATTTTCATTCCTAAACATCAGGTATATAAGTGTATAACAGTATTTGTAAAATAACCCATAACCTTACTTTGATGTCCTAAAACAATGTTCATAGAGTTAATTAGTCTCAATAAGGCTAAACCCCTCCCTTGATAGTGACATCACTCATTACTACTTCTATAAAAGCAGACAGACTGTGGGCTGCCAGCACTATAGAACACCCATGCAACCCAACAGGTAAGACAAACAAGAATATATTGTTCAATTTAACTTTACTTCTTTGCCAAAGGGCACACCATGCAATATTTAGGGACTCCCTGGTCACATTTCCTACATATGCTTTGTTAGTGCAACTAATTTATTCATTTAGAAGCTAGCATACTTCCAAACTTTAAATAAAACACTGAGTTTGAGTTTATTGAAACACTCAATACAGACAGCTCTGTTTCAGAGGGGTTGCTAACAACAAAGGTTATCTTAGTTTTTATGTTATTCAGGTTCTCTCCCTTCTCTGCAACTATTAATCTGAAAAGTAAAACTCTTTTCTTTCGGCTCATTAGAGGCATGAACCGAGCTGCAAATGAAAATCTTTTCTTAAGGTTTTCTATGTCCGGGGGATTTCAAAAACTGCAGAACTCCTGCCTGAACCAAACAATAGTTTCCCCCTCTACTAAAATAAAGTAAAGCAGATTGGTAATTCCTTCTTCTATTAACAAAACCAATGCTCCCAAAATGCAGCAAAAGGTAACGAAATGAAATGGGAAGGGAATGCTAATAATTTTGCTTGTTCATTATATTTCTGTATAACAGGCTATCTGCTCAACCAAATCCAACAGATAATGCTAGAAAAACTAAGGACCTAACAGGCTATTTTAAAAGGGTCCTGCAAAGCTGTGAAACAGACAGCTCTTAAAACATATTGTGTCTGCCCCACTGGTCACTTGAGGTAATTTCACTTGGAAGCAATACCCCTTTAATATATCCATGTGTATGTGTTATATGTTTCTACATTTCACATAAATGCCTTCACTATTCAGCATCCGGCACTTTATGCCTAAGCATGTTATCTCTTTGGGGGTACTTGGAAGAATATTAGGGCCTGTACTCATCACAGGGGCACTCTGTGACAGGGCCCTAAAGCATTACATCAGTCCCAGTTGTTTCTTTCCTGGATTGTTTGTGCTTGAAGGCAATCCGGTCAACCTGAAGACTATGGATAATGTAGTAGCATTCTCCATGCGTTACCACAGATATCAGCCTGTTAGGATGGTTGTAAGACTGTATGTTCAGGGAACTGATGGGGTCTGCTATATCTCCACAAGTTGGTGGGTTTAGCCAGTTATCCAGGGATACAGTAACATCTACTGCTATGGTCCTGTCATTCCCGTAGGTAGGTTCCATGACTGGGCCAACACAATAAGAATTAGCACAGCAAGTATAATTTTTACAGGAAAACTACCACTATAGTATACGTGAGATGCAAAAACAGTTTGTATATAGGCGAGCAATTCCCAGTCAGCTGGAGTATAAGCCAAGAACCCAAGTTACAACTGGGTTTAGTGACCTCTTAGGCCAGCAACAAGGATCACAATGCTTGGTTTACCCAGACAGGGTGTAGCTAGAGGTGACCCCAGAGGAGCACTAGGCTAGGTTCCCCAGAATTGGTGTAATAAGAGGCAAAGTCAAATCAACAATTAAGCATGATGTTACCCAATTCATCCAATGAACTGGAGACAGAGATAAGCAACTTTTAAACATGGTATAACCTACATACACTTGTCAACACTTGCAAACCAATCAACGTTTAAACATGGTATAACCTACAGAAACTTGTTAATATTATGCAAGGTTCCCTGCTTAGTTAGGATAGACTCTGAGTGACCTTAGACATGAATTAACAATAGACAGGTACAGTTGTCCAGCCCCAATGAGTTCAGCTGGGCTGGATGAAAAAAAGATAATACTTAAGCGGCACTAGGCTCAAAGTTACTCCACACAGTACAAAAACTGAGTCCACCCCAGATAACACTTTGACCTGCGTCACCCAGGAGTGAATTTAGAGCTCAGGCTGTGACAGCATTGTCACAGATCCCTCAGAGTGGTTTTCTAGCACAGGAAAAACAGAATTACCTCTGTCTCAGCTCAGAGTTCCCCCAGCTGGGGTCTAAACAGCTGTCAGTCTGGTAGCAAAACACATCCCAGAAGGTGAGAGTTACACTACACCCAAACAGCAACCCACAGATTCTTGTAGCTCTAGAGGTGTGGGTTGAAGTGTGCAGAGCAGTGGGGCAGTGTGGGCAAGCAGGCAGCAGACCATCCCTCTCAAACCCCTTGATGCAGTATGTGTGGTAGAGGCTGGATGAAGGAGTGCTGACTGTGCTCTGGGATGCAGGTTTGTTCAAGAGCTGTAGAAGCACCGGTCATGCTGGAGAGTACAGCTTTCTTTATACTGGCCTCTACAGTGTTGATGCTCCGCCCACCGAACAGCCCAACTGGCTGCTGAAGATCAATAGCAGGGGGGCCTCTGGCAGGCAATGCAGCGATCGGGGTGGGGTGGGGCAAGTAGCATGTTGTGAGTGGGAAATCTCCTCAATAATGGACAAAACATGTGAGCATTGCACATAAAAGTGAACGATAGGTCCCCAAGACTAATGGCAATATGGGAACAGAAACCTATTTTATAGCAATTTCAGGAAAATTTCATCTTGTCAGCTTAGGCGAGGTGAAGTGCCAGCCGTACTGTAGAGTACAGCTTTCTTTATATTGGCCCCCTGCTGTGCTGACAATGCCAACCAAGCAGCCAGATTGGCTGCTAGAGGTTGGTGGTGGCGTGGGAGCTCTAGCTGGTCGTGCAGTGATCGGCAGGGAGGGGGGGAGGATAGCATGTTGGGGGTAGCATGCTGGGGGCAGAAAGTCTGCACAATAACGGACAAAACACTTGATTATTTCACATAAAAGTGAGGGACAGGTACCCAAAACTAGTGGCGATATGGGAACAGAAATCTACTGCAGTTTCCGGAGGATTTCATCTTGCCATCGACTCCCAGCCAATGGACTTCTGTAACTCTGGAGGAGGCAGATTCTAGACTGCTGTAATATGCCTCATTTAACTAGTATTTGCTGGGAAACAGAGCTGAGACTTTTACAGAAATGCTGAAGAGCGGAACTACAGTTTAAAGTGTAGTAACAAGAGGCAGATGCTTCCAAGGCCCGCGTAAGCAAAACAGAGTTGGCATACAGAGCGACATACAGGCAGATAAGATGTAAAGATGTGTCTTTCCTTTTTCAGGACAGGATTTCCAGATTTGAAATCTGTTTCTTCTATCTGTTTCTAGCCTAAGATGGAGAAGAGGGCTGTAATATAATTACCTGCACCCAGCTTTGTAATCTCTCCCTTTTGGTCTACCTCTCATAGTCACTAAATACATTTTTTTAAGCAGTGCCCTGTGCCAGAAATATATACCTGCAGCAGCTCTGCTCTCTCTTCCAGCGGCAGTGAATACAGCCTTGCCCTTACACATATTCCCCTGGTGACATCCCCTCTCAACTACCCTAGGCACCTGAAACTTTTGTTTGGCTGAGAACAGCATGTAATTTAAACTCAATCTAAACTGAACCTAAACCAATCCCAGATCAAAGAGGAACAACAAACAGTTCTTTGGCTGGGTGTGGGAATTTACATTGCTGGAAGGAAAATGGGAGTGGAGGTGAGCTGTTACTTTTTTCCTGCTAATTTTCATACAGACCAGTTTTAGCACCACTGTGAAACAGTATGCAAAAACAATTCACTAAGTATTGAAATATATTGCTTTTACAGTATATTTACAATAGAGTGTTATGAACCGAACAGTAACAGAAAAAAAACAAGCATTTGTCAATGCTGAATGTTGCTTGCTTCTATGTGCTGCTTAGGAATTTGGAAGTCACTGGAGTGCAAATATTGAAATTTCGCAACTTACGAGCGTGCGAGCACTGCGCCACATCAAAAAACAGTCATTTTTAAGAATTTTTTCACCAAATTTTCAACATAGCCATTTTAAGACCTCTGCTCATGAACAGTGTCACTGTGATTTTCTTAATGTGTCTCGTACACTGATTTCGCACACCGACAGCGCCACTGTGCGCTACATGGGCGGAAACACATTTTGGGTGAGATGTAAAAAATGACAGCTGTACTGCTCATAAGAAGGTGTGGTAAAATGGCAATGTTGAAAATCTGGAGTGAAAATTTTGAAAATTCACGAACTTACGATCGTGCGTAGGAACTGCGCAACGCACGCTCGTAAAACAGTCATTTTTATGAATTTTTCCACCAAAGTTCAAAATAGGCTTTTGAGAGCCCACCTTATGAACACTGGCAGTGTCGTTCCGTTAATCGTTCGGAAAGGTGATTTCGCGCAGTGGCTGTGAAATCACCCTTTAGCCTGCTAACGCCATGACAGTGCAAGAATTCATGAGGGGTCCCAAAACCCCATGTTGAAAAATTGTGCAAAATTCAAAACATGCCTGAGATATGCAACAAAGTTGAAAAAACCTTATCTATCCCATTATACAGCTTACCGGCATTTCCTCAGTTCGCGGTCGGCTTTTAAAGTGCAGACATGTTCCGTCCACCGAAGATCGCCGCGCCAGACTCCGGAGGTAAGTATGGGGTGGGGAGGTGTGGAAGGTGGGAGTGCGCAGTGGATGGGTGCGGGTTGTGGGGGAGGCAGGGAGACTCGTGGGACCGTTTTTCTTTACAGGTTTTTTTTTAAATGACGGCGGGGGCGTTTGCCACGCTGGGGTGGGCTCCCAGCGTGGCAGAAGAATGCTGGGGGAAGCCGACGGGGATTGGGAACCCCTGTCGCCATGGCATCTGTTGCCACGCTGGGGTGGGCTCCCAGCGTGACACCCTGTACTGGGGAGGCAGTGGAGCTGACGGGATTGGGCACCCCATCGGTGACAGCATTGGGGAGAGACAGTGGAGCCGACAGGGATTGGGCACCCCGTCGGCCATAACATGATTTGCCATGCTGGGGTGGGCTCCAGCTGGCACCTGGATGCTTTGGGCGTGGAGCCGACTGGGATTGGGCACCCCGCCGCCGTACAGTAGGGGAAGGTGCATGAGCACGCAGGCGTATGCGGCACACATGCGGTGTGGGGGCTCTGCTCACTCAAGCGGAGCTCTCCCTTTCAACTGTATGCCACTGCATTTTCAGCTTGTCATAGACAGTTGCAGCAGTGATTGGGGAACTGGGGCCGCGCCAGCAAACACACTGACTGCATTGGAAGACGGGCTGATACACCTCCGAAAACTCGGATGATGGCACTATGTTTCTTGCACATGTGTGCAAGCAACATAATGGGATAAGATGCTTACGAGAACCAGGCAGAAAATACTTTGATTTGTTCCATGGGAAACAGGGCCCTCTGGAACTTCGGACAGCTGATAAAGTCAGTGGGTCTTGCACTGCATCTCTTAATTTAAGTCTCATGCCTACTTGGGTCCAGCTCAGACATTCTGGTACCTTAAGAAGCTGTTCTACATGTGACTAAAGAGGTGGTTGCTGAACCTGGTATAAAAGTTTATTAGCCAACTGTGTAACCATGCAAGACAGTTGAGCTTATGCTTCCCATCTGATGTATAGGGAATCCATTCGAATTAGTAAATGATGGCACAGAAGAACAGGTTACTCACCTGTAACCACCGTTCTTGGAAAGGTATATGGTTCACATCCACACTCTAGGAGTGCCACTGGAATGCGATGATTGTATAGATGTCTTTAAGCTATGCTACTCCCACCATCCAGACATATATATCCTCCAACTCAACTCTGTGATGTCAGATCCCACACACTAGAAGCAGGATCAGGTACCACTTGCCAGGGGTGGCCAGGTGGGTTGTATGGATGTGAACTATATACCACTCCCAGAACCAGTTACAGGTGAATAACCTATTTTTCTAAGGGCGTGTATATGGTTCACTTATCCACACCCTGGCAGACTCCTAGCAGTTCTCCAGGAGGAGGTGGCAAGGCGTGCTTCCCTATTTGGCATACAGAAACTGGAGAACCAAGGTTCCAAAACATGCATCCGGCGTGACATAGGTCGATGCGGTAGTGGGAAATGAAGGGGTATGTTGACTTCCAGGTAGCAACCTTCAAGATTTCCTGTACGGAGATATCCTTGGAAGCAACCACCAAGCCAGCGGTATGTCTGGTGGAATGAGCCCTAATACCAATGGGAGGTTCCCACCAAGCCAACCTATAGCAGACGTTGATGCAAGATGTGATCCACCTTGCAACTGTACGCTTTCCTGCTGATGTGCCAGGTGCAACTTCAACACTGGTGAGCCAGACCATGAATCCCAGGCATACTTTCTACATAACAGGAGAGCGTTCTCCACAGTTCCAAGGTATGAAGCCAACAGTCAGCCTCCAAAGAGGGGTTGGTAAAATGTACCGGTAAGTTAATTACCTGGTTAATGTGAAACTCTGATACCACCTTCGGGAGGAACATTAGGTTGGGTCAAAGGACGACTCCGTCCCTGCAGAAAACCAGATAGGGAGAGTCCACTGAGAGCACCTGGAGCTCCTCAATCCTTCTGGCAGGCGTGATAGCCACCAGTAAGGCTGTCCTCCACAACAGGTGTGACAACTCACACCTGTGCATCAAAACAGCTTGCACATGAACATAGCCAGGAGCAGCAATAAGTCCCATGGTGGAGGTGGATCACGCACCGGAGGACACAAATGGTCGAGGCCCTTGAAAAAGTGCAGAACCACCTTCTCCTTGGCCACCGTTGACATACCGGCCCGCATTCGATAAGCCATGATGCCTGCCAGGTGCACCTTAAGGGTCATCGCTCTCAGTGCTAGTTAGGAAAGAGACAAGAGGTAGTCCAAGATGCTAGCCACTGGGCAGGTAAGGGGATCAAGCTCCTTGCCCTCGCACCAAAGGAAAAATCTTTCATCTGAAGGCACAGCACCTATGAGTCAATTTCTTTCTGGATGCCTTCACAACATGAAGGATATCCTTGGACAGACCCAAAGCCTGAACTCTAGCTGCTCAAGAACCAGGCTGTGAGATGCAAGGCTTGAAGGTCCGGGTGCAGGATCGTTCCACCGAAGTCTGGTCAGCAGGTCTGGGCGGAGAGCAACCACCACGAAAGCATGCTGCTGAGGAGATCTAAGTACTAGAACTACCTTGGCCAGTCTGATGGGATATACTATGGTATCCCTAAAGTCTGTATGCCGATGCACTGCATACCGAGTTCAATCGCCTGAACTCCACAGCTCCGAATGAATCACATGCCCGACAAGAAAACTTTCAGGCATTACAACATAACTAAATGTAAAATGCAGGGGGCTTCACCTCCCCTTTTGCCCCCCACCCCCAACCCCTGTAACTAAAATAACCAACTCCGAGAGGAGGCACCCGGAGTAAAACAAATAAGAGTTACGGGGGCCTAAAAGGACATGACCCAGGTCTGAGGGAGCTTGCTGCCAGAGCTGTTGGTGGTTTAGCCCTGCACACCACTGGAGCAGCTCTGCCAATTCCCCGAAACAACTGTCCCTTAACCTGCACCAGCATGGGTAAGGTAGCAACCCGTCACATCCACCAGCTTACCCTTGTCGAAATCTATCGGCTATATTATCGATGGAATGCTCACTATTGAGACACCACACCTATCGGGCAATAGTGCCCAGGCAAGTGTGTGTCAGGATAGTGAGCCACAGGAAGACATAAGGGTACCCTCTGATGCTAACAAGATCATCCACACCTTGTCCTTCCTGACTTTCACAAGACCCCTGTGGATCAAGGGGAAGGGAGAAAAGACATACACGAGTTCTGGGGTCCATGGCCTCGCGAAGGCATTCCCCATCAGTGACCCGGACTGTGGGGGTCAGGCACAAAGCTTTAGTTTGACGTTTTTTCAGGTGGCAAACAGATACACGGAGGGTGAGCCACACTGGAAAATCAGGTGGTTCACCACCTCCTGCTGCAGAGACCACTCACGTGACATCTCTCCTACCCAGTGCCAGCTCACTGTTCTCCCCGTGACGTGAATCGCCAGGAGATCAGCGCAGGATGCGCACGAGGGTCCAGGTGCAGAGAGCCTTCCTACACAAGGAAAGGGAGTGTGTGCCACCCTGTCTGTTCAAGGAGATTGCTGCAGCAATTAACAGACCAGCTCAGCTCTTCCACATCGTGGACAGACTGTGTAATCCAGCCCGTCTTCGGTCTGGAGGTGGGGGGGGAGCCTTTTCACAGTCGAGCTGTGATGAGTTTGTTCCATTCTTTGCTGTTAAGATTGCCACCATCAGATCAGAAATCCAGTCAGCGCCCTCAAATGGGCATTGCGGTGAAGAGCACGAGGTTACAGGCACTCAGTCTGTCTGGTTCGACTTCGAGCAGTTAGCTGTAGTAGATGTGGTGAGGGTCATCTGGGAGTTACGACCAACTTACTGTAGTTTGGACCCGGGACCAAGGCACCTCCTTGTAGGGTGAGCTGATGTTATTGGCTCCGTCCTAGCCAAGAAAGTCCGATGTTTTCTGTGGATGGGATGTTTCTGGGGCACCTGAAGGAAGCGGTTGAAAAGTCCCCTCCTGAAAAAAACTTCACTAGACGAGGACTGTCTGGCAAACTACAGACTTGTTTCTAACCTTCCCTTTGTGGGGAAGGTTATTAAGAAGGTGGTGGCCCTTCAACTGGAGACCTACTTAACAACCCACAACATCTACGATTCTCTGCAGTCAGGTTTCAGGAAAAGGAATAATACTGAGACTGCCCTGGTTAAGGTGCTGAATGATCTCCTGGCAGCGAGGGATCAGGGAGACATTCCATTCTTGTTCTCATCGATCCCTCGGCAGTGTTTGACACCGTGGACTGTGCGGTACTGATGGAGCATCTGCGGGTTTGTTGTGGACTTGCGGGTACAGTCCACAACTCGTTTAGATCGGCAACACCGTACTGGGGGTAGTGGGAACCAGAAGACACCCTGGGGCTAAATGGACTCCGGAACGAGGTCATTCTTGTCTGGTCTCCATACCCAAGGGCACCACCAATGATGATGGGCAAGTGGTCCGTGCAGCTCCAGAGGCCCTTCCAACCCGAGCGGTGTTGTGCACTGCCAGATCCATAGGGAACAATACTGCAATTATTGCAGATCTTGTTGGGTCTGTGGATCTGGCATGCACTACCGAGACCTGGCTGGATGAAAATGCTCATCTGATTTTTGGAAGCAGCAGTTCCAGCTGGGTACTCGGTGTTACACTGCCAGAGGTTGAACCGGGGTGGAGGAGGGTTGCGGTCTGTTTCAAGACCAAACTAGGCCTCACAAATGTACCAGTTGAGTGTACTGCAGTGGCAGGTGTGGGTTGCAGAATCGCTCTCATCTATCGTCCACCAGGTGATGAGAAGCGTTTTCTGCAGGAAGTACCAGACTTCGTCATCAACATGGCATCTGAGTCGCCCAGGCTAATGGTCCTGGATGACTTTAACGCCTGGGTCGATGACGAACTCTCACAGTTTGGACAACACTTCCTCCAATTAATGACTCTTTGGGCCTCACATAAGTGGCTACTTCTGCCACTCATAAGGGTGGTCACTCCTTGGACTTGGTCTTCCTCCTGGGAATTGAGGCCTTCGACTTGGGGGGGTGGAACCTGTCAGTTGGTCTGATCATTACACTGTGGGGTTCAGTTTTTGCACCCCCCCTTGTAGGCCTACCCCTGTGGAGATGGTCAGGTACCGCTCTTTGCGAGATGTTAGATCTGCAGGCCTGGCAGCGGTGCTTGACCTATCGGAGTTTTCTGGAGTGAGCAATGATCCCGATGCCTTGGAGTTGGCCTATAACAGGGCCATCTCCTCAGCTCTGGATCTAACTGCTCGTGTCCGTGTTCATCCTCTCCCTCTTCACCCTCAATCTCCATGGTTTGATGGGACATTGAGAGAGATGCGGCAACAAGGACGATGATTAGAGCATTGTTGGCGGAGATCTGCCCTTGATGCCGACCACCTTAGACTGATGGAACATTATCAACTCTATCATTCCGCAATCTCCCGTAAGAAGGTAGAGTTCCTGTCCGGGGAGATTGCGGCTGCTCAGAATCAACCAGCTGAGCTTTTTCGAACTGTCAACAGACTGTGCAACCCAGCCTGTCTGTAGGTTCGGAAAGCTCTTTCATAAGTGGAGTGTGATGAGCTTGCTCGCTTCTTTGCGGCTAAGGTGGCCGACATCAGGGCAGTACTCCTTGCTACACACTCTAAGGGAGAAGCTGTATATCGGCATCTGACTGCAGCCTCTAGTCTCTCCTGGAATTCCTTTGACCGGCCTGAGTTCATTCATGTCATGAGGATTGTCCAGAGTATGTGCTCTACATGCTGTAGTTTGGACCCGGGCCCAACTTCCCTGATAAAGGGTTGTCATGATGTTATTAGCCCAGTCCTGGCACGGATAGTCTGGTGCTCCTTGGATATGCGTGAGTTTCCTAGCTCCCTGAAGGAGGCAGTGGTGACGCCCCTCCTGAAGAAAGCTTCCTTGGACCCTGACTGCCATGCTAGCTACAGGCCGATCTCTAACCTTCCCTTTGTAGGGAAGGTTATTGAGAAAGTAGTGGCCGTACAGTTGGAGAACCATTTAACCATCCATGACATCTATGAACCACTCCAGTCTGGTTTTTGGAAAAGGCATAGTACCGAGATAGCACTGGTTCGGGTGCTCCATGCTCTCCTGATGGCTAGAGATCAGAAGAGCCGCTCCATCTTGGTCTCTCCTCAACTTCTGACACGGTGGACCATGGGGTACTTCTCGAGCGCCTGGAGTTCATCTGTGGCCTGTCAGGTACAGTTCTCAGTTGGTTTAGATCTTTCCTCACAGGCAGAACTCAGAGGGTGGTGTTGGGGATTAATTCTTCCCGCCCAGTCTCTCTGTCATGTGGGGTTCTCCAAGGCTAGGTGTTGTCCCCATGTTGTTTGCAGTGTATATGCTGCCCCTCGGAGACACTGTAAGAAGGTATGGGCTGAGGTTTCATTTTTATGCAGACGATACCCAGCTCTACCTATCTTTTGCACCTGACCAAGCTAGAGCTCTCTAGGTATTTAATAGCTGCCTCGCCGAAATCCAGTGCTGGATGAATTCAAGCTGGCTGAAGTTGAATTCGGAGAAGACAGAGGTAATGGTTGTGGACCCAAGTCGCAGGGTAGAGGGGACAGGAGCTGGTTTATTTCTGGGGGGTGTCCAGCGCCCTACCTCTGAACAGGTGCGGAACCTGGGGGTGATTTTTCACAATGATCTGACACTGCGTTTGCAGGTGTCATCAGTTGTCAAATTATCCTTTTATCATCTTAGGAACATCGCCAGGATTAAGCACCTTGTTCCACCCAGTGATCTGCCTACACTGATCCACGCTTTTGTGACCTCATGTCTTGATTATTGCAACTCCCTTTATCTAGGGCTTTCTGGGGTTGATATCCTGCTTGCAGCTAGTGCAGAACGCCAGGCCCAGTTATTGATGGGTACGTCTCGTGCCTGTCGTATTTCTCCGGTTCTGCGCGATCTGCACTGGCTGTCAATATGGTGACGGATCACCTTTAAAGTTGGTCTTTTGACTTACAAAGCCCTACACAGACAGGGCCCAGACTACTTGAAAGAGCTTCTGGTCCCCTACTGCCCTAAGCGATCTCTCTGCTTGGCGGACAAGGGGTTGCTAGAGATTCTGAGGGTTTCTTTAAAATCTTCAGGGGCTCGTGCTTTTATGTATGCTGCCCCTGCCCTCTGGAATTCTCTACCTTGTCCGCTTCGTCAGTGTACGTCCATGGAGGAATTTAAAAAGGCCTTAAAGACCTATTTATGGTCTAAGATTTATCTTAATTGATTATTTGAATGTTATGAGCTCAGACTTATGTTTTATTTGTTTTATCTGTAATTATTGTAAGGCGCCTTGAGTTTGAGAAAGGCGTGATATAAATAAAGTTTTATTATTATTACCTCACCGACAGGTCACAACATGTGGTGTCTGGGGTGTATTCCTCAGCACCCATGCCCCCTGCCGTGTGGGGTCCCGCAGGGCTCCGTTGTGCCCCCATGTTGTTTGCGGTGTACATGCTACCACTAGGGGACATTATAAGGTGATATGGGCCGAGTTTTCACTGCTATGCAGATGATACTCAGTTCTATATGTCCTTTGCACCCAAGCAGCAGGAGACAGTCTCAGTATTACTGAGAGGGTGGTGGAGCCATGGAATGCACTGCCTAGGGGGCTGGTGGAGGCAGAGACAGTGGAGGGGTTCAAGAGGGGGTGGGACAGGTACAGGGGGAAGGGTTCTGGAAGCAAAATCCAATGCAGCAAGAATATCTGGAACTGGGAAGGGAGAAGCCAGAGAAGGCGAGTGGGACAGCAAGGTCAGCACCCAGGGTGGGGGCTGACCAAACAAGCAGACACGGAAGACTGTTAGGCCTATTCTGCTGGCATTTTAGTATGTTAGTATTAAACACCTGCCTGGCTGAGATCCAAAACTGGATGAAGAGGAACTAGTTAAGGTTGAATCCAGATAAGATCAAGGTACTGGTGCTGGAATCTGGCCGCCAGGGAAGTGAAGGTGCAATCTGGTCAAGGCTCGGGGCTTAGGGACTCCCAATTGCTTATCTCTGATCGGGTGAGGAGTCTTGACATTGTTTTGGACTGCAGCCTGATGCTTAGACCACAGGTGTCGGCCGTAGTCAAGGCCTCTTTCTACCATCTGAGAAACATTGCCAGGGTTAAGCATCTGATACCCCTGGCTGATCTGCCGGCACTGGTCCATGCTTTTATGACCTCGTGCCCGACTACTGCAAGGCTCTGTACCTGGGGCTAGCGGGGGTAGATCTGCGCCGCCTACAACTAGTGCAGAATGTGGCGGCCAGGTTGTTGACTGGTCTTCCCAGGTCACGTCACGTTATGCCTGTGCTGCGGCCCCTGCACTGGCTGCCAGTTAGGTGGCAGATCTTCAAGGTCGGTTTGCTGACCTGTAAGGCCCTACATGGTCAGGGGCCCGGTTACCTGAAAGACCTCCTGTGTCCCTACCACCCCACCTGCTCCCTTCATTCCAGTGACGAGGGTTTGCAGGAAGTTCCCAGGATCTACCTAAAGATATCAGGGGCTCGTGCCTTTTCTTCTGCAGCCCCAATCCTGTGGAACTCCCTCCCTTGCCAGATTCAAGACAGTCCAACAGTGGATATATTCAAATGGGATCTAAAGATTTTCTTATTCAGACAACCTTTTTTGACAAGCTAGCAAAGTTTTACTGATAATTAATGTGTGTATTTATTTGTGTACTTGTATGTATTTAAATTGTATTTTAAACTATCTTAGATTTTTGTGAAGCGCACTGAGTCAAAATGAGACTGACTTGACTGATGGAAAACATGGTCATGGCAATGTCTGTCTGGACTTGAACGATCTGATCCCTGATCAGAAGAGCAAATTCTGTGAGGGCCAGCTGCACTGCACGAATCTTCAGCAGGTCTGTGTGGTGATGGGACTCCTTGGACTAGAACCAGTGGGTAGTGTGGTCCCCCAGGTGCACTCCCCACCGTACTAGAGACACATCTGTTGTCAGCATGATGGTCAGGTCTGGGCAAGCAAATAGGATTTCTTCCTTCAGATGTTCTGGAACTAGCCCCCACTGGATGGCATCCCACATCGGCTGGGTCACCATGATAAGCTGATTCAGGTTACCTAGGCACTGGGACCACTGACGACCCAGCTCCCACTGGCAGGGGCGCATCTGCCAGCGAGTCCAACACACCACACTGGTGAAGGATGCCAGCAGCCACAGGAAATCCCAAGCAGGGCATGAGAGAGCCCAACCTGAAATGATTGGGCAAAGGAGGTAAAGTACAGTTACGCAAGAACTTACCGTAACAGTAGATCTTCGAGAGAGGCTCTTGGAGTAGGTATTCACCAACAGGACTAAGCCGTCAGGCGTCAGGACCCCACGGAAAAATCTTCTAGCTAGCAGTCTCTGGCAGGGACCGCCGCCGACAGCGCAGTATAAAGGCGGTCGGGGTCCCCATGCCCGCCTTCCAGTTCTCCCGTCGGAGGCCGAAAGGGCATGACAGAAAATGAGGAAATGCCCTCTAGAAAGAAAAGAAAAAGTCAAGGGGACGGAGGGAGGGAAAGTAATAACTACTGCAAGAGCCTCACTCGAAGATCTACTGTTACGGTAAGTTCTTACGTAACTGTACTATCTTACTTCGAGAGGGCTCATACAGTAGGTATTCACCAACAGGACTGAGTCCCAAGCAGTATGGAATAAGTCTGAAACCAGGGAGGAGGAGAAGTATCATCCACAAACAAACAGAATGGCAGAAAAGGGACTCACGAAAGGAGCCCGTGCAAGACCGCCAAACCAAAACCCGCCCTGCGGCGAGAGGCAACATAGAAACTGTAATGCTTTGTAAAAATATGTACAGAAGTCCATGTGGCGGCTGCACAGATTTCTGCAGCTGACACATTCCTGAAACAAGCAGCAGAGGCAGCCACCCCTGTGGTGGAATGACCTCTTACCTGACCCGGAAGGGTTTTGTTGTACTTGTCATAACAGAAAGTGATACAATTAGCTAACCACTTAGAGAAGTGCTGCTTGGAAATCGCAGTGCCATCCTCTTAGGAGCAAAGAAATGAAAAGTTGATCTATTTTTCTGAGATCCTTGGTTCTGTTAGTACAGCATCTCAGAATTCTGTGAACATCTAGAGTATGCAAAAGTTACTCTCCATGGTTAGAGTGAGTCGGGGAAAAGGACCGGGAGCTCGATGGACTGGTTCAGGGTGGATTCAGCCCCTACTTTAGGAAGGAACTTTGGGTTAGTACACATGGCCACCTGGTCCCTGTGAAAAATCAGATAAGGGGTTTTGCACATAAGGGCCTGTATCTCGGAAATCCTTCGAGCAGAAGTGATAGCCACGAGGAAGAGCATTTTCCAGGGAAGGAAATGCATTTCAGCATCGGCTGCCGGCTCAAAGGGGGCAGTGTGAGCTTCTCTAGTATGAAATTAAGGTCCTGGGGGGGGCTGGGCTACGGATAGGGGGCTTCAATTGAAGGACCCCTCTAAGGAAGGTCTTGGAGACCTCCAATTGAGCTACTGACTTGTCTCCCACTGGGAGATGGTAGGCCGAGATGGCCGCCAGATGTACTCTCAGTGAGGAGTAGCTGAGCCCCAGGTCGTAGAGTGCCTCAAACAATCCAGGATTCTGGTTGTAGGGCAGGAAAAGGGTTCCAGGTCCTTGGAACCTGCCCAAATGGAGAACCACTTCCACTTCATAGCATAAGCAGACCTGGTGGAAGGCTGTCTGGCCTCCAACAGGATGTCAGCAACCTGAGGAGAAACGCCAAAATGAGCAGCAGCTACATCTGCAGGAGCCATGCATGCAGATGGAGGGATCTGAGACCTGGATGGACCAGGGTCCCCTGATCCTAGGTCAGCATGTCCTGTGACAGTGGAAGAGGAATAGGAGGCTCTTCTGAGAACCGCTGTAGAAGAGAGAACCAAACTTGCCTCGGTCAGAAAGGAGTGACGAGAATCATGCACATCCCTTCCACCCAGTTTGTTCAGAACTCTCAGGATCAAAGGTATTGGAGGGAAGGCGTAAACAAATCTGTCCCTCCAACACAAAGACAGTGCATCCTGTCAGAAAACACCTCGGCCTGGAGCAAGCGAGCAAAAGGTGGGAAGCTTGGCGTTGTTGGGGGAGGCGAACAGATCTACCTGTAGAGTCCCCCACTGAGTGAAGACGTTGTCTACCACATCCTGTTCGATTTCCCACTCGTAGGATCTGGCCGATGAGCAACTGAGAGCGTCTGCCAGAGTGTTTTGTACTCCCGGCACGTGGACCACTGTCAGGTGTAAGTTGTGCTGAGATGCCCAATACCACACCCTCATCGCCTCCCAGCACAGTGGACAAGAGCGAGTTCCTCCCTGTTTGTTGAGGTACCAGACAACGCACATGTTGTCTGACTGTACCAAAAGGTGGCTAGGAAGGATGAAGGGATGAAGAGCCTGAAGAACATACAGGATCGCCCTCAGCTTGAGAACGCTGATGTGCAACTGCTTCTCGATGTGGGACCAATTCCCCCTGGGTCTTTTGTGACCCGAGGTGGGCTCCCCAACCAGCCCCTGAAGCGTCCGTTGTCAAGAGTCTGGGTGGGGTGGGAGGAGCAGAATAGAACTCCTAGACTGAGGTTCTCCTGAACCAACCACCATTGCAGGTCCCTGATCACTGGGTCTGAAATGAGGATCTCGTGATCCAGATCGTCCTGGGATTGATCCCATTGGGTTCTGAGGGTCCACTGCAAGACCCGCATGTGGAGCTGCGCCAGAGGGACAGTCGGAATGGCGGCTGCCATGAAGCCTTAGAAGGCGAAGGACCTTCCGGGCCGAGACCCATTTTAGGGAGGACAGGAGCCAAGCCTGGATTTGCAGAGTCTCCATCCTGTCTGGAGGGAGGAAAGCCCTGCCCAGGATCATGTCCAATACTGCCCAGTGCTGCTGCTGATAAGAACTAAATGAGACTTGGCTTGACAGACAGTAATGCCAAGACTGGAAAGGATCTCTAGGGTAAGGGAGAGGGAACGCTAAAGATCCTCCCTGGAAGGGGCTGCTAAAAGCCAATCGTCCAGGTAGGGGAATACCTAGACACCCTTGGTACGCAGGAAAGCTGCCACTATTGCCAGGCATTTGGTAAATACTCGCGGGGAGCAGAGGATAGGCCAAAAGGAAGGGCCTTGAACTGGTAGTGTTCCCCCTGGAAACAAAAATGGAGAAATTTGCGGTGGGAGGGGCATATGGGGTTATGCAGGTAGGCATCCTGCATGTCCAAGTCACATAGCCAAAGGCCCGACATGAGCAGGGGGAGAAGGCTCTCAAGAGAGAGCATTCCGAACCTCTTGTACTCCACATACAGGTTGAGGGTGCTGAGATCCAGAATGGGTATCAGAATGCCCATTTTCTTTGGCACTAGGAAGAAATGAGAATAGTAACCGGTCCCCCGGTACGAAGAAGAGAGACTGGTTCTATTGCCGCCTTCCTCAGAAGGGAGTTTATCTCCTCTTGCACCACAGGAATGTGCAGCGCGGGGTATGATGAGAGTGGAGGAGGTCTGTAGGGAGGGGGTTTGAGAGAACTCTATGGAGTGCCCCTCTGAAACTAGCTGGAGTTCCCAGGAGTCAGAGATTATCCTCTCCTATTCTGACAGGTGGAAGGAAAACCTTCCCCCCACCTGCTCCTCTGGATTGTCCAGAGGAAGAGGGAGAGGCAGAGAGTCAGAAGGCCGAGGGCACAGCAGTGGCCACAGCTCCGGAAGCCTTACGGGACTTGTTCGGAAGGGGTTTGGCCGCTGACACGGCTCTATGTTTGTTTGGGTGTCAAGCCTGCATCTGTTTCTGCTGATGGTGGTTCTGGTGCCGAAAGGGACGTTTCTGTCCTTGGGGAGGTTTATGCATACCCTGAACTGACCTCAAGGCCTGCCCTTTCTCTTGTAAGTCGGTGATAATATCTTTGACATCACCACTGAATATTACTGACCCCTGAAAGGGGGCTTCCAGGATGGCAGTCTGCACCTTGGGCGCCAGGCCAGAAATACAAAGCCATGAGTGGCACCACAACCAGACAGTGAAGACCGAACTTCTGCCAGCCGTGTCCACCGCATCGTAGCTGGCACGGGGCATATGTCTACAGGCCAACCTGGCCGAGCAGACAAGGTCTCCCAGTTCCTGTTTGGTCTCAGAATCTGAAAGAGAATCCAACTGAGATTCTACCTGACCGAGGATGGACTTCTGGAAATCCCCCATGTGGGCCACGTAACTAAGGGCCCTAATGCCCAGGGTAGGGGAGGCGTAGACCTGTTCCCCATATTGGTCCAGAAGCTTAGATTCCTTGTCAGGGGACGAAGAGCTTAAATGTTTGGGACGAGCGGTTCTGTCGTGGGTGGCACTGACGATGACCGAGTCCACCTTAGGGTGAAGGCTAAGAAAATCTTTGTCTTCTGGAGATTGGTAGAGCCTATGTGCCTTTCGAGGAAGGGGAGCTAAGGAGGAAGGCTGCTTCCAAATGGTGGAAACGAGATCCTCGTGTGGTTCAGTCCAGGGTGGAATCAGGTGGGAGAGGACTCCGTCAGATCCAAATGTACGGCTAAACTCTGCCGTTAGGGATCTTGCTCCACTGTCTTCCAATCGTAAGCCACCTGGATTTTCTTTAATAACTCCAGGAAGGAAGGATCCTCTGGGAGGGGATTTGGAAGGATCCTCTGGAGGGGATTTAGGAGAATCCTTCGGTTTGGGAGTCTCTAGAGTATGAGGCTCATCTCCTGGGTCAGAGGGCTTGAAATCACTATTGGGTTCCGAGGACTCCTGAGAGGATGAAGTAACTACTGGAGGTAGGGGAAGTTCAACCCATCTGGACACATCCAGCGGTCAGGAGAATTCCCTAGGACGAGCGCCAGTTGAAGGTTCTGGTCTGGCGTCCAGTAACGTCAGAGGGTTCTCCTCCAGATGGTGCGCAGGAGCCGGTGTTGGGTCCTGTGTCAGCTGCCGTTTATTCAGTTCCGATGTGAGCTGGGATTTGGTTTCAGCCCACCAGGATGAGAGTACCGACTTCAAGTCCACCTGCGGCTGGGTAGGGGGACTTAGAAACGGGTAATTTGGGAACCCGTAGTATTGGTACCTGAAACCCGACGGTGGAAAGCCTGGGTTAGGGAATCCAGGCATCGGGTACTGTGGCATCTGATAGTGAGGTACAGGATATCCCGGTGTTGGAGGACTCGAAGGAGCCAAGAGTCCTGACGGAGGCTATGACAGGACTAGCGTTGGCGGGGGGGGGGAGACAAAGGCCCCGTAGGACGGTCCGGAAAAATGGTCTCTGCCTGCCCAGATGGCAGAGCAGAAGGTCAGTTGTTGGGCAACGGCAAGCCGGAAGGCCACGGTAAACATCCGGGGTCTCAGGTGTTGGGGGTGGAACCCCCGACGGCGGAAGCGTCCCTTGGTCCTCATCCCCTGCCAGGGAAGGAGGGGCAGACTCCCCAAGAGGAGGCGGTGGGGATGGAGGAGCCTCCGAAGGCAGCTGGTCAGGTGACAGCTACGGCGACCCCTGAACGTCAGGTGTGGCGTCAGTACCTGACGGGGGATCGCAGACTGGGCGTTCGTCAGACTGGCTGACGGGTTAGTTATCAGCCTTGTCCAGGCGGGAAGCGGCAGAGCCGGAGCCCGACTTATCGGACCCACTTGCACTGGTAGGCCATGTGGAAGAAGCGGCCGTAGCAGGAGTGGAGGCACCCTTTGCCCCGGAGGCTCCTGTCGGGCCCGAGTGCGAGTCAAACAGGGGGGCTGACGCACGCTTGGATATACTAAAGCAGCCGGAGAGTGGTCCCCCGGAGGGGAAATTACCTGTAACACAGCGACTCCAGCCGAAGTCGACGGGGTTGTAGATGAAAAATCCCTGTCCCTATACCTCTCCTTGTCCCGGGTTTTTCTTATGGTGGACTTCGGGAGAGATTGATGTCTGCCTGAGTTTTTACAATTCTTTTTCCATGGAGGCCATCTTTTTCTTTAGAATATGGGCTTCCAGGGACTGCTGCCGCCTTTTACGTGTGATCAAACTGAATTTCTGGCAGTGGTCACACTCCTTCAAGCAGTGGTCCGGGCCTAGACAGAAGAGGTATAGGGAATGGCCGTCCTTATGTGGGAGCTGGGATCCGCACGAGTCGCACTTTTTTATGCAAGTCTGAGGGTGTTGGGTATGACATACACAGCCAATTAAACTAGACAATCTTAAATAAAGAAACTTCGGAAAAGTAGAAATGGGAGTAAACACTCATCCAAAACGGTGATGCTAGTAGCGCTGTTCTTCCACGAGGTACTTTTGCAAGCCGACAGTGGGAAAGAACTGGTAGGCGGGAGTGGGGACTGACCCCTTTATACTGATGTGTGCTGACACTGGTCAACTGACATGGGGGCGGTTCCCCGCCAGAGACTGCTAGCTAGAAGATTTTTCCGTGGGGTCCTGATGCCTGACGGCTCAGTCCTATTGGTGAATACCTACTGCAAGAGCCCTCTCGAAGTAAGATGATCCAGTACCCAGTCCGGCGGGATGTGGGCCTTGGCCCGCATGGAGTCTAGTTCTGCCCCGATAAACTTTATCACATGCTCTGGTACCAGTCAGACTTGTCTGGATTGACCAAGAGACTCAAATCCCTGCAGGTTTGGAGAGCCAGGGCTGTCGATCTTGCAACGCCCTTTCTGGATGGATGGGCAATCAGCCAGTTCTCCAGGTGAGGGTAAACTCTGACCCTGCAGTGCTATAGGTAAGCCAGATCCATTGCCATGCACTTGGTGAAGACCCTCAGAGCTGAGAAGAGGCCAAACAGCATGACCTGGAACTGGCTTGCACTGTGATCAGAGGAGAAGTGAGTGTTGGCAGCACCCATGGTACCTAAGCCACTGAGGTATCCACTGACAGATGCCAGAGGAGCGTGGGACTCTGGAGTAGATCCCTACCCTGCCCCGTGATGACCCACTGCCACCAGAATTCCTTGTAGCACTAGCGCATTTTGTGGCGCTACCTCTCCTCACCTGAAAATAAGGAGGAAGTGGGGCACCGATAGTGGCGCCTCCCAGTTGAAAAGGATCAAAAGCACGAATGCCTCAACTACGAACTCAACTGCCGACCTCCCAGTCAATGGCAGGCAAGTCATTCTGCGGCTAGCTGTATATCATGTGCCAGCCCACATTCAATAACACAGGCACGGAAGACCCAACCCTGGCTGAAGGCTTCTCCTAAACAGGGCCGACCAGGGACACTGATTGAGCCACATCCTCCTGGGTGGGGACCGGGAGTACCGAGGTTTGCGAGACTGATTCTTTGGCCTCGTCCAATAGCGGATTGCCCAGGCTGAGAAAAATCTTGGCTGGCTGGTTGACCAGAGTCAAAGTTCAACTGACTCATCGGCAAGACCAAAGAGCCCTCGACTGAGGGGCACTCGACCTCTTCCAAGCAGTCAGGCAAGTTGAGAGATCAAAAGGACCGTGATCTCTCCCGTTCCATGACTGGTGACTGTGGTGAGAAGACTTCTCTGACTTCATCTTCAACCAGGAGCCATGTAGGGCAGGGCTCTGCACCATGATCTGGAGGGACTGGCACAATTCACAGAACTGGCCTGAGAAGGCCCCTCAAATGCTGGATCCAGTCAGGAACAGTGTCAAGGCCTAGGAAGTGCCCGCTGCCACATCCACTTCAATGGTGGCAAACTGAGCTGCAGACCAGGCAGCCATGAGGCCTTTTTGTCACCCTTCAAGCAATCCTTCAGATCCTGTTACGAAGGTTGGCCCATAGCAAACAGAGCTTTCCATCCTCGAGAGACTCTGGGTGCATGGAGACACAGGCCACACCCAGCCATGTTGTGCTGCCTGCCCAGGCAGTACATACGCATGCTGTGCAGATCGGTGGGCAACATTTTTTTGGTGGCACTGAACGTAAAACTCCATAAAAATCCAGGCTTCCTGCGATCTATCGTAGAGACGAAACAGAGTCAAGGAACCAACTAAATACACTCTAAATACTTTGAAAGCTTAGAAATAAAGGTTTGCCTATGGTGCAGCGAGGATCCTAAACGGAGCACAAAGGAGGTGACCTGTTCTTCCAGTGGAAAGAAAGATCTGATGTCATGAGGTGGAGTTAGGTGAATATATCTGCCTGGGTGGTGGGAGCAGCCCAGCTTAAAGACGTCCAGCCAATCATCTCATTCCAGTGGAACTGCCTGCATGTGGATAGTGTACCATATCCATGCCCCTAGAACAGTTCCTTTCAGAGGAAGAAAAGACTGAACTGCAAAGATAGATGGCAGTGCTGGAGGATCACATAGCTGGATGGTAGGCGGAGTCAAACTTAATGACTATTCCGGTGACTGGGCATGCTCAGTGGAAGACTGCCCAAGTGTGGATAGAGAACTGAATCTAGGTAGTTAGACTCCCTATTAATGAAGCAGGTGGGGGTGAATATGATGCACCTAGAGAACCTTCTGATCTTAACCCTTCCAGGACTGCGGACCGATATATCAGTCCAGAATACTAATACATTCTAATTCTGTTGGAAATGTAAGGGTTAAATCACTACGCAACTATGGAAATAGAAAACAAGGTTAGACATCAGTCCATCGGCGTGCCAGTAACACTAATGCCTGTGACACCGGTGACCTGGGGTCTGAGTGTCTCTTAGGATGCTCTCCTCATCTGTGGGGGGGCTTTCACATTGCCCCATTACCACTGCTTCTGGATGCACGCTGTTAGGCGCTTGGCTGAGATGCCTGGACTTGCATCTTTCATGCCAGCATCCTCAGGGGCGGCGTTTCTAGGAAAAACAAGCAAGCTAATAAAAAAAAATATATATATTTAAAAGCCTCCAGTGTTACGCAGCATGATCCCCGACAGAGGAGGGACGGAGTCCAGATGGTCGGTATAACTGCCACCGATCTCTGCCAGCACTGGGACAGAGAAAGAACAGTTATGTACTCACTGTAATAACAGATCTTCGAGAGAATCTCTTTCATCAGGCTACACTTATGGAACTTACAGACACCAGGCACTAGGACAACATGAAAACTTTTGCAAGCAATCCACCAGGGGGTGACCCACAACAATGTCAGATGTCTGCTACTACATAAACATGGGAGGTCCCTTCCCTCATCTGTTGCCCACTAAAGATCATGCCTGCAGGATCTCTCTGAAGGGAACCAGGAAAAAAACCTAGGGCTCTGCCAACCAGGCGAGGCAGAGAACAGCAGACAGACCCACATGGAGAAGGAGACAGTGCTCACTGGAGTCTCAGGATCCTATGGGGAAGGAGGGGTGGGGCAGAATAGCCCGATGAAAGAGATTATGTCAAATATCTACTGTTACTGTGAGTACATAACTATTCTATCTTCTTCAAGGATATCTCTTCCATCAGGCCACACCTATGGAGCGAGTACCAAGCAGTACTGACCATAAACGGTCTGGGGGGCTTGAGCTTACAGGCCTAAGAAAGTAGGCCTTGAAATACAGCTAGGCCAAAGCCAGCCCTTTTGCGAGAGACAATGGCCAGACTGCAGTGTTTAACTGAGGTGTGGACAGAATTCCATGTGGCAGCTGCAGAGATTTCTGCAGCAGACACTTTCTTGATACATGTAACAGATGTGGTCATGCCTCATGTGGAATGACCACGAACAACCCCAGGAAGTTTACTATACTTCCTATAAAAGAAAACAACACAGCTAACCATTTGAACAGGCACTGTTTATAGACTGAAGCACCCTCCTTCCCAGGGGCAAATGCAACATAAAGCTGTGAGGACTTCCTGCAGTCCTTTGTGTGGTGTATATAGTACCCGAGTATTCTATGTACATCTAGAGAATGGAGCAATGCTTCTCCTGGATTGGCATGCTCAGGAAAATAAACTGGCAGGTGGATGGTTTGATTTAAAGTAAACTCGGACACCACCTTTGGCAAAAACTTTGGATTAATATGCAAGGACACCCTGTCTTTGTGGAAAATTAAATAAGGAGGCTCACACATTAGAGCCTGTAGCTCTGAAATCCTTTGAGCAAAAGTAATAGCAACTAAAAACAACACTTTCCAAGAAAGAAAGCGTAAGCCACAAGTTGCAGCGAGCTCAAAAGGAGCCAAAGTAAGCTTCTCCAAAACAAAATTCAGGTTCCAAGCCGGGACTGAGGATGCCTCTAAAGAACGTATGGGTCACTTCCAACTGGGCAACCGTACAACCCTCAACAGGCACATGGAAAGCTGACATGGCAGCTAAGGACACTTTGATGGAGGAATACTGCAGGCCTGCATCTGACAAGGACAGCAGATACTCTAGAACCTGATTTACTGGACAGGTAAACAGATCTAAGTGATGAGAAGCAGCCCACAAAGCAAACTGTTTCCACTTCATGGAAAATGTGGCCTTGGTGGAAGGCTTTCTAACAGCCACCAGGACATGAGCCACCTATTGGGAAACCCCAAATCTAACAACAGCTATGTTTTCAGGAGCCATGCATGAAAATGAAGCGATCTGAGGTCTGGATGGACCAGGGTTACCCGGTCCTGTGGCAGTATGGCATAAGGGAAGTGGCACTGATGGTTCCATTGCCAACTGTTGCAGTAGAGGGAACCAGACCTGGCAAGGTCATAGGGGAGCAATGAGGATCAGAGCTGCTCCTTCCATCTGGAGTTTGAGTAGCACCCTTTGAATCAGAGGAAAAGGAGTTAAGGTGTACAGTAACCTCCCCTTCCAAGAGAGGGACAATGTGTCTCACAAGGAAACTCAAGGTCCTGGAGCGAGCAAGCAGAAAAGCAGCCATTTTATGTTGTGTGAGGACGCAAAAAGGTCAAACTCTGGATGACCTCATCCGTCGAACAGATCTTCTACCACTGGGGTCAGCTGTTTCCACTTATGTGCTCTGGACTGTGATCTGCTTAGTTTGTCTGCCAAGATGTTTTAGGCGCCTGGAACATGTACTGCTGACAGTTCCAGACCGTGTTCCAGAGCCCAATATCAGACTCTCGTCGCTTCCCTGCACAGAGGGTAAGAGTGAGTTATTTTCTTGTTGATGTAATGCATCATACTGACACTATCTGTCTGTCCTAACAGAAGACCTGGGTACAGGTGAGCCAGGAAGGCCTGCAGGACATACAGGATAGCTCACAGTTCTGAATCATTTATGTGCAAGGTCCTCTCCACTGTGGTCCATGTACCCTGCGTCTGATTGGGCCCTAAATGTGCCCCTAGCCCATCCCCGAGGCATCCGTAGTTACAATCTGGTGAGGGGAGGGGATCAGGAAGAGAACCTCCTTTAATAGGTTGCTGGGTTCCATCCACCACTTGACCACTCTGCATACGGGAGAGGTTACTAGTACCCTCTGTTCTAGATTGCCTGTGAGCTGGTCCCACTGGACTCTTAGGGTCCACTAAGGGATCCTTATGTGTGGCCTGGCCAGAGGTACTGTGACAAAGGCCACTGCCATCAGACCCAGGGGCCAAAGTAATATCCTAGCTGTAACATGCCGGCTGTTGTGAACCATGTGGACCTGTGCAAGCAGACATTTGGCCCTGTCCAGAGGCAGGAAGGATGAGCCTTGGGCTGTGTCCAAAACTGCTCCTATGTACTGCAGGCATTGACTAGGTGTCAAGACCAACTTTGGTACACTGACAGTAACCCCTAGGGCATTGAACATCTGCCTTTTTTGAGCTAGGGTGTGCAGGGGCTGTTCCCTGGAGTGGGCTTTTAGTAGCCAGTCATCGAGGTGAGGAAATACAAAGAGGCCTTCTCTGCAAAGGGCTGCTGCCACAACTGCCAAGCATTTGGTAAATACCCGTGGCGCAGAGAACAAGCCGAAGGGCAATACTCTGAATTGGTAGTGTTCCCCCTGAAACAGGAACCTCAAATATTTTCTTTGAGGTCTGCGAATTCTGATATGAAGGTAGGCATCCTTCATGTCGAGGGAAGAAATCCAATCCCCTGCTTGTTTAGTGGGAGTATGCCCTGCAGGGTGACCATTATGATCTTTTCATATAAAAAAAATTCAGGTCCCTGAGATCTAGAAGAGGCTGCAGGTCTCCTGTCCATTTTGGGATTATGACATACCAAAAGTAGAACCCAGTGTTTCTCTGTTCCAAGGACATAGGTTCTAAAGCACTCTTCTGAAGCAAAGTGTGGACTTCCTCCAGGAGCAGGGTAATGTGGTCTGCAGGACAGTATGTTGGCACCGGTGAGTGATCTGGAGGTATTTCTAGAAGTTCCAGAGCATGACCTTGTTTTATTTTATTTATTTTTTATTTTATTTAGTTGTTTAACCAGGTATAGCACACTAAGCTGAAAGCTTTTTTACAGGAGCAACCTGGGAGCACAAGGAGGTTAAGTGACTTGCTCAGGGTCACACAGTATGCAAGTGGAAGCTGTGAGATTCAAACCCTGGTCTGGTCTGCTGGATGTCACCAGATTTGCAGCTCAGAGCCTTAGACCACTGCGCTATACTGCCTACTACCTTGTGCTATGATTTCCAGGACCCAGGCATCTGATATTGCCTCCTTCCACTGATTTAGACAGAGGGAGAGACGACCCCCAGCAACAATCCCTGGAGGTAATGGGAGTTGGACAGTATACAAAGAGTCCGGTTGTGGCGGCTACTGCTGTGCCACCACCTCTAGGGACTTCTGAGTGGGCACCTGGAGTGGTTCCTGGGGTAGGCAAGGCTCCTGCTCCCGTGCCCTTACCTTGTTGTCTAGTGGTAGGACAGTGTCTAGCACCACCTGGATGAAAAAGTATCACAGAAACACAGAATATGTCAGGAGAAAGGACACCTTTGACCACCCAGTCTGCCCCCAAATTCCCTACTTCCTGTGTTACCGCAGACCCTACTTGATCTCCAGCCCTATCCCCCTTGCCCTGCTAATATTCCCGTGTCTATCCTCTGTAAGCTTGAATCCTGTTACCATTTTGGTACCCAGCACCTCTGCTGGGAGTTTATGTCAGACATCCACCACCCTTTCAATGAAGAATTACATCCTTACATTCCCTCCGAGCCTCCCGCCTCCAGCTTCAAATCATGACCCCTTGTCCTTAAACATCTCTTTCTCTGTAAAATGGTAGCCTCCTGTACCTTATTAATACCCCTAAGGTATCTGGATGTTTCTATAATGTCTCCCCTTTCCCTTCTCTCCTCTAGTGAGTACATGTTTAAATCCTTTAGACTTTAATCAACTTTCCTCTCATTAATTGACTACGCCGACATTATCTATGGCCAATGTTCCGGCTCACACCTTGCAAAACTGGATGTCCTGTACCACAGAGCACTAAGATTTAGAACTGGTCTCCCATCCTCCACACATCACTGCTCTTTATATGCAGCCGTAGGGTGGCCTTCCCTTCAATATAGGCGGTGTAGAAATGCAGCACTCTGGACATTCCGAGCCCTTACCAACAAACTCCCAGATTACATTGTTGTCTGCCTCCCCCTGAGCCCAGTCAGTAGCTACGCACTAAGAAGCCACTCACTAATTTCTCTGAAAATCCCCAGGAACAGTACTCACTTTGGCAGGGCTGCCATAAGCCATGCTTTGGAACAGGCTACAAGGATCCTTGAGTCTCAGCTTTCCTGTCTGTTTTGCCCTGTTTAGGATCATTTATGACAAAACGTTCGCCGAAATCTGTAAGTGTTTCCATAGTTCCTAGCTGTCCTGCTGACGGTTCACTCCATATCCTTACCACATCCAGCCAGGAAACTAGTTCCTCCCCTCCCTATTTTAATCAAGTCCACTAGTCAGCTGCCATAGTGGCCCTCGGCACCCAAGGTACCACTTCTCCCATATTACTCTCCTCTCACCGTTTAAGTGGAACATACAGACCTCATTAGGGGCCCCTATGCAGCCCAGGGCCCTCACCCAAGTATGGTAAATGGTCATTGAGGGCTGAAATGCAAAGAATTGTACCCTCTGATGGAGGCTTGACTAAGAATGACTAAACATACCACCTCAACTTCTGCATACATGGAGTCTGTATATACCACAGCAAAGCTGAGTGATGTATGTATGTTCCTACAAGAACGCTTGGAATGTATATCATGCATCTACCACTTTTCTGTAAATTTGTTTGTAACTCTTTGCACGTTGTACTTTGTATTCTCAATCTATGTATGTATAACTGTCTTGGACAACAGCAGGTCCATCTTGTAAATGAGCTTGCTCAATGATGATCGCCTGGATAAATAAAGATCTGATTTGATTAATCCTCTGTTTACACCTTGGTTGGGTATGACAGAGGGAGTGTATCGACTCCAGGGTCCTACCTGAGGCCTGAAGGTTAGAGAGGATATCCTGGACATCTGATCCAAATAACTCATATCCTCTAAATGGGGCACTGAGAATGGACTGTTGTACATCATTCATAAACCCTGCCACCCTATGTCAGGAGTACCTCCTTAAGCATATCCCTCAGGCAGCAGCTCTGACTGAAGCATCAGACATACCATAGGCTGTATGAAGTTGGTGTTTTCCTACATCAGCCCCAGCTGTGAGAGCTTTGATAAGCTCCTGTTCAGGTGTATCCTCTAGAAAGGCTTGGGCAGTTTGCTTTAGCCTTTCTCCAGTGTATTCTGGTACTTGACTATATGGGCCTGGCAGTTAGCAATTCTGAGGCCCAGGGAAGCTGAAGCAAAAGTTCTCTTATCCAGCATGTTTGCTGCATATGGTTTACACTAAGGACACCACCAGTAAGTAAACACTCTTAAAGTCCTAGATTTCAGGCAAGCGGACTTTAAGAGAATGGGAGACCGCCACTGGTAGAGGTGGGGGATCTGGAGGGGGTGGAAGAAAAATGGGCAAAAATAAAGGAGGCAATAGTAGAAGCCACAAATCTCTGTGACAGGTCAGCAAAAGATGGGAAAAAAGGGAAACCTCTATGGTTCAGCAGGGAAGGGAGGTAAAAAGGGCAGCGTTTAAGAGATACAAGCAGATGCAGAGGGAGGATGATAGAGAAATGTACAGGAAAGGCAAAAGGAAGCGGGAAAAGAAGTCAGGAGGGCAAAGGCAAGAACTGAGGAGAAAATAGCTCAATCAGTTTAGGAAGGGGACAAAATATTTTACCAGTATGGAAGCCGAAAGGAGGAAGACGGGGGATGAGGGACAGACTGGCTGAAGGATAAGGCGGGAGATGGTGGAGGGGGACCAGGAGAAAGCAGATATCCTAAGTGGCTACTTTTTCTCTGTGTTCATGGTGAAGGGGAGGGGGAAGGACGGATGGATTAGGGAGAGGAGGAAAGTTGGGGAGGGGGTTGACACCAGCCTATTCAAAGTAGAGGGGGTCCTAAAGGAACTGGCAGGTCTAAAAGTAGACAAAGTCATGGGACCAGAGGGGATACACTCCAGAATACTGAGGGAGCTGAGGGAGGTGTTAGCGGAGTCATTAACGGACTTGTTCAATAGATCACTAGAGACAGGGGTGGTCCCAGACTGGAAAAGAGCGGATGTGGTCCCACTCCACAAGGAAGGAAGCAAGGAAGAGGCAGGCAAATGCAGGTCAGTCAGCCTGACATCAGTGGTGGGGAAGTTGATGGAGAAATTACTGAAAGAAAGAATTATCAAGCACCTTGATTCAAAAGACCTGGAGGATCACAGACAGCACGGATTCAGAGAAGGAAGGTTAAGTCAAATGAATTTAATTGAATTCCTTGACTGGGTGACCAGAGTGATAGATCAAGGCAGGGTAGTAGATGTGGTTTATCTAGACTTCAGCAAAGTTTTTGACACCATGTCACACAGAAGGCTTCTGCACAAACTGAGAGCCCTGGGAGTAGGGCCAGAGGTGGTGAAATGGGTGAAACATTGATTGGAGGGAAGAAGGCAAAAGGTGGGCATTAATGGAGTTCCATCAAGGGAGGGAAGAGTGACTAATGGGGTACCCCAGAGGTCGGTACTGGGGCCGATCCTGTTCAACGTTTTCATAGGAGACATTGCAGACAGGCTTGAGGGGAAGGCTTGTCTATTTGCAGATGATATAAAGATCTGCAACAGAGTAGACAATTCGTATGGGGTAGAAAAAATGTGTATAGAGATTTGCACAAATTGGAGTTGTTGTCAAAAGAGCAGCAGTTGAGCCTTAATATGAAAAAATGCAAAGTTATGCACTTGGGAAGCAGAATACAGGATTGGTGGTCAGGTACTGGAGGCGACAGAGCAGGAGAGGGACCTTGGTATAATCATATTTAATGATCTCAAGGTGGCAAAGCAATGTGAGAAGGTAGTGGCGAGGGCCAGTGCTGGGCTGCATAGGCAGGGGTATCACGAGCAGGAGGAGGGAGGTGGTGAAGCCATTGTAAAAGCAGCTAGTGAGGCCACACCTTGAGTACGGTGTCCAGTTCTGGAGACCATACCTCAGGAGAGACGTGGACAGGGTGGAGAGGGTCCAGAGGAAGCAACGAAAATGGTGTGGGGCCTCAGCCAACTGACATAGGAGGAGAAGCTAAAGGACCTCAACATGTATACCCTGGAGCAAAGGAGGGATGGGGGGAGATGACTGAGACCTTCAGGTACCAAAAGAGTATTAACAGGGTTCTGGATGGTAGTATTTTCCAGAAAAGGAGACTCTCAAAAGCAATGGGTCATGACATGAAGCTAGAAGGGGAAGATTCAAGGGAAACATTAGGAAAAGTACAGTTACGTCAAAACTTACTGTAACAGTAGATCTTCAAGGAGCTCTTGCAGTAGGCAACACCGTTAGGGCTAAGCCACCAGGTGCCAGGACCATACAGAAAATTTCTAGCTAGCAGTATACAATAGGGGACCAGCCCCTGACATCAGCACATCAACGTCCATTCTAGTATAAAAGGGGTGGTCCCCCCCCACCGGAGACCCTGAAACAAAGTCCAACAGGAGAAGAGGAGGACTCCTGGAGCCTAGAGAGGCCGAGATGGAAAGAGACCTGGGGGATGGAGGGAAGGAAGGAAAAATATGTGCCTACTGCAAGAGATCCTCTTGAAGATCTACTGTTACAGTAAGTTTTTACGTAACTGTACTATCTTACTTCGAGGGGGCTCTTGCAGTAGGCAACACCGTTAGGACAGAGTCCCAACCAGTACCCGGAAGGAAACAATCTGGGAGGAAGAAAGAGGATTCCAATAAGCATAAAGGGCAAGAGAAGCCCAAGCATATCCTCAGCCAAAGGCTGACTTCCGGAAATAGGCGGGTGTCAGGCAAAGACACCCTAGTAGATACAGACTGTAGCTAACCAAAAGAGGCCACAGGAAAAATAAACCCCAGAAGGGAGTGGGAGCCAAAAGGCTACCCAACACATGGGCTCACCTTGGACAAAGGAAAGCATCCTTTACTGGTTGCTGAGAAAATACAGGACCACCAAATAACTGGATTGTGACCAGACATAATTGTCGAACATCAGAACTCTTCCAGAACCGAAAGGGATGACTATGATGGACAAAAAGGCTGTTCCCTGAACCCTGGTGAGAGTTGAGGGAAAACAAAACCACGAAGTAAGGGGCCCCAATGGGGACTCCTACTGAAGGAATGAAACTGACCCTCGAAAGGAAGACAGTCGAGAGGGTAGCTAAGGGGATACCCACTCACAGGCGCAAGTCCAGTCAAAAGGCCAGTCAATACAAAAAAGCCTCACTGGGAGAAAGAACCCTGTCTCTCCCAGGAATGAAAGGGACACTCTGGTAGAGAGTTGAGGGAAAACAAAACCACAAAGTAAGGGGCCCCAATGGGCGTGAAGCCCCACTCCGCCGCCAACTATGTCCACCGGGTGGGGTCCCACTCCCGTGGCCCCACCCTGGGGAGTAAGCCAAGACACGTTTACTGGTGACCTTGTGGAGGAGGCACCCGCCCAGCGGCCCCGCCTAGGGGGTAAGCCTAGGCATGGGGAGGCAGAGAGCGGGAGCCAAGATCCCTGCAGGGGATTGGAAGCCCTCCAAAACAAACAAGAGCATGCAGTCGACTGTTCCCTGTAGAGAAAGGACCCTCCAAAAAGGGCCTCAAAGTCCATGCCTTACACTCCACGTAGGGGAGGTACCCTTCAAAAGGGGCCTCACAGAGAACGGAAGGAGGAGGGGTAAGAGAAGACCTGGGGAATGGTAGGAACCGAAAAGATGCAACTGTAGCATCAGGACAAAAATGGAGGACCCATGCCAGAGAAGCAAGGTCTGATGCCCGTCTGAAAGAATAAGGCTTATTGTCATCTGACAAGCCCCTGGCGATAGGGAAACACCTATTCAGCGAAATTGAGAACTGTCACTTAGGATCTCCCCCCGCCCAATACTGGGTAAGGTGAGGAGAAGAGCCATCACAAACAGAGGAATCAGGGGACACTTCCCTGCCCCAAATACCTAAGGGAAGAGGGGGGAAGGGTTAAGAGAGATGGCTGCTCGCCAACGAATGCGTCAGCTTGCCAGTAAGGAATCCTGGAGCCAAGGGCATGAGCTACTGGTCCACAAAGGGGAGAACCTGAACCAGGTGGGGCGCCTGTCCGAGGGGCTCCCAGGTTCTCACTCACCATGAGGTGATCTGAGGTGCCCCCCAAGGAGTAGGGGCAAGGAAAATCCCCAGGTGCATGCAAAAAAAACCCCAGTGAAGGAGCACCCGGGGACAACATGGGAGACCTGACGAAGGAAAGAGAATAACCGGTACCAATCCGAAAAGGGAGTGGACCAGTGGCCACAGAGTCCAGACAAGACTTCCCGGAAAGGAAATAACATGTGAAAGTCATCTCCGACACCAGACGTCTAGAGAAATCAAACGAATGGTCTGAGATGTCATGTGACGGGGCCGGGAGCCCATAAGGCCTAACATAGGGCTGGGAGCCTGACCGAAGAGGCCCATGCAGGAAAACTGCGCCGAAGCAGGTTGATGACCATACCATTTAGGAACACAAGGAACCCAAGGGAATCCTGACCCTGGCTGTGAAAAATTGTCCAATAGGAGGCAGGTTATGCAGCGGACCTAGAGAGAGATCCAAGGGGAGAGGAACATGAGAGGGATCCCGGATGGCGAAAGCAGTCCCCAGACCAGAATAGGGGATACAGCCCCTCTAAAGAAAGGCCACTAATGTAGGGGGGGGTTAAAGGAGGAGGCCTTCTAAACTTACAGAAGAAATAGCCCTGCATATGGATAAAGAAAGGTTGAGACCCCCCCCAATGCTAGAAACATTGCCCAAGTGGACGTCCACTCAGAGGGGCTGACAATCAGACAGCAGATCTTGACCAAAACGGGTGGGATTAACCCCTTAGGGAGGCGGGGAGGAAGGCTCAGAGGGCGTCACTCCAGAACATATGGAGCCAACCCCTGCAAACAAGGGAGGGATTGCTAAGAGTAGGAGCCCACCGCCAGTAGATAAACATCCGTTCTAGGGTGAGCAATCGGCACAGACAGCTCAGCCCGAGGAATATGAGGTTGGATGGCCTTGACAGAAGGAAGATAAGGCTGAAAACTTCCATAGAGAGGAAACAAGGAAGGCCTGAGCCTGACATTAGGCAACTGTGATAGGGATGAATAAGGCCCTGTCTCATTCGTTATGCAGAAAGGGTTAAACGCAAGGATCTGTCCTATCCTCTCCTTTTCTGTCTCTTCTCTGTCTGGTTGCGCAACCAAATTTTCTTGTGAAACCTAGGAACTGATCACTCCAATGGTTTTGCAATTCTCCACCTCTCGCCGCCTCTCAGCCTTCCCTTGCTATTTCTGTCTTTTCTTCCCCCTTGCACATCTGCAGTTATAAAAAAATAAATGTGAATCTCTGTGTAAATCTGTATGTGAAACTGGGATCCCTTTGTTTAAAACTGTATATAGTTACACTGTTGAAATGATTGCAAAAAGCTATTTGGAACTCAAGGGGTTAACCTGAGATGCAGTTTGTAAGCCCTTTGCAGAGTTGTTAACAAGAGGTCAGTTCTGGGACACCAGGTACTGTTTTGCTATACCTGCAATGAATAAAACTGACAAGAACATTCTGCAAACTTAAAAGAACATTCTGTGAGAAGCAGGCTCTCTTAATGAGTTCCCAAAGACTTATAAATACAGCAGAGATGCTTTTGCTAGAGAGACAAGGAGAGTGACAGAATGAGACTTTGAATTAAGAAATACCCTCAGAAGAAGGACTTGGTTTTCTCTGTTTGTATTGCCTTCGTAAATAGTTATACTGAATAATTTTCATTTTTTGTTATTGAGAAAAATAAAACGCTACTTGTGAATTTTATACCTGCTCCTGGTCTTCCTATGATTCCTGACCCAAGCCTTGACGACAGATGGTGTAGAAGTGGGATTTACGCAATGCATACTCTAAGCCAGGAGTTCTGTGTGTAGGTACTAGTCCTGGAAACAGGAAAGCATAGCAGAAAGGTACAGATTCTGCAGCAGCAAGCTCAGGAGTCATTACTAGAAGAATGGCAGCCAAACTAGAAGCAGAAACAAAAGTCCAAACTGAGACTGTTCAGTCAGAATCAGAGATTTGGGGGGGGGCTGTGACAGATCCTGAAAGTCTGACTGCTTTTTTCCAATGGTGGGCAATACAACAAAGAGAGACAGAAAAACAGAGAAGAGAAGAAATGTAGCACATCGAGCAGACATGTTTAAGGAAATACAAAAAATGAAAAGAATTGTGAATCACAGAAGAGTCGAGACGTGCTTGGTCATCATCAATGGTGACTGTAAACAAAAAATAAGGGGTGTAAGAATCTGCCTTGATTTTAGGAAACTTAAATGTCAGAATTTGACAGTTATCCTATGCTCAAAATAGATGATTTAGTGGACAGACTGGAGAGTGCCAAGTATATCACTACCCTCGATCTCACCAAGGGTTACTGGCAAATCCCCCTAGCTAAAGAATCCAGAGAGGAAACAAGGAAGGCCTGAGCCTGATATTAGGCAACTGTGACAGGGTTGAATAAGGCCCTGTCCCATTCATTATGCAAAAAGGGTTAAATGCAAGGATCTGTCCTATCCTCTCCTTTTCTGTCTGGTTGCGCAACCAAATTTTCTTGTGAGACCTAGGAACTGATCACTCCAACGGTTTCGCAGTTCTCCACCTCTCGCTACCTCTTTGCCTTCCCTTGCTAGTTCCATCTTTTCTTCCCCTTGCATATCTGCAGTTATAAAAAAATATATGTGATTCTCTGTGTAAATCTGTATCTGAAACTGGGATCCCTTTGTTTAAAACTGTATATAGTTATACTGTTGAAATGATTGCAAAAAGCTATTTGGAACTCAAGGGGTTAACCTGAGATGTAGTTTTTAAGCCCTTTTCAGAGTTGTCAACAAGAGGTCAGTTCTGGGACACAATTTACTATTTTACTGCACCTGCAAGGAATGAAACTGACAAGAACATTCTGCAAACTTATAAGAACATTCTGTGAGAAGCTGGCTCTCTTAACGAGTTCCCAAAGACTTATAAAAAGAGCAGCAATGCGTTTGCTAGAGAGAGACAAGGAGAGTGAGAGACTGAAACTTGGAATTAAGAGATACCCTCAGAACAAGGACTTGGTATTCTCTGTTTGTACTGCCTTTGTAAATAGTTATACTGAATAATTGTTATTTTTTATTTTGCTATTATTGAGAAAAATGAAACACTATTTGTAAATGTTATACCTGCTCCTGGTCTTTCTATGCTTCCTGACACAGGGGGCACATCACTCAGAATGGAGGCCCTGGGAAAAATAAGAAAACTGTGAGAAGACAAAGGGAAGAGAAGGCCTTCCCGGATACTGGATTTCCTTCCTCTCCTATAGTCCCTCATCCAACACAAGAAAGAGAGGAAGGAGGGAAATTTGGGTCTAGGAAGAAGTAACAGATGCCAATGGCACTGCTATCTCTGCTCTATGGAACTGAACAGCTGAGGCAGCAGTGGCCAAAGAGGCCTTGCGCTTGCCTTGCATCCTTGGAAGCTGGGGGCGCCGCCCCTGAGAACTGGATGAATGAATATGTGAGCCACCCTGGAGACCATCAGGGTCAGTTCGAAGGGAAGTCCCGAGTCCTGAAGGGAGGACAGAAACACCTGCACCTCTTACCCAAACAATACAGGGCCCCTAAATGATCCAAAATGGAAGCTTGATTCGCTGAGGAGAAGTCAGTCAGACAAAGCCAAGCGTGACGCCTGATACAGACAGCAGAGGCCGAACTGTGGGCGGTAGCATCTATCGTGTCATAAGAGGAATGCACAGCATAAAATTCAATGCTACAGGCTGTAGCAAGGAGGTGCTTTAACTGGGACTGAGTAGGGGATCCCGGTATAGATTGGAGCAAATCCCCTATCTGCCCAAAGAGGAATTGTTGGTGCATAAACATATGGGCTAAGTACTTCTGAGCCTGCAAGGCTAAGGTCGAGAAGGCACAGACCTTGCGTCACAGAGAATCCAAAAATTTATATTCCTGGTCCGGAGGGCAATCCCAATGACCGGATCCTTCACTATCCACCACCGCCCCTGAAAGAACAGAGGGGTCAGCCTCAGGTTGGGAATCAAAGTGAACTTTGCCATCCGAAGCATGGTATAAATGGTCAGCCTTTCTCAGAGTGGCAGGGACTGATGCTGACTGCTGCCACACCATGGATGAGACATCATTATGCATACCACCAAGGGTGGGATCACCACTGAGTCAACCTCAGGGAGGCGCAAATGTTGTGCAAGATGGTGTCTTTGAGGGTCCTGTTCCTCCGTACTCCACACCTGGGACGCCTTGATAGTCTTCATCTTTTCCAGGAATGATGGATCCTCAGGAGGGGACTCAGGTGTATCCCTGACCCATACATCCCTTGGGGGCAAATATGGAGGGAAGGTTGGAAACTCAAAGGAATCCGAGGTGACGTGCAGAGACCCTTCCGAATCTGATGCGGCGTAAGGCAGAGGTGACGTACCAGAGGTTGTGACCATGCCTGTGCCCAAGCAACAGCCTACGTCTGGAGGGGAAGCCTCTGCGTCCAATGGAGGAGCAGCCCTCTGCAGAGAAGAAGCTGACATCAGCGAAGGAGGAGCAGTGTTCAATTTTTGAGCAGACGCCCACCAGGCATTCAGAAGGCACCACAGTCTGCCGATGTCCAGCAACCTATAGCATCTATCGTGTCGTAAGAGGCACGCAGAGCATAAAACTCAATGCTACAGGCTGAAGCAAGGAGGTGCTTTAACTGGGAGGCTGCAGCAAGGAGGCAAATGAGCATCAGCTGAAAGGAACATCCTATTGCCGAGCAGTACGTTAGAAGGCCATCACCCCAGAAGGTCCAAGTCAGTGACCAAGGGCTCAGAAGAGGGACCAGCAGAAAGCACTGGTTGCTGTGCCGGGTCAGGAGATATCCCCAAGGGTTCTGAAACAGGAACCGGCTACTGGTGAGCGGTGTAAGGCACAGGTGAAGGTGAGACTGGGGACGTCCAGCCCAGAGATTGAAGATGTTTTATGTCCGACAGAGAATGACCGAGCACTGGATTCCTGGAGGGTAGCTCAGTGGAGGAAGGCCCTGCCAGCATCTGGTGGGGAGAGGCCTGAGAGGAGACCACCAGCAGCAGCTGAGAAGCCTGGGGCCCCTTAGGTGCAGACGCCTCTGTGGCAGGCTGTGGCCTCAAGGGCAACAGTGGGCATCGGTCTAGTAGACCATCATATGACCCCAGGGCGAGGTCTGGCATAGACACCAAGGCCAGGCAGGTGGAAACGGTCGTAGCCTCATCCAAAGAACTGGCCTTGCCACTTGTGTCAGGACTCTTCTGAAGGACTGGTCTGAGCAATAAGGGCGGCAGGGCGGAGGAGGGATCCTCCCGAGTCTGCACAAGCACTACCCGCCAAAGAGATAATGGCAGGTGGCTGGTGCACAGGCAGCCCTGAAGAAAGGAGGGCTGGAGTGGATGAGGGGGACCGACCTCCCATGGGAGGAAGGCTCTGTCGTGGCCCCAGAGGGCAACCGTAACTCTGCAGTGAATCAATCCCAGTCCGATGCTTCTTGTGTTTTTTCTTCCAGGACGAGGGCTCCCCCGAAGTCCTTGTCATGGTCCATGTCTGCAGCTCTTTTTCCAGGGCGGCCAAATTCTGCTGCAGGAGATGGGTCTCCAGAACATTCTGGCATCTTTTCTGCGTGACTTGATTGAATTTTTGGCAGGCTTCGGTGTCGTGGTCCGGGCCTAGGCATATGACATACCCAGAGTGGCCGTCCTTTTCGGGGAGCTGCTTTCCACAGGCTCACTTAAACCTGTGGGAGTCCGCAGATGAAGTCGGCGACGACATAAGGTCGAAAACAAATACTTGCAAAAAAAAAAAAAAAAACAAGTGAAAAAGGTAATGGCAGTTGACTGTAGTAATGTTTTTCATTGAATCTAATGAGCACAGGTTGATGGTGGGAAAAGAACTGAGGTGGGTGTGGGGGAACGCCCCTTTTATGCTAGAATGGCATTGATGTGCTGATGTCAGGGGGCAGTCCCCCATTGTATACTGCTAGCTAGAAATTTTCCGTGTGGTCCTGGAGTCTGGCGGCTTAGTCCTAATGGTGTTGCCTACTGCAAGAGCCCCTTCGAAGTAAGATTACTACTTCATAGAAAGGGTGGCAAATAGTTGGAATGCACTCACTGAGGAGGTGGCAGAGGCAAAAACGGCGGGATTCAAAGCTGCTTGGGATACGTACAGGGTAATTTTGGAGATGGGGGAAGGGGAACTACCCGGGACACTTGGGTAACATGTAGATTGAAAATGTTGGCAGACTCTGTGGGCCTCAGGACCTTATCTGCAGACAATTTCTATGTTTCTATGTTTCAGCACTTCCAACCTCCTCGACTCTTTATCAAGACGAAGGAAGCTGAGGTGTTTTGGTGCCCTTGATTTATCATGGGCAGCACTGATCACTACAGAGTTTGCCTCAGACTGGTTAACAAAGAAGGGTTTCCCTGAGGGAGCCATATACATCTTTTCTAAATTTCTTGGTATGGCAGGTATTATATTCGGCCTATGCCAGGCAGCAAAGGTGGCACCGTTCAGGGCAGGGAGGAGGGGTGGTATCACTATAAGAGGAGCATCACGTAACTCCAAGAAATCTATAAGGTTTTTCTTGGTGGTATCCTTTTCCTCCAAATCAAACCCCAAGGCAGACTGTAACTGCTACATCATGGTAATAAAAGAGGGGTCCTCTGTACAGGACTGTGGGATGTAAACCACCGATTCCTCGCTGCAATCTAAGGCAGTTAAATTAGTTCTTTCATAAGGACTTTCCACACAGTCTTGAGCCTCCTCCTCCTTCTCACCATCATCCTCCTGCATCATGAGATCAGGATTATATTTGAAGTCATTGTCAGTCTGGTAGACGGGTCAAAGGGAATCCATCCTCACTGCAGGCAGAGAAAGTTGAATTTGTTCTTTCATAAGGACTTTCCACATTGTCTTGAGTCTCCTGCTCATCATTCTGCATCTTGTGATTAGGATTATACTTATGTCATCGTCAGTCTGGTCGACAGGTCAAAGGGAGCCTGTCCTCACTGCAGGCAGAGACAGCTGACTTAGTTCTTACACAAGGACTTTTCACAGTCTTCAGTCTCCTCATCATCATCCTGCATCATGCAACAGGGATAATACTTGAAGTCATCATCGGTCTGGTCAAAGGGAGCGCACTGGCGAAGCCATTGGCACTCAAGGATGTGGCTGAGACACAGCCATACGATGCGTCATAGCAGAGGTTTGAATTGCAAGCCCCGTAGACAGGCCTCCTGGTACTGGAGGAGTATGTCCATGAAGGACGGCACCGCCTGGACATCAGTGCCCATGTGGTCAACGGGTGCACCAGAGGAAGTCAATGAGGGAGGCAAGGCCCCCCCCTGACGTTGATGGCGACACACCAGCTGTCCTAGGCCTGTGATGCCTACGGCCTGCCCTGACCTGGAAGTTAGGTTGACAGTTGAGGTGGTAGGCGATGTCAGAGCGGTTGGCAGTGGTGTAGTGGTCATATCTGTGCAAAGGGGTGACCTGAAGCACACCAGGGAGGTTTTCTCCTTCTCGCTTTCCTTCTCCTGGTGTTTGTGCTTGTGGGTCCCAGATGATTCCTCTCAGGAGTTTGATGATCTGGACCCAAAGGACTGGGCCGGTGACAAAGTAGAACTCTTTTGCTGGAGCTCCCACGACATGCGGGCTACCTTCTGTTTGAAAAGGTGCTTTCGACATCGCCAGGCAGCTGTGCTGAACTCATTACAAATTGGGCAAGCTAGCACGCTGTGGTCCAGGCCGAGGTAACAGACGCAGACACTGTGCAAATCGCTGCAGCAAACATTTCATCACATTCACAATAACAGAAGTTTTGACGGTTCCTTCAATGACATATAATGTCATCGAAAATCACTTATGAAAGTGATAACTTAACTATGGAAAGAAAAATAAAGTAAGTGGTGGCTACTGCACCAGCATTTCCACGCACGGTCCAAGTATGGTCGATGGCAGAAAAAGAACTGAGGAGGGAAGGGGCCGCACACATTTACGTAGTAGTCAACGTCTGACATCATCATGGGTGGCTGCTGGTGGACTGCTTCCAGAAGTTTCCACGTGGTCCTAGTGCCTGGCATCTAGGAGTTCCATAGGTGTAACCTAATAAAAAAGAGATCCTCACAGAAAATAATATGTTATTAATAAAAAAAAGTTAGAAACAAAATTTTAACTATCGGTCTTCTTCAGGAATAATCAAGAGCTGTGCAGAACAGGAAAATTCCAAATTTATGGAATTTCAATGAAATTTCATGAAATTATGTTGAATTTTGTCAGAATTTTGCAGAATTATTAAAATTTAGCAATTTGGTCACAACGCAGCTGTCATGTAAGCTAAAGGTCTGTAATGTTGCATGGTTGCTCTTTGGGTGGAAGGCCAATAACGTGCCAAATATCTTGAAATTCGGATGGACAGTTTCAAAATTGTAGGTACTCAAAATCTGTCATTTTATTTTTTGTGCAAAATTTCATGAACATTTTTATCTGCATATACTTCGACCATCATTTAGGTCAGAGATCTTAAATTTGGCACAATTCCTTGATTAATTTATTTAACTGAGTAGGCCCACTGAGAAAAGACTGTCCCTTTTTCAGTGGTGACCCAGTAAGTGCAGTACATTGATAGTGCAATAGTTGACACAGGAACGATGCAGGTTTGACAACTGCAATAACAAGACCAATTAATATAGTTACAGGAACATGTCACAATACAACACAATTACGTCATACAAACATTCACAACTAGCATAAAAACAATGTACAGAGAACATAATTACTACAGTTAAGAACCACTAGTATAGATAAAAGTACCATTGAGTATACTATGGCAGACAGTAACAATCATTGATGACAGGTGTTCTAATAATGTGCCAGATTTCATGACAATATGATGCACTGTCGCAAACTTATACAGTATGCACTCAAAATCTGTCATTATTTTTTGCAGGAAATTTCGTGAAAATATTTCATCTGCATATAACTCAGGCACCCCTGGAGCAAGACGTGTAAATCAGTGTGAATAATCTTTTGTAATGCTTATAGAATGATTTAAATATGGAGAGAATTGGATTAGAGATTTTTAAGTTACAGGGGTTCAAAACTTTACTATGCAAATATTTGCAAAATTTTGTAAAAACTCTCAAAAATGTGGGTGATTGGTAACTTCTCTGCACTTGCAGGCAGAAACTTAACCTTTGACATGAAATTCTACAAATTTCACAAAGACTTTAAATACAGACATTAATTAGCAATTTCTGGCAGCAAGCAAATACTAAAATTGGCACACACAGTCTCCTTGTAAGGGTTAAGAACCTGCCAAATTTAATGGAATTGCATTCTCTAGTTTTAAAGTTTCAGAGATTTATAAATTTGTAGTTTATATCCTTGCAAAATAAAATTTTTAAATGTGAAAGTGTGACTATGTTTAATTCAGTCCCATTTAAAGCTGAACATATTAACTTTTTTCAGAAATGACCATGTGGTATACTAGTTTAAATGTTTCAACTCTGGTTAAATTTGGATATGATGTTTTAAAATTAGAGGGTAATAACTGAAATTTATATTTTGGCAACATGTTTGCAGACTATAAATCAGTCCCATTTGAAGCTAGAAATATAAAACTATGCATATATACAAATGTAGCAATAAACTGCATATCTGTCAAATTGTATATTTCAATGAATACTATCAAAATTATACGAACATTACAGAAATCTAAATTTTGGCAAAATGTTTAGCTATCTATAACTCAGCTCCCACTGAAGCTTGAGACTTAAAATGTGGTGCATGTGCCCATGCTGGATGCTACTCTAAATCTTGACATTATGTAAACGAAAAGTCCAAAAAGCGGCTAGGAGAGTCCATACCAGAAGCACACCAAAAGTAGAAATCCTAAAACAGTAGAAAATTTGGCTAACTAGGCAACTAGTATGTATAGCAGCAGTAAAGAGACTAGCTTGTCTCTATGTTTAAAAAGCCTTTATTTGAATAAATAGCTCACAAACAACTCACCCCACCAACAGCTGCCAACATTTCACCCATGTGACTGTGGGCTTTCTCAAGGCATGGCTAGTGTGGGTATTGCCACCATATTTAAATGTGCCTCTAAATGAGACAACACTCAATTTTCACCTTAATACACAAAGCCACATAATACAAGTGTATATATTACTGCCACACAAGTACCAGCAAACGAATACACTATAACAATATTAAAACATACATAAAATGCCATATCAAATAACAATAAAACACCTCTGGGTAGTCCCATGGTAATGCACTCCAAAGCAGACAGAAGATCTAAATTTTATGCAAACGGTCAGATGTTATTTTTCATGTATTATACACGACCCAACTTGTTACTATTCCTTATAAATATAACTAACAATTTAATTACTGGATCAATAATAAGAAAAATACATAATGCATATAATATTTTCCATATGATGTGCGAAATATCTAAAACTTACTTTTTTTTCTATATGCTGGTTGTCAAGAAATTACCCTTTTGCATTCACAGCGCATCATACCAAAATCATATAGAATATGCAAAAACCATGGGAGCCCCAACATAGTGATAAATATCAATCCCCTGTATGAGACATTACAAAAACGAAGACATAAAAAGTTTAAATACATTTATTTATTTTATTTGAAAAAGTTTCACCAGGAAGGACATACTGAGCTACAACAGCTTGTTTCTAGATGCGTCCTGGGGAGAGGGGGATACAAAGGAGGGTGCAAGAAACGTAATATTACAGAGTGAAATACAGAAAATACAGTACACACCAACAGTGGGAAACAAGTAAGGACACACAGTAGCATACAACTTAAACTTTGAATATATACAGTTTTTTACGGAGAATCAAATCATATATACACTCACAGAGCAGGCTATACATTTTCAAGTATACAGTACAAAACAAGCTTAGGCTTTATCATAAACACTTGATTTATAGTAAAACCAAATCACAATACACGCAAAGTGCTAAATTATATATTTCCATGTCAGAAACTTGGCAGGTAAAGTGCTTTAGCCAATCAATTTATTTGTAATTTGTAGTCACAACGGTATAAGTATGGGTCAGCTAGAGGAACGAGGGGTAGGAGGGAGAAGGGTCAGCCAAAGGCCTTCTCCCCTTCGAGATGCTAAGAACCCCACAAGGGGACAGGGAACTGGCATGAGGGAAGGGGGTGATCAAATTGGCTGGGTTTTGTAGAAGGGGGGGAGAGTGGAACTAGAGGAGGATTGTTACAAAACAATTCATGTAAGATTTTATTACTACATGCAGCCTTATCTACAATAATCCTAAACCTCTTAGTGGATACATCTCTGAAGATAAATAACACATCTGTATAAGCAAATACATGTTTTTATATATTTTTTTTATTTTTATACAAGTATCTATAATCTTATTATATATCTCCCCTATGTCAGCAAACACAAAGTGACACATAACCCTACCGAATCTTGTATTATTATTACTACAGTATCAAATTACATTATTTTAAATAAGGAGCCAGTTGAAAATGTTAGTTTAAACCCAAGCGCTTATTCGCCCCAAAGGTATATTGCCAAAAAGTCTCTCTTTTGAGTAAGGCATTATTTAGATCACCTCCACACGGTCCGAGTTTGACTTTCTCAAGTCCAGTAAATAAAAAGAAATGAGCAGAACTGTCAATCTGATGGGTTTTTCTTTTGTGTAATGCCAATGCATTTGTCTCATCCATTCTGCTGATAGCTCCAAGGTGTTCCCCTATTTATTTTTTAAAAGTGCGTTTAGTCTTTCCAATGTAAAAAAAAAAAAAAAAATGTACAACAGCAAACAGCAGCATTTACCACAGGCTCCGAACTACATATGGTAAAGTCCTGTATTTCATACTTTTTCTTTGTGACGGGATGTTCAAATATCAAATTTGTTTGTAAAATATGTGAACAAAACTTGCAGTTCCTGCATTTGTAAGTTTCACACAGAAGTTTCGGATGTAAAACTGGAAGGCTAGACATCTGATACAAACTGTGGACCAAGTGATCACCAAGGTTCTTAGCTCTTCTAAAGACCAAACCAGGGGGGATTCTTCGTAACATCATTCAACTTATTTATTTATTAAATTTTGGTGACCGGGTAGGCCCACTGAGGCCAGGGGCTCCCCTTTTCAGGGGTGACCCGGGATTACATGGTGAAATAAGCTATACAGTGAGTACACAATAAATATGTCGGAGCAGCTGACACACATTGTAGCAGTAACATGTTATGTAACAGATTTAAGATTTACAGACACTGAAACACAGGCAACGCTCAGACTTTGAGTGAAGCGAACTGGCATAGAGCATTTGGCAATTAGAGAACCTTGTTGAGCATAAAAAGGTGCATTAAGTAGGTGAGACCAGCTTATTGTAGGTTGAGGCATGTACTTGGATAGGACAGAAATGGGGAGGTTTCAAGTACCAGGGCAGTGGCAAGTGGTAGCAGCAGCGAGCAAGTGGGCCTTGAACCTTGGTCTCTGTTTCTAATACATCCCAATGTTCTTCCACAATCTCACAAACCACATGCACCTGCAAATTAAAAGTTGTGACATAGTTACATTTTCTCTATTTATTATTACTGTAATTCTCTGTATTATTTCTTCTCATATTGTGCTTCACAATCAAATCATTTCTGTCACTGCTTTGTGCTATCACTATAACCCCTACTTTTAAACCTCGACGTTAAATCTGTAACTTTACTTGAAAAATCCTCATCTGCTACAATTTCTACATCAGCGTAAAAACTGTCCTACCAGGATGTTATCAACACGGTGCCTCGGATGGCAACTGCTACTGTGTAACAAAGAATTTCTATCGGTAGGTTTCCGAAAGAGTCTGGTAACCACCCCACTTCCCCTACCTTTCTCTATATATACAAATCTAAAAATGTCACTTTTCGTAAATCCCACGTTGCTGTAAATTTGAGGTTCTCATCTGAATCTTCCAAGTATTTAATAAAATGCTGTAATTCCTCAATTGTCCCTTTCCATATTAAAAACAAATTGTCAATGTACTTCCTATAAATATCTATTTTGTAAAAAAAACACATTCACAGTCTGATCATATATGTACTTGTCTTCCCACTCTGTAAGGTACAGTATACATTTGCAAATTTGGGGGCGAAAGAAGCCCCTTTATCTGCAGGTAGACTTTATTTAGAATGTGAATCACATTCCATTTTAAGACTTTCTCAATGTCGCTAAAAACTGCGCCAATTCATTGCTAAGGCATGTTTTGTTATATAGAGCATTTTCTATAGCTAATATCCCACCTCATGTGGAATATTGGTATATAAGGACTGAATGTCCATAGTCACTAAATACCAATCATCCTTAATGCCCAAATCTCCCAATATTTCCAACATGTGGGAAGTGTCCCTGATGTAAGATCTGCCGCTTTGAACCACAGGTTGTCAATACTGGTCTGTATATTATGCTAAAATCTCTGTTAAGGACCCAATACTTGCCACAATTGGCCTTAATGGTAGATTTTCCCTATCCTTGTGGATTTTCAGCAGACCATACATCATTGCTCTAATGGGATCTCCACTGTTAAAAAGTCAAATATATTTTTCGAGATGGTAACATTGTATAAAGCATCATTTAAAACAGAACCACTTTTTCTCTTACATAACATGGTAGGATCATTGCTTAATGCTCTATAAAAAATAGTATCTAGTATTAGATTCAAAGAGTTCTTTTTTATACTTAACTTTCCACATCATAGCAATGGAGCCACCTTTATCAGCTGCATTACTTTCTATCAAACCATTCTTCTGTAAACTTTCAATCGCTCTTCATTCTTCCAAGGTGCAGTTATTCTGGTAATGCTTACATTTCTGCTGGCTTGGAATCTGAATGTCTCTTTCACACAACTTCTCAAAAACTTGAACCACAGGGTTAGTAGGAGGAACAAACGTAGATTTAGGCTTCAACAAAAGGCAGATTCAATGGTGCAATATCTTAGGCAAGGCATAAATTAGTGTTGGAGACTTGATTAGTGGCCTTCATTAATTAAAGTGAAAAATGATTAGCAATTGGCCGGAGTTGATTAGCAATTACAAACACACATTTTTCAATGCTGAATGTTGCCTTGCTGGCATTGGCAGTGCAGGAGTTGGAGAGATGCATATTAGGAATGGCAGTGAAATATTGAACTGACGCCAACCCCGCCCCCACCCTGCAGAAACCAACAGGCGTTGCGGTGTGCCTTTGGGTTGTCAGTCATAATGCTCATACTATTTCACCTCACCCTACCCTGCAGACACCGACAAGTGTCGCGGTGTGCCTTGGGGTCTTCGGGCCTTGCGCTCATCCCATTCTATAAGGAAATACACTGAGATGAGTGCAGTATAGGAGAATGGGGTGAACTTTGGGGCCAAAGACTCCAAGGCACACCTTGATGCCTGTCACTGGCTGCAGGGTGGAGGTGGAATGGCATGAGCATTACAGACGACGATTCCAAGTCACACCCCTGACGCCTGTCAGTCTCTACAGGGTGGGGCATTACGGTTGGAAATCCTAATGCCCCAGGCGTTTGTTGGTATTATCACTCCAGATTTTCAACATGGGCTTTCTGGGACCCCACCTCATAAACAGTGGCACTATCAGTTCGTTAGTCGAAAGGTGATTTTGCACAGTGACTGCGCCATTTGGTGCCACAGGTGGGGCAACACATTTCAGCCAGGATGTGAAAAATGACAGCTGTACTGTTCATGTGGAGGTGTAAAAAAAAATGGCAATGTTGAAAAGCTGGAGTGAAGATATGAAAAATTGATGAAGTCATGAGAGTGAGTAGAAATTGTGCAACACATGCCAGTAACTCAATTATTTTTGGGATTTTTTTAACCAAATGTTCAACACAGGCATTTTGGGACCTCCGCTCATGAATGGTGGCACTGTAATTTTGTTAATCTGTCCCGAAAGTTGATTTCCCACAGCAACCGTGCCATTGTGCGCCACATGTGCGAAAACACATTTTGGGCAGGATGGGAAAAATGACAGCTGTACCATTTATAAGGAGATGTGAAAAAAAATGGCAATGTTGAAAATCTGAAGTGAAAATATTAAAAATTGTCAAAGTTACGAGCATGTGTGGAAACTGCACAATGCATGCTCATAACACAGTCGTTTTTTGGAATGTTTTCACCAAATTTGCAACATGGGCTTTTTGGGCCCTCCCGAACAGTGGCACTGTTGCAGTGACTGCAGAATCACCATTCGGGATGCAGTGACGAGATGACAGTACATGTGTTCATGAGGTGAGGTCCCAAGAACCCCATGTTGAAAATTTGGAGCCAAAATTCCAAAAATGGCTGCAATATCAACTTGTTGACCCCCCATTGATGCCATTATAAAACATGCCGTGATTTTCTCATTTTGCCATCGGCTTTTGAAAGAGTTTGGATGTGTTCCTGGTCCACAGAAGACCGCAGCGCCAGACCTCAAGAGGGAAGTATGGGGTGAGGGGGAAGTGTGGGAAGGTTGGGTATGCAGAGGTTGGGTGCGGGTTGGGGGCACCGGGGACGACGAGGGACCGTTTTCTTTTTTTACAGGGGAAAAAAAAACAGACATCGGAGGATGGTTTTCTTTATTTTCAGGTAAAATACAAAAAATATTGGGCACATTGGGGTGGAATCCCAGTGTGCCCGAGTTTTTTTTTTTGGGGGGGGTACTGTTGCTGACGGGGATTGGGCCCCCGTCGGCAAAGAAAGTGTGTGTGTGTGTGTGTGGGAGGGGAACATGATGCGAGATGGGGATTGGGCCCCCATCGGCAAAGAAACTGTGTGTGTGTGTGTGTGTGTGTGGGGGGGGGGGGGCATGCCGACAGGAAGACTGGCCATCCCCGATGTCGGCTTTGTGGGGATTGTGTGTGGTGGGTGGCAGGAGCCACCATATTTACTGAAATGTTTTACCAGGAAAGGTACGTAACGGAGCCTTGTCATGTGACGCTCCAGTGAGGTAACTGCACCTCACTGGAGCAGCAGATTTCTTTCAAGGTTTTGGCACTCTTTGAAGTTTCGCACCTGTTGCAAGACAGCATAAAAATTGATATTTTTGCTCTAAACCCTATAAAATATACTTATCTTGCTATATATTGATAAAATACACATTGCACACAGTTTCAGACTTATCTGTTTAATTTAGCCATTTGTGAAAAACAGCAGTGCATCGGCACATTTTGAGAGCCGCGAGTCAGCGTGATAATGTCTGCCAAAGCAGAACGTGACAACATTCGTGACCGTGACAAAACATTGAAATAAATTTAAAATAAAAAGCCCAGCATAAACCTGGTACCTAACAGTAACCAACAAGGACTGAGTTGATACTGTTGCAACATTGTCCAGATTTGGTTACTCTTCTCCACCACGCATGTAGCTAGTAATTCTGGCCTGCTTTTTTTTTGGGGGGGTTCACCATCATGAGCTGCCAAATTACCAGGACGTCTTAGTTTTGCACTAAAAATATGTCTACATCCCTTTCTGGGTTGAGTTCAGCTGGTGGGAAGGGGCCTGCTTTTTAATGTGAATCAATGTTTCTACAGTGTGCTCTGCCAGAGATGCTCTCAAGTCAGTTTTTACATCGTTCATAGTTGAAAAACACCTTTCTACTATTGCATTAGACACAGGAAATACTCTGAACACATTGATAACCTTCAACAGATTTAGATAGGAATTTTGGAAGTCACATGCCAGCTTTGACCAGACAGCAGAGGCAGACAGATTGATGAAACTGGTTTGAGCAAAAATCTTAAACTCTTGCCATTCTGCAAGCAGCAAAGAGCTGTCACAGTCAGGCTGCAAAAGTGCTGAAAAATGGTTGGCTACAGTACTGCGGTAATGTCACTGTTACCATACAGCTCCAGTTCCATTAGGTCTGCTGGCCAAAGTCTGGTATCCAACAGTTTTGCAAGGTTATAGATACTACTTTCATCTCTTAAACAGAAAGTACACTTTCGTACCTAACATGACGGTAGATCTTCGAGATCTGTGGCACTGTCAGTTAGGGCACTGGATTCCTAACTTAAAGGTTGGTGGTTCAAGGCCACCTAAGAACATTTTTTACCCTGGCACAATATATCAGTTGGGGGGTGAGGATATAGCATGCACCGAGCAGGAAAGGGATCTTGGGGTTGTCATCTCTGATGACCTCAAGGTAGGGAAACAGTGTGACAAGGCATCAGGTAAAGCAAATAGGATGCTGGGATGTATAGGCAGGGGCATCACCAGCAGGAAAAGGGAGGCCATAATTCCACTATACAAGACACTAGTGAGGCCCCACCTGGAGTACAGTGTACAGTTCTGGAGACCATACCTACGTAAGGACATAGACAGGGTAGAGAAGGTTCAGAGGAGGGCAACAAAGATGGTGCATGGGTTGCATCACAAGTCCTATGAAGACAGGTTGAAGGAACTGAACATGTACTCCTGGAGGAGAGGAGGAGAGGGATATGATAGAGACATACAAGTATCTTACAGGGAGGAACAGGGTGCATGAAAACACTATTTTTAAGCGAAAAAGATGTTTCAGGACTAGAGGGCATGGGATGAAGTTGAGGGAGGACGATTCAGAGGAAACATGAGAAAGAATTTCTTCACAGAACGGTGGTGGACAAGTGGAACACCCTGCCAGAGGAAGTGGTGGGGGCTGAAACAATCACGGATTTAAGAATGCATGGGATAGACATAAAGGAATTCTAGAGGTCAGGGGTAAGGGGAAATAGACTTCTAGGAAAACAAACTGAACTTACAAGCTCAAATGGGCAGACTAGGTGGGCCATAGGCCCTTATCTGCCGACACTGTCTATGTATCTGTGATCTCCTGCAGCAGGTCATACACTCCGGTGTTCACCAGAGGGTGCTCTCGATGGTAGATTTTACCAGCAGTGCTGACTGGGGGACCACCCATGATGACGTCAGTCTGTACATACGTATAAACACGGAGGCGGCCTCAGCAGCCTCAGTTCCCAGCTGGCGACCAACTCGCAGAATGGGACACTGAGGGGAACCAAGGAGGCCTGAGGCATTGCCCACCGACGGGAACCGAGGAGGCTTGAGACATCACCCATTAGGACGAGGAGTAAAGAAACAGAAGATACCTCTCCTAGACAAGAAGGAAGGGAAAGTGATCTGCTGCAAGAGATCCTCTTGAAGATCTATCGCTATGGTAAGTACAAAACTATACTGTCTTCTTTGAGGGTATCTCTTGCAGAAGGTTATACACTTGGGATGATTCCCAAGCAGTCAAACATAAAGGGTGGTTAACTCACTCGGCCCCATAGCGCATATGTGCGTCGTCAGGAAAATTCCTCTAGTCCCCATAGCGCATATGTGCGTCAGGTATTCACTTCATCTCATCCCCGGAGCGCATATGTGCGTCCTGCACTTCTTATGCACTTTTTGGATCAATCAATCAGGGATAAGGTTATTGGAAAGTGCAGGTCGGTAGGAAACATTCCTACCTACCAGGATACTGACTTTAAGATAGGGGTCATCATTGAGTTAAATAGAGTAAATTACTTTTTTTTATGTGTTAATTTGGCTTAAAAAGTGAAGAAAATGCTATTTTGTTCTCCATTACTAGAAATGTGTGATCCCTGATTTGAAAGCTCTTTTCACTGTGAAAAATTAGTATGCTGGCTAGGAGGTGTACTTTTTTGTTGTAGTTTTTTAGGCATAAAAAATGTGACTTTCCTCCGTCTCAGGTACTATAAAAAAACAAACAAAAAAAACTGTAAATGCTAGAAACATGTGTGACCCATCATTTGAAAGGTCTCTTTAATGTGGACAGTTATCATGCTGATGACTGGGGTCTAGGAGGTGTACTTTTTATGATGCAGGTTTTTGTTTGGAAACAAAATGAAAAAAAAAAGCTCTTTTTTTATCATTTCAGAAACTGTAAAAAAAATATCTGTAAATACCATTAACATGAGTGACCCATCATTTTAAAGCTCTTGTTATTGTGAACATTGTCCGTGCAGGTGTCTAGGGGCTAGGAGGCATACTTTTTCAGTTATCGTAGTTTGCGTGTCATGTGGGCAGTTGTGCAGAGCATTTTTCCGAATTCAGTTGGTTTACTGGCGTTATGTGTTAGTTTATGGTCTGTTTTATTATGTAAAACAGCTCAGAAATACTCTAAACTGTGGCAGTGTAATGCACAGATGTTGGTGTGATGGAAAACCATCATACAACAGACATTTGCCACTTCTAAGGTGTTTTTCTTTAAAAAAAAGAAAAGAAAAAAGTACATTTTCATCGTTACATGCTCTGTTAAAAAAAAATGTTAATGCTACTAACGTGTGACCCCTCATTTTAAAGATTTTTTTTATTGTGAGCAAACTTCGTGCTGTAAGTTTTGTGATAGGAGTTATATTTTTTTAGTTATTTATACTCCAAGTCGGAGTGTTACCATTTTAGTTCTGAACATTCTAACTGCTCAGGAAAACAGCCATTTTTACACGGGAATATAGCACTCACTCAAGATTCCATTCTAGAGCCGAGTGAGTTAAGACGGGAGGCTCTGCTGGACAGCATGGTCAAAGGTGGTGCGGCGCCTGGAGGCCAAATGCAGACTATAGTGTTTAGCAAAAGTGTGATGGTAGACCAAGTGGCGGCATCATAGATAGAGGGCTACGGTACCCAATCAGGGTGCTGAAGCACAAACAGACTTGATAGACCAATAGGCCTACTCTGCTGGCGTCTAGTATGTTAGTATACTGGTGATACAGGTGCCTCTGAAGCAGGTAGCAGCCGTGGTGGAGTGGGCATGCACAGCTCCAGGACAAAGCTTGTTGTATTTGGTGTAGCAATAGGTTATACAGTGAGCTAACCAATTGGACAAGGTCTGATTCATGACAGGGTTTCCGGTCCTGCCAGAAGTGAACAGAACAAAGAGTTGCTTGGATTTATGAGAGGACATAGGACGAGTGAGGTAATAACGCAGGATGCAGTGTGCATCCAAAGTATGGAGAAGAGACTCTCCCAGGTAGAATGATCTGGGCAGAGGACAGGCAAATTAATGGAGCATGGAGTAACAGTAGAAGAAGACAGACAGAGGGCTGTGGTACCCAATCAGGGTGCTGAAGCACAAGCAGACTTGACAGACCAATAGGCCTACTCTACTGGCATCTAGTATGTTAGTATGTTAGATTGGTTGAGTGTGAAGTCCGAAACCATCCTCGGAAGAAACGTGGGACTGGTGCGGAGTTAAGACTCTGTCTTTATGGAAGACCAGGTATGGCTTACGGCATGAGGGCCTGTAGGTCCAAAAGATGGCTGGCCAATGTGATACTGACCAGGAAAATGGCCTTCCAGGCCAAGAAGCGCAGGTCATAGGTAGCTGCCGGTTCAAACATTTCAAGGATTAATTTTTCTAAGATGAAGGTGAGGGCCCATGGCAGAATGGGATTCCAGCTGAACATGTTGGCGAGGTGCATCTGGGCAACTTGCCAGTCCACGAGTGACAGAAACCTGAGACTGCGACTAAATGGACAATGATGGAACAGTAGCTTAAGCCCTGAGATGAGAGGGTGGAAAGGTACTCCAGGATGGTAGGTAACAGGCAGGAGTGTTCATTCAAGCTCCTGTTGGCTGTCCAGATGGCAAAATATCTCCCTTTGGCAGTCTATGTCTTTCTGGGTGATGTCTTCATAGAAGCCAGCAGAATGGCGGACACAGCAGCAGAGACATGGTGCCAAGCTGAAAAAGACATTCCCCCAGGAGCCAAGTATGTAGATGAAGGGACCAGAGACTGGGGTGGAGAGGGGTTCCTCTGTTCTATATGAGGAGATCCCGGGTGGAAAGATGGGGAATGGGATCTGTGACAGACAGTTGTGCCCATGCCAGGAGAGGGACAATGCATCCAGGAAATGGCCCTGTGAGTCTGGTATGATCGAGCAGTAGCAGGGAAGGCCATGATTGTCTGGAGTGGCAAATTAATTGATGTCCAGAGTACCCCACAGGTGGAATATGTCCTGGAATACCACCAGCGACAAGGTCCAGGTACGGTCCCTGAGCAGGATGGCTGAGGTGATCTGCAATGATGTTTAGGGCTCCGGGAACTTGGACTTTCTGGGGAAAAGGAAGGTTGGAAAAGCCAGACGGATGGCCCGCATCTCCAGAATGTGGAGGTGGAAGGACGGGGCTTCTAGACCCCAGAGGCCCTGTGTTTGGTGCGGGCCAAGATGGGCGCCCCAACCTAGGGATGAGGTAACCAATGTGAGAGTTTGGGAAGAGGGGGTTGGAGGGAATAGGCATGCCAATTTGGAGGTGTTGACAAACTGGCGGAGAAAGCTGAACGTGAAGCGAGCTGGGAGACAACGGAAAAAGAACTGAGGCTGCTAGGGGCTGCCCACGTATTTATACATATGTATGAACTGATGTCATCATGGGTGGCCTCCAGTTAGCACTGTTGGTGAGATAGCTATGTTAATGAGTGCCCTTCATGACACCCAAGTGTATGACCTGCTGCAAGAGATCCTCAAGAAGATCCTTTGTTCACAACAGTTTTTAGTGTTTGTAGTGTATATCTTACATTGCTGTTTAAAAGTTTTAACAGCTTGGCCGCTAAAATGTGTTAATTTCAAACCCTTATAAGTGACTTCAGCATATGCTCCTGAAAGAACGACAGATCCATTTTTTAAGTGAATGTCAGGTTCACTGCTACCAATGGGACCACTCTGCTTAGCATAGTCAAGAGTGTTTCTCAAAGTTTCAACAGAGCTAAGTAGCTCTGGCATTTTAACTACTTCCTTTTAAGTGCTAGTGAGAACCTGGCAAGTGGCTGAAGCAACTGTTCAAAATACAAAAGGTGTGCCACCATTTAGAATTTAGTCATAATTTGCAACACTCCCTTGACTTTGGCCTGGTCATGAGTTGGGTCTGCGGCCATGGATTCTAGATGGGCACAAATTAAGAGAAATGATTTGGTAATAGCCCGGGTGGCAAGAAGTTTATGCTGCACCCAATGTGTGCCTTGGGCCTTCTTGGGCTTTTCAACTGACATCTGCATGGCCTGGGCAAAGAACCGTAACCCTCTGAGTCGTTTAGGACTTTTACTATATATATATAAAACAGTTGGGTCAGAAAGTTTGAAACTTCGCTGAAACAGGAGTTATCCAAAGCCTCTTTTATGGCCAGTTCTAATCTGTGTGAGAAACAATGAACACCAACTAACCACTGTCAAAGCCTCTTTTACAGCCAGTTTTAATCTGTGTGAGAAACAATGAACAGCAACTAACCACTGTATGTCATCCCTTAAAAGAGTAGCAAGACCCCATCTTACACCCATGCTGACAACTGCCCCATCAGCCCCAAACTCAACCATTTTTTCATAGTAAAGCCACTCTCTGTAAGAATGTCTAAGAGGAGATTTTTTTAATCCCTCACTTGTGCCATCTGATACTGCTTTCATTTGTAAAAATTTAGTCTCCATGTGACCATTGCTGCGATCTACATATATTACGTAAACCAGTCACTTTCCAATTACACCCCTGTCAGTACTACCGTCCATAAGCACTGAAAAATAATTTGCATTTTTAACAGCTGCCAGCAGGTCGTCTTGTAGGTTCTTGCCAATACACATGTGAGTACTTTCCCACTAACAGCGTTAATGTATTTATTGCTCAAATGAACTCCATGGAGCTTTTCTTGTTCTGCTATCGCTTCAAACTTTTTAATAGGGATGTCCTGTTTGGCCATCATATACAGTAAAGGATCTCCATCAGCCTGCTAGAATCTTTCTATGCTGTTCCTCTGCATCACTGAAAGCTCTCCCTGCAAATAAATGAAAATTGTTTTTAGCTCAGAGTCCAAACCCCTTAACCACCCCCCCCCCACCACACACACTATTTTAAACTTACCAATTGTGGTATAGCGACATAAATCAAGTGGTGACCTTGTTGTACCAAATTTCAAAATGTTAAGAGCTTTCTTGTGCTGCTCTGTCTGAAGATGTCTCTGGATGGTGTCAACTTTTAGCTAGGATGCCTGTTATCCCAGAAATTAATGCCTCACTTTCAACTCATGTAGCTAATCTCTGTACTCAGAGCACAATTTGCAACTAACATGCAGTGCAAAGTCTCCCTCACTATGTATCTGTAGCCAATTTGTTTCTGGATCAATATTTTTGGTGCCATCCTTCTGCAGTTGCTAATTTTACTCCAGCCATGTTGCAGACTGCAATTATTAAAAAGTATGAAGTTAGCAAAACAAGGGTGTCTGGTGGGCACTAAACACATCTCAGTGGCTTGACTGGTTCTAGAAAAAAAAAGAAATGGCAGCAGATTTGCTTATGACCCCCAGCCCTCACCTACACCACACCCACAGGCTGGCATATTCAGACAGACATTGTTAAATCCCCAACCCTTCCATGTCTAGCTGGGCATCCCTCCCATGTTTTTGTGCAGGGCAGAAACCAGTCGCTGCATAGCAGGGCACTTTACTTAATTTTTCACACTGTGGGCTGCCACAATGTCCACAATATCACTGCAATAAAGCAGGGCACAGTCACGTATTCTCTTTTTCCCAGCATGGATCACTGCAATTAAAGCAGGGCGCACACACACTTAGTTTAAGCAAAAATCTCTGCAAAAGCAGGGCACAATACTTAAGATGTTTGTAAAATATTGTCACTTATCTTTTCTGCCCATCACTCCGAAAGCAGGGCAGAAAGTACAGTTACGTAATGGACCTCAAGAGGTCCGAAAAGGAAGGATCCTCTGGAGGGGATTTCGGAGAGGTCTTTCCTCTAGGGACCTGGGATTTTTTTTTTTTTTTTTTTGAAATTGCAATTTATCCCTCCAACACTCTCCGAGCACCGCTTCTTTGGGAGCCCCAATGAAGGACTTGCCCCACTCCTCCACCTACCTGATCCTGCAGTCCATCCCCCATGGAGCCGCAGATAATCCCCCTGGGCGGACGAGGTGGGGCAGAACACCCCGACAATCAACTGCCGGGAGACCCCAGGACCAGGCAGGCAGGAGCAATGGGGACCTGGTATTCTTGATCTGAAGACTCAGATGTGTCTCCCCGCCTCGGAGTCCAGATCATCTCCTGCTTCTAACCGGAAGAGGGATATCAGGGTGTAGTCCCATAACGTGAACTGTGGACAGACTCGAGCTCGCAAGGGATGTGGACTTGGGAGGAGAATGAGGTGGGAGTCAACTCTCCAGGTTCATAACAAGTTCTGTCCTCGCATCCTTCCACCAGGACTGAATAAAAGCTTTAAAGTCCATCTGAGGTGCCGAAGAGGGTGGAGGAGGAGGTGGGACAGCATGGGAAGGTGGGTAATGGTACCCATGGTATCCTGAAAAAGAGTATTCTGGATAAGGAGAGTACCCAGGATAATAATGACCCGCTGACCAATCTGGCGGTGGACATGCCGGTGGGTGGTCCACGGGGTACCCTGAGGAGTAGTGCAGGACTAAGGGTCTCGAATAATGACCCATCAGAGGAGCTGACATTGGAGGTACCCACGAAGGGCCCGCCATGGTATAGACAGGAGGCGGGCCGTGGCGTGTAACCAACGCCGCGACCACCGCCGGAATCGGTGCTGCCGGGCCTGCATCGGAAACAAATCCAGCATCGGGGGGAAGGCAGGCGTTGGGATCAGACATCGGGTTTCCGACGTAGGAACCTGGTCTGCCGTCACATCCGGTAGCGGGGGCAGATGGAAAGGTTCTGAGGAGACAAGATGTCAGAGGGTCCGGCATCGGGACATGCCCTGCCGGCTCCGATGGAGGAACCGAGTCCGGCATTGGGATGGTAGCCAGAACTGGAACGGTTCATCCACCGAAGGATTTGGAGGTGCCTCCAATGCTGGAACTGACGGTGGTGGAGGGACCTCCTTCCTGGAGACCCGAACAGGTGAGCAGTGGTCAGAACCCGATGTCTGAACAACATCAAGGTGACCTGCGCTCTCTTCTCCCCCTGAAGTAGCTGGAGGCGAAGCCAGGGTTACCGGTTGGGGAGAAGGGAGAAGAGCGCTAATCTTCCCCTGGCTCTGCCGGATGTCAGGTAAGGCAACAGCTGTCCCTGACAGGAGAGCCTTGTCTGGGCGGCGGCCAACATAGCAGATGATGGAACCTGGCGGGAGGAGGTCGAACCCCCTTCTGGCTTACTGGCTGAGGCCAGGCGGGTCCCCGAGGAGTGATAAAAGACTTAGTGGCCGAGGCAGGGCGATCACTGGAGGAGCCAGTGGCCGACTTACCTGTGGAGACCGGGAGAAGAATCTTGAGTGGTCCCCCAGCATCCCCCGACACAGCCTGGACAACTGTAACGGGAGGTGTCAGGGGAGAGACCTTGATAGTCGAGGGCCTGCTGGCTTCAGGCTTGGAACCAGATGGACGCTCCTTATCCTGGTGCTTCTCTTTCTTGTGTCTTTTATCTGGAGAAGAAGAAGATGAGTCCCAGAGCCGCTCCATTTGCTTTTCAAGCGAGACCAGCCGTGATTGGAGAAGATGGGCCTCCACAGCCTGCTGCTTCCGTTTGTGGGTAGCCTGGTTGAACGACTAGCAGTCTGGGCAAGTCATGGTGGGATGGTCTAGGCCTAGGCAAATGACGCACTTGGGGTGGGAGTCCTTGTGAGGTATCTGGGTGCCACAAACCTCACACTTCTTCTGGGGTGGAGAAGACACAAAAATGAAGAAGACTCGATTAAACTTCGAAAAAATGCTCAAATAAGACACAATACTATCAGCGATTGCTATGAGAATTTACCGCAAGGTAATGTGCAAGAGGCGATGGCGGGAAATAATTTGAGGGCGGGCGTGGGAACCGCCTACTACATAGGGTCACACTGACATTGGTCACGTGAAGTCAGGTGGGCGGTCTCCTGTCAGGCACTGCTGGAAAAGTTTGCCATGTGGTACAGATGCCAGGTGGCACTAGTCCTATATCTAATGACCTACTGCAGGAACCCTCTCGAAATAAGATCAGTACTTACTGTTTTTTACCCCAACACTGCAAAGCAGGGCTCAACACTTAAATGTCTTTTTCCCCAGCATCACTGCATAACTGCAAGGAACAAAACTTGTTTAGTGGTAAAGTTATTGTATCACATCTCTGCAAAGCAGGGCACAACACTTTCAAATGTCTTTCCCATCACTGCAAACTGCAGGGCACAACACTTGTTTATGGTTTAGTTATTGTCTTTCCCATCTCTACAAAGCACGGCATGACACTTTTAAATGTCTGTTTTCCCATCACTGCAAACTGCAGAGCACAACACTTGTTTGTGGTTTAGTACTGTCTTTGTTTCCCATCTCTGCAAAGCAAGGCACACCACTTAATGTGTTTCCCATTAGAATACTGCAGGGCACAACATTTAGGACTGTCAGGTATCTTTCCCATCTCTGCAAAGCAGAGCACAGACACTTAGGTGGGGATTTACAAAGAAATGTTCCTGGAGAATCTCAGCTGCAACAACAGAGATGGAGCGCAGCTAAATGCCTAAATCTCTGTGCTTCATCGCCGTGGGTCAGCTTGGTCTCTGCTCCGGTTCCCTCTCCTCTCATGTTCTCAGCGTTCTTGGCTCCCCTCTGGCACTGCAGTTGCAGCCTCCACTCCCTCTGCCCTGCAACTAAAAAAGAGACAGTCACTAGTTAATTCGGACACAAAACACAACAAAGGAAACAAAAAAAAAAACCAAAAACAACTACACAAACTAACAAAAAAAAAAATGTTACTCACCTGGGTTACTCCAGCCTGGAGTTCCTGGACCTGCTTCTTCCTGGGGGTGATGCACTGGCAAAGGACAGAATGTTGCTTCTCCCATGCAGAGAACTGTTTGGGGGCTGCAGCATCACTGTAACCAATAAGGAACAACTTGGGCACATGGGGCAGGGGGTTGAGGGCAAAAAAAAAAAAAAAGCTACCTTGAAGGGGAAAATATTTTTTTCAAGTTAGACTGCCTAATAAGGCATTTTCACAGGACCTACAAGCAGTTACCAATGATTAGCAATGACTGCTAATTATGGGCACACTTGAGTTGTATTTCACGGATCTTGGGTTGCTAACTGCAATGCAAATCCACTTAATTAATGCCTTGTCAAGGCTAGAGAATAATTCTTATGTCCCTTCTAAAACAGTTCCATTATTTTCATTTTCCGTTTCTTTATAGAAAATCCAATTTTCTAGTAAACTTATGAAGGTCTACTACTGTGTTAAATTTTTTAACCCCACTGTTGGAACGAAACTCAAACCATAATTAAGAACTTGTTCCTCAATATTTGTTAATTCACACCAAGAAATGTTTATAACAATCAATTCTGTGATTGCTTCAGAGCAACTGAACTCATTTACTTGTACTGTTACCATCTGCACCTCCTGCTCCTGCCCCAATACCATCTGTACCTCACTCTCTGTGAGTTCAAAGGCTGTGGTATATGCTGCTGTTTGCTCTTGTACTGTACATCTTTTTACATTGGAAAGACCAAACAAACTTTTAAAAAACGATTAGGGGAACACTTTGGAGCTATCAGCAGAATGGATGAGACAAATGCATTGGGCATTACACAAAAAGAACCATCAGCGTGACAATTTTGTACATTTCTTTCTATTTACTGGACTTGAGAAAGACAAATTCGAACCACATAGGGGTGATCTAAATAATGCCTTACTCAAAAGAGAGACTTTTTAGCAATATATCCTTGAGGTGAATAAGAGCCCAGGTTTGAACGCACATTTTCAACTGGTTACTTATTTAAAATAATGTAATTTGGTACTGTAGTAATAGTAATAATACAAGATTCGGTAGGGTTATGTGTGTCACTTTGTCTTTGCTGACATAGGGGAGGTACGTCTTTCGAATGAGACATTAAACCAAGGTCTCATCTGCCTGTTCTGGTGGTAGTTCATTCACGTGGATGTTAAAGATCCCATGGCACTTCTCAAAAAGAGGAGGGGAATTTTTATTGAAGATTCTGACTTCATTACAGTAACAAAACATAATGTAACAGTACATCAAAAGAAAAACAAAAATTCATACATATCCAAACCAGAAAAAATTATACACAATATAACAATGATAACAGTCTTAATACGTAGACCCCCTAAACCACACACATCAAGGACTAATTAAGTAATTATGTATTACAATTTATCCATAAATGTTTCACTTTTTCTACTGGAAAACGCACCATATCCAGCTGTAAAATCCTGCTTAATGCTTTCTTGATATTGGTAAGTATTTCTTCATATGAAACTTTCTTTTGCTGAAGTACCCACATGCAATGGGTTTGCCAAATAAACTACTTTAGTAGAGTTAAGACAATATAAATGGTGTCTACATGGTATTTACCCCAAGAACCTGAGGAAGGGCCATATACCACCTCTGGGTATGACAAGGATAAAAAAAGGTTCTTCCTATTCCTTGGCCAGATACACCCAGAATTGTGTAACGTAACTGTACTCTAAAAATACGTGTTGTTGAGTCTCTAAATCTTGTATACAAGAATCTCTGGGGCAATACCTTTCGGATACATGTTTGTGCTTGATGTTTACTCATACACTTAACCTACCATAGTTACCTAACCATACACTATCCAATACAAAGGGGGGGAATTCTTGGATTGGCCAGCTGTTGTAACACACCTCTTACCTGAGTAGCCAGGCAAAGTGGGAGGGTAACAGCAGTCTGACAATTTAATGCAATCTAGGCCATATTGAGGTACAGTGGCCACTTTGGCCAGTAGCTGAGGTTTTCCAAGGTCCCAGAGGTTGAGACATGGCTGTAACTATAAACAGACCACAGGCTTCCATAAAGTTATGCCAGGTTTTAAGGCAGTGGCAACGTTATAGCTGAAGAAAAGAGTGAAAAAAAAGCAATGGGGTGAACCATATTCACCCCCACCCGTCTGTAATTACCCAATATGTAAATTCCCTCTTAATGGGGTTGAGTCTAGACCCCAAAATGCTTGAAAAATGACACTATATAACCATGTTGATAATTCCACAGGCGGTGGGTAGACATGGCTAAGATACAAAAATATGGGGACCTAAAGTGTTTTGATTAATACCGCCCTCTTGTTTTTGGAGAGTTGCTGCCCTTTCCAACTAGCCACAAGCCTATTAGCTCGAGTTAATCCATTTCCCCAGTTCAGCAGGGCTATATTACCAGGGCTAAATTCGACTCCCAAAATTTTAATCGGGTCGAGAGTAATCTTGACATCTGCAAAATTACCTGATGCAGGAAGGGGAACCTTACCTAGTGTGACTCCTTTACTTTTTGTTATATTGATAAAGGCTACAGAAGTACAGGGAAGGTAGGGGGAGGCCGAGGCAATGTGGGTCACCCTTGAACCAGGAAATGGCACATCAATACGTATAGGGATGATCTACAGACCTCTGGCACAGTGGGAGAAGTGGACATGGTACTAGTGGAGGAAATTCACAACATGGCAGCTAAAGGTGAAATCCTGCTGACGAGAGATTTCTCCAAGTCCTGTTTAATGTCTTCTTTAGTGACACTGCAGAGGAGCTGGAAGGAAAGGTCTGCCTATTTGCAGAAGATACCAAGATCTGCAACAGGGTGGATACTCCTGAAGGGGTGCAGAAAATAAAGAGGGACCTGGAGAAGACTGAAAGATGGACGGAGGTGTGGCAACTGAGGTTCAATATGAAAAAGTGCAAGATAATGCACCTGGGTAGGGGGAACCCTAGGGAGAGCTACAGGATAGGGGAAGAGGTGCTGACCATCACCAAAGAGGAGGGGGACCTAGGATGCATCATATCTGATGACCTTAAGGTGTCAAAGCAGTGTGCAAAAGGCTGCAGGGAGGGCCAGTGGCATGCTGGGGTGCATAGGCAGAAATATTACTAGTAGGAAGTGGTGATGCCATTGTATAAAACACTGGTAAGGCTTCACCTGGAGTACTGCATGCAGTACTGGAGACCACACATGCGTAAGGACATAAACAATGTGAAGACTATCCAGAGAAGGGCGACAAAGATGGTGCATGGTTTGCACCACAAAACATATGAGAAGAGACTAAGAGACCTCAATATGTACTCACTGGAGGAGAGGAGAGAAAGGGGCAACATGACAGAAACTTTTAAACACCACAAGGGCACAAACAAGGTGCAGGTGGGAGATCTTTTCCAATGTAGAAAAAGATACCAGAATGAGGGGGGACAATATGAAATTGGGGGAGATTAAGAGGTACCATGAGGAAGTTTTTCTACACGGAGAAGATGGTGAACGCTTGGAATAGTCTGCTACAAGAGGTGGTAGGGGCAAGCACAGTGGAGGGGTTTAAACATGCCTGGGACAAGCACAGGGGAACCTTGGGAGTGATGAAAAGCCATTGACCACGTAGGGTGAGTAGATGCATACATGTATGTATAGGGCCTATGGGCAGACTGGATGGGCCTAGCAGTCCTTATCTGCTGACAATTTCTATGTTTCTATGATTCTGGACCCTGCTACCTCAGAGAATCCTTGCAATGCAGTAGACAAGGTAACTTCGCAGGTATCTGGAGGTACCATTTGTGACATTTGGCCAGCTGGTTATGATTGTTCTATGATTCTGTAATATAAAAATGTAGTGTCTGACTGTCTCCATAAGACAGCTGGGCTATAGGTGCTTCTACCCCCCACCCCCCCAGGTTTCAGTTAAAAGGACAGGATACATATTAAACAGCAGATCTCTGTAATGTGATTAACTTCCAAGACATTGCATTTTATGGCCTGTTGCTGCTTTGAAGTGGAACTGAAATGAGACTTTATGAGCCTGGAAATCATAAACTTTTACGACGTCTTAAGAAGAAGAACATTTAATATCAACTGGTGTTAAAACGCTATATTGCACCTAAGTGAGATATGGCAGAGTTGTAAAAAAACCTTTGATGTCTTGGGAGCAGGAAACCACACAAGATCAAAGGAAAGGCTAGAATTAAAGACTGTCATAATTTGGGAAATTAGTTTTTGGCTAAAGTCATAGTATTTAATATACCTCCTGACAGGACATCCTGTTTTGTGTATTTTTTACATTCTAAAGGGAGGAGCTAGTTGACCTCATGGAAGGGGTGGAGAGAGAGACAGTTTAACCTAGGACTGTGTCTGAGCTTTGTGACGTTCCTTTTTGGACTACTAAGAAACAAGATTTCAGATCTAACTAAGGCACTGGTAGAGGTATACGTTACATAGAAAAAGTCTAACTGTATGTTGGTAGGAGTTTGTACCTTTCCTTGTTTTCTTTTAAGTGATTGTATGCTTCGTGATATAGTGTTCTGTGTTTACATTTTACATATTTTTATCTATTTAAGTAAACCTTTTATTCCAAATACTGCCTGGGTCTTCCAAGTTCTTTCTTTTGTATGTGATGTATTGAGGGTTAAGATTTGACAAAACTGTTCGTAAGCTTGAATGGTGTTACCAAACTGGGAAAAGGTAAGAATATACCCAAGGTCTTTTACAGAGTTTTAAGGGTTCATTTTGGATACCTGGTTAGGTGCCCTTAGGCGAAAGATATCTGGCATCCCCCAAAGAGCAGATTATTTGAGCCTGTACATTTGGGTACGCTAGCATAAGGTTCACAGTCTGAATCCCCCCAGAACTTGAGACTAAAGGTGATTCGGACCCACAAGCAGACAGGAGGGTTACCATGTTCTGTTACCTGTTCACAATACTGCGCTCAGAGGTTGGCACTGTGGGAGCAGAGGGCCTGACCTGCTGAGTGCATTTGTGATGGATTGGTTGGCAGTGGTGCAGATACATTTGGTAACACAAGCTTTAATTGTTCAGTGTGTCAGCTTGATACTGTACAGCTCACTTGCAAAACAAGGCAGTGTTTTATTTTTTAAAAGGGAAACAGAACTATATAATTTTACTTACAGTCGAGTTCCTACCTGTTTTATTTTTTTTCTAAAGTGCAAGTTAGAGTAGCCATAGTTAGAGAAAAAGATGGCTTCCAACTACAGCAGGTACACTGCAGACTACCTGAGGCAGTTGTGCCAGGACAGAGGAGTCCTGTACGAGGTGAGAGCCCCCAAGCAGAACTTCATGGATGCCCTGAAGGCAGTAGATGCCCAGAGCATCGGAGTCACAGACTGTGACTGTAAGGGACCGAACCTTGAACATGGAGAGGCTAGCAGCCAGTGCAGTGTCCAGATCCGGTGAGGATGACAGCAGGGCCAGTGCCAGCAAAGGGCCACAGCAGCAGGGGAAGGTCACCAGCATTCTGGAGCCAGAAGCACTCAGGCTGCAGACTGAGTTGCGCAGAATGGAGCTGGAGTTCCAGAGGGAGGCTGAGTGAGAACGCCGAAATGCAGAGCGAGAACAGAGAGAAGGGGAGTGAGAGAAGCGAGCCCCAGAAGAGGGAGCGAGAACAGCGAAAGGCTGACCGGGAGCAGTGAGAGGCGGAGCGAGAGTGCCACAGGCAACATCAACTGGAGAAGCTATGATGCCAACCACCAGCACCAGAGCAGGTAAGTGGCTTGACTGTAACTGGAACTACAGGACTGGGTTACAAGTTGAATTCCAAACTGATAGCTGAATTTAAAGAGGGGGAGGACATGAATGCCTTTTTAAATTCCTTTGAAAAAGTTTGTATTCAGGCTAAAATTCCTAGAGAGTCCTGGAAATTCCAGCTATCCCCGATACTTACCGGAAAAGCTTGGGATGCACTGGGTCAACTAGACAATGAGGACACTGATTGACAGTAACGATCACAGCAAACTTAAAGCTGCACTTTAAAAAAATTTGATTTAACTGCTGAAGCATACAGAGCTAAATTCCGTAAGCTCAGGAGAAGCCCTGATATGAGCTACAAGGAGCTAGCCATGAAACAATGTCAAGTTTTTAAAACGTTGGTGGGAAGGAATTGAAGCAAACTCTGTAGATAAAACTGAAATGCTATTTTGTTTGAACAGTTTTTTGAGCATGCCCAGAAGAGCTGAAAACCTGGCTGGAGGACTGAGACCCCAAAACAGTGCAAGAGGCTGCTGAACTCTCGGATCGCTATGCCAAGAGCAGACCTGCTCTGAGAGCGAATGGGGCGGGCGTGGCAGCACAGAAAGGGAAAGGCGCACCTTCAGGGCAGCTAAAACCTTCACTGCCTCCACCGAAAGCAGTCAGCCCCAGGTTTCAGAGAAAAGATTTCTCTGAGAAAAGAAATGAATGTTGGCTCTGTAAAGAAATTGGGTATATTGCCAGACAAGTGTCCCAAAAGGGCCAGCAATACGCAACAGGGGGCTAGGAAAGAAGTGAGTTGTTTGTGTGTTCCTAGACGCATGCCTGTGAACATGAGGGAACCCATGCACCCAGTCATGGTGAATGATATAAAGACACAAGGGTTAAGGGACACAGGGCCATCCCAGACATTGGTAAAAGGGGATCTGGTAGAGCCTGGTCAGCTTATAACCAATAAATATGTCACTGTACAAGACTTTACTGGTGAGGAGAAAACATTGTCCCTCGCTAGTTTTCTCCTAGACTGGGATGAAACGGGGGAACTGTGCAACAGGTGGCTGTAGCCAAAGCTTTAGCAGTGGATGTCATCCTTGGCAACAACCTTAACCAGGGGATGGTATGTGCAGTTACCCGTAGCCAAGCGGCAAGGGACAACTGTAGTTCCCTGGACCCCACAGAAGCCATTGTGGAAATCACTAGGAGACCGATTCCCCAGCCTGTGCCTCTTGATATGGAGACTAATGAAAAGGGGGTAAAAATTTCCTCAGTAACAGTTAACCGCACAGCTATGAAGGGTTACTTCCAAGAGGGAGGTGTGACCCATTGTCAGAGGGTTAGGGATGACAGTGATCCTGAGTGCCCTGACGCTAGTGCTAGGGACCCCAGTTTAGAGACTGAAGAGGACCTGTCCCATGCCTTGGGAACGTGTGAGGTGTTTGCAGCTACTCAGAAAAGTGACCCTAGTCTAGGGAAGCTGAGGGCTTGGGCAGACTCTTGACAGTGCACAGGAAGGTGACGGTAAACATAAGGTTTATTGGGAAAATGGACTGATGTATACTCAGGCAGTGCAGACAGAGGGAGGGGTGATAGGCAGGCAGCTTGTCGTTCCCCCAGGGTATTGTGAGCAGTTGCTCAAGACTGCACATGATATTCCCTTGTCTGGTCATCTGGGAATCAGCGCACTACGCAGTGATTGGCCCAGAATTCTATTAGCCCAACTTCACCCAGTAGGTGAAGGAGTATTGCAGGTCTTGTCACCGCTGCCAAGAAATAGGGAAGGCAGGTAAGAAAACCCAAGCCGCCCTAATTCCATAGCCCATAGTGAAGGAGCCATTCCAGAGGGTGGGAATGGATATTGTGGGGCCTTTAAATACCCCCAGCCCCTCTGGGAAGAGGTTCATCCTGACTGTGGTGGATTATGCCACCCGGTATCCAGAGGCAGTCGCCCTATCCTCACTGAGGACAGAAAGTGGCAGACGCCTAACTTGGGATTTTTTCCCGTGTTGGGTTTCCGAAGGAGGCTATCACCAATCGAGGGGGTTCCTTCAAGTCGGACCCAATGAAATGTTTGTGGGAGAAGTGTGGGGTGGTGCACAGACGCACGACACCTTATCACCAGCAAGCCAATGGGCTTGTGGAAAGATTTAATGGTACCCTGAAGTCAATGCTCCAAGCGTTTGCTGAACAGCATGGGAGGGACTGGGAGAAATACCTTCCCCACCTGTTGTTTGCATACAAGGAGGTGCCCCAAGAATTGACAGGATTTTCCCCCTTCGAACTCTTATATGGACGCCGGGTACAAGGGCCCCTAGACTTGATCCAGGAAGACTGGGAAGGCAAGCACGCCACCCAGGGATCTCCCAAAGTGGATTATGTCCTTAGGTTTAGGGGAAAGGCTGAAGGAGCTTATGGGGACAGCCCAGAGCAACCTGGCAGCTGCCCAACAGAAACAAAAAGTGTGGCACGACTGCAGAGCCAGAGCTCACTCATACACGGTGGGTCAGGAAGTCATGGTCCTTATTCTGGTCCGGAAAAACAAGCTGAATGGGCAGGACTGTACAAAGTGGTTAAAAAGGTAAATGACCTGAACTATATCATAGAGTTACCTGACGGAAGACAGACAGAAAGGATGTACCATGTCAACATTATAAAGCCATATGTTAATAGGGCTGACATGGTGTTTGCAGTATGTAGTCCTGGGGAGGGGACAGACGAAGGAGACCTCCTTCTGGACTTGCTGAAAGAAAGCAAGCGGGCGTCCTCTGTGGAGGCAGTTAAACTGTCACCCCAGCTGGCTCCGGACAAGATCCACGAAGTAAGGGAGGTTTTAGCATACTTTGCCCCACTGTTTAGCGCCAAGCCTGGACTAAACCCCTTAACGACGCACAATGTGGAGACAGGGAGACAGACGCCCATACGGCGGACAGCATATCGGGTGTCAGAGGCTGTCCAAAAGGACATCAGGAGGGAAGTGGAGGAGATGCTGGATTTAGGGGTAATCCAGCGATCCCACTGCTCCTGGGTCTCACCTGTAGTCCTTGTGCCTAAGCCAGATGGATCTACCTGTTTCTGTGTAGACTATTGTGGACTGAATGCAATCACGAAGTCAGACGCCCACCCGATGCCCCCGAGAGACAAACTCCTGGACAAGTTGGGAGGGGCGACCTACCTTACGACTACTGACCTGACAAAGGGGTACTGGCAGGTCGAGTTAACTGACAGAGCTAGGGAGAGGTCAGCCTTCATCACTCCGACAGGCTTATTTGAATTTAACGTAATGCCTTTCCGAATGAAGAAAGCCCCAGCCACTTTCCAAAGGTTGGTGAACCAGGTGTTAAATAGTGCTGAGGAGTACGCCGTGGCGTACCTGGATGACACTGCCATCTTTCGTGCCAGCTGGGAGGAACACTTGTCCCACCTTAGGGAAGTTCTGGACAGGATACAGAGGGCCGGGCTCACTGTCAAAGCTGAGAAGTGCCAGGTGGCCATGGCTGAAGTGGCATACCTCGGGCACATTGTAGGCCGGGGACAGCTCCGTCCTAACCAAGTAAAAATAGAGGTGATCAAGGCATAGCCCAGAGCAGAAACGCAGAAGCAGGTCAGGAGTTCTCGGGACAGCAGGGTACTATAGGAAATATGTACCCAATTACAGTGGCCTGGCTGCTCCCCTATCTGACCTGGTAAAGACAAGGATGCCTAAGAAAATTAACTGGGAACCAGCCTGTGAAAAAGCCTTTACCATACTGAAGGAGGCACTGTGCAGTGCTCCTGTATTGACAAGTCCTGACTATAGCAAACCCTTTGTAGTTCAGACTCACGCCTCAGACCGTGGGTATTGGGGCAGTACTGAGTTAGACATCCAACCAAGGGAAAGATCACCTGCTAGTATACCTGAGTAAAAAGTTACTTCCCAGGAAGCAGGCATACTCTACTGTGGAAAAAGTGTGTCTTGCCATAGTGTGGTCCCTAAAGAAGTTAGAGCCATACTTATATGGGCAGCATTTTGTGGTAAAAACTGACAAGGGTATGACAAGACAATCTTACATAGGGCTGGAGCAAACAATCAGAACAGTGATGGCCTTTCGCGTCTTAATGAGGAGTGAACTGATTTGGGAAGCTCATCCCATGCAGGGGCTAGAGCCCTCAAGTTCAGTCTAGTTGGGGAGGATTGTGACGCTTGGCCAGCTGGTTATGACTGTTCTATGATTTTGCAATATAAAATGTAGTGTGTGTGACTGTCTCCATAAGACAGCTGAGCTATGTGTGCTTCTTCCCCCCCACCCCAGGTTTCAGTTAAAAGGACAGGATGTATATTAAACAGCAGATCTCTGTAATGTGATTAATTTCCAAGACATTGCATTTTATGGCCTGTTGCTGCTTTGAAGTGCAAATGAAATGGGACTTTATGAGTCTGCCAGAGGATGGCGATCATAAACTTTTATGACGTCTTAAGAAGAAGAACATTTAATATCAACTGGTGTTAAAACACTATATTGCACCTAAGTAAGATATGGCAGAGTTGTAAAAAAAACTTTGATGTCTTGGGAGCAGGAAACCACACAAGATCAAATGAAAGGCTTGAATTAAAGACTGTCAAAATTTGGGAAATTAGTTTTTGGCTAAACTCATAGTATTTAATGGACATCCTGTTTTGTATATTTTTTATATTCTAAAAGGAAGAGCTAGTTAACCTCATGGAAGGGGTGGAGAGAGAGACACAGTTTAACCTAGGACTGTGTCTGAGCTTTGTGACATTCCTTTTTGGACTCCTAAGAAACAAGATCTCAGATCAAACTAAGTCACTGGTAGAGGTATACGTTACATAGAAAAAGTCTAACTGTATGTTGGTAGGAGTTTGTACCTTTCTTTGTTTTCTTTTAAGTGATTGTATGCTTTGTGATATAGTGTTCTGTGTTTACATTTTACATATTTTTATCCATTTAAGTAAACCTTTTATTCTAAATACTGCCTGGGTCTTCCAAGTTCTTTCTTTTGCATATGATGTATTGAGGGTTAAGATTTGACAAAACTGTTCATAAGCTTGAATGGTGTTACCAAACTGTGAAAAGGTAAGAATATATCCAAGGTCTTTTACAGAGTTTTAAGGGTTCATTTTGGATACCTGGTTAGGTGACCTTAGGTGAAAGATATCTGGCATCCCCGAGGAGCAGATTATATGAGCCTGTACATTTGGGTATGCTAGCATAAGGGTCACAGTTTGAATCACCCCAGAACTTGAGACTAAAAGTGACTCGGACCCACAAGCAGGCAGGAGGGTTACCCTGTTCTGTTACCTGTTCACAATACTGCGCTCAGAGGTTGGCACTGTGGGAGCAGAGGGCCTGACCTGCTGACATTTGTGACACTTATAAGGTCATCAGCATAAGTCAAGAATTTTTTCAGTGGAATTTCCGGGATGATGGAAAGCCCTCATATCTCATCAGTTATCAGAACTTTTCTTATAAGTATATCAATACCAAAGGCATAAAGGAGTGGGCTCAGTGGGCACCCCTGCCTAACACCCCTATGGACCTGGATACATTTCCCATACCACCCACTGACATTTGATACCATTAAGGCCCCCTGATACATGTCCTGAAACCAACGGACAAAAAATACAGGTTACTCACCTGTAACAGGAGTTCCAGGAGTCGTGACCAAGCCCCAGGCAGTAGACGCACGTGGAATGCAGATCAGTCTGGGACATCTTCTGCCCACAAGGGCACCGATGGAAGCCGGGAGTCGATTTGTCTATCGCAGCCGTGAAGGAAGATGAAGACCTAAGTCTTGCAAATTTTAAAATAAGTTTAGGAAATTCCAAAAAGTGTGGATCCAGGCCCAAAACGCAGAGCGCTAAGGAGGGAACCTGAGCTTCCAAGCGGTAAGGAAGATCTGACGTCATGGGGCGGAGCCGAGGGTTTTACCACCCATGTGGGTGGGAGGAGCCAGCTTGAAGACTTTCCGGCAAGATTTAAAGCGGCAAGGAACCTGCCAGACAGTGTGGATTGAACAACATATCCACGTCCCTAGAACTGGTGGTATGCCAAAGGCTAGCAGGGTGGAAAAGAAGTACTCGTGGGCCAGCCTATCAAAGGCCTTTTCCTGGTCCAACCCAAGTACATACCCATGTAATCCTCCCTGCTTCCCTCTGAAAAAGAGTTCCCTGAGAATTATAAGATTGTCCTGTTGTTTCCCATCAGGAACCGCACAGGTCTGTGAAGGACAAATTAAATATCTGGCAAGAATCGATAACCTGCATAACAGAATTTTACTTAAGATTTTAAGTCAGTATTCAGGAGGCTGAGAGGCCTCCAATTACTTAAATCTGTATTCGGACCTTTTTTGTGTAATAATACCAGTATGGCCTCATTCATGGATGCAGCATACTTTGAAGAGGTTAACATGTGGTTATAAACGATGATGAGGGCTGGGGCTAACTCCATAAGGAAGGTTTTATAGACCCCTGCCCCCAACCCATCAGATCCTAGGGCTGAATTTTTTTAACTGTTGTATAGCTAACTCTACTTCTTCTGCAGTGACTGGTTTAACTAAGTCTTGTGCATCCCGTTCAGAGACCTGTGGTAAATTAAGGAAGCTTAGATAACTCTGGACCTCTGGGGTTTGTGGCCTGGTACCAAACAAAGATTCTACATGTTGTTCTATAATTTTTAGAATACTAAGAGGGGTAGAGGATATTTGTTCAGAAGGACCACTGAGTTCTGCAATCACCCTATTCTCCACCCTGGATTTACACTCTTTAAATGGGTCTAATGATCCTTCTTGTACATGTGTGCCAAACCTAAGTTCTTGAGATAATGACTTTGCACGACTGTACTGAAATTCTGCCATCTGAGTTCTAATATTACGTATCTGTGAACTATAATCATGGCCGGTGACTTCGGACTGTGAAATTAAATGTTGTAACTGCTGTCGTAATTGAAGATAACAAAGGTAATCTTTGTTGGCCACATAGTGAGCCCGTTTCTGAAAGAGGACTCGCCAGGATTTTTTGTGCGTCTTCCCACCAGTCAGTGACATCCTCATAGCATTCTGCAAGAGATAATCAAGCTGACGAGCCTCGACTCCACATGTGTTGGGACTGCTGGATCATTCAAAAGGGATTCGAGTCTCCAGCTATTTTTTTTGCATCGTGGGGAGTTTTGCCAAGAAACTATCATAACAATCACCACGTGGTCAGAGAACTCACTGGCCTGTGTTTTAATATTTATTATTTTTAATACAGGTGAAACAAATATAAAGTTGATGCAAGGTTTTAAAGGGCCTCTAAAGTATGTATAACCACCTGAAGAATTGTAACTCCAGTATGCATCTTTTAAACCTGTAGTAGAAATGTCATGCTCCTAGAGTGGTGGTATCGCAAAACAATTTAGAGGTCTGAAGTCCTCTTATCTGTTTGCCGTAATCCACAATTAAAGTCTCCTATCCATACAAGAAGGCGGGAGGTATGTAACTAGGGTTGGATTTCCCTAAACAAAGCAACCCTATGTGCTTTTGTTTGGGGTGCATATGTTGCGATGAGGCAGAATCTCTCTGTGTTGTAAGAAATATCCAGGAGCAGGGCCCTTCCCGGATGCATGTCAACCAATCTGGAAACTTTAATTAAAGGGTTAGCCTGGAGAATGCTAACCCCATCACAGATGTCTTCTCCTGTGGACCAGAAGGAGGGACCTAGGGTCCAGAGTTTAGATGCCTGCTAAAGCTCAAGGTGTTTTTTTTTTTTCTTTAAATGAGTATCTTGTATGCACACTATGTCACTTCTGTTTTCTTCAAGTGTGAATAATACTCCAACCCGCTTTCTTTCACTTTTAATGCTACTGACATTTAGTGTTAAAAAGAAGAAGCTGTGCATCAGGAGGAAAAGAAAAAGAGGAACAGGACCATTACAACTAAATAAAGGGGTGACTTACAGAGTCTTAGATAGTCTCCTCTGATGATTCCTTTTTGCTGTGGAATCACCCACCCCCCTTCTGTACCAATCGTGGAGGCGATAGAAGAGGTATCCGCCCCTTCCTCCCCTGAATCTCCTTCAGTCATGTCAGACCAGAGTTCTGTAAAGGAATTACCTTTTTTCCAGGAGGAAGGATCTGTGTCCTGTTTTACCCCAGCTTCCACAAATTGTTTCTTGAGGGCTTTTCCTAACGCGACTATTTCTTCTGAGCAACCAGTTTGAAAGGTCTCTCTTCTCGGGTGTATTCATTATTGGCTACCTCAGCTGGACCTTCAGATACAGTAGTACCACCCTCCTTTTCTACTGTTCCTGTGACTAGGTTTTCCTCTAATAAATAATAATAATAATTTTATTTATAAAGCGCCTTTCAATATATCAAAGCACTGAACAAATTAATATCTAAGATTCAAATTTCAATACAAAACATCAAAACATATAAGGATACATCATAAAAACATAATAAATTACAATAAAATTCCAATCATATTACAACTTAACTCTCCAAAAAGGCCAGTTTCCATAAATAAGTTTTAAGTTCTTTCTTAAATATCTCCACGGAGGTGCACTCCCGTAACCGGCATGGTAGAGAATTCCAAAGAGTCGGTGCAGCATGAGAAAATGCTCTGCTGCCTGAGGATTTTAAACTCACTCTTGAATCTCCAGCAACCCCATGTCGGCCGAAAGAGAGCTGCCAATGGCAATAAGGAACCAGAAGGTCTTTCAGATAGGACGGACCCTGATCGCTAAGGACTTTAAAAGTCAATAAAATTACTTTAAAGGTGATCCGCCATCTGTGTATAGGAAGCCAGTGCAGTTCGCGCAGCACCGGGGTAATATGACAGGACCTACTTGTCCCAGTCAAAACCCGGGCTGCAGCGTTTTGCACTAGCTGTAAGCGGCAGATTTCAACCCCGGCAAGCCCAAAGTAAAGGGCGTTGCAGTAGTCTAGGCGCGAGGACACAAAGGCGTGGACCAACGTTGGCAAGGAGTCAGACGGAACAAGGTGCTTAACCCTGACAATATTCCTAAGATGGTAAAAGGAAGTCCTGATGACGGCTGACACCTGAGATTGAAAAGTCAGCCTATCGTCAAGGATCACCCCAAGGTTACGCACCCGTTCAGAAGTCGGTAGTGACACGCCGCCAAGAAAGATTCCAGAAGGCGCGCGCCAGTATACGACCTCTTATTCTGACCACCACGGTCCACCACCAAAACCTCAGTTTTCTCCGAGTTCAACTTTAACCAACTAGAATCCATCCAGTCTTGGATTTCCCCCAGACAGTTGTTAAACACCAAGAGAGCTCCATCCTGGTCAGGTGCAAAGGACAGGTATAGCTGGGTATCATCTGCATAGCAGTGAAACCTCAGCCCATACCGTCTTATAATGTTTCCGAGGGGCAGCATATACACTGCAAATAACATGGGTGACAGCACAGAACCCTGAGGCACTCCACACAACAAAGAGACTGGGCCAGAGGAAAAAATCCCCGACACAACTCTTTGTGATCTCCCAGTAAGGAATGAAGTGCACCATTGCAAAACGGTTCCCGATATTCCGCAGATTTGCCTCAGGCGTGCTAACAACACCACGTGATCCACAGTGTCGAAAGCTGAAGAGAGGTCAAGGAGAACCAAGATGGAATGTCTCTTTTGATCCCTCGCCCTCAGAAGATCATTAAGCACCCGAACCAGCGCAGTCTCGGTGCTATGTCTTTTATGGAAACCAGACTGGAAGGATTCGTAGATACTATGGATGGTTAAATGGTCATCCAATTGAACACCTACAATCTTTTCAATAACCTTCCCAATAAAGGGAAGGTTAGAGATAGGTCTGTAGCTTGAAAAACAGTCTGAGTCTAAGGAAGCTTTCTTCAAGAGAGGAGTCACCACCGCCTCTTTCAGGGAGCTGGGAAACTCACCTGACTCCAAGGAGCACCAGACTATTTGCGCAAAAACTGGACCAATGATATCAACACAACCCAAAATCAGGGTGGTCGGTCCAGGGTCCAAGCTACAGCTTGTGGGGCGCACACTATGGATAAACCTCATAATATCCACGAACTCAGGTCGATAAAAGGAACTCCAGGAGAATCGAGGCACTGTGTTCTTGCAAGCTCCTACGACATCACCCTTAGAGGTTGTCGGACACAGGTCCGCCCTGATGTCAGCCACCTTAGCTGCAAAGTATCGAGCGAGCTCATCGCACTCTACTTGCGAAAAGGCTTTCCGAACTTGCAGACAGGCTGGGTTGCACAGTCTATCTACAGTTCGAAGCAGCTGAGCCGGTCGATTCTGAGCAACTGCAATCTCCCTGGACAGGAACTCTGCCTTCTTATGGGTGACTGCAGATTGATAGCTAGCATAATGTTCTATCAATCTAAGGCAGTCAGCTTCAAGGGTGGACCTACGCTAACAACACTCTAACCTTCGTCCTTGTCTCCCAGATTTCCTCAGAGTCCCATCGAACCAAGGGCCCTGGGTGAAGGGAAAGGGTGCTCATGAACAGGAGCAACAGAATCCAGGGCAACCGTGATGGCTTCATTATAGGCCAACACCAGTGCCTCTGGGTTACTGCTCACCAACACGGGGGATGATAGGTCAAGGACCGCCGCTAGGCCTTGTGAGGTAACATTCCGTAATAGGCGGTACCTGACTATCTCCACAGGGGACGGCCTTCTAAGGGGGGGTGCAAAAATTGAACCTCACGGTGTAGTGGTCAGACCAAATGACTGGTTCCACCCCCACATCGGATGCATCAATCCCTAGAAGGAAGACTAAGTCCAGAGAGTGTCCAGATTTGTGCGTAGCAGTGGAAACTACCTGTGTAAGGCCCAAAGAAGACATTAATTGGAGGAAGTGGTTACCAAATTGTAAGAGTTCGTCGTCGACCCAGGCGTTGAAATCACCCAGCACCATCAATCTGGTCGACTCAAACGAGATGTCAACAACGAAGTCTGCCACTTCCTGTAAGAAGTGTTTCCCATCTCCGGGTGGACGGTAGATGAGAACGATTCGAACGCCTACACCTGCTACAACTGTACACTCAAAGGACTCAGCCTCCCCTACTACTACATCTGTGAGGTCCAATCAGTCTTAAAACAGACTGCAACCCCCCGCTGTGCATCACCGAGCACCGCCAGAATCATGGCCTCTACTGTAGGGCCAGAATTTTTATCCAGCCAGGTCAGCAGAGCCAACAAGTTCAGCAATAATGGCGGTCTTGTTCCTAACAGACCTGGCATTGCATAACACCGCCCAAGTTGGACAAACCTCGGAGGTTGTCAGGCCCATCTGCCTACTGAAATCAGTAGTGCCCTTGGGTATGGACACCAGACAAGGCAAACCCCAATATGGATTCCATTTTGCCCCAGGGCGCCTTCTGGACTTAATAACCCCAATACGATGGCCCCGCTCATTCATCCTCCCTTGTTAACAACCCTCACCCCCCACTCTCCCACAAGCAATCCCACGCTCTACACACGCTGGTAGATATCAAAATGTAAGGGAGAGTAAAAAGGGGCAGAGGGCGCGAAGAAAGGAGGATGAATAGCGCACCGCCGTGGGGGATAAAGGCCAGCACATGTTGCTACTTAACTAAAATAATAAACACTAAAATACAAAAACACTATCTTATAACAAAAAAAATTATCAAGTAATCCCTAAACTTATCCAAAAATAAACAAAAACAAACCCAACCCAAAATATACAAACTAAGAAAATTAAATATACAATTTAAATGACATACAAATTTAAATGAAAATAAATAATAAATTCCTGTATAATCCCCTCCCCCCAGTCCTCTCACCACCGGGGAAAGAGGATACAATGGCACTCTCACTGCCAAACCAACATAAAAACATACAATTTTAAACAAAAAAAGAAAAATAAACTCCCCCAGTTCTCTCACAACTGGGAAGGAATAATAAAGTACAGTTATGTAAGAACTTACCGTAACAGTAGATCTTCGAGAGAGGCTCTTGCAGTAGGTAATTATATATAGGACTGATGTCGGGCTGGCGGTGGACCCTACTTCTGGAAAATTTTCTAGCTAGCATGCTTTCAGCGTGACCGCCTCACATCAGGTGACCGCGGCCATACGACGTCAGACAAGCGGTCCCAGACTCCTCCCAGTTCTTTCCCCGCCACAGGCCCGGACGAGAGAAGTACATTTCAATGGAAAAGGAGCTGAAAAGCCTAGGGGGTGGAGGGCGGATAGATTATACTGTAAGAGCCTCTCTCAAGATCTACTGTTACGGTAAGTTCTTACATAACTGTACTATCTTACTCTAGAGGGCTCTTGCAGTAGGTAATTACATATAGGACAGAATCCCAAGCAGTCTGAACAAATGAAAGGCACCAGGAGGAGGGACTACTCCAAAAAGTAGCCAATAATCTAGCAGGTCTCAAGAAAGAAGACCTTGCAAGACAGCTAACCCGAAGCCTGCTCTACGGCGAGAGGCAATGTCCAAACTGTAATGTTTAGTAAAGGTATGGACTGAAGTCCAAGTGGCGGCAGCACAAATGTCTGCCGCAGACATGTTCTTGAAACAAGCCACAAAGGCTGCTACTCCACAAGTGGAGTGACCTCTTACTTGACCTGGTAGGGTCTTGTTGTACTTGTCATAACAGAAAGTGATGCAATGGGCCAACCATTTTGATAGGCATTGCTTAGAGACAGCATTGCCTTCTCTTTTGTGAGCAAAAGAGACAAACAACTGATCAGTCTTCTGAGATCCTTCGTCCTATCGTGTAGTATCTCAGGATCCTGTGAACATCCATGGTATGGAGCAGGTATTCTCTATGATTGGTGCATGAAAGAAGGCCGTAATTCAATAGACTGATTCAAGGTAGATTCCGCTACTGCCTTCGGGAGAAACTTAGGTTATGCAAGAGCTACTGCTCTTTGTGAAAAATCAGATATGGATTTTGCACATGAGGGGCTAGACTCAGAAATTCTGGGAGCAGAATGCATGGCCACTAAGAAGAGCGTGCCTTCCACGATAAAACTCTTAGTCTGTGGAAGCCGTAGGCTCGAAGGAGGAAGGGTAAGTTTCTGAGGACAAAGTTCAAGTCCCATGGGGAGCTTGAATCCAGACAGGGGCCTGAGATGAAGGACCCTCTGAGGAAAGTTTTGGATACCTCCAGCTGGCAAATGCCTTGTCCGTGAAAGGGACATGGTAAGGCTGAAATAGCCACCATATGGACTTTCAAAGAGGAGTGGCTAAGACCCAGGTCAAAAGATGACGATGTACTAAGCAGAATGGTCGCAGGGCAGGAAAAGGGTTCCACCTTCCTGGCCGCAGCACAGATAGAAAATCTTTTCCATTTCATGGCGTAGGTGGACCTAGTGGAGGGTTTTCTAGCCTCCACCAGAATCTCAGCCACCTTAGGAGAAACGCCAAAACGAGATTGAGCTAAGTCTGCAGGAGCCATGCATGAAGTTGAAGGGACTGAGTCCCGGATGGACCAGGGTCCCCTGATCCTGGGTCAGCAATCCTGGAGATAAAGGAAGAGGAGGAACCTCTGAGTATTGTTGTAGAAGAGAGAACTAATTTGTTTGTCTAGGAAGAGCGATCAGAATCATTCTCGGCTCCTTCTAAGGCCAGCTTCTATACTCGAGGGACCAGAGGAATTGGGGAAAGCATAGGCTAATCTGTCCTTTCAGCTTAGAGATAGAGCGTCGTTCCAGAAAGCGCCTCGACTCTGGGCAATGAGCAAAAAGATTGAAGCTTTATGCCTTGGGAGGAAGCTAACAGGTCTATCTGAGGAGTCCCCAAATCTGGAAGATGCTTTTAGAACTTTTCGTCCAATTCCCACTCGTGTGGTAGAGCTTGACGAGCTTAATTTAGTCTGTCTGCCAGGACACTCGTCGACTCGAACATGGATCACCGTGTGGAGGTGAAGGTTGTGAAGCGCTGCCCAATCCCAAACCCTCATCGCCTCCCGCACAGCAGGTAGGACAGAGTCCCTCCATGCTTGTTGATGTACCACACCACGCATGTTGTCCGCTTGGACAGCTAGGTGACCGGAAGTTATGAATTGGTGAAAGGCCTGAAAGCATATACAGCACTGCTCAAGCTCGAGTACGTTGATATGGAGAACTATCTCCATCTTTGACCATAGGCCCTGGGTTCGTGAGGGCCCAGATGGGCTCCCAACCTCTCGCCTGAAGCATCCGTGGTCAGAGTCTGATCTGGGAGGATGAAAAAAGGGGACCCCCCCGGAATAGGTTCTCTGGAACCATCCACCATTGCAAGTCTCTTACCATCGGCGAGGAGATCAGAACTAGTTGATCTAGATCGTCTGTCCGTTGATCCCACTGAGATCGGAGAGTCCACTGAGAGATCCTCATGTGGAGGCGCGCACGCAGAACAGTTGGGGTGGCCGGCGCCATAAGCACCAGTAGACGAGGCATTGACCTCGCCGGGACCCTCCTGCGTTCTGATAGGAGGGAAATCTGAGACTGGAGGGAGGCTCCCCTTTCCGGAGGCAGAAAGGCCTTGCACAGTGATGTGTCGAGAATTGCCCCGATGAACTGGAGCCTCTGTGAAGGCTCCAGGTGAGAATTGGAGTGGTTGATGGTAACACCCAGGCCAGTGAAAACCTACTGGGTGAGGGAGAGAAAATGCAGGAGTTCCTCCCTGGACGAGGCCGCCAGGAGCCTGTCGTCCAGGTAGGGAAAAACCTGAGCTCCCAAAGAACGAGGTGGGCCGCAACCACCGCCAGGCATTTGGTAAAGACTCAGGGGGCCGAGGAAAGACCAAATGGGAGTGCCCGGAATTGGTAATGGACCCCCTGGAATGCAAACCTGAGGTACTTTCAGTGCGAAGGGCGAATGGGGATGTGCAGGTACGCATCCTGCATATCTAGTGCACAAAGCCATTGACCCGGCCGAAGCAGGGGAAAAAGGGTTTGAAGGAAAAGCATCCTGAACCTCTTGTATTCCACATACAGGTTCAGAGAGCTGAGATCGAGGATAGGTCTGAGATCTCCTGTCTTCTTTGGTACAAGGAAGAAGTGGGAATAGTAACCTCCACGTAGAGGTGAGGGGACGGGTTCTATAGCCTGCTCTCGCATGAGCACCAAGATTGTCCCCTGACCAAAGGAAGATGGTCCCTTGAGGCGGAGTTCAGAGGGGGGTGACGCGGAGGTTTCTGTAGAAACTCTATGGAGTGCCCCTCTGCTATGATCTGAAGCACCCATGAATCCGATGTTATCCTCTCCCAATCCGGAAGGTGGAGGTAGAACCTCCCTCCTACCGGTTCCTCCAGGGCTGAAGGAGGCGGTGGGAGAGGGAAGGAGTCAGGTGGTGTGAGGCAGCACCGCAGCTGGGGCACCCGTTGCTTTTTTGGGCGGCGGAGGCCTGGCAGCTGTGGGGGCCCGACGTTTAGTGGCCCACCTTCCCTGAGATTTCGTTTGAGGCCGGCTGCATCTGCAAAAGGGACGGCGCTGTGGGGGATGGGGACGGTACATTGAATCGACAGATTTAAGGGCCGTCCCCTTCTCCTGCAGATCAGTGATGATGTCCTTGACATTACCACTGAAAAGCACAGAACCTCTGAAAGGTACTTCTTGGATCGCTGACTGCACCTCGAGGACTAGACCCGACACATGTAGCCATGCGTGACGCCGAAGACTGACGGCAAAGGCAGAACTCCGTCCTGCGGTGTCCACTGCGTCGTAGGTCGTCCTCAAAATATGACGACTGGCCGAACGAGCAGAACGGACTAGGTCGGCCAACTCCTGCTTGACTTGGGAGTCAGGTAAAGAGTCGATCTTAGATTCCGCCTGGGTAAGGACGGTCTTCTGGTAATCCCCAATATGTGCTACATAGTTCAGTCCTAATCCCCAGTGTGAAGAAGCGTGAGATCTTCCTTCCATACTGATCCAGAAGGCGATTCCTTATCCGGGAGATGAGCCTATGTTTTGGGTGTGCTGACCGGCCGTGAGCGCTTAATCACAACCGAGTCTGCACGGGGTGAGAGTCTAAAAGTCTACACCCTCCGGAGCCTGGTATAGCCTGTTTGACTTCCTGGGAAGTGGGGCTAATGCCGACGGTTGCTTCCAAATCATGAAACAAGGTGGGCGGACGCCTCGATCCAGGGTGGCACTAGGGTAGGAGCCGTAAGGGGTAAGTCCAGATGTTCGGCGAGTTTAACCCGTTGAGGATCTGGCTCTAAGGAGTGCCACTGATGGACCTCCTGGATCTTCCTGAGCAACTCCGTGAAGGAAGGATCCTCCGGAGACTTCGGAGGAGTCCGCGGCCGGGGTTTAGACGGAGAGCGTGGCTCGTCATCTTTCTCGGAACATCCATCGGAAGTCTCCAAGGAGTCCGAGAGAGAAGAGGAAGAATCTGAAGCAGAGTAAGACTCCCTGACTCGACTAGGGGGAGGAACGGGTTCCTTGGGGGGAATCCCCGAACGCGTGTCCTGCCCCTCTCTGGGTCCCAAGGGAAGGGCCCGGGAATCCGGAGGAGGAGAGGGAGTGTGCCATCTGGGCGACGGGAGCCGGTGGCACCGCGCGTCAGAGGACGGCTCTCAACTTCCCTGGTGAGCTGAGCCTGGCCTCAGCCCACCAGAAGGCAAGAGTCTCCTGTAGATTCACCGCGCCTAGGGGCGTGGAGGAGGGGATGGTGTACGGAGGAAACCAGGGGAGTATCCGTAACCCGCTGTGGGTATACCGGAGCCGGGTACTGCGGCGTCGAAGGCGTCGGCACCAGGTACTGCGGCGCAGGATACTGCGGACCTAGGAAAACCAGCGTCGGATATGACGGCGGATACCCAGGCACTGGAGGCGCTGCCGGAGCAGACGGCCCAGCCGGGTATTCCACGGGCGGATCAGTCAGGATAGGCCCGTGGGGTGGAGGGCCCGATGGAAGAGGAATATCCCCCGCCGGCGTCAGAGGGGCCGGTACTGGAACCGGCATCGGTGGGGCCGTGTCGGGGCCGTGTCGGAGGAGCCGGGGCTGGCGTCAGGGGAGCCGGTGTCAGATCCGGCTCTTCAGGAAGAGGATCGGACGGTAGCCCAGGGTCCCGAGCCTCATCCGGGGATGGAGGGGAAAAATCCCCAGGGTCGGGCAGGGGGAACTGGGGCTCCCCTGACAGCAGCGAAGACTGCGGGGAGCCTGGGACGACAGACGCGGCAGGGTCTGCCGTAGGCTCCGAGGCCCGGCGCACATCGGAGGAGCTGACGTGGAGGCTTATGGGTCGAATCCCGGCGGACGCCAGAGGAGCCGCGTCCGACCGGGGTCCCCGTCGGAGGCGGGCCGAGAATGGGAGAGGCCCGTCCGAGGGGAACGCTGCCGCGGCGCTGCCCCGGCGGTCAAGCGCCTAGCGCCTTTCTCCGGGCTGACGCCAGAGGAGCCAACGCCTGGCTTAAGGGAGGTGCTCACCAGTAGGCCGCTGCCTGCGGGCGGTACTGGGGGATAGAGTCTCCTTGTTTGGAGACGCCCGCGGTTCAACGCGAACCCGACGGGTGGGCCGACGCTCCTCCAAAGCCTTGAGGCTGCCGCCGCAATCCCCGAGGGATGTTATTTGTCCGTCGACCGGCCGGATCGCAGAGGAGGGGGCCTTCTCCCGTGCCTTTCCTTGTCCCGCTTTTATGCCCTTCAGGGGAGGTCAACGCCTGCTGAAGTTTCTTCAACTCCTTCTCCATCGTGGACATCTTCTTTTGAGGAGATGGGCTTGAGGGATTGCTTGACGCTGCTTATGGGTGGCCGCTGAATCGAGGCAGTGCGGACACTGGTCGCATCGCGTGGTCGGGGCCTATGCAGAAAAGGCAGAGGGAGGACAGTCTTTGTGAGGCAGTTGCGCCGCATGAGTCGACTTATTCTTTGAAGGGGATGACATAAACCGACGCTCACCTGACGAAAGAATAATAAAATTCTCTACTGAAAACTTGTTCGTAAAAACCGACGAAGGAACAGGACTGAGTGATACGAACTTAACCGCGAGGTGCTGCACGAGCTAACGGCGGAAAGAACTGGAAGGCGGGCGCCTGGGATCGTCTTTATACCAACAAGAAACATGACGCCGGTCACCTGACATGGAAGGCCCGCCCAGGGACTGCTAGCTAGAAATTTTTCCGTGGGGTCCTGCCGCCGGCCGGCGTCAGTCCTACATGTAATTACCTACTGCAAGAGCCCTCTCGAAGTAAGATCAGTCTTTCTCACTGCTAGGAGAAGGACATAAACTGTAAAGTCAAATAAACAAAAGGAAATTAAAACAACAGAAGTTTATGGACCCAGGGTCCTCTCACCACCTGGGTGTCCAAATCAAAATCCGGAAGAAGACAACAGTCAACAACCTCTTGAAGCAGATCCAAAAATCCACATAGGTTCCGAAAGTCCAAGTCCAAGGAGGGCAGCCCAGTAAACCCCAACAGGAAAAACAGTCCAAGGCGGAGGTCCACAAAAACTCTATACAGCAGGATCAAAAATCCACGAAGAGATTTAGTCCAAAACACAGTTCCAACCCCTCCACTCCCTGTCAAGTGCACACCAGGGCAGTTAATGCCACTCACACCAAAGGACCATGAGAAAAGCCACTATAGCAGCAATTTCCATGGTCCAAGGGAGCGAGGCACTCCACTCAGTTCCCCAACTGGAGAATACCCCAACCCCCTGTGGAGTGGCAGACCCTAGAGAGCACCAGCCAGAGTAGGTGAGTTGCTAAAAAGGTCACCTGAAGTTTCAGGATAATCAAGGGGACACCTACAGTCTCCAACTGAGCCCCAATCAAAAGATCCTCCGTCGACTCTTGCCAGCATTCACAGTATCCAAAGAAAAGGCTTAAAGCTGATCAGTCACTCCTCACCCTCCACGCAATAAAAAACACTTCCACTGGAGGGAACAGAGTACAAAACACAAAGTCCCCACCTCAGTCCGTGGAGAAGACGAAAGACACAACTGGCGTCTCCTCTCCGAGAACTCGTATCAACTCGTGTCAATCCACAGAAGAACAGCAAAACTGAAGCCCGACCGGCATCTCTCTCAGATCCAAAACCAAGAATATAAAGCCCGCCAGGCGTCAAACCACCGCCGAGTGGCGAAACAGTAAAATCCAAAGCAGGACCTGAAAATCTAAAAGGAGAACCGTCCAGCGTCTCTCTCGATCCGAGAAGCGATTTCGTTTCACGCATGGCAATGGCCACGCGACAACGTTTACAGCCAAAACCGGAACCGAAATAAAACAGAAAACAAAAACTCGAACTTAAACAAATTTAAAACTAAAATAAATGACAAAAATCAGAAACTTCGATGAGAAAGCGACAGCAATGCACCCAGCCTGGCGGCCATCTTCTTCAGCATAGCAGCATCCTCTGAATCCAGAATCTCCCCAGGCTGCATGTCTGTACTCTAAGGGTCTGGGTTATTAGGAGTTGGGTTAGCAGTCTGAGGCCCTAATGCTTCCTTGGCTGCCCGAAGGCTCTGTTCACCCATCCATTTGGCCTGCAGCTGCTGAGCTGTATTTATCAAGCCTTCATGAGAAGGGCAGTACTCTGTTATGAGAAGCCCAAGGACAACGCCCATAGGCATGGCCAGTCCACTCACACAAACTGTATTTGAATAAATTCAAACAATTAGCAGCAATGTGTCCATATTCTAGACAATGGCTACAATGGGAGGTGTCACAGGCCAAACTAAGGTGGGTACGGGAGCCACATTTAAAGCAAGACCGAGGTTATCCTATGTAAAAGAGGGAATCTTTTCCCAGAAAAAAGTAACTAGGGAGATGTACAGGCCCTGAATTAGTGGAATATAACTTTACCTCACCCTCCACCCGCTATCCCAAATCTGCTCGCTGTCTAGCGTGAGCGTTGATTTTCCTAGGACCTCGCATCGCTGCCTTAATCAAAATAGGATGTCTTCCACGTCTACCCCCTCATTTTTAGACATTACCGTGATGTTCTTGACGAGTGGTTTTGTGAGGGGAATGGCCTGGAAGGGGATTCACACAGGATTATTTCTTTGTACCTGATACTGGGCCCAAAACCTGTCCAAACTGGATACATTTTTAAAGCTCACATCATAGTTAGAATTGAAAATGCTGATGAGCGCAAATATTTCTGAGAAGAAAAACTTCACAGAACCCTTCAATAAGATTCTGGCGATGTGCAACCTGTCCAGAGCTGATTCCAGCCCCCCTTTGTACAACAGTCTTAACTGCGTTCCTTCTGGGGGCAGGTTCACCTCTGTTCTGGAATAAATCTGATAGTTTAAACATGGGCTCTAACCTGGTTTGATTATTTGGGTCCCTTAATGCTTCATCAGAGGGCCCCATCCGTACACGGTCTTCTGCTGCCTGACTGACATCAGTACTGGGCCCTACATCTGAATTAATCGTTATATTTTCACCAACATTAATATCAGCAGTATTATTATCATCAAGCATAACAGTAACATTATGAGAGACATCAGTGGCAGAATCATTACCCCGGGGTTCGTTGGAGCTCTTGCCGGTTGAAGATTCGGTGGCCACCTCTTTCGCCAACGCTGAAGAGTATCATTGGAAGGTACTGTCCATGGGATCAGGAAACCACTGTCCGTCTGGTCCCTGCACCCAGCCCGCGTCCTCAAGGGTGTGGATTCGGCGACCAGTTCCCAGCCCCAATGTCAGTATTGCGAGGGCTACAGTTTGTTTACTTGCTGCAGGAGCAGTCCATTTTTGTTTGCTCCATCCAGAAAAGCCTTTGTCTTTCAGAAAGGAATGCACAGTGTCAGTACTGTTGCGGCTTGACATCAGGTCCTGAGCTGTAGTAGCTGAGCACCCAGTAGCAGCGTTCTGCCACCCTGCACTGAGCTGCTGTCTGGTCAATTTGCTGTTGAGTACTGAGCTGGCTGAAATCGGAGCTTGCGGCTCTCAGCACATGGCCTCCTAGCCATTCTTGCTCCCAGCCGTACTGGGAGCTCATCCGGAAAGTTAATTTCACTGTGTCTCCGGTAACATGACAGGAGCGGCTGAAACCACAACAGGCTCCGATGCTATGTCAGCGGGCCTATGACTCACGCAGACAGCCAGAGCCGAGAGCTTGGCAAGTAAGGGCTGTGTCTCTAAAGCATTCAGTTCTTTTTCTAGCTCTTTAGCCTTTTTTAAATAATGTTCCTTTTCTGCTTGCAGTCGCTGCATTTTTTCATTTACAAATTTTTTTAGACTAGTCACCCCGTGGCAACTGACTTGCATTTTGCACAACACTGCTTAGTACCTTAGCAAGTGAAAGCACCTCTTCTCTGAGTTCTTCCAATGACAAAAATACCTTGTTGGCGGTACCTCCTTCAGAAAAATCTTCCACAGCCATTGCAATGTCTTCAGCCTCTTGAGAGATCAATTGAGGAGGCCTGCTCCCCTGTCTCCTCCATGTCCATCCTCTCTGCAGTATCCACCGATGTGACCATCTCAGAAAGACGGCTATGGGTTCCCCCTGCTGGAGAGTAGGGGAATTTCCTTGGTGTCCTGGCCAAATTTCCCCCTTTCACTAAAAATACCACCAACATCTTAAAAATATGTTTACATTTCAGTTGGCATCCATCTGTATCCCACCCCCTTCCCGGGATGAGGCTGAAAATAGGCAAAAAACTGTCTAGTCCTCCTTCCCGGCCAACAAAAACTAAATAAATAAAAAAATAAATATAAGGTTATAAATACTTATAAAAAAAAGTGCATCTGCTTATATAGATGTGTTATTTATCTTTAGAGATGTATTCACTAAGAGGTTTAGGATTATTGTAAACAAGGCTGTATGTAGTAGTAAAATCTCTAATGTATTTAAACTTTTTATGTCTTCGTTTTTCTAATGTCTCATACAGGGGATTGATGTTTATCACTATGATGGGGCTCCCATGGTTTTTGCATATTCTGTATGATTTTGGTATGATGCGCTATAAATGCAAAAGGGTCATTTCTTGACAACCAGTAGATACAAAAGTCAGTTTTTTAGACATTTTGCACATCATATGGAAAAGAGTATGTGCATTATGTGATGTTCTTATTATTGATCCAGTAATTAAATTGTTAGTTATGTATAAGGAATAGTAACAAGTTGGGTTGTGTATAATACATGAAAAATAACACTTGACATTTTGCATAATATTTTTACCTTCTAGCTCCTTTGGCGTGCATTACCATGGGAATACCTAGAGGTGTTTTATTGTTATTTAATATGGCATTTTATGTACGTTTTAAAATTATTATAGTATATTCATTTGCTGGTACTTGTGTGACAATAAGATACACAATTGTATTGTGTGGCTTTGTGTATTAAAGTGAAATTTGAGTGTTGTTTCTTTAAGAGGCACATTTAAACATGGTAACAACAGCCACGCCTTGAGAAAGCTCACAGTCACGTGGGTGAAATTTTGGCTGCTGCTGGTGGGGTGAGTTGTTAATGAGTTATTTATTCAAATAAAAGCTTTTTAAACATAGAAACAAGCTATGGTCTCTTTACTGCTGCTATACACACTAGTTGTCTAGTTAGCCACCTTTTCTACTGTTTTTAAATCCTGACATTATACATAGATACATAGACAGTGTCAGCAGATAAGGGCCTATGGCCCACCTAGTCTGCCCATTTGAGCTTGTAAGTTCAGTTTGTTTTCCTAGAAGTCTATTTCCCCTTACCCCTGACCTCTAGAATTCCTTTATGTCTATCCCATGCATTCTTAAATCCCGTGATTGTTTCAGCCCCCACCACTTCCTCTGGCAGGGTGTTCCACTTGTCCACCACCCGTTCTGTGAAGACATTGTGGAGACATTTATATAACAAATTTTAAAATTATCTCAAAATTAAATTTTGATTAATTGTTTGGACACTCATCACTCAGTCCCCTTTCAACCTATGACTCTGAAATTTGGGACAGGTTTGTAAGCCACTAGCTAATGTGTACATTCCAAAGTTGGTATTATTTGGACGCATACTGTTAAAATGATAGTGAAATAACTGAAATTTTAAATTTGGTGAAATTCTGTAGAATTTTCATGAAAATACCGTGAAATTCCATGGAATCGGAATGTTCATTTCGCGGGCGGAATTTTATATTTCGCATAGCTCAAGAATAATCCCATAAAAAAGGCAATTTATGAAGAAGACTTATGATTTAAACATCGATTCTAACTTTACATTTTATTTTTAGTGTGCATTTAGTACAATGTTATTTTAATCACAGTCCACACTCTAAAACAGCACTCTTTTTTTTTTTTTCCCTACCATGGAATATTGTCAGGTTTGCTATGATGCATCCCACAAGTGCCGCACAAGTTCCCATTTAAGCAATAGCATAGGACAGGGTGTGGGTTATCGTGGGATTTTAAGATGTAGATAAATACCACAACAACCCACGTCCAGGAGTACCTTACTGCAGTTCTGCAATGATCTTTTGAAAAACTGCATAATCTGAAAAAAAAGTGATTTTTTTTTTTTTTTAACGCATTTTAAAGTTTTATTTGTTCAAGAAAATAGTTGCACATATTGCAGCACTGGAACTTCTGAAAGCCCACCCCACTCTCTACCACCAGAAGGAGAATTGTACGTGCCGAGGAGTGGTTTTACTTTTTTTTTTTTCCTCATCAGGATTTTGATCCAGTGGCCCCATTCTGCTCGGCTCCATCACCTACCTTCCTAAGAACTTATTGGCACAGTAATCTCCCAGAGAGACAACCCACCCCCACCCCAGTATCCAGAACCAGATGGATGCCTTGCCTGTTCAGTGGTGGTCTCATGGGCTGTAGTGTCATCCCTGCGTTGAGGGAGCCTCAATTTTCACCCTTCCTCCAGGACCACACGGTGCAATGTTTCAAACACTTGTGCATGCCTTCGCGCGCACACACACACGTACCTAAGCGGCTTAGGCACCCATGTTCTGGGACTCTTTGCTTTGTTACCACGTCACCTCCACCAGGTGGTAGCCGACGACAGTGAGGTCTAGATCGCCCCCACTCCGAGGGAGGAGAGTAGTCCACCAGATGTTAAAGATCAAATTCACATATTTCATAAAAAGCTTGAGTTCCCTTGAATTCACAACCCTGTGTCATGATTAGTGTTTTCTGAAAATATCATGCTGTTTGATTTTGTGGTTTTCTTTAAATCAGCATGTTAACGTGCTCTGCAGTAACTGAAAACAGTGAAGAAACAGTGAAGATGTTTCTGTCCATGTTAGTGAGCAACGACATCATACTTGTCCAGCCTGCTGCTTCAGCAATTAAGCCCGACTGACTAAATAGGCTGTTGCAGTTCCTAGTTAGAGCAGTCTGTAGAGCTAATTGTTTTCACTCAAAGTTTGTTATTAACCCATCTGGTCTGTGTTTAGAGAGATTAGCTTAAAATCACTGTTCTCATAAACAGTTGATCATTTGGGGTTCAGTGCTGAACTGAATGGCATGCATGAATGTCTGTGAGAAATTACATTGTATCACAGATATCAGTTATCTGTCATCAAAACTATGCAGTCTATTCTGGCTATATAACACAGGATTGTTTAATGGATATAAAATAAATCTATATTACATTAATTCATAGAAGCAGTGTATCTTTGATGTAGCCTCAATAAATACTGTATGTTCATGTGATACCAATGTTGTTTTCATGTCAGACTGACAAATCTGTGTCTGCCACACTCTGCTATTTCAGGAACATGTACAGTATGAACTCATAAAATTCAGTTCTTTGAGGGTTTCTGTGTGAAAATACATCATGGATGTGTATAACTTCCTGATGCCCCTGTCTCCTGCCCGACGGTTGAGGCAGATTTTAAGCATATCTCTCTAAACAACAAGCCAGGTGGGTTAGTAACAAACTCTGAGTGAAAACAATTAGCTCCACAGACTGCTCTAATTATGAACTGCAACAGCTTATGCAGTCAATCAGGAATTTAATTGCTGAAGCAGCAGGCTGGACAAGTATGATGTCATTGCTCACTGACAGGGACAGAAACATCGTCTTTGTTTCTTCACTGTTTTCAGTTACTGCAGAGCACATTAACAGATGCTTATTTTAAAAAAAAAACACAAAGCCAAACAGCATATTTTCAGGAAACACTAATCATGACACAGGGACATGAATTCAAGCTTTTTATGAAATATGTGTGCATATTATCTTTAAGTTTTCCCTCCTCCAGTCCTGGCTGGTTTTTTTTTTTGTTTTTTTTTAATGCTATTTGTTTTTTTTCAGGAATTGGGGAGAGTGAGCGAGATGTCAGCAGCTGGGGTTGGGGAGGAAGCAGAGAGACAGTGAATTCCAAACGGCTGATGCTGTTACACAGAGTGAGGCATGTAAGTGAGAGATGCAGCAGTGACTAAAAGGGTTGCAAGCAGGTGAAACTGTTGGGTAGGTGTTTGTATTTTAGCATGATCAGGACCTCAGATGAGAAAAACATTTGTGGGAGTTCTGAATGACTTTAGAGAGGAGCCTCTTCTAACGGGAAGGGGACAGCAGAGATGGTGTCTGCAGCTGTAGTTGTTTACTCGTGCACAAGGTTTGCACTGGACATTTCTATAGCATTTTTCACCTCCATCTCCTTGAAGCAGCATGGTTTCGTGATGGTAAGAGAGACATGCAAGAGCGCTGCAGGCAGGAGAAATAGAGTGAATGCCTCACTGTGGTTAGGAGTTTGGCCACAGCACAGCCTGATGCTGTGTTTGGTGAGCAGGGCTGGGACAAGGTGATGGAGGCACTGTTGCAGAGTGTTTGGTTGCCGGGGCTGGGGATCTGGAAGGTCACTGCAGGAAGGGAGAAGACTGAGCATTTTGGAGCAAGCTGTAAAACAAAAGGTAAAAAGACACTAGGAAGATTGTTTTTTTGGGGGGGGGTGGGTCATTCACAGATAGTTTCAAATTCAAGATGGTGGTAGATTTAAATTTGAAATTCCTGTGAAATGTGGTGAAAACATTTTTTTTTTAATATTTTGGTTGCATGCTTCAGTCAGTTGGCATTTTACCCGTGGGTTAAGCTGGGATTCACCCACGAGTAAAGATGCCTTTCTGACCAATCAGGGTGCAGCATTGTTTTATGCTCATTGTATAATTCATAATACCTTCTTTGTTGGGTCTAACTGTACAAGTACTAATAGTAAAACTATTACTTAATAGGAACAGCTTCTCCAAGACAGGTGCTGCATAAGCAGAAACACACAGTAGTATACTGTGGGTTACTGAGATTGCAAAATGAACTCACGATAAAACCAAATGGGAAGGAAAAAACTGCCACACACAATGAAAACTTTTTTGCTGTATCCAATGAGGTTTTTGAGATTTGATCCATTTAATCCTGGTAAATGTTTATGTGCCTGAGAGCCACTAGACTGCACCATTTGACTGCCACCAGACTGCACTGCTTGCTTGTTCTCATCCTGACGTGGAACCTTTATAAAAGTGCCTTGGCTCAAAGGTAATTATAATCCTAGACTCTAATAAATAAAAAAATAAATCAATTTATCCCAGTCATTTTAAAATGTCCTATAATATCCAACCAGGGTCATTTAAGGCCTAAGACAACACACAGTAGACAGCAACTACCATGGAAGGCCTGGCTGCTTGAAAACACTAAAGTAATTTCTGTGGGCAAGATTGAAGTTCTTATGAAAGGGCTGTGCTTTTCCTCTAAGCTCACATTTCAATCACTACAAGTAACAACTTTCCACTGAAGTACAGAATATGTCAGGTGGAATGTCAAGACGTGTTACACCAAATGGTGATGGCAGTGGTGGAAACCCCCTAACAGAAATATAAAAGTACTTCAGCAGTGCCATTCAACAGCTGCTCCATTTTTCTCTTTATAGTTTAAAGCAGCTGAACAGATCCTCAGGGAGTCACAGCTGACCTGGATTCAGGTAACCCTCAGGCTCTATACAGGTGCAACGATTGTACTATTTGCTAATTTGGGCTCTTCTTTCTAAACAGGGCTTTAGGTAATGAACTTCAAGCTGTCTGATGACTCATCTTTGTAAAGTGAGAACATTTCTCGTTATTTGAAGTTTCTGGCCAAATAATATTCCCTGGCTGTCAGCAGAAAGTGAGAACTTATTTTAGCTAGTTTTAACAAGCTACTATCCTAAATGCAAGTGCCCTATGAGTGGAATCACATGTTATCACAGTGGCTCCTTTGAGGGATTTAAAAATGAGCAACAGTGATGCTTACACTTTTGCTATGGAATTGGGGGAGGGCATTACAGAATGATACCCTGAACCGGAACCCAATGCGCATTAACAGCAAGGTTTTGCCAAAGAAACATTTCTTTCTTTCTTTTTTTTTTTTTTTTTAAACGCTTTATCACTTTGCTTCAGGCCAGGTCAGGACCTCCTTTTGCCTGCAGCAATTGCCTAAATTCTGACAGAGATCCTGCCAGCCACTGAATGGGACCACCAGACCACCTGTGACACACCGCTGTGCTACCCCCAGCTTACTCCCCAGGGTTGGGTACACCTTCAGCATTTCTACCCAGCAGACATCTGGCCAATCATGGAAGACATGAAGACTGGTGGTGTCCCCGCTGGATGGTGGAACGGATCTGGTGGTGGACTGGTAGAAGCTTCACCTGCCCAAACCAGAGCCTCCATTTTCCCTGTTCTTAATGTCCTGCCCCCCTGCTGGGAGCACACACTGGGATAGGCTGCCGGAAAGGCCAGTGCAGCCAATCCAAGACTCGCACTTCCAAGGCCCCTCCTGTAAGCCGCGGATCCCCAGCACCACCACCCAGGTGGTGGTAAAACTGCGGGACACTTCACCATCCCGCCCTGGAGGTGAAGCGTGACCTACAGGATGCTCTATCTTCCTCCCCGACTGGCCCTCCTACAGTCCAGGCTTGTTCCCGAACCCGGGTCGGCAGTGTCACGAGTAGTGGCTCTACTGCTGCGCTGGCGGGCCAGCACCAAAGAAACATTTCTGTGCTAAAATATTCTACTTGCCTTGAAATAGGAGTAATCAAGCTATCTGGTTAACCAAGAATTAAACACTGCTTACTTGCCTCATTAGCTAGCACTCAAGCAGAGCAAAATCTACCTGAGTGGACAATATAGCGACATCTCGAAAAACTATTCTCAGTGATCAACTGGCCAGTAATCACTGCTCCAAGGAAAGAAGAAAACATTTTCACATGCGGTCTTATGGGGCAATTTGAACTTGGGTCTCTGTCAACCCCCTTTAGGCCCGCTGTGTCAGAACTTGGTCAACTGTCTCTGGGCCCATTACTGAACTGTGCACTCCTGTAACTGTATCCAGGCCACTCTTGCAAAAGACACCTCAGCGGGACACTACTGGATAAAATAAGGGTTAAAGAAAGAAAATTATGGTCAGACCTTGTCGACTACCTTCAGGCCTATTAAGGAGGGGCTTTATCAACTATTTCAGTGTGGCAGGATAGTGCTAACCACATCTAGCCCACTATGGTGGGAATCTGACAACTGCCTTCACTTCCCATCAGTTGCCTTCTTCCTTGCTATGAAAAGACTTTGTGTATTACCTTACGGTTGAATTTAGAGATATAGAATTCATTTTTTTTTTTTAAACTTATATTTTGTTTTCCAAATAAAAACAATTACATACAAGTAACTCGTGTCAGACTTCACATATCAATAAAGTGGATAAATTCCATGTAACAAGTGAAGGTACTCTAAGCAGTCTTGCTTTCGAGTATGGGGGTAATCCTTCATTTGAAAAATTTATACAATAGTCCATGAAAAGCTGCACCCCACAAGACTTATGAGAGGTCACTTCAATGCAAACATTTTACCAAACATAAAAAAATACAACAACCAGTGTTGTTATGCTTCTCCTCCAAATATGTTCCCCCCCCCCAGATGAAAGCAAACAGTGTGAACTTCACCAAACCCACCATAAGCATTTAAAACAAAATACCAGTACAAGAAAGAGGAGTTTGCCATCACTTTTAACCAAAACTAGCAATGGTCTCTAATGTGCAACATCCAATGTTGTGATAGCATTCCAAGTAGCACTGTATTTCCCCATACTAGTCTAATTCAGCAAAGGAAAAACTTATACAACTTGTACTTCAACATGAATTTACAAATAAGAATTTGCCCAATATCTACTGTTGCTGCCAGGCTAATCCTCAGGTTCGGGGGGGGGGGGGTACAAGCGACTACTCTATTATAACATTGTACTTTAACTGTACACTAGAATCCAGTGATAATGAAATTTCTCAGTTTTAGAGTAGTATCTCATTTATTGCCAAGCTTACCATATGCTATTGTTTACTGCCTGTTTCTCCGGTGCTCGAATCGGGATACTGTCGCGCATGCGCTGTGAAGCGACCCCCAGTCTCCCACTGCATTTTAATGTACTCCCTTTGTTTCTCCTCCTGATATAGGCCTACGGTGTGCCTCCCGATCCCCCAGTCGCTGGAATCCTGCCACAGCAGCTCCCTCAAGGGGCGAGGATCACTCGCAGGTGCCAGAGGAAATAAACTACCTCATCTACAGCACCCTTGTGTGGGGGGGCTAGCCCGTCCCAGCCACCCACCCACCCAGGGGCGTCCCTTAATTTATAGGTCCTCCCCTTGACATCACTTCCTGTTAGCGAAATACTAAGTCCCCACTTTTCCATTTGCAGGTTATACCTGCCAGCCACTAGAGGGACCCATACTCTCCCACCTTGGCCCAACTACCTGTCCCCCCCCCCACTTCCTGGAACCCCTCTAACCTCCTGTGCCACTTCGCTCCTCTCCAACTCACAACTACCTCTGCCCACACCCCCCAGCACCCAGTCCACATCCTGACTCAATACTGCTCCGCTGAACCCACACCCAGTGACCACTAGGACTCGCTATTTCTCACCCTGTTTCCGACCCCAACCCAGCCTGCATCAGATCCCCAGAACGTGGATCTCTGCCCTCACCCAGGCACTTCTCTAGCTGTTCTGGCCGAGACTTGAACCTTGTACCCTATCCACCAGAGTCCGTGTCACTACCACTAATCCAAAGTGATAACCACATTCTCTAGAAGTCAACCTCAATACTTCTACCTTTCTACCCGACTACCACCATAAGAGCCATGTTAGTCCACCCCCTCCTAAAATGCCTCCCCTTCATTTACTTTCTAATACCCTCATCCCACCAGCCAGCCATCTCCCCTGGACCACTGGTACCAGCACAAGCAATTATCCCAGACATAGCTCGCACTCACCCCACACTTACTATGTACACTGGCCTAAAACACCCATTCCCCGTGTACCACCCCACCGCCTTCCCAGGCCCCACCTTGGCGGCTAATCATCCTCGCCCTCCCAACCTGGCAATCTCTACCCATCCCCTGCTCCCCAAAGGTCCCTCCCCCATCCCCTCATACCCGTAGGAAACATACATATCACCGCGTCCTAGCCAGAGCCATGGTCCTCCTTCTACTTTTAACAGGCAATATACATCCTAACCCAGGCCCCACCCAGACCAGCCCACCAGGTGGGTCCCCTGGTCTGAGTGTTGCCTCCCTGAATATATGCAGCATATTAAAAAAATTTGATATCCTCCAATGCTGGGTCATACTGCACAAACCAGACGTCATTGCACTGGTGGAAACCTGGCTATCAAAATCCACCCCTGACTCCTCTGTGCGCCTCTGGCTACACCCTATACCGGAGGATCGTGTTGAGCAAGCCCAGCGGGGGTGGCGATCTATACCAGGGATTCTCTCACTGGTCAAGCATTCCCTGCCCTGGCCCTTGCAAGTGGGGCACAGGCTCTTACCCTTAAACTTACTCCAGACCCCTCCGGGGGCCCCCTTTATCTCACCTCTGCCTACATTCCACCAAAGAACCAAAACCCGGCACTATTATCCTTAACTGATTATCTTGCCACCCTCCCTCACAGGGCTGAACAAGTCCTTGTGGGGGACCTTAACGTGAACTGGCTCATCCCCACCTCCACCACCACCCGGGACTCCTTTGCTGCCACTGATCTGACACAACTAATCTCCCAACCCACAAGAGTAAACCCTAAGAGAGGTACCAGCACCCTCCTAGATGTTATCATCACCAACCGCCCCCAAAAAATCCTGGACATCCAAATCCTCCCTGACTCACTCAGTGACCATTCCCCTATCCTATTCCGTTGGGTGACCACCTCGCCACGACCCACAGCCCAGCACACACTCCGCCGACGTTTCAGACCAGGTGGGCTAAAAAACCTCAGGCAATTTCTTGCCCAAACAAACTGGTCCCCCATTCACCACGCTCCTGATATAGACACTGCTCTTGCCTTCTTTTCCCAAACCTTTAACAAAGTCTGTGACCTCCTCGCACCCCTCACGGTTGCCCGAATCAAAAAACATAATGTGCCCTGGATTACTCCTGCTCTAGTACAGTTGCTCAGGCTTAGGGATAACCTATGGCACCTTGCAACAGAAACAGGCCAGCCGGCTGATAGACAGGCCTACAACACTGCGCGGAATAAGTGCACTTGGGCCATCAGGAAAGCCAAGGCCGACCACTATCAGGCCACCCTCACCTCCTCCTTGGGGTGTGCCCGAACTTTTTGGGATAATGTCAAACAACTGAATGGGAGCGCACACTCCCCTCCCCCATCCCAGATCACCATTGACGGCACTACCGTTACGGACCCCACAAACATTGCAAACTACCTCAACACATCCTTTACGGACCTCAGCTCTATCCTCCCCAGTAATTTCTTTGACCCACCACCCTCGCTACCGGCCCCAGCCCCTCAACACCCTAGCTTCTACCTGCATAGGGTAACTGCCCAGGAAACTAGACCTCACCTGATCCGTGCACTAAAAAAGTAATAGTCCCGGCGAAGACTCCATGGGCCCCAGCATTCTCCGGCTGGTACTGGATCAGGTACTTGCCCCACTCACCAGCCTTCTCAAAAAATCCCTCTGCCTGGGGCAATTCCCTACTGCATGGAAAACTGCCATTGTTACTCCCATTCACAAAGGGGGTGACAGGTCCTCAGCCGGGAGCTACCGGCCTATCTCCATACTCCCGCCCCTCTCCAAAGCCCTTGTAAAACTGGTTGCCACGCAAATCATTGAGTACCTGACCAAACACAACATCCTCTGCCCTGAACAGCATGGTTTCTGTGCAGGACACAGTACCGGCACTGCACTAGCTGAATTTTCAATATTCCTACACTCCTCCCTGGACTCTGTCTCCCTAGCCGGGGCAGTGTTCATCGACCTTTCACAGGCTTTCGACACTGTCTCCCACCCCCTCCTGCTGGATGCCCTCTGCCACACTGGCTTCGCTACTGGGCCATTTGCCTGGTGTACCAGCTATCCATCTGCCAGCTCCCGTGTCAAAATTAATGGGACACTTTCCAAAACTTGTCCCATCCGCTCAGGGCTTCCTCAGGGCTCCATCCTGGGACCCCTACTCTTCTCACTCTACCTTAACACCCTGCCCAGTGCATGCACTGGGAAAATTCTGCTGTATGCAGATGACACAGTCATCTTTGCCACCCACCGTAACCCTACCTCCCTGCAGCTCTCCTATAATAATGCCGAAACCTGGTTTAAAGAGCACAGACTGGTCATAAATCTCAAAAATACAAAAACAATGCTCTTTGCCCACCCCTAAAACAAAGTCAGCAACTTCCCACTCCATATCCTCCCCGTTCCAAACAGCCACTAGAGCAAGTCCACTCCTACAAGTACCTTGGGGTCACCTTTGACTCAGCCCTCACCTACCACACCCACATTGATGCACTTGCCTCAGCTACCAATGTGTGGTTAGGTATCTTATACCGCTACAAAAACTGTCTCCCCCCCCGCTGTCCTCCGGCTTGCAGTGACATCCTCTATATTATCCCTGGCTGACTATGGACTACCGGTCTACGGTGCTGCCGACACAACTGCCCTCAATAAAATTCGCCTCATACTAAACAAAGCGTGCAGGCTAATCACTGGGGCCCCTAGGCTCACACATTCATGCCAGCTCTACAATATGGCAACTCTGCTGAACCTAGACGACCGACTGCGATATCAAACATGCCTAACAGCAAAAAAAAAAACTCTTCTAGGGCTATCCCCACCCGGTTTGGCAGACTCCCTCCACCTAGCCCAACCCTTGGTCTGTACACGGACCTCCTGCAAGGCCATGTTTCTGGTACCAAGATCTAGGACCTCCCATAGACAGAGGTCATTCCGCCATAGAGCCCCATCCTGGTACAACTCGCTCCCTCTCCCCATCTCGGATGCCCCCACGATTTCCAAATTCAAAACTGCACTCAGAAGCAAACTATTCAACACACGTAGTTGTACCTGTCTATAATTTGAGGCACAACACTCTGTGCCCTGACAATGCCCGCTGGGCAGCATCCTTACCACACCTCTTTAAATCCTACCCCCTTTTCTGTTTGTACTGCCATTATTCCTGTGCTTGCCCTTTCTCCGTGCTAGTATGTACCACTTCTGATTAAACTGCTATTGCTCTGTTGCCTGCTCTTATTGTCGTACTAGTATGTGCCATTGTAACCAAGCTGGCTTCCCTGTATAATTGTCTTTATCACATGTGCTTGCTATCTATGTAACTCATATCCTGCAACCTATAATGCTTGTATTTGTATTTGTCAGTTTCATTATCACATGTGCCTGCAAACTATGTAACCTATGTCCTGTAACCGAGAATGCTTGTATTTGTCCTCTATGTGACGAGGTACCTTTGGAAATGAGCCTCTGGCTCAAAGGTTGTAAACCAATGTGCAAATAAATAAATAAAATAAATAAATCTAAACGCTGCTCCCTAACTATTTTAATGGTAAAACTGTAACACGTGAAGAGAAACTCTCCTACAGTCTCAAAACTCTGGGAAAGTTCATATGGGAACCTGCAAATGTTCAAGTGCCAGCATCCGAGTAGGAATCAGTCACCTCCTGTCTTCTGGCCCTCTCAAATTCTTGGGAAAGAGCCTCTGCCTTTTTTCCAGCTTCCTCGGGTCGGTATATTGATAAACGTGGCCACCTTACTGGATCCACAATAGGGCAGGTATCAAGAGTGAGTCACCCCCAAACTGCGCAGCCTGGCCCAAATGCCATCAAACTTCTTCCTTCTCATCCTAGCAGCGAACGAGATATCAGGAAATAAATGAATAGTGGATCCTTGGACATTGAGCCGATCAGCGTTTCGCACTGCAGAAAGGACAGTGTCCTGAACTGCTGGGTTCATCATCACTACGAGGACAGCTCTGAGGAGATCATTAGTGGCCGTCACTGTTCTGGGCGAAATCCAGTAAGCCCTGATTAAAGTATTAGAATCCAGTGCGGCAGTAAGCTGTAGGGCTTCCGGCAGCCATTCTTTAATAAAATAAAGTAAACTGTCTCCCTCTACATTTTCCGGAAGCCCTACAATTCGAACATTTGAGGCCCTCTGAGAATTTTCAAGGGCCTCAAGTCTGTACTGAAGCTGGGTCTTTTCTTGTTGGATCTTGCCAATAGATGAAAGGGCCTTCGTTCCCATTGATTCTGCGGAAGTCACTGTTTTTGTTGTTCCGGATATTTTAGCATCCTGCTCCTCGAATTTAGTAAAGGCAGATTCCATTTTTTGTATCTAGAGCTTGCATGGACTTCTGTAGTGCCTTCCATGGTGGCTCGGGCTCTGAAGAGGATTGCGATATGGCCTTCTGAGTGGTCTGCGCTGGCAGATTTTTTGAAGTAGTTGCAGGTCCTTTGTTAGTGCGACCCACAGCTGATGTTTGGTATCTAACGATGCCGCTTGCCTTGGAGATCTCCAATTTTATTGAAAAATGGCACTTTCCCCAAACATTTTAGTATTTGTGTAGTTTAAAGCGAGTATAGTGAACAGCTCTCACTGCATGCATCTTGTCAGTGGGCGTGCTCCACAGCGCCCCCACAGGATTCATTTTACCACACCACAAATCTAAAAAGAGAGCAAGCCATTTAGCTCAATGCTGGGTGCATTATCAGCATTTAATTCCACTCTGGATAGGTCAAACAAACGAAATGGGAAAGTACTGTAGCTTGCACAAATACTAACGACATAACACTGGTCTCTGCTGCTTTCAAAACAGAGCAGTGAAATTAAACAAAAACAAATATTCATTAAAAAAAACTAATTTAAAATCTTTCAATTTTAAATGCAATGTAATGATTGGACACACAATGGCCAGGATCAGAATATGCCACTGATCATCATTTGTGAGGGGACAAGACTTTTCATTACTCACTCATGAGTGTGGGTTATTGTACTGCCCCATCCTATATAAAGATAAAGGGCATGTACTGAGTCAGACCATTGTGTATCCCATATATTTCAGATCCTGACAGCATTAGAATCAGAAGATCTACTGGTAGCCATCCCTGCTTCTAGCGGAAGACTCAGAAGTGACACTCTGGGAGTATTTTTCCTCTGGCTCTTATAGTATCAACAAAGTTAAAATGCCTGTCAGACTTGCAAAGTCTGAATATTCTGGTTCCATGCTCCAAACCAACATTAATAACCCCTCCAAGTTTTTCTCCCCTCAGACCCAGTCTCCCTCTCCTACTCTTAAGGTTGGTGACTCCCTTATCTCTGACCCTTCTGTTGATGCTGAGTCTTTTAACTCCTACTTTACTTCCTGTGCCCTTTCTCTTAGCCCTTCCTCCCCACCCCCTTCCTTCTCTCTCTCTCTCTCTATGCCTTCCTCTCCTCTATCTTTTTCCTTCTATTCTATCACTCCTCCTGTTTCCCTAAAGGCTCTGCTTGCCCTTAATCCACTGAAAGGAGGCCTGAACCCTAAATGTCTTCTCTCAGCCCAGCCATTGCTCTGTCCATTCTACTTCTAAAATGAACAGTTACGTAAGAACTTACCATAACAATAGATCTTCGAGGGGATCTCAGTCATTAGGTCACACCGCAGGAACTTCACCGTCACTACAACTGGGGCTGCCCGCGCTGTCAACATCCGTCTACATCACAAACCTTATAAATGCATGGAGAGCCCCACTCCCTCCTCAGTTCTTTCCCCCGCTGACAAAGGAAGCATAGCTCTAGCCGTGGGGGACCGAGGAGGGTGAGAGAGAGATGTGCCCAGACTATATGAAAGGCTGAAAACACCAGACAGCCAGTTCCCAAATAAGAGCCCCAAAAATGGGGATGGTGGGAGGGAAAGCAGACCTGATGACTGAGATTCCCTCGGAGATCTACTGTTACAGTAAGTTCTTACATAACTCTTCTATCTTCTTCGGGGGTATCTCAGTCATCAGGTCACACCATAGGAATGAGTGCCAAGCAGTTACAGGTGCAAATTGACAGTCTAGGAGGAGGGCTCACCATAAACTCAAGACAGAAGGCCCTGCAGCACAGCCCTGCCCAAACCTGCATGGGTTCTTGAGGCAATTTCCAGTCTGTAGTGACTGGCGAAACTAAGGACGGTACTCCAGGTGGCAGCCACACAGATGTCAGTGGCTGAGAACCCTCGGAAACAAGCCACAGAGGTAGCCATGCCTCTTGTAAAATTAACTTTAACCACTCCAGGCAATTCTTTGCCACATTTGTTGTAACAGAAAACAATTTATTTATTTATTTAGTTAGTTTCTGTTGACCGGGTAAGTGTACTAGAGAAATTCTTGTCTATTTTCAGGCACAACCCAGGGAGAGGGGGACACAGATGAATGGCAACTGACCTTGAACCAGATTAAGCTGTTGGTGGTATTTAGCGAATGCAATAAACCAACCATTTGGATTAACATTGTTTAGAAACTGAAGTGCCCTCTCTACCTGGGGTGAAGGAAACAAACAACTGCTTCGACTTTATGCTTTCCTTGGTGCAAAGCAGGTAGTACTTCAAAGCTCACTGCACATCTAATGTATGGAGCAGTGCTTCCCCTTGAATGGCACGCTCAAGAAAATGAACAGGAAGGTGGACAGACTGCTTGAATGTAAACTCAGAGACCGTTGTAGGAAGAAACTTAGAATTTGTGTGCAGACACCGTCTTTGTGAAAATCTAATAAGACTCCTCGCACCAGAGGGCCTGAAGCTCGGAAATTCTTCAAGTAGAAGTAATGGTAACTAAAAAAGAGAGAAAGCGTAACTCGCAAGTTGCGACTGGCTCAAAAGGAGACAGGATCAACTTCTCCAAAACAAAATTTAAATTCCAAGCTGGGATGGGAGAATGGACTTGGCGTTTCAGATGCAGGATGCCCTTTAAGAATGTATGTGAGACATCCAGCTGAGCAATCGTGCAGCCATCCACTGGTACATGAAAGGCAGAAATAGCCGAAAGGCGCACCTTGAGGGAGGAGTACTGGAGACCTGAGTCAGACTGACAGATCATGTAGTCCAGGATGTGGTTTACTGGACAGGTGAAATGGTCCAGACAATGGCTGGCAGCCCAGATGGCAAACTGCTCCCACTTCATGGCATATGTGGACAGAGTGTAAGGCTTCTAGGTGGCCACTAGGACGTCAGACACTCTGCTAGGGACCCAAAATCTGACTATGGCTACGTCCTTAGGAGTCAAGCATGCATATGAAGGGACTTGAGGTTGGGATGAAACAGGATCCCCCGATCCTGGGTCAGCACATTCCTGCAAAGGGGGAGAGGGACCAAAGGCTCTTCCGTCAGCTGCTGTAGTAGAGGAACCATATCTGCCGAGGTCAGAAGGGAGCCACTAAGATCATGCTAGCCCCCTCCATCTATAGCTTGATTAGCATCCTCTGAATAAGAGGAAGCAAAGGCAAGGCATAGAGGAACCTCCTGCTCCAGGAGAGGGACAACACATCTTGCCAGAAAAGCCCAGGCACTGGATCTAGCAAGAAGAAATTGGGCAGTTTTGCATTGAGTGGGGACATAAAAAGGTCCAACTCTGGACGACCCCATCTGTCGAACAAGTCTTCTGCGATGGATGAGAAGAGCTCCCATTTGTGCATGCTGGACTAAGTCCAGCTGAGGCTGTCCGTCAGAGTGTTTAACACGCCTGGCACGTGAACTGACAAGAGTGTCTGACCGTAATCCAGCACCCAGTACTGTACCACACTTTCATGGCCTCCCTGCATAGGGGTTACAAACTAGTCCCCCCTGCTTGTTAATGTAGTACACTACACTAAGGTTGTCCTACTGCACTAGCAGCTGACTTGGAGCAAGGTGCTTCTGAAAGGCCTGCATGGCACAGAGCACTGTCCTCATCTCCAGGACACTGATATGCAGGGATGCCTCCAACTGGGACCAACAGCCTTGGTTCTGTAAGGGACCCAGGTGCACTCCCCAGCCTAGTCGCTGGGAGGAGATCTGGAATGGGAGGCCTTGAAGCAGATTCAAGGGGTCCATCCACCACTGCAGTACCTTGCGGACTGGGGAAGAGACCAGGAGTGGGTGATCAAACTCGTCTGTGTGCTGGTCCCACTGTACCCGGAGGGTCCACTGGAGAATGAGCATATGAAGTCTGGCTAGTGAAACAAAGTATGGCAGCTGCGATCAGGACCAGCCATCTCAGGTACACCCTAGCAGGAATACAGTGGGCTTTGAGCAACTTCCTGAGCTTGGGCTATAAGGCACTCCACCCTGTTTTGGGTCAGGAAGGCCTTCCCAAGTGCAGAGTCCAGAGCTGCCCTTATATACACTGCAGCCTTCGGGACAGTACAAGAACCGACTTGGGCAGACTGATGGTCATGCCAGGTAGTGGAATAGCTGGAGAGTTCTCTCCAGGGTCAGCAGAAGCTGTTCCCTGGATGAGGCTTTCAAGAGCCAGTTGTCCAGATAAGGGAAAACATATAGTCCCTCCCATCTGATAGCTGCCGCTATCACTGCTAAGCAATTAGTAAAGACCCACGGTGCAGACGGCAAGCCAAAGGGCAGCACCTTGAACTGATAATGCTCGCCCTGAAAAGCAAAATGGAGAAACGTCCTGTGGGGAGGGAGGAAAGACTGATATGTGCAGATAAGTATCCTGCATGCCCATTGAGCAGAGCCAATCCCCCATTTTGAGGAGAGACATCAGGCCCGGCAAAGTTTCCATCTGGAACTTTTTTGTACTGAATGTTCAGACTGAGGTCCTTTAGGTCTAGAATGGACCGCAAATTTGGGGACTAGGAAAAACCTGGAGTAAAACCCCTGGTTTCTCTGGTGCCTGGGTACTGGCTTGATGGCCTGCTTGTGCAGAAGGGACTGTCCCTCCTCCTGGAGAACAGACAGGTGAGTAAGGGCGGTAACTGGAGGGTGGGGGTTGGGAGATTTTCTGGAGGCTGCTCAATGAGCTCCAGGGTGTGCCCACTCTCTATGATCTGCAGGATGCATGCATCCAAAGTTATGATTCTCCACTGATTTAGATGAAGGGAGTACCAACCTCCGACCACCACCTTCTGGTCATAGACCAGAAGAGGGGGGTATGGCAAGGAGTCAAGCAGAGATGGATCCAGTCACAGGGGCTGGTCCTTCACTTCTGGGTTGCTTGGCCGCAGCTCCAGCACTGGAGGGGACAGACAAGGCAGCTGGGGATCTGCACTTCCCTTGGGGTTCAGAGGCTGCACCGGGTTTATTAGTTGATCTGCGAAAGGGAGGAGGCCCTCTATGTCTCGGCTGAGTATGGTAGAGAGAGAGAGTGGACAGACTTGAGGACTCTGTCCAAGGCTTGCAGATCATTGATAATATCCTGGACATCAGGGCTGAACAGCTTAGTGCTAGTAAAGGGAGCCTTAAGCACTTTTTGCTGAACGTCAGCAGCAAAACCAGATACTCTCAGCCTGGAGTGCCTATGCAGGCATATGCCCATTGCAACAGCCCTGGAATTGGTGTTGGTCACATCATAGAGGGCTTTGAGAGGGTGCTTGCTGACATCCTCAACTGCCTGGAGACACTGAAGCAGCTCCTGCTTTTGTGTGCCATCTGGGAAGGCTTGGGCAGCGGACTTGCCCTACTTCCAACTGGCATTTTACCATGTGAGACAGGTAGTTTGCAAATCTCAAACCCAGTGTAGAGGAGGCATACACCCTCTTACCCCAGAGGTTGCTTCAACGAGACTCTTTATCATGGGGAAGGGAACTAAGGTGCTTAAGCACCTTAGACCTCTCATGGGCTGCATTAATGACCACTGAGTTTATCTTGAGCTGGTCAGCATAACAGGGAAATCCTGAGGGACATGAAGAAGTTTATCCACCCTGCGGAAGAAACCCCAAAACCAGCAACTGCTAATTCTGCAGGAGCCACGCATAAAGATGCAGTGATTTGAGGTCGGGGTGGACCAACATACCCTGTTCCTGGGAGCCAAGTCTGTGCACAGGGGCAAAGGAACTGAAGACTCCGCTGCTAATTGCTGGAGTAGTGGAAACCATATCTGGCATGACCAGAAGGAAGCTACCAGGCTCATCACCTTCTGACTGCAACTTGAGAAGGACTCTCTGCAGTAATGGAAAGGGTGGGAAAGCATACAGAAACCTCCCTGTGCAGGAGAGGGAGGCTGCATCTCTGGCCAGAAAACTCCAGTCCCTGGATTGAGTGAGCAGAAACTGGGCAGTTTTGTGTTGAATGGGGACACGAAGAGGTCCAATTCTGGATGGTCTCACCTGTCAAAGAGATCTTCGACTACAGAGGAAAGAAGTTCCCATTTGCAGAGACCTGCTTAGGCAGTTGGCAAAGGTGTTCTGAACACCTGAAACACGTACAACCGTCAGTACCAGGTGAGGCTCCATGGCCCAATACCAGACTCTCATTTGCTTCTCTGCAGGGGTTAAGAATGTGTTCCCCTCTGCTTGTTTATGCAGAAAATCATGGACATATTTTCCATCTGGATCAACAGAGGACCCGGGAAGAGGTTCGTCTAGAAGGCCTACAGGGCATAAAGAATTGCCCGCATCTCCATGACACTGATGTGGAGATGCTGTTCCTGTGGGGACCAAGTCACTTGGATCTAACGGTCTGCCAGGTGTACACCCCAGCCCTGGCCCAACGCATCCGTAGTCAGGATCTGGCATGGCGACTCTGTCCGGAAGGGGAACCCTTTGCAAAGGTTGGAGGGATCCTGCCACCATGTCAAAGTCTGTCACACTGTGTTGCAGACTAAGATATCTGCTCCAAATTGATTGTGCGCTGATCCCATTGGACCTAAAGGTTCTACTGTGGAACCCTCATGTGAAGGCGTGCCAAGGGGACTGTTGCAATGGCCGACGCAATGTGTCCCAACAACATCAGAAAGGACCAGGCTGGGATTTGACAAGATAAAGACACCAGGCGAGCCTGTGCCTGTAGGCGGTCTGCCCTGTCTGGAGGCAAGAAAGCCTGGCCTTGGGCCATGTCCAAGATAGCCCCTATGTATTGAAGCCACTGACCTGGCCAAGGGGAAGACTTGGGGAGATTGACGGTGATCCCCAGGTCCCGAAACAGCACGAAAATGGCCTCCATGGTGCTGATGAGGCAATCCCTGTTGGGAGCTGTCAGAAGCCAGTTGTCCAGGTAAGGGAAGACATAATGGCAGTTTCTCCTTAAGGCTGCAGCCACCACTGCAAGGCACTTCGTAAAGACTCTGGTGGCCGAGGACTGGCCGAACCCAGAACTGGTAATGGTTTCCTTGGCAGCGGAAGCGCAGAAGTCTCCTGTGGGGTTGTGGGGTCATGCATGTCTAGTGAGCAATGCCAGTCTCCCTGATGAAAGAGAGGGAGAAGGCCGGGCAAGGTGACCATCCTGAAGTGCTTGTATTCGATGTACATGTTCAGGTGGCTGAGGTCTAGGATGGCACGCAGGTATCTGGTTTTCTTTGGAACCAGGAAAAAGTGGGAAAAAAATCCCTTTCCCCTCTGTGCCAGGGGGACAGGCTCCATGGCCTGTTTCCACAATAGCCATTTAATTTCTTCCTGGATGAGGGCAAGGAAGGGTTGTCCAGAGGCATCTCTAAGAATTCTATTTCATGCCCCTTTTCCACCAACTGGAGAATCCATTGTTCTGAGGTTATCCTGAGCCAACCCTGGAGATACTAGGAGAATCGACCCCCGCCTCTCCCAGTGTTTCAGCTGGGCGGGGGGCTGGTAGGGAGTCATGCAGAGGAGCTGGGGACTGGCAGAGCGACCTGGGAGGTTCAAGGGACTCTAGGGGCTGAACCTCCAGCAGCCTGGGTGGTGGCCTTACGCTTGAAGGCACCCCTTTGCGGCCTACCCTTGTGTTGCTGGCCAGCCAATCAATGAAAGAACTGGCGCTGGGTAAATTTCTGCTGAGGGCAGTATATGGTTTGCACTGAGCGCACCACCTTGTGGACTCCTAAAAGCGAGTGATTATTTTGCGATTCCTCACCAAAATGCATGGGTTCTCGGAAGGGGGCATCCAGGATTTTGAACTGGACATCGGGGCACTGTCCGAGACCCAAGCGGCGTCAGATGCAGACTTCTGTAGCCACTGCCCTGCTGATGGAGTCTGCCATGTCACAGGGAGTATGGAGGACATGAGTGCCCACATCCCACCCCGATTTGAGGACATGCATCCGCTCGGCCTTCCTAGGGTTGTCAGGCTGAGCTTGGACCCTCTCTAGAGCCTTTTCCCACAAAGCGTTCTGGTACTGCACCATGTGGGTTAAAAAGCTCAGGGAACGTACTGTTCCAGTGGCCAACCCAAGGACCTACTTGTCAAACGGGACCATTTATTTGGCATCTCTGTCAGGAGGGAAGATTACTGAGGTGCCTTGGCTGCTTGGATCAGTCATGGGTGGCGGTAATAATCACTGAATCAACCTCACGGTGCTCTCCGTAAAAGGGTTCCTCCCTATGAGAAGTATACAGCTGATCTGCCTTCTTGAACATCACCATAGTCGAGGAAGGGTGTTTCCAGGCAGCCCTGTAGACGTCCTTGAAGGAGTCAATAAGGGGAGAAACTACCATAGGCAGCAACTCCTTTTTCCGGAGAAAATGGACCAGCCGGCATCACTCTGGGTCTAATTCCTCCATGTCCCAATCCAATATGGTTTGGATGTGTCGCATTACATCTATGAATGTGGGATCATCTGGATGTGACCTGGGGGTGTCTTTGGGTTCCTCCAGTTCCGAAGGAATAAAGGAATCTTCAGACTCATCCGAAGAGGAGGAGGAATGTCTCGATTCTCCAGATTCTGAAGGAGGAGACAACGTATGCCTGTGCTTACATCGCTGAGTTCTGGTGTGCGAGTCACCGGCCCATCCGGTTATGGGGAAGGCTCTCTAGGGAGAGGCTTTGGGATCTACTTAGGGGCTTCCCTAGGCTTATCCGGGTACGGCCTCAGAGCTTCCCTAGACTTTCAGAATTCCCACCAGGCCGCAAACAAAGCATTGTAGTCTGTAGACAGAGGTGTGGCAGGAGTGTCCGGAGTACAGGGAATAGGCACTGAAGGCCCCAGTGTTGGTCCTGAGGGAAGCGAAAACCCAGGCATCAGTCCCTGAGGGGCAGGGTTGTCAGGCGTCAGTTTGGGAAACAAAGGAATATCCAGTATCAGTCTCACTGGAGTCAGCAGACTGGGCATCAGTGGCCGAGGAATGGGGAACAGTGGAGGGGGCGTCACAAGAGTCGGTGCCGGGGAGGCCGGCGTCGAACGTACAGGAATGGACTGGCAATGGTCTAAGGAAGCAGCCGGTGACTGTTTCGAAGAAGAAGCCTGTAAGAGGACGCTTGCTCCTGAGCGGGGCAGAGGCATCACTCTCGTGGTGGAGGTGCGCACATATCCCTGGTGTTGATGAGTGGCGTCGGACCCTGGATTCGGGACCGACTTAGCAGACACCTTTGATGGGTGGGGTGGGTGGGCAGACCCACCACCCAAAAACCGGTCAAGCCGCTTGGATGAAGCCCTGCTGTGAAGATGGGCCCAAGCTTCAGGGGCTGAGAAGCTGAGGACGAAGTCCAGAGCCTCGAAGAACCCCCACCCGAAACAGAGATGAGGGTGGGAGGTTTCACCACCGGGAGCCCGGAAGGAGTGAGGGCTGCCTGGGTGGAGGAGGTTGAACTCCTGTGAGAGGACAACCTCGATCCAGCCACGGACTTAACCAGGGACTGAGAGCGGGAGGCTGACCGGGGCCTGTTGTTATGCTTGCCCCGGTTGCTTATGCTTGCCGCTGGATGTCTCCTGAGAAGAGGAGGATGTGGAAGCCCCGGAGGCTGAGGAAGATGAAGATTTTTTTTCTCTGGAGCTTCTTCTTCTTCATCATGGTTAGCTGTTTCTGCAGCAAGAAGGCTTTCAGGATCTTCTGGCGGTAGATCCTGGTGCGCTGGTAAAGTCCTGGCAATGCTGGCAGGCCTCTGTGTTGTGGTCTGGGCCTAGGTAGAGCATGCAGGAATCGTGGCCGTCCTTATGGGGAAGCTGTTTGCCACAGGCACACTTAGTCTGACGCTGCTACATAGATGAGGATGGAGAAGAAGACATGCAAGCTGCACAGATGAGGATGGAGAAGACGACATGCAAGAAAACTGAAATTATTTTAAACTAATTAAAAAAAATAAAGTGTGGTAAATGTGGTCGAAAATGGGGGTCGACTAAGCAGAAGGCATCCATAAAGGCCCGACTTGCATGGGTCGACGGTGGGAAAAGAACTGACTGGGGGACCACCCCTTTTATACCATATGTGACGTCGGGAACAGGCCAACATCTGAGGCGGTCCACCGCTGTATACTGCTAGATAGAAATTTTCCGTGGAGTCCTGGCGCCTGACAGCTTCAGTCCTTATGGTAAAAGCCTGCTGCACGAGCCCCCTCAAAGTACGATCACACTGTTCCATCTCAGCTCACTCCCTTTCTCAACAACAACTACTCCTTTTTTCACTCCCTTCCAGTCTGATTTTTGGAAATCCCACTCCACTTCTACCTCTTCCTTCAGCTCAGACTCCATACTCACAGGTATGGATTTAAGACGAATAACTTCTGGCATTTTTGTTAATTTTTCTGTAACCAGCCAGTGCCTTGGGTTACTAGGATCCCATCAGTTTTAGATCAGGCAGGGAGCCTGGGCAGTTCCAGAGGGTGAAAAAACTCTGAAAAACATTACATCATCGCCTGCTCAGCTCTGCCAGGGCAAGGGATGATGTCATGGAATTTAGAACTCTCGCAGCAGCATAAGCCTTGTGTCTACTGCAGTTGTGGTGTTTCTGTGATTCAGTATCTGAAGTTGGAGTTTGCAGTGAGAGTTCTACAAGCAAGTGTGCTCTGCCAAGGTCACTTGTCAGAGGCAAGCATACCTCTTAACTGCTATAAATTTCGCACAGCGCTATGATTTCTACACTCAATTTGACCCTTCCTCCGCAAAGGTTTACTGCTGTTCCAAATAATGTTAAAGCTATTTCTGGACATACAAACTATTAAATCACTGGTCTACCTTGATAGAAACATTTCTTAACACTAACTATAAGACGCCCACCATTTGTAGACATATTATTCTTTAAAGTAAGAAAGTGTTACACATTCTGGCCATTTGCTATTTTGAAGGCTACTGTTATGTTTTTTTTAATGCTGAGAGGTTGAGAGGTATTTAGGAAAGGACCCTCAGTTTGTTATTTTCTGCCCTAGTACAGTAACCAGCGGCAGGTTTTCATGGGACGTGGTGGCTACCAAATCCTGAGGGGTTGAAGATTTTTCACAGAAGGAAAAACAGGACTGAAGGTTCAGCGAGTAGTTTGGGGTAATCCTCAGAAGACTGTGAGAACAGAGCTGCCCAGAATGTAGAGACTGTGTGTTTTCAAACCAAAAGCTATGGCTTTTGTGTGAGAACTGCTGGATTTCAAGTGTTTTACAAATGCCTTGGGGGGGCTCCATCATGCTGTAAATACAAGGTTAATTTGTGGTTCGACCATAGGTTGGCTGGTGCCTTGCTAGGAGCCCACCAAGATTAAAATGCAGGTACTGAGGACCCTTGCACAAAGAATATGCTGTAAGGATGTCTCTTATGGCCCCTGTGTGGCGGAGTATCCTGTTTTTTCCTAAAATGTAATGGCAGAGAGAATCTAGCTTTGGCCAGAGTGAGCTGACTCCTTATCCAGGTTTCAAGGGACCTAACTGGTTACAAGGAATGGTCAATGTGAGTTTGAATTTAGTGCGGTGGCAAGAACCACCTTATTGCACTGGTACAGTCCAGAGATCCCTAACCACAGGGATGGACGTCTGTGGGACGTGTTCTTGTAGAAGTCTCAGTACTGCCCAAGAGTTGTGAAATGTTTTTGCCTGCTACAATTGTGCCATCTGTACCAAACAGCTATGAGCCCTGGGGGCACCACTGTTTTCTGTTCCCATCTTGTCAGAAATAAAGCCATACAGTAAAATCCCAATTTCTGGTTGCAGACATTCCATCTCCGAGTACCTGTGAGAGTTTCTGGGGCCCCCACAGATAGGAGACGCACCACAGCCCTGGCACCTCTCCCCCAGACCTAGGCAAACTGTTCACCCATTTAAATGGGTCTTAAGCCCATGGTCTAACCAGTTTAAATAAACAAAAATAGAAATATTGTTTTGTGTCCGTCCCCCAGCCTCTAAGATGCTTGAGCCAGGTGTCTGCCCTAATGCCAGGAGTGATACCTTTTTCTACCAACTATGGTCGTTGCCTTGTCTGAGCACAAAAAGGGGGCAGCCCTTGCAAAAATGGGAGCTCCGGGTTACAAAAATGGGGGCTTGTCCTAGGATTTTGGAGACAGCAAAGGTTGCCATGCAGAGGGTATGGTTGTGATCTTTTTGTCTGGTGGCGGTTCAACCACCAAAGGACAGTTTTTGTCAAGATATTGCTGCGGACTGCTTTAATGAAACTGTGAAACTGTGTTTTGGAAGTACTTAAAACTGTTTAAAATTGTCAAATTTGGCAGCTGCATAGTGATTTTGGGCAAAGAAATGCTTGTGTGCTGTAAATACTATTTTTCCCCATGCTTATGGAGGAAAGTATTGCAGTCGCTGTAAAGCACTGTGCACTGAGTGAAAAATTCAGTGAAACACTTGCTGGGACTGTACAGCAGAAACCACAAAGGAAAAAAGTCAGTTGTACTTTAAAATTGGTTCTCACGGCTCGAGGATCGCTATGGAGAGAGAGAGAACGTGCCCCCTAGTTTATTTGCATGGTGTTGAGTGACTGGCGGTCTCCGAGAAGCTCCGCCCCCTGGCTAGAGCTCTGTGGACAGTTCAGTGTTCCAGGAGGAGAGAGAGAGCAGCCACGTGCGAGGCAGCAGGCCTAGCAAAGTTGTTTCATTGGTGGACTTAGTCAAAAGTGCTGGAAACAGTGAAAAATCGGGCGTTCTCCAGTTAAAAGTGGAATCGATTTTTCCGGTAGCCACCCTAGTATTTTCCTTGTTGGTCACTGGGTGGGACGGTCTACAGTGCACATGCAATTGCCGCCATCTCATGCAGAGACTGCAGTAATGAAACTGAAGAAAGCAGCTTCTGTAAGTGCCAACAAAACCTTCAGTGCAAAGAAAAGTATTCTGGGCAGTCTGAAAAGCAAAAAGTAACTATGCAAGAAAGAGAGTAAAGGAAATGCAGTGTGAATTTTGGTAGGAACGCAGTTACAAGTACTGCATGCCATGCTAGGGCAGGGGCCAGAGTAAAGAAAAAGTAACAGCAAAGTAAAAGCAAAACGCAGGTCACCAGATCAAGTGAGCAGGCTACAGGAAAGACTTTGCAAGTGATAAAAAGTGAGATTTTCACACAATGTAACCGCATTTATTTTTTTCTGAAAATGTTTTGCAGAGTGTAAACGTGGCAAGTGGAAGCAAGCAGTATCCATTGCATGCTAAAACATGGGTGGCAAATAAAGAAATGGAAATTACGTACCTACCGTGATTCTTGAAGATCTTGGATGAAATTGTCACTATTCATTCACACTAATGGGACTATGCCGGTGGCACTAGGACCCAGTGGGAGCCAAAAATCTTCAGGAGGCCTGGCACCAGAGTAGGACCATGCATGTGTGGCACTGCGAGGATGGCTCACGCTTGTATGGGCTATCTCGGCGTCAACCCTCCAACCACCTCAGTTCCTTTTCGACTGAGGAGATGCAGTGTAAACTAACCTAGGAAACACTTAACCTAAACCGAGCATAAGATGGACTGGATGACCCATGTAACAAGGGTATACTTAATAGCATTTTCACAGCCCAAGCCAACGAGGGAGTGAAGACCAGAAGCAGGATGAGTGAGCTTGGGGGAAGATGGGTGGATGTGTGAATGAATGGTGAAGACTTCATCCAAGAAGATCAAGAATTAGGGTAGGTATGTCATTTACATATCTTCCTGGACTAAAAGTCTTCACCATTCATTCATTCACACTAATGAGAGAGTACCAAGCTAAAAACCAAACCCCCAAGTAGGGCAGCAGGAGACAGAGCTCACTCAGGACAGAAGTCCATTAAGGATTGTCCTGCCGAAGGAAATAGGCTTTCTGGCATGGGACATCCAGGAGGGCACAGTGTTTCACAAGGGTGTGCACCGAGCTCCAAGCAGCCACTCCGCAAATATCTGTAATGGATATGTTATGAATTTCTGCCAAGGATGCCGCAACCACTCTATTAAGAGTGGGCGTAAACCCGGCCATCCAGCTTGACCTGTGCCATCGAGTAGCAGTGATGAAGACATACCACCAACCATGCAGAAATGCATCTAATGGCAACAGGCTGACCCAGCCGGGACATGCTGAAAAATACAAAAAGATGCTTGGATTTGCAAAACTTTTTAGTTCTTTCGATGTAGAATCGTAGAACCCTCTTGACATCCAGAGAATGAAGGGTGCATTCCCCTTCATTCTGGAAGTTGACAAAATAAGTGGAAAAATCCAGAGGTTGGTTAAGGTGAAATTCCAAACTATCTTGGGCAGAAATTTAGGGCGAGTATGAAGTACCACCATGTCCTTGTGAAACAGTATATGAAGAGTCCGTGACCAAGGCATGAATTTCCAGAACTCTGCGAACGGAAGTAACAGCCTCTAAGAAAGCAGTCTTCCAGGTCAGAAACTTTAAGTCACAGGTGGCTAAAGGCTCAAAGGTTTATCAGCAAGCATATCCAGCATGAGGTTGATATCCCATGTGGCCACCGGTTTCCTGACCAAGGGTCTAGTGTGTAGGATATACTTGAGGAATCTCCTGAATAGCTGTAACTGAGCCAGCAACTTGTTCTGCACTGGCTCATGGTAGGTGGAAATTACGCAGATTTGTACCTTCACTGTCGAGTATTGCAGTAATGTATTTGACAGGTCTAAGAGGTACTGTCTCCAACACTTTATTTGGTGGGCAACAAAATGTGTCCAGCGTGGACTTTTTTTGCACACCAAATGGAAAATCGCTTCCACTTAGTTGTGCAAGTTTCCTAGTGGAAGGCTTACGTTAAGAGGATTTCCGAGATCCTTTGAGAGAACATAGGCCTACCCACCTCTATCTCCTCAGAAGCAGAGCATGGAGGTGAAGGGAGTGCAGGTTGGGATGGACCAGGGGTCCCTGTGTCAGGAGGTCCATCCAAAGAGGACGCTTCCTGGGGTGACTTCTGACAACCTGTTGATTAGTGGAAACTATATCTGACAAGGCCAATGCGGGGTGTTGATCATCCTGCCCCCTGTGCCTTCAGTTTGAGTGGCACCCTCTGAACTAAAGGAGGGGAGGAAATGCATACAGCAAGCGTCTTGTACACCACAGTCTGAATGCATCCTGACAGAAAACATCAAGTTCTGGATTTCTGGACCAGAATAAAGGCAGTTTTGCGTTGTGTGGGGAGCAAAAAAGGTCCAGGTCTGGACTGTCTGGCTCGTTGAATAATAACTGCACACCACAGGGGTGAGCGACCATTCATGAGAACCAGCCTCCAGCCTACTGATATGATCTGCTAGGTCATTCTGAATTCCTGGCAGGTAGACTGCCTGAATTAGGGTATCATGCTTGAGACATCACTCTCACCCCTTCATGGCCTCCCTGCACAGAAGGTAGGAGTACGCTCCACTCTGCTCGTTGATGTAATATATCATGACCTTATTGTCCATCTGAAGGAGAACACCTTGTGGTAGAGGACATCTTTCAGGACTTGGAAGTGTACAGGACAGCTCTCATCTCTAAAACATTTTTGTGAAGATGAGACTCCTCCTGGCTCCACACTCTCTGAGTGAAGAGGTCTTCACAGGGAGCTCCCCCACGGATCAGAGCTGCATCCGTGGTGATAATGATCTGAGATACCAGTAGGGCAAAGGGTAGACCTTGTAGACACCTGTCTTCCTGTGTTCACCATGCAAGTGATCTTGTCAGGGGTTCCGTCACCTTTATGTGAAAGGACTGCGAGTGCATGGTCTGAGCATCCACTGTGTGGTCCTCATGTGGAGACGGCCAAAGGCACTTATGAAAGTGGCAGAGGTCCCAAGGCCCTACATCTGCTACATGGATTTGTATGAGGTTACACTCTGTGAGGAAAAGAACCATTCATAAAAGTTGGTCCCCCTGACCCCCAGAAGGAAGGCCCCCACTAGGAGGCAGCCAGGAGGCCCCCTATGAAGAGATGCTGAGAGGCTTCAAGCTGTGACTTTTGCAGGGTCGGCAGTACCTTCATGGAAGTGTCCGTTATGTCCCAGGATGCGAACCAGTTGTGCCGCTGGAAAAGTGGTAGGAGAGTCCCTACAGAGACCATCCTGCCCTGAACAAAGACTTATTTTGTTTCTGAGGTCGAGAATAGGGTGCATGCTGTCGGTCCTTTTAGGGACCAGAAGACTATGAAGAAGGCCCTAAATCTCTGAGGTCAGAAGGTCTGACTGTGAAGTGGGGAGACTGTGCTGCAGCTTGGGGGTGACAGTCAGGGGATTCTCAGATAGGTTGAGGGACTACCCTTTCCAGAAAATCAGGAGGACCCACTTGTCTACTGTTAGAGACTGACACAGGCTGAAAGTGAGTCAGACAATCTCTCACTGCAGGGAGAAGTTCCACCTCAGGCAGTTGAGATGGAACCTGGACTAATGCCTCAGACAGCAGCACTTGGCACTTTCTGGCCCTGTGCCTTGAGCTGTGTCTTCTTCGCGGCTGATGGGGTTGAACTCCGTCGTAAAGACACCTCTGTCCCCACCTCGCAGGGCTGCTTGTTGCAAAACTGACAAGGGTTTCAGACCCTTTGAGGGATGGAAGGAACCAGTCTGGCTGTTTTGAAGGCAGCTACTTGAGTGCCGAATAGGTGAGGATCATTAGAAAATTCTGATCTTCTAAGTCAGGAGAGTTGCCTAACACAGATCCCAGCAGTAGCTGCCCTGGAGGCAGAGTTGTATGCTTCCACAGAGCTTTTGCAGCAGCGACTGCTCGTTTCCCCAAGGTGTCAATCTTGCAAGATTCCCTATTGATAGGACGAGCTGTGGACCCGTGAGGAGAGAACAACCTCGTCATTCTCTATTCCGACAACCATAGTATCTGCAAAGGGCTGTGAGCTAAAAAGTATCCCTCCCTGGGAGGGACATCTAAGGAATCAGAGCTGGCCTTTCCCACACCACATGCGACAAGATGTCAAGGAGGGTCGGCAGAGGGCGCAATGTTCTTGAACATGGGAACTCGAGACATAAAAGCCCCCCTGGGTCTACATCAGAGGTCTGCAGTGCCAGGTCAGAACCCATGTCCTAGGGAGAGACTGAAATGACATGGCTTCAATAAGGGTTCTGTTGGGGCGAGGAGTTCACGTCCAGGCTGCAAAACAAGTCATCTTGCCTTTGTCAGAATGATGAGGTCCACATCAGGCTCGTCATGCTCCACAACCGCCCCAGAGAAACAGGAAATGCCCCAGCAAGGCCAAAATGGGTAAGGGCTAGACCAGAGGGCACCTGTGTCTGGAAACGAGCCCACCCCAGAAGACCCTGACACCGCACACAGCACCAAGAAGACAACGCCACACACAGCACCAAAGCTGATGGCACCACACGCAGCACCGGACTTGATGGCACTGCACACAGCACAAAAGTCAACAGCATTGCACACAGCACTGAAGTTGATGGCACTACAGGCGGTAACGAAGCTGAAGGGCCCATAGAATGGGCATCCCTAAAAGAAGGAGTGGTGGTGCCTGTGCCAGCCTCTGCAGGGAAGAGTGAGGTAGGTAGGCACATGGGATCAGCACAGACAGCGTCGGCACCGAGAAGACACCAAATGCAGATGCCGGACCAAAAACCCCAGCTGTGGCCCAGCAGCACCAAAGCCCGAAAGGCTCGGCACTGGAACCACCGGCAAGAGAAAATGAGCCACCGATGAACCGACTGCTCTAAAGAGCTGCCCAAAGATGAAACTGTCCACCGGAACCCATCCAAGGGACAGAGAAGGGCCCCGGTGCCGAGAGTCCAGGCCGTTGAGAGCACAAGCAACCAGGAAACCTGGAGGGCTCTCAACTACCAGGGACTCCCTGACAGACATACCGGAGTGCAACCTTGAGGGGTACCGTTTCTTCCTCTTTCAATGGGAAGAGGAAGAGCTCGTGGTCAAGAAGCACCAGGTTCCCGACCTGGATCGAGAACAGGCCCGCTTCTTTGTGTCTATGAGAGGACAGTCTTCCCTCCCAGATACCGGACTGCCCGTGGACGGACCCCTCCCCCCCCCAGGAGAGGGCGGCGGACCGGACACATCCCCGCTGCCTGAGCAGCATTCTGAAGAAGAATCCCTACCATCACCAAGACTGTCTATGGCCAGCACTGTTGAAAGACATCTTCTTTCTTCTTCGCATTTTTTCATTTTTAAACAATAAACAAGAAAAGCATTTAAATTAACGAACTTAATGACTAAAAGCTGCTGTCGTATAGACAAGAAGTTTGACTTTCGGCGGGCGGGCAACCTCGTCACTAAAGCACACTCAACGGTGGAAGAAAAGGAACTGAGGCGGTTGGGAGGGCCAGTGCTGAGATGCCCACACAGGCACGGGCCAGGCTTGCTGTGCCACGCATGTGCAGTTCTGCCTCGGCGCCAGCCCTCCTGAAGATTTTTGGCCCTCACTGGGTCCTAGCACCTCCAGCATAGTACCATTAATGTGACCGAATGGTGAAGACTTTCAGTCCAGGAAGATCAAGAGCTAAGGAAGTTTGAAGTGGAGTATGACTGTGTGGGAGCTTCCATCGACAAAGCACTCCCAGACTATCCAGTTAGTGTGTGTGCAGTATGCCTAAAAGCTGGATGAGATGTCATAGCTGTCTCCCACTGCCAGGACTGTAGGAGCCATTTTTGCATGAGTATGGTTAGTGGCCCTCTCGGAGAGAGACTGTCCGATGTGTCCGGTTGGCCCCTATGTGAACCCTCAGTGCAGAGCATAGCTGTGAAAGACAGAGTGGTGCCAAGAGTGAGCAGGAAGAAGCAGATGATTTCCTCAAATAATTTTTTGAGGGTGTGGCTGAGTGCAGCAAAGAGGTGCAAGCAGCAAGTAGCCCCTTGGCCAAAGAGAGGCTGAGAGGGGTTTGGCAGTGGCAGGACTAGAACATATGGACCCTTAGGCAGAGGGCCCAAGTCCGAGTGTGCTCAAGGAGGATGATGAGCTCGAGGACCTCATCACATGGGAGACCCATGTCTCCAGCAGCAGTGAAGAATGGGTGTGTGCAGGGGTCGAACCAGTAGTCAGCTCCTTGGCTGCCAATATGGAAGCACTGGAGGAGGTGGAGGCATCCGATGGTGAGACTGGGCCATCAGATTCAGCAGTCGAAATTTTGGAGCCCTCAGCAGAAGATAGGGGCTCCAGTGTGCTAGAGGTGGACGAAGACACGGGAATGGACTGTCTTTTTCCTGTGTGGGAAAGAGATGTGTGGTTGCATCAGACCAGGCTGCCCCCCCAAAGGCAGGCTGAGAGCCTAGATCTGCCAAAGAGCAGTAAGGAGGAGAGAGTGATCCAGAGGACGGCTGAGAAGCAATTTGGACTCAAGTACCCATTCATGCAAAGGCGGATGTGGGAAAAAACTGAGGACCAGAGAAAGGAATGGTTGCTGGAGGAAGCCAGGGCAGCCACAAGTGTGCCTTGGAGCAGGGTGAAAGGACTTAAATTTGTCTGGAGAGCAGAACGTTTGCAAAGACAAAATTCATTCTAGGAAGGTGGGCTGCATCCTCCACCTGCACTCAGTAATTGTAACAGATAGAGAAGGAAATGAAAAAGTGCACTCAGTAAGGATGACCCGTCCAGATGGAACAATCATTTATGGTCCTCATCCTTGCTGGTACTACCACTAAAGATTGTAAGCTGTGGTCGGCGGGCCACAAAATCAGCAGGCAATTGGCTGAAGAAAGAAGATCAGGAAGGTCAAAGTGCATCGTCCCCCCTGGGAGCAATGAGGGATGTCGTGGCTGCAGTTTCTTCTTTGGTCAGCAGAAACCAGATCTAGAGGTGTCGTGGAAGTTTGATCCGAAGACTTATCTTCAGCCTGAGGACAGAAGAGGTCCCGAGCAGAGATAGATGTGATGCAGAAAAGTCAGTCTGCACGACTGAACTGGTAGGGCAAATTTTCTCTTACTTTTCTGTTTGAATAACTGTCTACTAATGCTGTGATGCATGGGACAGACATAAAGCAATTCTAGTTGGGGGGACAGGAGGAAGCAGGCTGTTGGTTAACTAGGATCTGCAGCTTATCCAATAGGTAGGGAAATGGGCAGACTGGGTGGACCAAGCGGTCCTTATATGCCGTCAAAGTCTATCTTTCTGTGCCCCTACTACTTTGGTCCACTGGACATCTGGTCTGGACACTTCTAGTGGGCCCAGTGCCTGCTTGCAAGAAGTGTTCCGAGACTGGCTTCGGCCATAATCTGAAAAAAACATTTCTTGGGTGTGAGTGCCTTGTGCACTCAGGACACTACATCCTTAGAAGGACAATTAAGGGTAACCTTCCCCAAAAAAGTGTTTGTATGCATTATTTTTGTACTTTTATACTGCCTTTTGTAGAAAATATTCTTAAAAGGTTTTGGAATTGTACTGTATATTGCTGGTGGGGGGGTGGTTGTTTTTTGTTGCAGGTTTTCTTTTATAGGTGCGCCTGGAAGAAGAGGAGGATCTGGGGGCTCAGCCGGAGCTCTATTGGGTGTTTTGAAATGTTTTAACTAGGAAATGTTAAGCATTCTGTTTAGCGGTATAAAGTGTGTAGTACTGGGTTTGGGAAATGCATAGCAATGTCACATGTATGTTTCTAACACAATGTACAGTGTGAAATGGGTATAGGCTGCCCCTTGGGTAGTGTAGTGGATATACAGCTTTCCCCTAGTGGGCTAGGAGTAGGATAGGCTGGTGGCCCTAACCTGGGTAGGGGCGGCCAGTCCTGTCTGGTCAAGGACTGCTTCAAGATGTTCTTCTGGGACACCATGGAGTGGGTCTTCCTTAGTTTGTCAGGTGGGGCTGACGTTTGCTACAGCGTGTCCTCTGTGGTGACCTGCCTATGCTGGTCATAGGTAGAGGGAGGGAGCGCTACCCTCCTCGTATGACACCCGGGGGAGATGGCCTGTGTTGCAGTCCAAAGACCTTGCTGCAGACAGCAAGGATGCCTGGTGGTGGTGTGTGTAACCAGCCAGGGCATGGGGTTACTAGGATCCCATCAGTTTTAGATCAGGCAAGGAGCCTGGGCAGTTCCAGAGGGTGAACACCTCTCTGAGAAACATTACATCATCACCTGCTCAGCTCTGCTGAGGCAGGGGATGATGTCATGGAATTCAGAACTCTCGCAGCAGCATACGCCTGGTGCCTACTGTTGTTGTGGTGCTCCTGTGAGTCAGTGTCTGAAGTTGGAGTTTGAAGTGAGAGTTCTACAGGCAAGTGTGTTCTGCCAAGGACTTGTCAGAGGAAAGGAACCTCAGTTTGTTATTTTCTGCCCTAATACAGTAACCAGTGGCAGGTTTTCATAGGATGTGGTGGCTGCCAAATCTTGTGAGGCCCCAAGGGGGTGAAGATTTTTTACAGGAGAAGAAATGGGACTGAAGGTTCAGTAAGTAGTTTGGGACAATCCACAAAAGACTGTGAGAACTAAAAGAACTGCCCAGAATGCAGAGACGGTGTGTTTTCAAACCGATAGCTATGGATTTTGTGAGAGAAGTGTAGAATTAAAATAGTTTTACAAATGACTTGGGGGGCAGCACATCATGCTGTAAATACAAGATTCATTTCTGGTGACTGTGGGTTGGCTGGTGCCTTGCTAGGAGCCCACCAAGATTAAAATGCAGGTACTGAGGACCCTTGCACAAAGAATGTGCTGTAAGGATGTTTCTTATGGCCCCTGGCTGGTGAAAAATACAGGTTACTCACATGTAACAGGAGTTCTAGGAGTGGTATATGTTGTTCTTCCACACTTACTGGCAGGTTCCTCGCCGCTATAAATCCTGCCGGAAAGTCTTCAAGCTGGCTCCTCCCACCCACCCGGGTGGTAAAGCTCTCGGCTCCGCCCCATGACATCAGATCTAGCCCGCTGGAAGCCAGATTGCGTGTCGAAGCCAGGGAGGTCGGGTGGGTTGTGTGGATGAACAACATATACCACTCCTAGAAATCCTGTTACGGGTGAGTAACCTGTATTTCTAGGGACATGGATATGTTGTTCATCCACACTGTCTGGCAGACTCCTAGCAGTTCTCCGGGAGGAGGGACACAAGGCGACACCCCCTGCTTAGGAAATAATGACTGGAGAAACGAGGCCCCAAAACCAGCAACCCGGCGTGACTCAAGGTCGATGTGGTAGTGGGTGATGAAGGTGTGTGCTGACTTCCAGGTAGCAGCCCTGCAGATTTCCTGGATAGGGACATCCCTGGAAGCAGCCACCGATGCAGCGGTATGGCAGGTAGAATGAGCTCTTATCCCTGAAAGGATGAAAGGAAATGCATGAAAGGACTTGTGCTGCTGCCGTCGACGGCCTTTGTCCTTCTGGGTGGAGGTGACAGAGTCCAGAGTGGTACTGGACTTTTCGATCTGCTGGAGGTGACCTTCCACTCCAGGGCCGAAGAGGTTAGTCCACAAGAAGGGGACATCCGCCAATTTGTGCTGGGTATCCGCCGTGAAGGTGGATATCCTCAGCCATGCTCTGCGGTGCATGGCCACCGCGGCCGCAACCGATCCGGCACAGGAGTCTCCGATGTCCAGAGCCATTTAGAGCTGCTGCTTAGCCACTGCCCTACCCTGGTCCCACACCTGCCGGACCGTGGTCTGCAGGTCGGCCGGGAGATGAGGGATCACCTCATCCAGGGAGCCCATGAGGGCGTAGGACAAGTGTGCCATCAGCATGGCCGAGCTGGCCTGGTGGAGGCCAAGGGAGGAAGCAGCGTACACCTTGCGCCCGGTGTAGTCCAGCTTTTTGGACTCCTTGTCGGTGGGCTTGTCCACGCCCCTAGCATTCCCGAACGCCGGAAAACGCTGTCAGTGACCAAGAGGTGTTCAAAACCTGGCAAAGAGCCAGGTAGGACCGTGATACTCCTGACATCCTGGCCAAGACGCAGGGATGGGAAGCAGGCCACTGCCAGAGCTCCAGGCTGGGCCACTAATGGCTTCAGCCACCGGAAAGGCCTCCGTGGGTGAATCCTCAGTCCAGTATCCCCGTCAGGGGATACTTGGCCCGCTTGGATACGGGCTCGAGCTGCATCCCAGTGGACTCCAAGATGAGCCGAAGCAAACACATGAAGGCCGATGGGCTTTCGTCCAACGACTGGCCCCCAGAGGACTCCAGGTCGATGGGCCTGGAGAAAAAGGAGTCGTCGTCAGACTCGGAGGAGTCCGCGAAGAGCTGCCTGGGGCCTGAACCACCATCCACCTGCCAAGGACGGTCGGGAGTGAGAGTGACCGACAACCAGTGGGGCAGGTCTTGACCCGACTGAGAGTCCTTGGTCGGTGCCCCCAATTTCGGTTGTGGAGGCGGAGGTTCCACCACAATCGGTGGGGCAGCTGGTTTCGGCCGAACAACCGACCCAGGCTTGGGCACCTCGACTACAGCGAGGGGTTGTTTCGGCCGCTCGCGTGACAGCTACTTGATGGCCGGGGAAGGCGACGGCATCGACTTGTTCCCAGACAGAAGTAACTGCTGCCACATCAGGTCCTCACAGCGTCGATGCAATCTGCACCAAAACCTTTCCTCTTCTGAGGAGGAAGACAAGGACGAGCGGTGGCACCGCTTACCTTGGTGCCGAGACCGAGACCGCCAATGTCGGCGGGATCGGCTGGACCGAGACGATGTCTGAGACCGAGACCCTCTGTGTTTCCGAGGATGGATCTCGGAAGGAGCGGGGGACACCCACTCTTCCCTCGGCTCGGAAGCCTTAACCGGGGACTGCAGCACCGGGGGTGCAGGCAGATCCTCGGTCTCCACTGGGGGAACTGGTGAAGAAGGGTTGTTGGCCTCACCAGTCGACAGCCCGTCCGACAGGTCGAGAAAATCTCGACCCGCCGACGTGGTGTCTCGCCGCTGGCCTGACGGGATGCCGTGAAGCCAGCAGCCTTAGCCGCAACCTCACCAAGTCAACAGTCGGGTGTCCGGGAAGGAGACCTCTCCCACTCCCACGAACGCCGACGATGGGACTTACCCTTTGAGTCCTTCTTTCTGGACCGAGAGGAATGTCCTGATGGCCCCTCTCCCTTCGTGGAAAGGGATTAGCAAAGCTCCTTGAATGAAGCTGAATACGAGGTACCCAGTGAGAGCGGGATAAATGCCGTGACCGAGGAAGAGGATGATGCAGCCTGGGCCCCCTCCTCCTCGAGGGCGATCACCTGCTCAAGTTGCTCAGCCGAGCCAGCCGCCGCGGTAACCGCCTAACAGGCTTCCTTCGACTTAACCGCGGGTAGCGCCGGGTGCCCAAGTTGTAACCAGGCAGCGTCCTCCAGGACGCTGGTCAAAAACTAACGGCATGACTCGTAGGCTCATGGTCGTGTTCTAGGCCAAGGCAGTAGACACACGTGGAGTGAGGTCCGCCCTGGACATTTTCTGCTCACAAGGGCACCGCCGAAATCCGGGAGTCGAGTTGTCTATCGCAGTCGCAAGAGAGAAAGATGACCGAAGTCTTGAAAATTTTAAAATGAGTTTCGGGCGAACCGAAGAATTAGGATCCAGTCTATCACGCAGAGCGTTAAGGAGGGAACCTGAGCTTCCAAGCGGTAAGGAAGATCTGGCATCATGGGACGGAGCCGAGAGTTTTACCACCCTGGTGGGAGGGAGAAGCCAGCTTGAAGACCTTCCGGCAAGATTTAAAGCGGCAAGGAACCTGCCAGACAGTGTGGATGAACAACATATCCATGTCCCTAGAACCTGTATTTCTAGGGACGTGGATATGTTGTTCAATCCACACTTACTGTCAGACTACTAGCAGTTCTCCAGGAGGAGGGAGGCAAGGCGCGCACCCCTTACTTAGGAAATAAGGACTGGAGAACCGAGGTCCCAAAACCAGCATCCAGGCGTGACTCAAGGTCGTTGTGGTAGTGGGTAATGAAGGTGTGTGCTGACTTCCAGGTAGCAGCCCTGCAGATTTCCTGGATAGGGACGTCCCTGGAAGCAGCCACCGAAGCAGCGGTATGGCAGGTAGAATGAGCTCTTATCCCTCTAGGAGGCTCCATGCCTGCCAACCTATAGCAAAGATCTATGCAGGAGGTGACCCACCTGCCTATCGTACGCTTGGCTGCAGGTCTGCCAGGTGCGGCTTCAGCGTAGGTGACAAACAGCTGGCGAACCTCTCCCCGAACTTAAGCCATCTGCTCCTTATAATAAGAGAGCACTCTTCTAGGGTCCAGAGAATGGAGCCTATATTCGGCCTCCGAGGTGTGACTGGGGTAGAACACTGGCAGAGTCAACACCTGGTTAAGGTGAAAGTCCGACACCACCTTCGGAAGGAATTTCGGGTGGGGGCGCCAGGACAACCTTGTCCCTGTGGAAGACCAGATAAGGAGACTCAATGGAAAGCGCCTGGAGCTCTCCCATCCTTCTGGCTGACGTGACAACCACCAAGAAGGTGGACTTCCACGACAGGTGGGAGATATCGCACCTGTGCATCAGTTCGAATGGCTTGCCCATGAGCTTAGCCAATACCAGCAGTAGATCCCACGGAGGTGGAGGTTCTTGCACCGGATGGCATATGTGATCAAGGCCTTTGAAAAAGCACCTGACCACCTTCTCCTGCGCCACCAACTGCTTGCCGGCCCACGCCCAGTAAGCACAGATGGCTGCCAGGTGCACCTTAAGGGTCGTCAACCGAAGCCCTAGCTGACAAAAGGACCACAGGTAGTCCAGAATGCTAGCCAAAGAACAGGAAGAAGGGTCCAACCCCTTATCCTGACATCAAATGGAGAACCTCTTCCATTTGAGAGCATAGCATTTTCTGGTTGACTCCTTACGGGATGCCTCAACGACGTTGAGGACCTCGTCGGAAAGACCCAAGGCCTGGAACTCTAGCCGCTCAGGAACCAGGCCGTCAAGTGCAGGGACTGAAGGTCCGGGTGGAGTACATTCCCCTTGTTGACTGAGATCAGGTCTGCGCTGGCTGGAAGCCGCCTCGGGAGCCTGGAGCTGAGGCTGAGGAGATCTGGATACCAGAACTGGCGGGGCCAGTCTGGGGCTACCAGAATCACCTGCACCTTGTCCCTCTTCACCTTGAGAAGCACCCTGTGGATCAAGGGAAATGGAGGGAAGGCGTAGAAGAGGCCGGGGTCCACGGCCTCGAGAAGACATCCCCCCTGCAGCGAGCCCTGCTGAGGGGGGGGTGGGCATGGAACAGCCTCAGCTTCGCATTCTCCCTGGAGGCAAACAGGTCCACCTGAAGGGTGCCCCAGTGGGAGAACAGATCTTGTACTATCTCTGGCAGGAGAGACCACTCGTGAGATGCAGCACCTATCCGGCTTAGGGCATCGGCCAGACTGTTGGAGGCTCCTGCCAGATGGATGGCTAGGAGAACCGCCCCCAGGCCGATTACGAGAGACCAAGTGTGGAGAGCCTCCTTGCACAGAGGCAAGGAGTGCGTCCCGCCCTGTCGGTTGAGGTAGTACATGGTCGTGGTGTTGTCCGTCTGGACCTGGACCACTTGACCCCGTACAAACGGAGCAAAGGTGGTGAGGGCTAGTCGGACCGCTCGAAGCTCCGGCAGGCTGATGAGGCATCGAGACTCTTGAGGGGACCAGAGGCCGTGAGCTCTGAGCTCCCCCAGATAGGCACCCCAACCCATCAGAGAGGCATCGGTCGTCAGAGTGACCGTCGGCTCGGGGCGGACAAATGGGATACTCTCCTGCAGATGAGCTGGAACGACCCACCACTGGAGGCCGTTCCATATCTCCTGGGTCACTGTCACTGGCTGGTCCAGAGGACCGCAGCGCTGTGACCACTGGCGGGCCAGCCCCCATTGCAGGGGACGCATATGCCAGCGGGCCCAACGGACCACACTGGTACAGGCTGCCATGAGGCCCAGAAGGCGCAGGAAGTCCCGGGCAGGGCGCAATTGCCCAACCAGAAATGACTGGGCAAAGGAGGAAAGGACCTCGGCCCTGTCCGCCGGAAGCCGTGCTCTGGCTCGAAGAGAGTCGAGCTCTGCCCCCATGAACTGAATCACCTGCAATGCACGAGTTCCGATCTGGCTTCGTTGATGAAGAGGCCAATCTGAGAGCAGACCTGGAGGGCCAGATCCCTGGACCGCTCCATCTCCAACCTGGAGGGGTCTGCTATCAGCCAGTCGTCCAGGTAAGGGTACACCCGGACCCCTCGGCACCACAGGAATGCTGTCACCACTGCCATGCATTTGGTGAAGTCCCTGGGAGCTGGAGAGAGTCCGAAGGGCATGGCCCAGAACTTGCAAACGGATCCCTCTGCCCTGAAGCGGAGGAATCGCTGGTGAGACGGACAGATTGGGACAAGAAAGACCGCATCCTGAAGGTCCAGAGAACAGAACCACATGCCTCGTTCCAAGGATGGAATGATCTGAGCCAGAGTAACCATCCTGAATGTGCGAGACCGTAGGAACTTGTTCAGGTCGTGTAGGTCGAGAATGGGGCGCCAGCCCCCCGTCCGTTTTGGGACCAGGAAGTACCTGGACCAAACCCTGGGTCTGGAAGAGGGTCCACCACCTCCCCGATCACTTCTTTCTGGAGGAGCAGGGCAATGTTGGCTCGACGAGCCGACAGAGAGGCTGCGGAACCCGCAGCCCCCCCGGGGGAGGCGACGGCTCAATAGGATGGGGACTGCTCGAATTCCAGAGGCAGACCCCTGCCTACCACTTCCAACACCAGCGGTCCATGGTGATATCGGACCAGGCGGAAAGGAAGTGGCGGAGCCGTCCCCCCCATGGGGGGAACCCGGGGAGGAGTGACGAGGTTGGGCGACACCCTCAACCCGTCACTGGGCAGGCTGGAGGAAGGCTGCGAGGAGCTGCCTGGGCCTTTCCTCCGCTTCCTGCTGGAGGAAGCAGCAGGCTTGGCTTTGGGGTGCTGCGCGAGCCTGCTGGCCCTGATGCTGGTGTTGCTGGGCTGGACGTGCCGCAGGGGCTGAAGGACAAAAGGGCTTACGCTGCTGCTGGTGGCCTTTGTCCTTCTGGGCAGACGTGACCGAGTCCAAGGTGGTGTTGGACTTCTCGATCCGTTGGAGATGACCCTACATTCTGGGACCGAACAAGTCGGTACCCAGGAAGGGAATGTCTGCCAGCTTATGCTGGGTATCCGCCGTAAAGGTGGAGAGCCGCAGCCAAGCTCTGCAGCGCATGGCCACTGCGGCCGCTACTGACCGGGCACACAAATCAGCGATGTCCAACGAAGTTTCGAGCTGCTGTTTGGCTACCGCCCTTCCCTGGTCCCGCACCTGCTTGACTGTCGTTTGAAGGTCAGCCAGGAGATGAAGAATCACCTCATCCAGGAAGCCCAAAAGGGCGTGTGAAAAGCGTGCCATCAGGACGGCCGAGCTAGCCTGACGAAGGCCTAGGGAGGAAGCAGCATATACTTTCCACCCTGAGTAGTCCAATTTCTTGGATTCCTTATTGGGTGGTTTGTCCAGATCCCGAGCGTTCCCGGAATGCCGGAAAACGCTGTCGGTCACTAACCCCTCCGCAGAGGGGGTGCTCAGAGAAACCGGAGAGTGAACCTGTAGGGACCGCATACTTCTGAGCCATCCTGCCAAAGGTGCTGGACAAGAAGCTGGCTGCTGCCACAGCTCCAGAGCCGGGCCAGGCCAACAATGGCTTCGGCCACCGGGAAGGCCTCAGTAGGGGAATACCCTCGGTCCAGTATCTCCGTCAGGGGATACCTGGCCCATTTTGAAATGGGTTCGAGCTCCATCCCAGTGGATTCTGAGATGAGTCGAAGCATTCCTAAGAACGAGGATGGGCTCTGGTCCACCGACTGACCCCCAGTGGACTCCAGGTCAAGCGGCCTGGAGAACAAGGAGTCATCGTCGTCAGACTCCGAGGAGTCTGCGAACAGCTGCCGAGCGCCTTAGCCATCCTCCACATGCCGAGGTCGATCAGGAGTGAGGGTGACCGACACCCTATCGGGCAAACCCTGACCCGACCGAGAATCCTTGGTCGGGGCCCCAGTCTTTGGTTGTGGAGAAACATAGACTTTGACAGCAGATAAGGACCACTTGGCCCATCTAGTCTGCCTATTTCCCTACCTACAGGATAGGCCGCAGATCCTAGTTAACCAACAGCCTATTTCTTCCTACCCCCCACAAGAATTGCTTTAGATTCATGCATTCTTGAATTCTCCCACAGTTTTAGACCCCACAACCTCCTCAGGAAGGCTGTTCCATGCATCCACTGCCCTCTCTGTGAAATAATACTTCCTCACATTGCCCGTGAACCGCCCCAATCTTTAAATTGTGTCCCCTTGTTCTTGCACGTCTCTTTTTCTGAAAGATGCTACCCTCTTGGACTTTGTTGATTCCACTGAGGTACTTAAAAGTTTCTATCATGTCCCCCCTCTCCCTTCTTTCCTCAAGGGTATACATATTAAGCTCCTTTAGTCTCTCCTCATACAGCTTCTCTTGCAGACCCTGCATCATTTTAGTTGCCCTCCTCTGGACTGCCTCTATCCTGTCTATGTCCTTGCGGAGATGGAGGTGGAGGTTCCACCACAATGGGTGCTGCAGCTGGTTTCGGCCGAACAACCAGTGCCAGTTTCGGCTCCTAGACCACTATGAGGGGTAGTTTCGGCTGCTCCGGTGACAGCCACTTAATGGCCAGAGAAGGCGACGGAATCGGCTTATTCACGGACAATAAGAGCTGCTGCCACATTAAATCCTCGTAGCGCCAACGCAACTTGCGCCGGAGCCTATCCTCCGAAGAGAACGATGAGGATGAGCGGCGCCACCACTTTCCATGGTAAAAGAGACCAAGACCACCGACGGCGGGACCGGCTGGACCTGGAAGAGGTCTGAGACCGAGACCTTTGGGGATTGCAAGGGTAGGTCAGAGAGGGGCCGGGGAAACCCGCTCCTCCCTCAGTTCAGGGACCTTAACCGGGGACTCTGACACAGGAGGCACAGTCAAGTCCTCGGTTTCCACCGAGGGAACCGGTGAAGAAGAGTTGTCGTGTTCTACAGTTGATAAACTGTCTGACGGGTCGAGAAAAATCTTGACTGCGTCGACGGGTGTCTCGGCTGGCTGACCTGATGGGGACACCGTGAAGCCAGTGGCCTTAGCCGCAACCTCGACCAAAGTCGACTATCCAGGGAAGGGGATCTCTCCCGCTCCCATGAACATCGACGGTGGGACTTACCTTTGGAGTCCTTCTTTTTGGACCGACTGGAATATCCCGATGGTCCTTCTCCCTTGGTGGAGAGGAATTGGCAAAGCTCCTTAAAAGAAGCTGTATAGGAAGAGCCCAAGGAGAGCAGGATAAATGCCGCGACCGAGGAAGATGAAGATGCAGCCTGGGTCGCCTCCTCCTCAAGGGCGATCATCTGCTCCAGCTGGTCTGCCGAGCCTGCCGCCACGGACACCGCCCAATGAGCCTCCTTCGACTTGACAGGAGGATAACATTTTTCAAGGCGCCCCAAAATCAGTTGGGCAGCGCGGTCCTCCAAGACCGAAGCCGAAAAGGATTTGCATAATTTTCGCAAGCCTGTGAGTCATGTCCGAGTCCTAGGCAGTAAACACACGTGGAGTGCGGGTCGGTCCAGGACATCTTCTGCCCACAGGGGCACCGACGAAATCCGGGAGTTGATTTGTCCATCGCAGCCGCGAGGGAAAAAGACCACCGAAGTCTTTTAAACTTTAGAATAAGTTTCAGTTTAACCAAAGAGTGTGGATCCAGGCCTAAAATGCAGAGCGGTAAGGAAGATCTGGCGTCATGGGGTGGAGCCGAGAGTTTTACCACCCAGGTGGGTGGGAGGAACCAGCCTGAAGACCTTCCGGCAAGATTTAAAGCGGCAAGGAACCTGCCAGTAAGTGTGGATTGAACAACATATCCATGTCCCTAGAATCCTGTTTTTTCCTAAAATACAATGGCAGAGAGAGTCTAGATTTGGCCAGAGTGAGCTGACCCCTCATTCCAGGTTTCAAGGGACCTAACTGGTTACAAGGAATTGTCAGTGTGTGTTCGAATTTAGTGCGGTGGCAAGAACCACCTTAATGCACTAGTAAAGTCCAGAGATCCCTAACCACAGGGATTGACATCCATGGAAAGTGTTCTTGCAGAAGTCTCAGTACTGCCCAAAAGAGATGTGAAATGTTTTTGCCTGCTATAGTTGTGCCATCTGTATCATACAGCTACGAGCCCTGGGGGCACCACCATTTTCTGTTTCCATCTTGTCAGAAATAAAGCCATACAGTAAAATCACAATTTCTGGTTGCGGACATTCCATCTGAGTACCTGTGTGAGTTTCTGGGGCCCCCACAGATACGGGGGACACCAAAGCACTGGAGCTGGATAAAAATAGAAATGTTGTTTTGTGCCCTTCCCCCGACCTCTAAGATCCTCAAGCCAGGTGTTTGCCCTAATGCCAGCGGTGATACCTATTTCTGACAACTGTGGCCATTGCCATGTCTCCGTACAAAAAGGGGAGTTATCCCTTACAAAAATAGGGGCTCCGAGTTACATTTCTAAAGTGTTTGACACTGTGGCATATCCCCCTCCTTCTGGACAAACTTAAAGCTGCTGGCCTCTCCGACTCTTCAGTCAGTTGGTTTGTTCCTGCATTGAAGGTAGGTCTCAAGCTGTCAGGATAGGAAAATCTATTTCATCTCCACTGCCCATTAGATCAGGTGTTCCCCAAGGGTCTGTCCTGGGTCCTGTTCTCTTTTCCATATTCTTAAATGACTCACCCAATTGTCTGTTCCTCTGAGTTCATTCATATGGATGCTGACGGCACAGATCTTTTTGTTTCTGGCTCCTCTCCCCGTGACCTTACCTCCCGGCAACAGCTGGATTTTGACAACATTCAGTGCTGGTTCAGGTCTAACAAACTGTCCTCAATGCCCCCCAAAAAAAGTCTCCATGACTTTTGGCACCTGTCAAAGGCTTGCCAAATCTACTTCTCTCCCACTATTTAATACCCTTGATGGTGCAAAGATGGATGATGTTCCCTTCTTTAGAGGGGAAGTCTCCCATAGTTTCACACCAATATTTTCCCAACTCCTTATGTGTAACTGTTGTGTTCCTCCTCTAGTTGCCAGCAGTCCTATTGCTGTCCAAATCTAGATTATAAATAAAAATATACAGCCCCCAGAAGTTATCAATGTGTTTGTCCTCCATTTTACCATCAATATTGCTGGAGGATGATGTCATCAGAGCAACAGCTAATGGTGCTGCACTAAATGCAGTTCCACCAGTAGACCAAACCCACAATGTTTGGTTCCCCACTTGAGTAATGGAGGAACCCTTTAAGTGTTGTGCACATCCTGAAGTGCAGGTCTAATAGGGACTAGGACCATGTGAGTGTGATGCAGCATTGATTTGAGGTATATACAGTATTCATATAAGGAAGTGCCTGTATGTGTTGTGTTACTGTTTCTGTTAGCAAAAACAGTTTACACAATAAATGACTCTGGGTACAACAAGAGTTTTAAGTGGTATTATGCAGCTGTTGTATTAAGGTGTGTGTGTGTGTGTTAACATTCTCTGTTTTGACTGACACCAGCAGTGAGAAACAATCTTGCAAATAGGCCCCTTTCCCTTTGTAACTAGGCAGTCAGTGATTGGATGGCTGCTGTAAGGCAATAAAGAATTCAGCTATGACAAGGAACAGGTTACCAGGAAAGCACAGGCACAAGCACTGGGGGACTGGTTCAAATCCTACTAGAGTCCCTTACTCTCTAACCCTTAAGAAGTTCCGTTACCCTCCTTAGAAACTGTGATGGCCCCTCTGGTCCATGACTTTAAAAGTGCCCCAATTCCCATTATAAATCATTATCAATGATGTGAGAGCTACAGCACTTCACTTTCAAGGGACTAAGGATAAGCTGTGGCAGCCCCCTCCCCCCCCCCACACTTTGTAATGCCAGCATCTGAAGTAGGATGTCCCTCACAAATCAGATGCTACACCTCAGCTGTTGTAGGTAAAGAAACTAATCAGTCTCTGGTTGTAGTGTTCTGTATTTGCTTAGCTCACTCCTTCCATATCATATGCATTCTGTGTCTTGGTATTTCCAGTCACAAACTAAGATTTAAGGAGCATTTGAAATGTAAAACAATACACTTTATAAAGTAAATGATCTAGTTCTCCACTTTCAGGCTGCTGAAAGGGGATGTGTATAAGTCAGTCTTGTGTGATCCTTTGGTAAACTGCCCAGGCTCATCTTGTACGAATCTTCTCAAGGGTGTTCACCTGATTCAATACAGTGTGACTGACTGACTGCTTGATTGATTGATTGGTTCATTGACTGATTCAGTCGACTGCTTTCCACAACTTGTTACAACTGTCTCACAGAGAGAAATGAGCAGCACAGAGAAACAGCTTTTGTTTCATGTGAATGAAATACTATTGGGTGTATTATTTGCTCTACACATACAGCATTAAGGCTACAAGTACTACTCCCTGTGTGAGTTGCATGACAGAACTGCCTTAAGCCACTGCAAACAAACTAAAATCAGGCTAGACAGCATTGATATCCTTATATTTTGTTCTGCACTGTTGCTGCAGTGACATCAAGGAATAGGAGGGGCTGCATTACAAGTGACTCATTTGCATGTAAATGGAGGCTTGCTTGACATTTTACTACCTTGTGTCAGAGCCTCAAACTCTAGATATGTGTTGCAACAGAAGAAATGACTGATTTGCTATTGACATATGTACAGCACTTGATGTAATGTATAATAAATACATCAGATATATCCAAAGCATACATATACAGGAGTCTTCTCCTTTAAGTACCTCAGGGTCTGCCATAACCGGCATCTTAATTTTTCAGTGCATATTGATCCTGCAGCACACCATAAGCTTGGTGCACTCTACAGGAATAAAGTGAGTATTTTGCTTCCTACCCTTCAAGAAACTGCATTAAAAAGGATTCTTCCTATCTTTGACTACGGTTACTTAGTCTACAGTAGTGTCCCTAAATGTTCCCTTGTCAGAATGGATCCCCCTTTTCGATATTTTGCTTTAGACTGCCCCCTCGAACTCACCACTGTTCTCTTTACTTAGCCCACTCTTACCCCTCTCTTGATGCTAGGTGCCTTTCCCATTGTGTCTCTCAATTTTATCCAAATTCTGGTTTGGCACCCTTCCCTCTTCTCTCAGATCCCTTCTATCATCTCCTCCTTCTTCTTCATGGCCTCTCTGCAAAGAACAGTTACGTAAGAACTTACTATAAAAGTAGATCTTTGAGGAGATCTCAGCCATCAGGTAATACCATAGGAACCTTCGCTGTCAGTGAAGGGGAATCCACATGAAGATTTTCAGCAGTACAACTGGGGCTACCCACGCCGTCAACGTCAGCCAATGTCACCAACTCTATATACGTTCCCTCCTCAGTTCATTCCCTCCCTTGAGACAAAGGGAGCACAGCTCTAGCCATGGGGGACCGAGGAGAGAAAGAGGTGCTCAGACCTATATGAAAAGCTGGATACACCAGTTCCTAGACAGGTGCCCCAAGAAGAGGGATGGTGAAAGGGAAACATATACCTGATGACTGAGATCCCTCAAAGGTATACTGTTACAGTAAGTTCTTACTAACTGCTCTATCTTCTTCAAGGGTATCTCAGTCATCAGGCAACACCACAGGAATGAATACCAAGCAGCTACAAGTGCAAAACAGTCACTCTGGGAGAAGGGATCTCCATAAACTGAAGACAGGAGTCCCTGTAACACAGCCCTGTCAAATCCTGCAATGTTGAGACTATAATGCTTGGTAAAGGTCTGGACTGTACTCCAGGGTGCAGCTGCACAGATATCAGTGGCTGAGACCCCTAGAAAGCAAGTCACCCAGGTAGCCATTCCTCTGGGGGAATTAGCTTTGACAGCACCAGGCAACTCTTTGCCATACTTGTTGTAGCAAAACACAATGCAATTAGCCATACATTTGGATAAACATTGTTTAGCCTCTGAAGTGCCGTCTCTAACCGGGGCGAAGGGAACAAACAACTGCTCTGACTTTCTGGACTCCTTAGTCCAAAGCAGGTAATGCTTCAAAGTTCTGCGCACATCTAATGTATGGATTAGTGCTTCCACTGGATTGGCACGCTCAGGAAAATAAACAGGAAGGTGGATAGACTGACTGAGTGTGAACTCTAAAACCACCTTAGGCAGAAACTTAGGAATCATGCGCAAAGACATCCTGTCTTTGTGAAAAATCAAACAAGGCTCCTTGCACCAGAGGACTTGAAGCTCTGAAATTCTTCGAGCAGACATAATTGCAACCAAAAATAGCGCTTTCCAAGAGAGAAAGCGCACATCACAAGACATGATTGGCTCAAAAGGAGACCAGGGTCAATTTTTCCAAAATAAAATTCAAGTTCCAAGCCGGGACAGGGGAACGGATTGGTGGTTTCAGATGCAGGATGCCCCTAAGAAAGGCATGGGAGACATCCAGCTGAGCAACTGTGTGGTCACCCACGGGCTCATGGAATGCAGAGACAGCCGAAAGGTGGACCCTGAGGGATGAATACTGGAGGCCTGAGTCTGACAACGAAATCAGGTAGTCCAGGATGTGATTTACTGAATAGGAGAAAGGGTCTAAGTTATGTTTGGCAGCCCAGATGGCAAACCGCTTCCACTTCATGACATATGTGGGCCGAGTGGAAGGCTTCTGGGAGGCCACTAGGATGTCCGCCACCCTATTACAGCCTCCAAACCTGGCGAAAGCCATGTTCTCAAGAGCCAGGCATGCAGATGGAGGAACCTGAGTTTGGGATGGACCAAGATCCCCTGAGCCTGGGTCAGCAGATCCCTGCAAAGAGAGGAAGAGGGACCAGAGGTTCCACTGCCATTTGCTAGAAGAGAGCGAACCGTATCTGGCAAGGCCAGAATGGAACCAGCAGAATCATGGTGACCCCCTCCATCTGCAACTTAATTAGTACCCTCTGGATCAGGAGAAATGGAGGGAATGCATAAAGAAACCTCCCGCTCCAAGACAGGGACAACAACGTCTCACCTGAAAACTCCAGGCCTTGGATCTAGCGAGCAGAAATTGGGCAGTTTTGCACTGAGTGGGGACGCAAAAACCCCATCTATCGAACAAGCTGTCTACGATGGATGACAGAAGCTTCCATTCCTGCATCCTGGACTGAGTCCTGCTAAGACTGTCCGCCAGGGTGTTTAGTACACCCGGCACGTGGACTGCCATGAGTTTCAGACTGTGATCTAGCACCCTGTACGGTATGAATGAGTTCCCTTCTAATTGTTGATGTAGTAAACTACACTTAAATTGTCTCACTTCATCAGCAGCTAACCCAGGGCAAGGTGTTCCTGAAAACCCTGCATGGCGTAGAGCACTGCCCTCATCTCCAGGATACTGATATGCAAGGAGGATTCCAGCTAGGACCAAGATCCTTGGGTCTGGGAGGGACCCAGGTGTGCCCCCCAGCCCAGACCCCAGGCATCCGTGGTTAGGATCTGTTGCAGGGAGGAGATCATTCTGGCCCTCCTAGCTATGCAGTTTGCTGTTAAACTGTGGTGCCTTCTCCTGAATCATTGGGCCTGAAACAGGGGCTCCCTTGGTGTGCTGCTGTATAAACCAAAGGTACGTCGCTTTCTCCACCTGCTCATCTACAGGTTTCTTTAAGTTCTTCATTTTCTTTAATGCCCGCTGGTCCTCTACAGTCGAAGCATGACACAGGATTCTTTCACGGCTTGCTTTGACATCTAAAACCTGCTGCTTCCTGATGCCATATGAACAAGGCAATGTCGACTGCCCCCGTCAACTCTCTCCAGGATAACCATTTTCTCACACAGTTGGATCATTTTTCTTTTAAGTCTTTTGTTTGCCTTAGGTGAAGCACTGCATGAGACATCCATTGTGGACAAAAGCAACAGAGGACAGTAGCGTGAGCCGAGAGGAACACTGGTTTTAAAACAGCAGTGTGAATTAAGTACTTGATTTCTGGATTAACACTGGTCTTTTTTTACCATGCTATTTAGCCACGCTGCTTAAAGTATCTGGGAAGCACCTGTGCACAACAACATTCACAACTCATTCTCATGGGCAATCTAGGTAATCAGGTGCTAAAGTGATTAGACAACTGCTGCAGGTAAAATTAGATTTTGGTGGTAGTAAAGGAATGCAAAATATGAGTTTGCATAACTAGATGCAGTAAATAGATACTGAAACTCAAGACCGGCTGAAAAATCTGCTGAATCAAATAATCCGGATAATCGAGGTTTCACTGAAATGATTTGTGTATATTTTTATACCAGTAAATATGCAAGAGAGGAAAAGACAGAAACAGCAAGTGAAGACAGTGAGAGGCAAAGAATTGCGAGACTGTCGGGGTGATCAAATCCTAGGTCTCATAGGAAAATTTGGCTGCGCAACCAGAAAGACAAGAGACAGGAAAGGGAAGAACAGAACAGATCCTTGCATTCAAACTCTCCATGAAAACTGGGACAGGGTCCTATTCAGTCCCGTCACAGGCAGAGCTCACAATCAGAAACCTCATGGTCAGACCCAAGACAGCGGACACGGATGGAATGTTCGTCTGTAGAAGCAATCTTCTTTCCGCAGCAGCAGTGACAGAAGAGAGAGGTAGAAGGATCAACTCTCGACATAAACAAAAAGAAATAATCTCTTTGAAAAAAGATATTTTTTTACAGGCAAGTAAAGAAAAGCCGTAGGCTGAGAAAAAGGTACGAATACTGCGACGGAGCTTCTGCAGAGATCTTGCAAGCAAGTCGATGGCAGGAAAGAACTGAGGAGGATGCAGGGTTGCTCACACCTATACAGGGTTGGTAACGTCGGCTGACGTCGACCGCGTGAGCAGCCCCAGTTGTACTGTTGAAAATATTCCATGTGGATTCCCCTTCACCGACGGAGAAGTTTCCTACGGTGTTACCCGATGACTGAGATACCCTGAAGATCAGTGCTTCCCAATCTCTCTCTATTCCTTCTAGAAAATCTGCTGTTGGTAAATCTTTTTCTTGCCACTTTCCTAAACTTTGGTTCTCCCTTCCCATCTCTTCTTTGTGACTTTTGTTATCCTACCTGCAACTGTCCATGATCCTTTCCTCTTCTGCGTCCCCTTCTCTAGTTTTGCCCAATTCACATTGTTCCACTATTTTTTTTCCCTTTGATACATGTAAGAGTGTTTAATTTTCTAATTTTATTTATTTACTAAATTGCCTCTAAAATTATGATTTGCTTATAAACTATATCATTGTATTTGACTACTTGTCTTTTAGAGTATCTCCTTCTCCCCTCTTCCCCAGAAGACATTTGGAAATGAGCTGTTATCAGCTCAGCATGTATTTCCTGGTTAAATTTTAAATCAGTACATAATAAATAAATAAAATCCGGAGATACAAAGCAAGCGGGCCTTAACTAAGGGAACAAATCCAGAATAAATGTAGTATTACTGCAACTGCTGTGTATTTTAAAATTCTTTTTTTCTATTTTTTTAGGGCAGGTCTGCATATCAGACCAGTTCCTATTTGAATCAAAGTCAGTAAGTGTTTTGCAGCTGTCCCACTGAAATGCACCTAGAGACTGGGATAACCTTTTTACTGCCATCTCTGAGTGAGTGTAATAATGCTAGTACCCCCTGCAGCTGTCTTTAACTCTTTGCTAACTTTCTGTTGGCTGCAAAGAGGAGAGTGCATGAGAACCTATTAAAGAGCAGGTTCTTAGTTCCGTATTTCTGCCCCCAAAACATATGAGGCAGCTTACCAGTCCCCGAATCCACTGTACCTTAAAGCTGAATTTATTCCTGCCTCTATTTGCAGAAAAATCACTCGTAATTTAGTCCGTGCAGGCCCGCTGCCAAAACGCTCAGACTTTCTTGGAGACACGTCCCTACGCTTTCATGTTTTGTGACATTGGTAAATGTAGAGCACAGGAGTGAGCTCCATACACTACATTGGGAACACTTTTTACAGGAGTTTTTTTTTTATAGTTCTGAGTGCCGATTTTGACAAATGATGGTCACCGCTCAACTAACAAGGACCTTTTACCAAGTAACATTTCTCCTCTATATTTAGCATAGTTGGCAGTGTTTTGTTGTCGATCCATGATTTACAAGACCCCTTGACTTTACGCGTCCTGAAGGGGGCGCAGATGTCACACTGAAGATGTTTATGAAGGGTTCCAAGTGCTATATCAACATTGTTCACAGGTCTATGTCTGCCCAGTTTTGCTGACTTAGGTATGCTTTGAGTGAGCCCAGCTGCTCTTTTTCTAGCACTCTCGACGTGACTGTTTTTGCTGGGGTTTGGGATGTAGTAAGAAAACAGTGGATCAGGCCTACAGGGAGGCACTCTGCATGGATGGGTCAGACCTCTTGGTAGTTAGAAGAAGGGAGGTAGGTATACCCCTGATGAACTTTGCCACCACCTAGTCTCGGCAAACTAAGGAAGGCTGATTTGCAGTTGGTGACCACCCCAGAACCCACCACTGCATGACACTAATTACTCTAGGATGGCCCTCCTTTAAAGCCAGAATGCGCCACCCCCTATACTGCCTAACCTTCAAGCTACTGCAACCTACCTCCTCACCCAGTCTCTCTGGCATAATTCAACCCATGCAGTTAGCCAGACCTCTAAGAGCCTCAGCCCTCCCTGTGTTGGTAGCCCCCAAAGTTCGGTATCAAATATGAAAGCAGTGCTTCTCCTTCTCAGCCCATCTGTAGAATTCCCTGCCCCCAGTGACTCAGGCCTGTGCTACCTTGGAGCAGTTTAAAAAGAGATTAAAAGCCCTCTACTGGACACCAGCCCCCTGTAATCATTTTCATTGAATCACCAAGCACCCTTCCTCACCTGCTACAACATTGTAGGCATTAGTATCACAGCCTGCTACACACACACACACAATATGGAATGCCTATTATCTACCTTCCTGCAGAAGCACTTATCACAATTGTATGTGTATGCTCTTAGTCATAAACAACAATTGTATGCATTGCTCACTGTCTTTACCTGTATGTATTCTATTCACTGCTTTTACCTGTAACTAATCTCCTGTACAGTATAAGAAATGTCTGTATTTGTACAGTATGTATAACCTTGTATAATTCCCTATTACCTACTGTATGTAACTAATTCCAGGTCAACCCTTAAAGAGGGACATTTTGTCTCAGTGGGCCCACCTGGTCACCAAAATTCAAATAAACAAGACATCGTAAATGCAAACTGGAATAGAGCCACTGCTGAGAGAGGCCACTAAATTTAAACCCAGGATGGCATTTAAAGAGGAACAAATTTAAAGAGACCCACCAAGCTAAAAATCCACGCACCTGTACCATCTGTATAGGTGCCTTGCCTTATAGGTTCTTCCATAAGAATAGATCCCCCATGTGTGTGCTGATTTTAAGTGTTATTTCACTCGTAAACTTCAACATCTGGGTCAAAGGACTTCCGGTTGTTTTGTACCACGGTCCGCTCCGCGCTACAGACGTGATGATGAGATGCCAGTGAGAGCACGGGCGCTGCTCCACTATATCAATAGGTGGCATTTTTCTATTTTTTTGCAAACATAATGGCCACTTGGCAATGAACGGGCACCGCCAGCTAGCAAGACCTTTGTTAGTTGACCAGTGCCCACGTTTTATTACTAAGTGGCCATTATGTTACCAAAAAAAGATAGAAAAACTGCCGACCATTGAATATAATGGAGCATGCCACCGCGCTGTCACTGGCATCTCATCATCATGTCTGTGAGCACAGGGGTGGAGCACTGGCAGCTGAAAAAAAACCAAAAAAACAGGAAGTCTTTCGGACCCAGTATTGAGAAGTTTATGAGTGAAATAACTTTTAAATCAGCGTACACATCTTGGGGATACTATTCTTATGGAGAACCTCTGGTGGCAAGGCACCTATACAGATGGTGCAGGTCCTCATTCTGGTGAGTCTCTTAAAGAGATAGACTAGTACACAGTTTCCAACCTGGGAATAACACTAATACAGTCACTGGACATGACATGCCCTCTTTGCCTTCAGGAACACACCAGTGTGAAGGCTGTAAATTCTGCAGTTCAGTCTTGAAAACTAAAACATTTACCACATGTAACAGCACTAGGACCTATAAGATGAAGGATTTTTTCAATTGTATTACTATCTGGTTTATTTAGCCACATGTCAATGTGCAGCCTTCTATGTTGGGAAAACATCTAGCAATTTAAGTTAAGGATAGGAGAACACTTACGGTCTAATAACAACGGTGATGAAAGAAGTGCATTGGTAAACCACTGCAAGACCGCTAACGTTGCATGCATTAAACGTGTCCCTAAATTTTGCATTGACAGAATGAGACTGGGATCAGGGTGGCGGGACTAATTTGGATGACAAATTAATTTAAAGAGAGTCCTACTGGATATTTACATTGGGGGCTATGGAACTACCAGGTCTTAATAACCAAATTGACCTATTGCTATGTTTGAAGCGATTATGCCATTTTCACTGAATTTTGCTCTCTCTTTTATGCTTACATTTTTGAATCAGTAACTAATGTCACTTTTCCTTTTGTGTTTTTTTTTTCCAGAACCTAGAGGAAATGCTTTCTGCTACTTCTCACTCTGGAGATCAAAAAGGAATTATACACTTTTTGGATGAAGTATATACAGTACATTAGTTAATATATGCTGCAGTAAAAAAGTAGTTACATAAGAACTTATAGGACTAGTGCCACCTGGTGTCAGGACCACATGGCAAACTTTTCCAGCAATGCCTGGTGGGGGACCGCCCACCTGACGTAACTTGACCCACGTCAGTGTGACCCTATATATTGGGCTGTCCCCACGCTAGCCCTCCAGTTCTCCCACCAGAGTTCCTAAAGGAAAGACAGGAGAAAGGAAACAGGATCTGAAGTCCCAAAAGAAATTTGGGGGAAGGAGGGAGGGAAGGAAACCTCTCTCAAAGATCTACTGTTACGGTAAGTTCTTACGTAACTGTAATATCTGACTTCGAGAGGGTTCCTGCATTACTTGTAGGACTGAATCCCAAGCAGTCCTTCCTGAGAGAGACTGAGAGAAACACGGGAGGAGGAGTAACAGAAAGGACAGAACAGGTCCAGCTTAGGACAGTAGGCCCTGCAGAACGGCGAGGCCAAACCCAGCCCTACGCCTAGAAGCTATGTTCATATTGTAATGCTTGGTAAAGGTATGGACCGATCTCCAAGTTGCTGCTGCACAGATCTCCGCTGCAGAAACACTGCAAAGAAAGGCTGCAGACGCAGTCTTGCCTCTCGTGGAATGACCTCTGATAGCCCCTGGCAGAGGTTTGTTGTGCTTCTGATAACAGAAGTGAATGCAGTTAGCTAACCACTTCGAAAGGCACTGTTGGGAGACAGCTGTCCACAAGGATTTGGGAACAAAGGACAGAGAGAGTTGGTCAGCCTTACGAGAATCCTTAATCTGATGAGTATAGCAACCTTAGGATTCGATGCACACTAAGGTATACAAGAGCGCCTCACCTCTATTCATGGGAGCCGGATACTAGACCGGAAGTTCCACTACATGATTCAGAGTGAACTCCGACACCAACTTGGGCAGGAACTTAGGATTTGTTCTTAGGACCACCTGATCCCTGTGAAAAAATCAAATAAGACTCCTTGAACACCAGGGCCTGAAGCTCGGATATTCTTCAAGCAGAAGTAAGGCAACTAAAAACAGCGCTTTCCAAGACAGAGGAAGTGTGAGCTTCTCCAACACAAAATTCAAATCCCAAAGTGGTGTAGGACTGCAGATAGGGGGTTTCAGATGGAGAATTCCATTAAGGAAAGTTTTGGAAATCTCCAATTGGGCCACGGGATTACCATCCACGAGCACATGATATGCCGAAATGGCGGACAGATGTACTTTGAGAGAGGAATAAGATAACCCGGAATCAGAAAGATGAAGCAGGTATTCCATGATATGTGAGGCTGAACAAGTGAAAGGGTCCCATACCTTATAAGCCGCCCAGATAGAGAAGCGCTTCCACTTCATAGCATAAGTGGATCTAGTGGAGGGCTTTCTAGCCTCCACAAGCACCTGGGCCACCCGGGTGGAACCCCCAAAATGAGACTTTACTATGCCTGCAGAAACCACGCATGCAGATGCAGGGTCCTGAGCCCCAATGCACAAAACAGCCCTGGTTCTGTGTGAGAAGGTTTTGCATCAAAGGAAGTGGAACTGGAGGTTCCCTTGCTAGCTGCTGTAGTAGCGGGAACCAAATCTGCCTCGACCAGAGAGGGGCAATCAGGATCATACGGGCCCTCTCTGCCTGGAGTCTGAGGAGCACCCTCTGCAGAATGGGAAATGGGGGGGGAAGCGTATAAGTATCTCTCTGTCCAAGACAGTGACAACACATCGTGCCAGAAAGCACCATGCCCTAGAACGAGCGAGCAAAAACTGGGAAGTTTTGCGTTGGATGGAGGCGCAAAAAGGTCGAGTTCTAGATGCCCGCATATCTAAAACAGTGAATCTGCCACTTCCTGGTTTAGTTCCCATTCATGAGCAAGGGTGTAAGATCTGCTGAGGCTGTCCGCCAGAACGTTTTGCACTCCTGGAATGTGCACGGCTGTAAGTGACGGACCGTGCTGGACTGCCCAGTTCCACACTCTCATCGCCTCCCTGTAGAGGGGGTAGGATTGAGTGCCTCCTTGCTTGTTGATGTACCAGACGACTGACATATTGTCCATCTGGACTAGCAGCAATCCCCTTGGGAGAACAGACTGTAACGCCTGAAGTGTGTACAGGACTGCCCTCATCTCCAAAACATTGATGTGTAGAGACATCTCCAAGTGGGACCAGAGTCCCTGAGCTTAGTGGTCCCCCATATGAGCCCCCTAACCCAGATTGGAGGCATCTGTGGTCAACGTGGCCAGGGGAGCTGGGCCTCGAAATGGGAGACCCAGAGTCAGGTTCAAGGGATCCCTCCACCATTGTAGATCTCTCTGGACAGCGGTGGAAATCAGGACCTGGTGATCCAGATCGTCTTAGAACTGATCCCACTGAACCCGCAAGGACCACTGAGTGACTCTCACGTGGAGCCTTGCTAGGGGAACTGTGGAGATGGAGGCTGCCATCAAGCCCAGCAGACGGAGAACCTCCCTCACTGGGATAAATTTGGATGAGGCTACAAAAGTGGCCTGTTTGATAAGAATCTCCACCCTGACTGAGGGAAGGAAAGCTCTGCCCTGGACTGTATCCAGCACCACTCCAATGAACTGGAGCCTCTGAGAAGGACCCAGAGAAGATTTGGGAATGTTGACTATGACTCCCAAATGGGAAAACAGGTCCAGGGTAACCAAAAGGGCCTCCAAAAGAGAGTCCCTGGATGAGGCTGAAATCAGCCAGTCATCCAGGTAGGGGAAAACTGCAATGCTCTGGCGTCTCAAGGCCGCAGCCACCACCGCTAGGCACTTGGTAAAAACCCTGGGTGCCAAGGAAAGGCCAAAGGGGAGGGTCCGAAATTGGAAGCGAACCCCTGGAAAACAAAATGCAGGAAGCAGCGGTGACTGGGAAACACTGGTATATGTGGGTAGGCATCCTGCATATCCAGTGCACACAACCAGTGAGCCTTCTGAAGTAAAGGCAGGAGGCTCTGTAGGGTCAACATCCTGAATTTCCTGTACGCGACAAACAGATTCAGTCTGTTGAGGTAGAGTATGGGTCGCAGGTCACCCACCTTTTTTGGAACCAGAAAAAAGTGGGAGTAAAACCCCCACCCTCTCTGATGAAGAGAGACTGGCTCTATTGCCTTTCTTTTTGTAATACAGCCTGAATTTCCTCCCTTACAAGAATGGTCTGGTTTGGAAAATAGGCCGACCTTAGCAGTGGAGACTCCGGAAGGGTTTCCAGAAACTCCAATGTGTGTCCTTGGGACACTAGCTGCAGGACACAGGCATCGGAGGAAATGCCCTGTCACTCCTGCATGTGACAGGCAAACCTCCCCCTCACCGACTCCTCACTCTGGGGCTGAGGAGGAGGTGAGGACAGGGAGTCAGGAGGTGGCTGGACAGGCAGGGGAAGGGCCCCCTGAGCGTCTCTGATTCTTGGAGGCAGGAGGGGAAGAGAAGGTGCCCATGGCTTTACATTTGCCCTGACGACGGTTCTGGGCTTGCTTGCGCTGCCTCCAGGTCAGTTTCCGAAATGGTTGTTGACCCTGTGTGCCTGATCGATATATGGACCTGACGGACCTGAGGGCCTGACCGCGGCCCTGAAGGCCTGTAACAATATCCTTGGTGTCTCCACCAGAAAGCACCAAGCCCTTGAAAGGTACGTCTTGAATCACTGACGAGATCAGAGATGTGAAGCCAAGCAGGCCGCCGAAGGGAGACAGCGGTCACCAGTGAACTGGCCACCGCATCAATGGAGTCGTAGGTGGTCCGAAGAGCATGCCTGCAGGAGATTTTGGACAGGCGAATGTCCTTGACAAGCTCCTCCTTGAGGTCCGAAGAATCCATGAACTGGATATGGGCCTCAAGCTTGGTGAGAGTGACTTTCTGGTAAGATACCATGTGGGCTACATAGTTCAGGGAGTGTAAGGCACATGTAGCCGAGAAATAAACCTTTTTATCATACTGGTCAATCTGCCTAGACTCCTCATCTGGAGGAGAAGTGCTCATGTGCTTCGAAGCCACTGAGCGATCATGAGCTGCTATGATGACAACAGAGGCTGCCTTGGGGTGTGTACTCAAGAAAGGAGCACCGCCAGGCACCTGGTAGATCCTATCCACTTTTTTGGACACAGCTGGGACAGAATGGGGAAGTTCCCAGATCATAGTGGTGAGGTCCTAGCCACGAGGAACAGGATTTGGGGGAAAAGGACTCGAGGTCGAGATGCTCGGCGAGCCTTTTCCTCATACGATCCTGTTCCTCTGTCTCCCAATTATAAAACTCTTGTATGGACCTCAAGAGGTCCAAAATGGAAGGGTCCTCTGAGGGGGAACTTTGAAGAGGCCTTTCCTTTAGTGACCGGAGAATCGTGTTCAGTCGAATCCTCCAAAGAATCCTCCCCCTGAATCCGTCTGCCTTCTGGTGTTTAAAATTCCGGAAGAGGAATATCACAGGAGGAAGTCCCCAAAACATGAACTGTAGAATGCACAGAGCTCAAGGGGGATCGAGACCTGGAAGGAGAATGCACAGGTGCTGGGGGATGATTCTCCAGGTCAGTGACCAACTCCGTCTGAGCCTTCTTCCACCAAGACTGTATCAGAGTCCTGAAATCCTGCTGCGGAGCCTGAGGAGCAGGAAGAGGAGGGGGCGGGGGGAGGAAGAAGAGGAGGAACATGGGTAGGTGGGTAATGATACCCATGGTAGCCCAAAGAAGGATGATAGTACCCAGGGTATGGAGGGTATCCCGGGTAATTATGTCCCAAGGGATGGTGAAAATGCCAATCTGGTTGTGGACCTGCCGGGGGGGGAGGTCCAAAGAGAATCCTCAGGGGTAATACGGGACAGAGAAGGGTCTCGAGTAATGACCAAAGTAAAAAGAGAAAGCCTGACATCGGGCCAGCGAAGCAAAGGCCCCCGCCATCATAACAGAGATGGTGCAGTCGACGGAATAACACACGCCAGGACTGCAAACGCTGGCACCAGTGCTACCGGCATGGCATCAGAAATGGATCCGCATCGGGAGGGCTGACATCGGGGCCAGACGAAGGGGCTCGGACGCTGGAGCTGGGTCTTATTTAGAAACAGGACTCGGGCTCAGACGTGAGGGCTCTGTCAAAGGCAAAGGTTCAAGTGTCAGAGGGGCCGGCGAACGGACGTGTCCCGCCGGCTCCAATGAAGGAGCAGAATCTGGCACGGGAAGGTGTGCAGGAGCCACAGGGATCCACTCCAAAGGGCCAGGAGGGGTCTCCATGGTCAGGATTGACGTAGACGGAGGGACCTCCTTCCCAGAGACCCCGTCGGGCGTGTGAGGGTTGGAAGCTGAAAAATACTCCACATTCAACCGGCGTTTGCTGACTTCTCTCCCTGTGGTGGCTGGAAGCGAAGCTGGAACCTCAGGAGGAGGAGGAGAAGGGGGGGGGACTATCAGTCTTCCCTGGGTTCAACCGGACGTCGGGTGGTGCGACAGAAGTCTCCCAACAGGTGAGCAGCATCTGGGCGGACACCAGAGGCGGCCAACTTATCAGAAGACATGGCCGGGCGGAAGGAGGCAGAACCCCCTGCTGACTTACTGACTGAGACCGGGTGAGTCCCCAAGGGTTGGGGAGTCGGCCAGCCAGAGGCTGACTAATCAGCGCCGGCAGGGCGACCGCCAGAGAAGCCGGCGGCCGACTTACCCACAGAGATCGGGAGCAGGGTCTTAGATGGTCCAGCAGTAAACCCAGACACAGCCTGAACAACCAGCACTGGAGGCGACGGGGGAGAGGCCTTGCTCGTAGAAGGCCTACCAGAGTTGGCCCGAGATCCGTCCCCTTGACGCTCCCGCTTCCGGTGTTTCTCTTTCTTGTGTTTTTTCTTGTCAGGAGAAGGTGAAGATACGGAATCCCAGAGTCACTCCATCTGTTTTTCGAGCGAGACCAGCCGCAGTTTTAAGAGGTGGGCTTCCAGAGCCTGCTGCCTTCGTTTGCAGGTGGCCTGGTTGAAGGACTGGCAGTCTGGGCAAGTCTCAGTGTCGTGGTCCGGGCCTAGGCAAAGAATGCACTTGTGATGACCATCTTTGTGTGGGATCTGCGTTCCGCAACCCTCACACTGCTCCTTTTGAGGTGGAGAAGACATAGAAGGTATGAAAAAAAAAAAACCAGAAAACCCCGGAACGATGTTGAAAAGAAGCGCAGACTAACGTGATCAGCTAGGCAGTTTACCGTGAGGTACTATGCACAGGACGACGGCAGAAAAGAACTGGAGGGCGGGTGTGGGGACCGCCCACTATGTAGGATCACGCTAACGTCAGTCAGGTGGTGTTGGGTGGGCGGTCCCCCGCCAGGCATTACTGGAAAAGTTTGCTGTGTGGTCCTGATGCCAGGTGACACTAGTCCTACAAGTAATGACCTACTGCAAGAACCCACTCAAAGTAAGATTATGCACTGTCAAAGTAGTTTTTTTAATGTACAATATATTTAATAAATTTTTTTTAAATAGTGTGTAAGTACTGAGCACGTATGAACTACTACTACTTAATACCCTTGTCTGTAACATAGAACCATCCCCCTGATGACATACTATGTACGAAATCAGTTGGGGTTCCTATCAGCGACGGCCTGCTTTGTGTAATTATGTGGTGGTATGTTTGAATAGCAGTCTGAGGAGTGCGGGTATTGCCTTTTTGTTGAAGGAATGCAGCTGCAGGATCACAAAACAGCAAAAAGAGGACCCGGAGCTAGTTGGAAGGGGTCTGCCTTAATGCCAGGAGTCTGAATAAAAAATCAATGAGCTCCAGGCAATGGTGGCAGACACCGAGATGGACTTCGTAGCCATCACAGAAACTTGGCCCACAGAGAATAATGACTAGGACTAGTCAGTGCCAGGCTACACAATGTTTAGAAAGAACAAAGGGAAAGGCAAAGGGGGAGGCAACATAGCCCTATATGTCACGGAGGGTACAGAGGCTGTGGAGAATGGACACAGCAGGGGAAGCAAAGGGGAACAGAACCACAGTGGGCGATGCCCTCAGGCAAGAAAATATGGGTGGGGGTGATCTATAGCCCACCAGGACAAGGGAAGCGAGAAAGAGGGGGAGGCTAAGGAAGAGGTTGCAAGGGGAGTGAAGAACAGTGAAGTGGTAGTTGTGTAAGAGACCAATATGGCTCTCAAAAAGGGTCAGAGAAATAGTAAGGGCCAAGAAACTAGGCCTTCATCAGGTAAAGGGAAAAGCAGTGGAGAATGAATGGGTACAGTAGCAAACAAAAACTAGTGACGCAAGGAAAACAGTGGCACACACTGAGCTGCATTCTGTGGGGGGGGGGTGAGTGTGGGGGGAAAACAACTCTTCAGATGTATTAAAGAAAAAGGGAAACAGGGAGGGGTATTGATAGGCTACAAGAGGGGTTGTACTACAGGAAGATGAACAAAAAGCAGCCATCTATAAAAATTTCTTCTGCTCTGTCTTCACAAGGGAAGGCAGTGGGCCCCTGCCTAAAAGTGGAATCAATGCAGCTGTTAGGAGCATACCTGAAATGAGGCAGCCATTATTTATCAAAGAAAGGGTCCAGAGGGGGCTTAAAGCCCTAAAGGTAGATACAATCGCAGGGCTGGATGGCATGCACTCAAGAGTGCTCAAGTAATTTGTTAGTCTTACCTCTGTAGTGGGTAAACTGATGGAGTCACTGATCAAAGAGGACCTTTGTGGACTACCTAGAAAGCAACAGAATAGTAAACAGCATGGTATTGTGACCGGGAGGTCTTGTCAGACTAACCTGATAGTTCTGAGTGGGTAAAAAGGCATAAGATAAAGGGCCACACTGTGGATTTACTTTGTACTTTTATTTCATCAAGGTTTTCAACTCAGTGCCACACAGAAGACTGCTGAAGGACCTGGGCGTAGCTACTGACACAGATGGGCAGGAAACTGGTTGAAGGAAAGACAGCAGAGGATGGTGCTAAATGGGGTCAAATCGGAAGAGGAGGTCGTCACAAGTGGGGGTGCCACAGGTATCTGTTCTGTATCATGACTTCTTTGCAGATGACATGAAGCTCTATTGTAAAGCAGATAGGGACAAAGGGATTAGGGTGATGCAGAGGGATCTACAAAGGCTAGAGAGGAAGTCTAAAATTTAGCAGTTGAAATTAAGGATAAAGAAGTATTTTACACAAAAGAGTCACTGAGCCATGCAATGGTCTACCGGCAGAGGCAGTGGTCCCAGGGTATGATGGGATACCATGGGCAGACTAGACGGACCATCTGTCTTTTTCTGCCATCATCACCCATGTTTCTATTCCTGCTGTGTTCTGTGTACTTGAGGTCAGAATGCACTGCTTGTGACATCACAGTTGCTTCCATGGCAACAGACTGATGTCACAACAGAGTATCTGGGATGCCCCTGAAAATGGGACTTCCAGTCTCAGTGGGCCCTCCCAGTCAACAAAATCCAAATAAATAAACAAGTATATACATAAATAAATAAATAAAATCTTTAATGTGTATTTTTTCGAGCTGGTAAACTGGCACTCGGCATGTCAGCAGCATGGATTGGCTCAGTACAACTAATTAAACTTTCTCTGAAGTACAACTACAGAATATATGTTGAAAATAAGGTGTAAATCTCTCTCCTTTTAATTTTTTTCCTTTTACAGGCCATGCACCAAGATGGGAATTTATGTACATTGTCCCTTTAATTTACACCCCCGAGATGGCAGATATGAAATGTACCTTGGAGGCCCGCTTCAAAAGTCACTCTGCAAAACCAACAAGGATTACCCTAGTCTGGCAGTTGAGTAATCAAAAGGAAATCCTGAGTGAGAGAAACATCACAACTAACCTCTCGAGTGAGGCGGTGTTTGGAGACCCCTAGTGACTACAGTTAGAAAAGAAAATACTATCACTGCTGTAAAGCAAATTCAGGGGTCAAAACCCATCCCACAGATTAGAGTGAACATTTCCAAGCCCCATGCAAGGACCTTGTGGCATTCATATCAACCCCCTGCCTCATAAATCAGGGACAAGACTTACAAAAATCAGAGACAAAGGACCATAATTAGAGACCCACCTTAAACACTGGTGATACACACTTGAGAAGAGAGCAGAAATAAGGAGTTTAGTATAAGAAGTATTTTTTGAAGAACAAGTCTATAACTCTGCCATTATTTTGTGCTTATGATCTCCACTGTTAAGTCACAGAAATGCAAACTTTAGGAGGGCTAGAGGGAAATTTTGAGGCAAAATCAGGGATAGCTGAGAGGTATCCTTAGGAAAAATTCCACGAGTCTGCCTACGGTATCTGCTTGTAACAGAATAATTAAAAAAAAAAAAAAAAACAACTTCACAGGCAGTGCAGTACCCAAGGAGACAAGATGCTACCAACCTGAGAGGTTTTACCAGTGTTCTATGTAAAGACAGAGAATAAAATGACCCATGGTCTTGTACAAAGTTTTCTTCGTCATCCAAAACAATTTACACTATAAATAACATCTAATAAAGTAAATTTTAAATTGGGTAGCTCTGAATAAAAAGCCAAGGGAACTGCAGTCATTAATAAGTGCAGAACCAAAAACTGACATAGGTTTGATAACTGAAACTTGGTGGACAGCAGAAGACAAATGGGGTAAGAACGTTTCAGGTTACTATTTGATCAGGCTGGACAGAGAAGAAAAAAAGGAGGGAGTACAGCAATATACATTGCAAATGACATCACAGCAATTGATAGCTCCAGGAAAATAAAGAATAAAAATACAAACACAGAAAACATCTGGTTGAAACGTGAACCTCCAAATATAATACTACAGGCCTATGCTACAGACCTTGCAATACAACTGAAGCAGATAATCAAGAAATTATACAAGAACTGGAACCAGCTTGTGACATGGGACGAATAGTCTCTGTAGGAGACCTGAACTACAGTGACTTAAGACTAGTAAAAGAAGACAGCTACTAACAGTTTAAGTGTAGTTTCTCATAGCTTGCCATGAAATGAACTTAGCACAAGTTAAGCAACCTATGAAGGGCAGAAACACACTAGATCTAGTCCTAAGCACAGCATCCATTAACATAAACTGTGAAGGCACCCAACTGCTTGATAACAATGACCACTCATGCACAGTTTTTAATATTCAAGGCAAATACAGTGAACTAAACAGCTGTACATAAATAAGGGCTACTCACGTGTAACCGTAGTTCTGGGAGTGGTATATGGTGTACATCCACACTTTTGGCAGAATCCTTTCCCTTTAAAAACAGGCCAGAAGATCTTCAAGCTGGATCCTCCCACCCACCCAGGTGGTATCATCCTTGGCACCACCCTGTGATGTCAGATCTTACATGCTGGAAGCAAGATAGGTGTGCCACTTGCCAGGGGAGGTCGGCTGGGTTGTGTGGATGTACACCATATACAACTCCTAGAACTACAGTTACAGGCGAGTAACCCTCATTTCTAGGGATGTGGATATGGTTTACTATCCACACTTCTGGCAGACTCCCAGCAGTTCTCAAGCAGGGGGCAAGTCACACACCCTCTATTTAGGGAACTGAGTCTGGAGAACCGAGGCCACAAACCAGCATCCTGGTGTGACTCAAGGTCGATGTGATAATGGGAGATGAAGGTTGTGTGCTGACTTCCAGGAAGCAGCCCTGCAGACCTCCTGGATGGGGACGTCTCTGAAAGCAGCCACCAAGGCAGTGGTATGTCTGATGGAATGAGTCCTAAGCCTAATGGGAGACTCCCCACCAGCTAGCCTATAGTATAGCTTGATGCAGGAGACTATCCACCTGCCAATTGTCCGCTTAGCTGCCTGTTTGCCAGGTGTGGCTTCAGCATAGGTGACAAACAGCTGGTGAACCTCTCCCCGAACTCCAGCCATGCACTCCTTATAGTATGTGAGCGCTCACCTCAGTTCCAACGAATGAAGCCTGTGCTCTGCCTTCGAGGTTGGGTTGGTAAAGTATACCAGGAGATTCATCACCTGGTTAAGGTGAAACTCTGAAACAACCTTCAGGAGGAACTTTGGATTGGGGTGGAGGACAACCTAGTCCTTGTGGAACACCAGGTAAGGAAACTCCACCGAAGCATCTGGAGCTCACTGATCTTTCTGGTGGAGGTGATAGCCACCAAGAAGGCGGTCTTCCACATCTTACACCTGTGCACGGGTCTGAACGGCTTGCCCATAAGCATCACCAAAACCAGCAACAAGTCCCAAGCTGGTGGGGGTTCACGCATCGGCAGGGACAAGTGGTCAAGGCCTTTGGAAAAGCACCCAGCTACCTTCTCTTCTACCACCGTCAGCACAGCTACCTGTGCCTGGTTTGCAGAGATGGCTGCCAGGTGCACTTTGAGGGTCCTTGACCAAAGGCCTGATGAGGAGAGGGACCACAGGTAGTCCTGGGTGTTAGCCACCGGGCTGGACAAGGGGTCCAACTCCTTGCCCTGGCACCAAATGTAAAATCTCTTCCATTTAAAGTCACAGCACTGGCAAGTTGATGTCTTCCAATGGGCCTCAACAACATGGAGGCCCTCATCGGAGAGACCCAAAAACCTGGAACTCCGGTCACTCAGGAACCATGCTGTCATGTGCAGGGACTGAAGATCCGGATGCAGGACCTTCCCCTGGTGGCAACAGAACAGGTCCAGGCAGAGAGGCAATTGCCACAGAAGCATGCTGCTGAAGCTGAGGAGATCAGAGTACCAGAACTGGTGCAGCCAGTGCACAGCCACCAGATCACCCGTGTCTTGTCCCTCCAAACCTGGAGCAGTACCCTGTGGATCAGGGGAAAGGGAGGGAAGGCATACATGAGGCTAGGGAGCCAGGGCCCTGAGAAGGCATCCTCCAGCACTGCTCCACACTCAGGGGGGTGGGCGCAAAACAGCCTCAGCTTCCCATTCTCCCAGGAGAACAACAGATTGACCTGGGAAGTGCCGCAAAGGGAGAACATGCAATCTACTACCTACTGGTGAAGGGACCACTCAGCTGAGAGCATCCGCAATCTGGCTGGATATGCCAGCCATATGAATCACCAGAAGGTCAGCACCCAGACTGCGTACAAGGTTCCAGATGTGGAGAGCTTCCTGGCACAAGGGGAAGGAATGTGTCTCACCCTGCTTGGTGGAAGTAATTCATGGTCATCGTGTTGTCCATCTGGACCTGGATGACCCAACCCTGAACATGCGGAGCAAAGACCATTAGTGCTAGACGCACTGCCCAGATCTCCAATAGGTTGATGTGACTTGGGACTCCTTGGGGAACCAGAATCCATGGACTCTGTGGTCCCCCAAGTGGGCTCCCCATTCCATCAGAAAGGTGTCGGTTGTGAGAGACCATCAGCTCTGGGCGGACAAATAGGACTCCTTCATGGAGATGTTCTGGGACTGGGACCAACCACCACTGGATGGCGCCCTACATCAGCTGTGTCACTGACTGGCTGGTCGAGGAGACAGAGCCACTGCGACCACTGTCGGGCCAGCTCCCACTGCAGGGGATGCATCCTCTAGTGGGCCCACCAGACCACACTGGTGCACGCTGCCATGTACACCAGCAGACGCAGGAAGTCCCAGGCAGGGCACACTTGCCTGACCCAAAATGATTGGGCAAAGGAGGTAACATCTTCCACCCTGTCTGCTGGGAGACGGGCCTTGGCCTGAAAGGAGTCGAGCTCCACCCCAATGAATCTGATGACCTGTGATGAAGAGAGTTTTGACTTGATTCGGAAGATAGTTGCATTCTAATGGAAAAGCAGACACATGATCACTTGCTCTGGTGAATTACAAGATAAATATATTGATCAGACTGCTCATACATGTGAGCCACTGCCAGTCACCCAAACTGACTACCAAAGCCTTCCATTTTGGGTGTCTGGAAGCAGGCTTACATGTATGAGCAGTCTGATCAATAAATTTATATTGTGATTCAGAACAGCAAGTAAGCCCATCTTGTCTTTCTGTTGGACTGCAACTGTCTTCTGAATCAGTTCTGTATGTTTCTAGGGTCAGCCACCCTGTAGCTGCACCCTTCTGGTTCCTCAAGAGCGTGTGGATGGTTTTGGAATTGGTCTGAAGAGTTCTGACTTGGCCTCATTGATCAGGAGGCCCTAGGCCATGCCAGATCTCAGAACCGCTCCAACTCCGCTCTGGAGGAATCTGGGATTAGCCAGTCATCCAGGTAGGGGTAAACCTGGACACCCCAGAAAGGCTGCGACCCTGAGGGCCAAGAAAAGGACAAATGGCATGGCCTGGAACTCATATAGGATCTGTTCTGAGGGGAACTGCAGGAATCGCCGATGGGACAGGCGGATGGGGATGTGGAAGAAGGTGTCCTGGAGGTCCAGGGAGAAGAACCACATGTCCTGTGCCACGGTGGGCATAATCTGATTCAGAATGACCTTCCAGAATTTGCGCAGCCTTAAGTATCTGTTGAGGTTGTGCAGATCCAGTATAGGGTGCCAACCCGCCCCCCAATCTGTTTCGGTACCAGAAAGTATCTGGAGATGAAACCCAGACTGCCCAAGGTGTCCTAGACACAGACCACTGCCTCCTTCTGAGCGAGCCGGGCGATGTCCTCCTGAAGGGCAGACAACATGTCCATGGACACCACATCCTATTGTGGGGCACAGGATCAGCTGGGTGGGAGCCTTGAACTCCAGAGGCAATCCTCAACCCACCTACTCAAGCACCCACTGGTCCAAAGTAATGCTGGACCAGCTAGAAAGCAAGTGTACGGAACCAGCCCCAGACAGGAGATCCCAGGGTGGAAAGGACGGGTGGGAGGGAGGGAACCCCCAACCCTTCACTTGGCGGGCTTGGAGGCAGCAGCAGGGCTGGCTGACGGAGCAGCAGACCCTCACCCTCCCCATATTTCTTAGCGCTTGAGGAGGCCAGCTTTGGCTTGGGCTGCCAGGCCTGTTGTTGGGGCTGCAGTGGTCTGGTGGGAAGCATGGAGTAGGGCCAAAACTGAAAGAGGCCCTTAACCTCCTTCTGACAGCATGTGATGGAGTCCAGGGTGGCACTGGACTTCTCTATGCGAGTAAGATAACTATCAACTCCAAGCCCGAACAAGTCGGTGCCCAAAAAGGAGACATCTGCCAACTTGTGCTGAGTGTCTGCTACAAAGGTCTGGTACCAGGTGTTATCTCCAGATACTTTCTGGTACCCTCCCCTCCTGATGTCTACATTCAGCTGCTACCTCCTGCACCCTTTTCTGACCCCTACCCCCTCCTGCTACCCACCCACCCGCCCTCACCTCTCCCCACCCCTTCCTCCCCTTTTCAACCAGATCCAGTCCCTCGTGAGGGTTCTCAGCATCCTCAAGACAAACAGTTCTTGGCCTGCACCCCACTTTCCCACCTCATTCCCCCACATCTCCTTTCCTCCCCATCCCCACTACTCCCTCCCCTCTCTCTCCCGATTCTCCCTCCCTTCTCTACCTGGTCTTGCTCCTTGAAGGGTTCTCAGCACCCTGAAGGGGATTCAGTTCCTGTGCTTGCCCCTCCCCTCTTCCTTTCCCCTCCCTCTTCCCTCTCCTTTTCTGCCAGGTCCAGTACCCTCAGGGATTTTCAACATCTTGAGGGGGCTTAGTTCGTAGCCTGTCCCTCCTCCCTTCCCACTCAACTGCCTCCTTCCCTACCCCATTACCTCGTGTCACAACTCCCAATTTTTCTTTCCTAAGCCTTTGTTGGCACTAACTTGCACTTAGGAACCCATTTGCTCAGCCTGTTACTTGTTCTCCACCTGGCTATACCTTCGGGTTACCTATTCCTGGATTGTATTACACATGTAAATATCTTATTGTACTGTTTACTCCGTCATGTCATACCCTGCGCTTTGTCTCTTTATTATGTGATACAGCACCTTCCTCTGTATGATACTGTCTGTAGTCTGGGATTAGCATATATTGTATTACTATCTTATTAGTATCTCACTATATGTTTTGAATTTACTTCTGGAAACGAGCTGTTTACAGCTCATGTTGTCTTTCCTAGTGAACTCTTTTCAAATAAATAAAAAATAAAGGTCAATATTCTCAGCCACGCCCTGTGGCGCACAGCCACCGCTGAGCCACCTATGTCCAAGGCCGTTTGGAGTTGCTGCTTAGCTACAGCATGTTCCTGGTCCCAGACCAACTTGACCATCAGCTGGAAGCCAGATAACCATGTCCGGCGCGCCCAACACAGCCTGGGCAAAACTGGCCATCATAACAGCCGAACTGGCCTGCCATAGACCTAGGAACAAGTCAGCATAGACTTTTTTTGGCCATACTGTACAATTTCTTAAGACTCCTTTTCAGGGGGTTTATCAACGTCCCCAACATTACCTGTGTTCCGAAACACCGAGTCAGCAATCAGCTCTTCGACCAAAGGGTGGTTGGTGAACCCCGACAGAGACCTTGTGGGCATGGGCACTGCATACTTGCGGAACACATGGACCAACGGCGTCAGCCAGGAGGCAGGATGCTGTCACAGCTCCACAGCAGGGCCAAGGACGGCCTCCACAACAGGAAAGGCGATCCCAGGGGAGTCATCCCTGTTCAGGATCTCCATCAAGGGGTACTCAGCTCGCTTCTGGACAGGTTCCAGTGGGCTCCCCACTGAATTTGAAATCAAGAAGAGCAGGGCCCCGAAGGAGGTAGGCCCTTGTTCCAAGAAGAGATCCTCTCCGGACTCGTAGTCAAAGCCTGGAGTCCAGCAGGTGTGCATGGAGGAGTCCTCGGAGTCAGAGGGCTCCTTGAACACCAGTTTGGCACCCATGTCCCCCCTGACAATGTGAAGTTTATTGGCTTGTGTGATTTTAACCGACAGCTGACCGGGAAGCCCAGCAGCAGTGCACGCAGTCTTAGTGGAGCTCCATCCTTAGACTATAGAGGTTCCACCCAAATGGGTGAAGAGGCAGGAGTCGACGGAACCGCCTTGGGTTGCAGTTCTGGCAGCCATGGGAGTGCTGTAGGGGGCTGAGGCAAACGGGCGGTGCCAACCCAGTGTCAAGAACCCACCACTGCCAAAAGAACTCTTCGTACCAGCACCACATTTTACAGCAGAGCCAATCCTCACCCGTGGACTAAGAGAAGAATCAACAATGACTTTTCGCTGAGGGTCAAGAACGTCTATAGAGTCCTTCAACTAAGAGCTGGAAGACCTCGATCTGGACCTCAACCAATGATGTGGCAGATGTTGAGGCGGAGAGGTGGGGGAAGGCAAAGGATGCCGGAGAACCGCCAGACACTTGAGCTCCTGAGGGGAGGGAGCCTGGTCAACAGGCTGGTTCAACCCACCCTGACTGGGGGTCGAGAGGATTGAAGTCCTGGAATGGAAAACATCATCTCCCTTGTCCAGCGACAACGGGTCTACTGGGTCAAGATAAATCTTAACCATCTGATCGACCTGCGTTTCAGATGGCAAGCTCGATGGGGATGCTCAGGGACTAGTGGCCTAGACCTTGGAAGAAGTGTCAGCCAAAGCCGACGGCTCTACAAATGTCAAGCAAGCAGAAGCACAGGAACAAGAGGAGCAGGCCCTCTCCTGATCCCACAACCTACTGTGGGACTTCTTATATTTGTCCTGAGAGGATTTGGATCCCCAAGAAGGACCTTCCCCGAGGGTGGGCAGAGACTGGCATAAGTTCTGGAATGCCCTGGTGAACAAGGCGCCCAAACCCATGGGAACCAGGATGGAAGCGCCTAAAGCGGCCTGAGCCGCCGAGTCGTAAACCACCCACTGAACGTCTTTGAATTTGACGGGAGGGTCCCGTTTGTCTGGGTGACTCAGAAGAATGCAGGCGTAACAGTCCTCTATGCTGAAGAGTGCGGCACAGGCAGCAAGCCTGAAGGTCGTCCTGGACGCCCAGACAGTAAATGCATGAGGAATGTGGATCGGTGCACGTCATCTTCTGCCCGCATGCCACACACCACATGAAGCCAGGATTAGTCTTGGAGTCTACCGGATCCACAGCGAAGTAGAAAAGCTTGAAGAACAAATTGAAAATTAGCTGTTTGGAAAAGAAGGGCCTACACCTAGAATGGAGCTGCAATGGAGGGAATCTGATGCTTCCATCAGAAAGAAAGAACTGACATCACGGGGTGGTACTGAGAAGGATATCACTCAGGTGGGTGGGAGAAGCCAGCTTGAAGACATTCTGTCCGGTTCAGGATTCTGCCAGAAGTGTGAAAAGTACACCATAGCCATGTCCCTAGAAATATATTTATGTAAAACAGCAAACAAGGAAGCCATCAATAATACCATCTCCAGAATAGACTGGAATACCTCACTTAAAGATAAAACAGCAGAGGAGGGTTGGAAATGTAATAAATTATACAGGACACTAGTAATAAACACATCAAACAAATAACAACAAAACATAATAATAAAGAAATAAAACCGAAATGACTAAATAAAAAATACTAAAATTAAAAAAAGAAAACGAAAAAGAAACTACATACAGAACATGAAAAAGAAAACACTGCAGATACATGGGAAAAAAAAACACAAAAAGAATGTAAAAGTGCCATCAATAGAGCAAAGCGAAATATGGAAGTTATGATTAGCAACAAGTGCAAACAGAACAGCAAGATATTCTATAGTTGTATTAATTTCCTTTAAAAATCAGACACTAAACTAGCCACGATTATACAAAACAATGTTATCTCTGAACTTCCGGACATAGCCAACTCATTCAATAAGTACCTCTGCTCAGTTAAAAAAAAAAAAAAAAAAAGAAATTCATTACCATAACAAATTTCTGAAAAATGACAGAATAAAAGAAAAAATTAAAATAAACGAGTTCAAACAATATAGTCATTACACTACAAATGTTTGAATGAATGAATGAAAGATAGTATCACACTCCCACTGAAGTTATTGTTTGACAAATCAGTAAATAAAGGCGGTGTTCCAAGAGACTGGAGAATGGCAAAACTCACAGCTATCTATAGAATCATAGAAACATAGATTCTGACGGCAGATAAGGACCTCTTGGCCCACCTAGTCTGCCCATTTCTTTACATACGGGATAAGCTGCAGAGCCTAGTTAACCAACAGCATATTTCTTCCTATCCCCCACAAGAATTGCCTTATGTCTGTCCCATGCATTCTTGAATTCCCCCACTGTTTTTGACCCCACGACCTCCTCAGGAAGACCGTCCCACGAGTCTACCACCCTCTCTGTGAAAAAATACTTCCTCACATTGCCCCTGAACCATCCCCCCTCAATCTTCAAATTGTGTCCCCTTGTTCTTGCACATCTCTTTTTCTGAAAGATGTTACCCTCTGGGACTTTGTTGATTTCCTTGAGGTACTTAAAAGTTTCTATCATGTCCCCACCCCCCCCTTCTTTCGTCAAGGGTATACATATTAAGCTCCTTTAGTCTCTCTTCGTATGGCTTTTGCTGCAGACCCTGCACCATTTTAGTTGCCCTCCTCTGGACTGCCTCCATCCTATGTCCTTGCAGAGATGGAGTCTCCAGAACTGGACGCAGTACTCTAGATGGGGTCTCACCGACTGTCTGTACAGAGGGATAAAAACTTGCTGTTTTCTACTGGTAATGCCTCTCCCTATACATCCCAGTATCCCCCAGCCATCCTTACTGCATTTTCACATTGCTTGCTAACCTTTACGTCATCTGATATGATTACCCCCAGGTCCCGTTCCATTTTTGTTGTTACAACCCCCCATTGTGTACTCTTCCCCTGGGTTTTTGTTTCCCAGGTGCATTACTCTGCACTTCTTTGCACTGAATCCAAACTGCCATACTTCTGACCATTCCTCCAGCTTTGCCAAGTCCCTTCTCATCCTTTTCACCCCCCTTGTGTATCAACCCTGTTGCAGATCTTTGTGCTGTCTGCAAAGAGGCATACTTTTCCTTCCAGTCCCTCTGCAATGTCACTTATAAAAGACATGAAAAAGGACCAGACCCAGTACTGAACCCTGCAGTACACCACTAGTAACCCCCCTTTCTTCAGAGTGGACTCCGTTTACTATTATCTTCTGTATCCTGTTGTACAGCCAATGTTTTACCCAGGCTACCACCCTGGGACCCACTCCCATGCCGGCTAATTTATTAATCTTTTGTGTGGGACTGTGTCAAATGCCTCGCTAAAGTCACGGTAGGCCATGTCCACAGCCCCTCCCTGGTCTACTACTTTGGTCACCCAGTCAAAGCAATCTATTAGATTTGTCTGACGTGACCTTCCCACTGTGAATCCATGCTGCCTTGGGTCCTGTGACCCACTGGCCTCTAGGTACTCAACAATTCTTTCCTTCAGAAGTGATTCCATCATTTTCCCTACCACTGAGGTCAAACTTGACAGGTCTGTAGTTTCCTGCCTCTGTCTTGCTCCCACTTTTGTGAAGGGGAATCACATCTGCCCTCCTCCAGTCCTCAGGTACCACAGCATCCTCCCATGATTTGTTAAAATGGCAGGTTTGTCCTGCCCAAACTTCCCCATTCACGAAAAATACCACCAACAGCTTAATCTGGTTCAATTTCAGTTGGTTACCATCCGTATCCCCCCCCCACCCCGGTTGCCCCTGAAAAAGGGACTTCTAGTCTCAGTGGGCCTACCGGGTCAACAGAATTTAATAAATAAATAAAAAGGGTAGTCAGTGTGTCATTAGTTCTCCCCTTAGTTCTTTTAGAATTCTGGGGTGAATCCAGTCAGGCCCCAGTGCTCTGTCCACCTTCAGTTTTAAGAGTTCTTTCAGAACCCTTTTCTTCTGTGGAAGGACTGGGATCGACCCCCCCTATCCAGAGTGCTTCTATTGATTGGATTAGGTACCTCCCCCTCCTCTTCTTTTGTGAATACTGAGCAGAAGTATTCATCCAGTGTCCCTGCTTTTTCAATGTCCCTCTTTGCCCACCCACTGACCCCTTTATTCAGCCTCACTATCCCTCCCTTTGTCTTTCTTCGCTCCCTAATGTACCTATAAAAGGTTTTATCCCCCTTCTTTAACCGAGCTATCTTTTCATCGGTCTGGGCCTCTGCTATTCTGATTGCCTCCTCTGCTTCCTTCTGCTTTAACTGATACAGTTCTCTGTCCTGCTCCTTCTGTGTTTCCTTATACTTCCTAAATGCTGTCTTTCTCCCTAACCTTCCCCGCCACCTCTTGAGAACCATAGTGGTTTTTTCTTTCGTTTTGATTTTTTTATTTGCTTCACAAAAAAGCTTGTTGCCTCTGTGATGGCAGTGTTAATGTTTCCCCATTGTTGCTCCACTCCTCTCTTCTTGCCTGTTTGCTAGTGCTTTTAGGAGGCATTCTCCCATTTTGACAAAGTCAGCCCTCCTGAAGTCCAGTACCTTCACCTTTGCATGACGTGACTCTGCAGCTGAGTTTACCATGAACCATGCTGTTTGGTGGCCACTTGTCCCCAGACGGCTACCCACTTCTAGATCTGAGATCCTCTCTCTGTCCCCATTTCAGAGTACCAGGTCTAAGATTGCTCCCTCCCAAGTGGGTTCCAGCACTAGCTGTCTGAGGCATGCCCCCTGTAGGGCATCAAGAATGGCCTTGCTCTTGGATGTGGCTGCGGCAAAGGTGCTCCAGTTAACATCTGGCATATTCAGGTCCCCCATCAATAATATCTCCCCTTTCTCTGCCATCCTAAGGATGCCTTCTATCATTTCCTTGTCCATTTCCTCCCTGAGACGGGGGGTCTGTATACAACCCCTGTGCGAACTGTGATGCCATTTCCAGTCTCCAGGGTGACCCACAGTGCCTCCTCTTCTCCGTTAACCCTTTTGATCCATTGCTTCGATCCCTTCCCTTACATAGAGAGCTACTCCTCCTCTTCAACCCTCCTTGTCCCTCCTGTAGACTGTGTACCTTGGTATGTTGACATCCCAGTCATGGTTCTCTGTGTACCACATTTCTATGACTGCCACAATATCCAGGCATCCCTCTTCCATCAAGGCCACCAGTTCAATGATCTTGTTACCTAGACTACAGGCATTAGTACTCATTATCCTCAATTTTTTGATGGCCTTAACCCTTTTTGCCCCATCCCTGTCCTTGCTGCCTTTGCCTTTTCTCCATTTATCCCTGCCCTTCTCCCTATCGACATCTCTATCTTGGTGCTTACCTCACTAACTACCTTGATTTTTTTTTTGGGGGCTAGGATTTCCAGCTCCTTTCAGTGCCCCCTTGGCTAGTTTAAATGCTTGCCAATGAAGCATTTAAACCTATCACCTAGGATCCTGGTTCTCCTGGACAGATGCAAACCATCGCACCAGTATAGGAGCGCATCCTCCAGGTGGACCCCCAGTCCCAGTGAAGCCAAATCCCTGAGCTCTGCACCAGTTTTTCAACCACTGACTGAATCCCATGGTGCAGAGCACCTTAGCCTCACCCATGCCATAAACAGGCAGCACCTCCAAGAAGGTTACCATGCGTGCTACTTGTCAAAGGCCCCTCCCCAACTCCACAAACTCCTCCTCCACTGTTCTGATCCCTTTCCCAGCCAGGTCATTTGTCCCTAGGTAGACGATGACATCCAGCTCCCTCCCCCATGCAGCTGTTCCCATGATCTTGAGGATTCACTCCCTGTGCCTCCAAGCCATGGCGCCAGGCAGGCACCTTACCCCCCCCCAGCTCTACCCTCCTAACAATGGAGTACCCCACCAGGAGTTGTTTCCTTCCCCTGTGGGGTCCCATGCCACCCTCCTGTGGGTCTCCTTTGTGGAGGTTCCCAGCATCCACCTTGGTCTCCACTGCGGGTGCCTCCATAGAGGAACCACACTCTGCCAGAATTGTATATGAACTGTGGAGAGGTACAACTGGAGGGATGCGCCCCTGTTCCACCACCCTTACCCTCCCTGAGCCCACTGTGGTCCAGCCACTCCTCTTTCTTAGCAACCTCTGAGGCAGCGGCCGTGGCCCTGGTGGTCCCTGGATGGGACAGAAGGTCCCCCGAATCCTGGCCAACTCAGCCCGGAAGTCAGCAACCTCCTCCCTCAGCCCAGAGAGGTGCCTGCAGATGGGACAACACTGCATCCTCCAGAACGTCTCCCGGAAGACTGCTGCTCCACAGCCACTGCACTGCACCACTCCCATCATGTCTTATTTGCGGCCCCTTAACTATTGTTTTGTATGCTTACTCTTTCCTCTCTCTGTTTATTTTTTATCTAATTTTTTTTTCTCCATACTTTCCTACTGCCTCCGTGCCCTTAAAGCTCCTGATCTTCCTGTTCTAGAACAGGAAGTTCCTATATTCCTCAGTAGTCTCCTTACTTGCTCAGACCTCCAGCAGCTAAGGGGGGAAAGGATGGAGAGCTACACTTTTCCTTCTAGGATGGTGAGTCCTTTGTGCCTCTGCGAACACTCCCTTCCTACTCCCAAACAGGAAGTCAAATCCTGTGCCTATAAAAGTAGAACTGGCTCTTTGGGGGGGGGGGGCTATATAGTCCCAGTAGAGTAGTAAGGTTCTAACAGCACCTCCTTCCTCTTGCTGTTCTCTGCCAAAAGCTATCTAGGGCAGTTTTTAAATCCAAAACATCTGGCTTCTTTCTGCCTAAGCCACTCCCCCCTAAATCACAGTTTCCTTCTTCACCTAGCTAACTGCACATATAACAATTCACTTCACCCAACTCAGACAAACTCTCTTTTTTTGTTTGTTTGTTTTTACCCTAAATTGAAGGTTCCAGCAGTAACGTTCTAGTTCTTTAGTCCCAGTATAATTAAGTTCTAACAGCAACTCTTTCCCCTTGCTGTTTTGAAACCGTCTGAAATTGCAGCCCTAAAATTTTAACATCAGTACTGGGAAAAATCCTAGAATGAATCATAAAGGACATCTTCCTGGATTCCTTGTCAGGAGGAAAAGAACTGAAATGTTTTAGTGCCTTTGATCTCTTGTGGGCAGCAATGATATATAACCACAGAGTCAGCTTCAGGTTGGCCTGCAAGGAAAGCCCTACCTGCAGGGGCCATATACATTTTATCTGTCTTTCTAGGTACGGCAGGAATTACATTAGGCCTATGCCAGGCAACAAAGGTGGCATCCTCCAGGGCAGGGGGGAGGAGGAGGAGGAGTGGAATCACAATGGTGGGGTGGTCAGGTAGCTCCAAGAGGTCTATCAGGTTCTTCTTGGTTGTATCCTGCTCCTCCAAATCAAACCCCATGGCAACTTGAAGTTGCTGTATCATGGTTATAAAACAGGGCTGCTCAGGAGGGGACCTAGGGGAGTAAACTACCAAGTCCTCACTGTAGATGTAAACTGTGGAACTGGTCCTCTCATAGGGACTTTCTAAATAATCACTGGCCTCCTCATCATCATCCTGCACCAAAAGGTCAGGATTATATTCCATGTCGTCATCTATCTGGTCAATGGGATGAAAGGAGCACGATGATGACGCCATCAGCACTAGAGAGAGAATAACCCTGGTAGGCGTTGGTGCATGGGTTTGAATGATGGACTCTGTCGACGGACCCTCAGGTGTAGGAAGGGGAGGCAAAAGCCATTTGAGAATGTCAAGAAATGACTAGACAGCATGTACATCGAAGTCCATGTATTTAATGGGAGCACTAGAGGATGTCGATGGGGGAGGCAAGGTTCCCTAAGTCAATGACAACACACCAGCTGTACTAGGACTGGTGGTGCTTGTAGCCTACTCTGACCTGGAAGATATGTAGATGATCAGGGCAGCTGGCGGTATGGTCGCTGCCAAGCGATTGACGGTGCACAGGTGGTCTGCACCACACAGTGGTCGGCACCCTCTCTCTCTCCCCCAGTGCTTGTGCTTATGTGACCCGGACATTTTTTCCAAGGATTTCGAGGATCTGGATACCAAGGAGTGTACTGGGGACGTGGTGGAACTCTTTTGCTGGAGCTCCTTCTCCAACAAAGGCAGTATAGCACAGTGGTTTAAGGCTCTGAGCTGCAAATCTGGAGACCTGGGTTTGAATCCCACAGCCCCCACTTGTATACTGTGTGACCCTGAGCAAGTCACTTAACTTCTCTGTGCTCCCAGGTTGCACCTGTAAACAAGCTTTCAGCGTGTCTTACCTGGTTAAAACAATTGGAATAAATTCGGGCTGTCTGCTGCTTTAACAGGTCAATTTCTAGGGTGCCTTTTCTGCATCGCCAGGTGGTTGAGCTGAATCACTTGCAGATCTGGCACTCCTGAATATTGTGGTCCAGTCCTAGGCAGCACACGCAAACGTTGTGAGAGTTCCCAGAATATATTTTCTCGCCACACTCTTAACAGTGGAAAAGTTTCAACGGCTCTTTAGTTGACATACATGCCATCGAATATCACTAGACTACGGTGAGAAATAGGTTTAGAAATCATTGACTATAATAGCATCGTTTACATGCACGGTCCGACGAGAATGATCGAAGCCGGGAAAAGAACAAAGATGGGAAGGGGCCACCCACGATTATATGGGAAAACTGATGTCTGACATCGTTAGGGTGGCACCTGGTAGATATCTTGCAATAAGTTTCCATGAGGTCCTAATGTCTAGTGACTTAAAGTTCTTTAGGTGTCGCCTAATGAAAGAAATATCCTCGAAGAAGATCTGAAGGAAAGCATCTCTGAACACAAGCATGCCATACGAAATGATAAATCAACTGTAGCCAGGCATTTCAACTCTCATAGACAAAGTATCGAGCATGAGGTTTTTAAAGCTAGAAAAAGTGCACAAACTGCAAAGTGGAGGAAACACGGATGGTCAATTATTACGAAGAAAAACTTAGTGGATACTTCAAAACCACCAATTAGAGATATGAACTCAATGAAAAAATGACTACTGAATGCCTTTTGACAGACCAAAGTATTTACTCTACACCATGCTTTGATTTGATTCTTTCAAAATAGATATGCTGAATATTGTAACATGAATGAGGAGGGACTCCAGTAGAAAAATGAACCAATCAATAATGGGTAAGTAAATACAGGTTACTCACCTGTAACAGGAGTTCTAGGAGTGGTATATGTTGTTCATCCACACTTATTGGCAGGTTCCTTGCCACTTTAAATCTTGCCAGAAGGTCTTCAAGCTGGCTCCTCCCACCCACCCAGGTGGTAAAACCCTTGACTCCGCCCCATGACGCCAGATCTAGCCCACTGGAAGCCAGGTTGTGTGTCGAAGCCGGGGAGGTCGGGTGGGTTGTGTGGATGAACAACATATACCACTCCTAGAACTCCTCTTACAGGTGAGTAACCTGTATTTCTAGGGACGTGGATATGTTGTTCAATCCACACTTATTGGCAGACTCCTAGCAGTTCTCTGGGAGAAGGGAGGCAAGGCGTGCACCCCCTACTTAGGGAATAAGGACTGGAGAACCGAGGTCCCAAAACCAGCATCCCGCATGACTCTAGGTCAATGTGGTAATGGGAAATGAAGGTGTGTGTTAACTTCCAGGTAGCAGCCCTGCAGATTTCCTGGATAGGGACATCCCTAGAAGCAGCGGTATGGCGGGTAGAATGAGCTCTTATCCCTTTGGGAGGCTCCATGCCCACCAACCTATAGCAGAGATCTATGCAGGAGGTGACCCACCTGCCTATCGTCCGCTTGGCTGCAGGTCTTCCAGGTGCGGCTTCAGCGTAGGTGACAAACAGCTGGCGAACCTCTCCCCGAATTTTAGCCGTCCGCTCCTTATAATAAGAGAGCGCTCTTCTAGGGTCCAAGGTATGCAGCCTATATTCAGCCTCCGCGGTGTGACTGGAGTAGAACACTGGCAGAGTCAACACCTGGTTAAGGTGAAACTCCGACACCACCTTCGGAAGGAATTTCGGGTGGGGGCACAGGACAACCTTGTGTCTGTGGAAGGCCAGATAAGGAGACTCAATGGAAAGCGCCTGGAGCTCTCCCATCCTTCTGGCTGACGTGACAGCCACCAAGAAGGCAGACTTCCATGACAGGTGAGAGATGTCACACCTGTGCATCGGTTCAAATGGCTTGCCATGAGTTTAGCCAATACCAGCAGTAGATCCCACGGAGGTGGAGGTTCTCGCACCGGTGGGGATATGTGATCAAGGCCTTTGAAAAAGCACCCGATCACCTTCTCCTGCACCACCAACTGCCTGCCGTCCCGCGCCCGGTAAGCAAAGATGGCTGCTAGGTGCGCCTTAAGGGTCGTCGACCGATGCCCTAGCTGAGTAAGGGACCACAGGTAGTCCAGAATGCTAGCCAAGGAACAGGAAGAAGGGTCTAACCCTTTGTCCTGACACCAAATGGAGAATCTCTTCCATTTGAAGGCATAGCATTTTCTGGTTGACTCCTTATGGGACGTCTCAATGACGTTGAGGACCTCGTTGGAAAGACCCAAGGCCTGGAACTCTAGCCGCTCAGGAACCAGGCCGTCAGGTGCAGGGATTGAAGTTCCGGATGGAGTACCTTCCCCTTGCTGACTGAGATCAGGTCCGGGCGGGCTGGAAGCCGCCTCGGGAGCCTGGAGCTGAGGCGGAGGAGATCTGGATACCAGAACTGGTGGGGCCAGTCTGGGGCTACCAGAATCACCTGCGCCTTGTCCCTCTTTGCCTTGAGAAGCACCTTGTGGATCAAGGGAAATGGAGGGAAGGCGTAGAAGAGGCCCGGGGTCCACGGCCTCGAGAAGGCATCCCGCTGCAGCGAGCCCTGCTGAGGGGCGGGCGTGAAACAGCCTTAGCTTCACATTCTCCCTGGAGGCGAACAGGTCCACCTGAGGGGTGCCCCAGTGGGAGAACAGATCTTGTACTACCTCCAGCAGAAGAGACCACTCGTGGGATGCAGCGCCTATCCGGCTGAGGGCATCGGCCAGACTGTTGGAGGCTCCTGCCATATGAATGGCTAGGAGATCCGCCTCCAGGCTGATCACGAGAGACCAAGTGCGGAGAGCTTCCTTGCACAGGGGCAAGGAGTTCGTCCCACCCTGTCGGTTGAGGTAGTACACGGTCATGGTGTTGTCCATCTGGACCTGGACCACTTGACCCCGTACAAACGGAGCGAAGGCGGTGAGGGCTAGTCGGACCGCTCGAAGCTCCAGCACGTTGATGTGGCATCGAGACTCCTGAGGGGACCAGAGGTCGTGGGCTTTGAGCTCCCCCAGATGGGCACCCCAACCTATCAGAAAAGCGTCAGTCGTCAGAGTGACCGTCGGCTCAGGGCAGACAAACGGGATATACCCTCCTGCAGATGAGCTGGAACGAGCCACCACTGTAGGCCATCCCACATCTTCTGGGTCACCGCCACTGGCTGGTCCAGAGAACCGGAGCGCTGTGACCATTGGCGGGCCAGCCCCCATTGTAGGGGACACATATGCAAGTGGGCCCAACGGACCACGCTGGTGCAGGCCGCCATGAGGCCCAGGAGGCACAGAAAGTCCCGGGCAGGGCGCAATTGCCCAACCAGAAATGATTGGGCAAAGGAGGAAAGTACCTTGGCCCTGTCCACCGGGAGCTGGGCTCTGGCTGGAAGAGAGTCGAGCTCTGCCCCCAATGAACTGAATCACCTGCGATGGCACGAGTTCCAACTTGGCCTCGTTGATGAGGAGGTCAATCTGAGAACAGACCTGAAGGGCCAGATCCCTGGACCACTCCACCTCAAACCTGGAGGGGGCTACAATCAGTCAGTCATCCAGATAAGGGTACACCCAGACCCCTCGGCACTGCAGGAATGCTGTCACCACTGCTACGCATTTGGTGAAGACCCTGGGAGCTGGAGAGAGGCCGAAGGGCATGGCCTGGAACTCGAAAAGAGATCCCTCTGCTCGAAAGCAGAGGAATTGCTGATGAGATGGACAGATTGGGACGTAAAAGAATGCGTCCTGAAGTTCTAGAGAACAAAACCACATGACTAGTTCCAAAGGATGGAATGATCTGAGCCAGAGTGACCATCCTGAAGGTGCACTGCCTTAGGAACTTGTTCAGGTCGTGTAGGTCGAAAATGGGGCGTCAGCCCCCTGTCGTTTTGGGACCAGGAAGTACCTGAACACGAACCCTGGGTCTGGAGGAGGATCCACCACCTCGCTGATCACCTCCTTCTGGAGGAGCAAGGCAATGTTGGCTCGATGAGCCGACAGGGAGGCTGCGGACCCCGTTGTCCCCCCATGGGGCGACGGCTCGATAGGGAGGGAACTGCTCGAATTCCAGAGGCAGACCCCTGCCCACCACTTCTAGTACCCAGCAGTCCGTGGTGATAGCGGACCAGGAGGAAAGGAAGTGGTGGAGCTGTCCCCCCACAGGGGGAACCCGGGGAGAAGTGACGAGGTTGGGGGCGACACCCCTCAACCCGTCACTGGGCAGGCTAGGAGGAAGGACCCGCTGAGGGACCTCCTGGACCCTTGCCTCCAGACTTCCTACTGGAGGAAGCAGCAGACTTGGCCTTAGGGTGCCAAGTGTGTGCCTGCTGCCCTGGTGCTGCTGGGCCGCACGTGCCACAGGGGCGGAAGGACTTATGCTGCTGCTGGCGGCCTTTGTCCTTCTGGGCAGACGTGACCGAGTCCAAGGTGGCATTGGACTTCTCATTCCTCTGGAGATGGCCTTCCACCCCCGGCTCGAACATGTTGGTGCCCAGGAAGGGAACATCTACCAGCTTGTGCTGGGTGTCCGCCGTGAAGGTGGAGATCCGCAGCCAAGCTCTGCGGCACATGGCCACTGCGGCCACTACTGATCGGGCACAAGAATAACCGACGTCCAACGAAGTTTGGAGCTGTTCTTTTGTCACCGCCCTTCCCAGATCCCGCACCTGCTTGACCGTCGTCTCAAGGTCAGCCGGGAGATGAGGAATCACCTCATCCAGGGAGCCCATGAGGGTGTGTGAGAAATGTGCCATGAGAAGTGCCAAGCTAGCCTGAAGAAGGCCTAGGGAGGAAGCAGCGTAAACCTTCCACCCTGCGTAATCCAGCTTCTTGGATTCCTTATCGGGTGGTCTGTCCACGTCCCGAGGGTTACCAGAGCGCCGGAAAACACTGTTGGTCACTAACCCCTCTGCAGAGGGGTGCTCCGAGAAACCGGAGAGTGAGCCGGTCGGGACTGTGTACTTTCGGGCCATCCTGGCTGAAGGCGCGGGACAAGATGCTAGCCGCTGCCACAATTCCAGAGCCGGGCCAACAATGGCTTCAGCCACCAGAAAGGCCTCCATGGGTGAATCCCCTCGGTCCAGTATCTCCGTCAGGGGACACTTGGCCCGCTTGGATACGGGCTCAAGCTGCATCCCGGTGGACTCCGAGATGAGCTGAAGCAAACCCATGAAGGACGATGGGCTTTCATCCATCGACTGGCCCCCGGAGGACTCCAGGTCAATGGGCCTTTAGAACAAAGAGTCGTCATCGTCGGACTTGGAGGAGTTAGCAAAGAGCTGTCTGGGGACTGAGCCACCCTCCACCTGCCAAGGACGGTCGGGAGTGAGGGTGACCGACAACCTGTGGGGCAGGCCTTGACCCGACCGAGAGACCTTGGTCGGCGCCCCCAATTTCGATTTTGGAGGTGGAGGTTCCACCACATTCGGTGGGGCAGCTGGTTTCGGCCGAACAACCGGCCCAGGCATGGGCACCTCGACTACAGGGAGGGGTTGTTTCGGCCGCTCGGGTGACAGCCACTTGATGGCCGGGGAAGGCGACGGCGTCGACTTGTTCCCGGACAGAAGTAACTGCTACCACATCAGGTCCTCGTAGCATCGACGCAATTTGCGCTGAAGCCTCTCCTCTTCCGAGGAGGAAGACGAGGAAGAGCGGCGGCGCCACTTACCTCGGTGCCGAGACCGAGACCACTGATGTCGGCAGGATCAGCTGGACCGAGACGATGTCCGAGACCGAGATCCTCGGTGTTTCTGAGGACGGGTCTGGGAAGGAGTGGGGGACACCCGCTCTTCCCTCAGCTCGGAAGCCTTAAATCGGGGACTGCGGCACCGGGGGCGCAGGCAGGTCCTCGGTCTCCACCGGGGAACCGGTGAAGAAGGGTTGTCGGCCTCACCAGTCGACAGCCCGTCCAACGAGTCGAGAAAAATCTCGACCGCGTCGACAGGTGTCTCGGCCGGCTGGCCTGACGGGGACGCTGTGAAGCCAGCGGCTTTAGCCGCAACCTCGACCGAAGTCGACAGTAGGCCGTACGGGGAAGGAGACCTTTCCCACTCCCACGAACGCCAACGATAGGACTTGCCCTTTGAGTCGTCCTTTTTGGACCGAGAGGAATGTCCCGATCGCCCCTCTCTCTTCGTGGAAAGGGACTGGCAAAGCTCCTTGAACAAAGCTGAATACAAGGTACCCAGTGAGAGCGGGATAAATGCCGCGACCGAAGAAGAGGATGATGCGGCCTGGGCGCCCCTCCTCCTCGGGGGCAATCGTCTGCTCGAGAGTTGTCTCAGCCGAGCCAGCTGCGCGGTAACGCCTAACCGGGCCTCTCGACTTAACCGCGGGTAGCGCTTCTCAGGGCGCCCAAGCTTCAACCGGGCAGCGTGGTCCTCCAGGACATAGGCCGAAAACGAACGGCATGACTCGCAGGCCTGCAGGTCGTGTTCTAGGCCGAGGCTGTAGATGCACGTGGAGTGCGGGTCCGTCCTGGACATCTTCTGCCCACAAGGGCACCGCCGAAATCCGGGAGTCGATTTGTCCATCGCGGCCATGAGGGAGAAAGATGACCGAAGTCTTGAAAATTTTAAAATGAGTTTCAGGCGAACCGAAGAATTAGGATCCAGTCTATCATCGCAGAGCGTTAAGGAGGGAACCTGAGCTTCCAAGCGGAAAGGAAGATCTGGCGTCATGGGGCGGAGCCGAGAGTTTTACCACCCGGGTTGGTGGGAGGAGCCAGTCTGAAGACCTTCCGGCAAGATTTAAAGCAGCAAGGAACCTGCCAGACAGTGTGGATGAACAACATATCCATGTCCCTAGAAAATTAGTTTCGGGTTAACCGGAGAGTTTGGATCCAGGCCTAAAACGCAGAGTGCTAAGTAGGGAACCTGAGCTTCCCAGCGGTACAGAAGATCTGGTGCCATGGGGTGGAGCTGAAGCCGGGGGGGTTTACCACCCAGGTGGGTGGGAGTGAGGAGCCAGCTTGAAGACCTTCTGGCAACATTTAAAGCGGCAAGGAACTTGCCAATAAGTGTGGACTGAACAACATATCCACGTCCCTAGAAACAGAATATATTTCAAAAGTATGTGTGAATTATATGTATTATACTGTATGTGTTCATTACAGATTGTTAAGGTTAGAAAAAATGAAAATATCTGAGTGGTGTGGAAATTTATAGGGGTAAAGTTTATGAAGGGTGGGACTAAGTACTACTTCACTGAAAGAGTGGTGGACGTCTGGAACAAACTGCGAACTAAAGTGGTAAAGATTCAGGTATGCATGAGATAGACATTGGGGAATATTAGTGAACAGGCAGGGAGGAAGGAGGGTCATAGAAACATAGATTTTGACGGCAGATAAGGACCGCTTGGCCCACCCAGTCTGCCCATTTCCCTACCTAATGGATAAGCTGCAAATCCTAGTTAACCAGCAGCCTACTTCTTCCTACCCCATCCCCTAAAATTGCCTTATGACTGTCCCATGCATGCTTGAATTCCCCCACTGTTTTTGACTCCACAACCTCCTCCGGAAGGCCATTCCATGCATCCACAACCTCTCTGTGAAAAAATACTTCCTTAAATTACCTCTGAGCCGCCCTTCTATCTTCAGATTGTGCCCCTTGTTCTTGCACACCTCTTTTTGAAAGATGCTACCCTCTTGGACTTTGATGATTCCCTTGAGGTACTTGAAAGTTTCTATCATGTTCCCCCTTTCCTCGAGGCTATACATATTCAGCTCCTTAAGTCTCTTCATATGTCTTCAGTGCAGACCCTGCACCATTTTAATTGCCCTCCTCTGGACAGCTTCCATGCTGTCTATGTCTTCTTGGAGATTGGGTCTCCAGAACTGCACGCAGTACTCCAGATGGGGTCTCACCAACTCTGTACAGAGGAATAATAACTTCCTGTTTTCTACTGGTGATGCCTCTCCTATGCATCCCAGTATCCCCCAGCCCTCCTTGCTGCCCTCTCACATTGCTTGCCCACCTTTAGGTCATCTGATATGACTACCCCCAGGTCCCTTTCCATTTTTGTTAGTATCTCACCCCCCATTGTGTACTCTTCCCCTTGGTTTTTGTTTCCCAGGTGCATTACCTTGCACTTCTTAGCATTGAATCTAAGCTGCCATACATTTGACCATTCCTCTAACCTTGCCAAGTCCCTTCTCATCCTTTCCACCCCACCTTGTGCATCAACTCTGTTGCAGATCTTTGTGTCATCTGCAAGAGACATACTTTCCTTCAGTCCCTCTGCAATGTCGCTTATAAAGACACTGAAGAGGACCGGTCCTAATACTGAACCCTGAGGTACCCCACTAGCAACCCTCATTTCTTCAGAGTGGACTCCATTTACTATTACTCTTTGTGTCCTATTCTCCAGCCAATTCTTTACCCAGGCTGTCATCTTGGGACCCACTCCCAGGCTGGCTAACTTGTATATTAATCTTTTGTGTGGGACAGTGTCAAATGCCTTGCTAAAGTCTAGGTAGGCCATGTCCACAGCCCCTCCCTGATCTACTACTTTGGTCACCCAGTCAAAGAAATCTATCAGATTTGTCTGGCATGACCTTCCGCTGTGAATCCATGCTGCCTTGGGTCCTGTGCCCTCTGGCCTCTAGATGCAACAATTCTTTCCTTCAGAGTGATTCCATCATTTTCCCTACCACTGAGGTTAAACTAACAGGTCTGTAGTTTCCTTCTGCCTTGCTCCCACTTTTGTGAAGGGAATCACATCTGCCCTCCTCCAGTCCTCGGGTACCACCCCATCCTTCCATGATTTGTTAAAGAGGGTAGTTAGTGGTGTCACTAGTTCTACCCTAGTTCTTTTAGAATTCGGGATGAATCCCATCAGGCCCCATTGCTTTGTCCACCTTCAGTTTTAAGAGTTCTTTCAGAACCCTTTCTTCTGTAAATGGGCTGGTATCAACTTCTGTATCCAGAGTGTTTCTGCTGTTTGTTTTAGGTACCTCCCCTCTTCCTTTGTAAATACTGAGCAAAATATTTGTTTAGTATCTCTGCCTTTTCACAGTCACCCTCTGCCCACCCTCCCTCCCTTTATTAAGCCTCACTAACCCTCCCTTGGTCTTCCTTCACTCCCTGATGTACCTATAAAGGTTTTATCCCCTTCTTAACTAAGTTGGCTATCTTTTCCTCGGTTTGGGCCTTTGCTGTTCTGACTGCCTTCCCAGCATCCTTTTGCTTTAACTGATACAGTTCTCTGTCCTGCTTCTTCTGTGATTCCTTATACTTCCTGAATACTTTTTCTCTTGAACCTTCACTGCCACTTCCTTTGAGAACCACAGTGGTTTCTTACATCGTTTGTTTTGTTTATTTGCTTCACACAAGGCTCGTTACCTCTGTGATGGCAGTTTTTATTATTCCCCATTGTTCTTCCACCCCTCCTTCCTGCCCATTTGCTAGTGCATTCCTTAGGCACTCACCCATTTTGGCAAAGTCAGCCCTCCTAAAGTCCAGTACTTTTGCCTTTGTATGGTTTGACTCTATTGCTGTGTTTATTGTGAACCATACTGTTCGATGGTCGCTAGTTCCCAGATGGCTACCCACTTCTACATCTGTGATCCTCTCTTCATCTCCATTTGAGAGAACCAGGCCTAAGATTGCTCCCTCTCGAGTGGGCTCCAATACTAGTTGTCTAAGGCATGCCCCCTGTAGGGCATCTAGAATAACCCCACTCTTTGAAGTGGCTGCTGCAACTGCACTCCAGTTAACATCTGGCATATTCAGATCACCCATCAGCAATATCTCCCTTTTCTGCCATTCTAAGTATTTTCTATCATTCCTTGTCCATTTCCTCCCCTGAGAAGAGGTCTGTCTAACCCTGTGCAGATTGTGGTGCCATTGCCGGTCTCCAAATTTACCCACAGTGCTTCTTCTCCTCCCTGTTTTCCCTTTTGTTCTGTTGCTTTGATTCCTTCCCTTATGTAAAGAGCTACTCCTCCTCCTCTTTTACCCTCCCTGTCCCTCCTGTAGATAGTGTATCCTGGTATGTTTATGTCCCAGTCATGGTTTTGTGTGTACCATGTTTCTGTGACTGCCACGCTATCCAGATGTTCCTCCTCCATCAAGGCCACTAATTCAGGAAGCTTGTTACTCAGACTACAGGCATTGGTACTCATTGCTCTCCATTTTTTGATGGCTTTACCTTCTTTTGCAGCATCCCCCACTGACCTTTCTACCTCGGTCTTTTTCTCATTTAGTACCCTGTTTTGTAGGGAGGCTGGGATTTTCCTGCTGCTTATCAGTGCCTCCCCTTGACTAGTTTAAAAGCTTGCCAATGAAGCATTAAAACCGATTGCTCAAAGACTTGTTCCTTCCTGGACAGATGCAGACCATCCTGCCAGTATAGGCTGGTGTCCTCCAGGTGGAACCCCAGTCCCCAGTGAAGCCAACCCCTGTGCTCCACACCATTTTTCAACCATTCATTAAACTGTATGGTGCAAGTACCCTCGCCTCACTCATGCCATTGACAGGCAGCACCTCAGAGAAGGATATTGTGTGTGCTACTTGTCTTGAGGCCCTCCCAATTCTACAAAGTCCTTCTGCACTGCTGTAATCTCATGATTAGCCAAGTCATTTGTCCCTAGGTGGACAATGACGTCCAGCTCAGACTCCCGTGCAGCTGTTCTCGTGATCCTGAGGATGCGCTTCCTGTCTCTCCAAGCCATGGCACCAGGCAGGCACCTTACTTCAGTTTTCCTTGCTCCCCCCCAGTTCTATCCCCCTAATAATTGAGTCCCCCACCAGGAACTGTTTCCTTTCCTTGTGGTGTCCTCTGCCTCCTTCCTGTGGGCCTCCCTTGTGACAGTTGTCCTCAGCCTCCTTAGTCTCCCCTGTGGGTGCATCCATAGGGGAGCTATGCTCCCCCAGAATGGTGTATGGATTGTGGTGTGGAACAACTGACTGGGTGTGCTTCTGTTCCACCATCCTCACCCTCTCTGAGCCCACTGTGGTCCAACTGCTGTGCTTTCTTCGCATCCTCTGAGGTAGTGGTGGTGGCTCTGGTGCTTCCTGGATGGATGGGGGAGGTTCCCTTCCTACCGTCCAGTGTGGCCTGGGGGAAGGTCCCCTTACTACTGTCCAGTGTGGCCTGAAGACGGGCAACTTCCTCCCTCAGGGCAGAGAGCTGTCTGCAAATAGGGCAGCATCTCAGGCTCCAGAAAGACTCCCGGAAGACTGCTGCCCCACAGCCATTACATTGCACTACTCCCCACTTTTTTTTTTCATGTGTGTGTGTGTGTGATTGTTTTGTAATATAGAAATATATATATATATATATATATTATACAATGTGTATGCTTATATTGTCAGTGCAGTGTGCTAGAGAGGATATGACAGTGATATGCACCTTGCACTCTTAGAAATGATGTCAGAACCCCAGGTATAAAGGAACTATTTCCAGGTGGGTGGGGTGAGGGTGGAAGGGTTGGGCCTAAACTGTGCCCTCACAAAACAATCAGCTAAAAGCTCTGACCCACAGCTGCGATGAGTGCCTTCCTGTCAGCAAGATGCCCTACACAGCAATTTGACAGAGAAAATACCCTGCTAATCAAACAGAAAAAATCCACACATCCAAGTCAGACACAGGTAAACCTCCCAGCCCCAAAACAGGCCTGGTGGTTTGCGCTCTGAAAGCTGTCAGCCCCAAAATAAGTCAGCTGTGCTTTAAACTCTTCCTGCACTGAAAATGTTAAGAATTGTAACAAACAAACGTAAACCTAGATCCACCCCTCTGTTGCTTGAAAAGCGGTCTTTTCCTGTTTCACACTGCAGGTTTTCTATGACAACTCCTTAACCACAGTAACTTATTTAAAATAGTTTAACTATCACAAACTCCCTACGCACCAGTAAATTATTTAAAATAGTTTCTGTCCCAAAATCCTAGTAGTCAATCCAGCTACCCCCAAGGGACAACCAAAATGCAGTATTCAAACACTTGTGAAGTTACTTCCAAGATAAGCAGAGCTTGCAAGCTCCTTTTTCAACTCCTCAGCCACCTGTAATTTATTTAAAAATAGTTTAACTGTCAGAAAATCCTAGTAGACAATCTAGCTACCTCCAAGGATCTACCCAAATGCAGTATTTAAATCCTTCTGAAGCTACTGAAGATAAAGAGAGTTTGCAAGCCCCTTCTTGGTTAAACACTAAATAAATATGTAAATAAAAAGCATTTACCAAGGGTAGTTAGTTTCACCTCCCACAGAATTAGGCAAAAGTGCACGTTTGTTGCAGATATCAAGTGCAATATAGAATTTCTCACACAGCTCACAGCTGAATAAAGAAGTAGTGTCCTTCCAGGTCAAGAAAATGTGCTGTGTGTCTCTAAAAATTGCAGCCTCCAGTAACTTATAGTAATCTGATCTAGTCTGGATATCTCCACCCAGGGCAATTTGTTGACAATGGTTATGATGCAGCCCTTCCTGTTCCAATACAACACTTTTTGGTCTGAAAACAATGTCCTGCCGTGAAGGCTGTCTGTGTTTCAATTCACACTGCAGGTTTTGCTATGACAACTCCTTAACCACAGTAACTTATTTAAAATAGTTTAACTATCACAAACTCCCTACGCACCAGTAAATTATTTAAAAATAGTTTCTGTCCCAAAATCCTAGTAGTCAATCCAGCTACCCCCAAGGGACAACCAAAATGCAGTATTCAAACACTTGTGAAGTTACTTCCAAGATAAGCAGAGTTTTAAGCTCCTTTTTCAACTCCTCAGCCACCTGTAATTTATTTAAAAATAGTTTAACTGTCAGAAAATCCTAGTAGACAGTCTAGCTACCTCCAAGGATCTACCCAAATGCAGCATTTAAATCCTTCTGAAGTTACTAACAAGATAAACAGAGTTTGCAAGCCCCTTCTTGGTTAAACACTAAATAAATATGTGAATAAAAAGCAATTACCAAGGGTAGTTAGTTTCACCTCCCACAGAATTAAGCAAAAGTGCACGTTTGTTGCAGATATCAAGTGCAATATAGAATTTCTCACACAGCTCACAGCTGAATAAAGAAGTAGTGTCCTTCCAGGTCAAGAAAATGTGCTTTGTGTCGGTGTGTCACCGGAGATGGCAGAGACCATTTAGGGTCTGCAGAGACGGACCAGGCAGGTACCATCTGGGCAGACAGGGTAGGACAAGCTGTCCTTTTCTGCCATACAAATTCTATGTTTCTATGTACTTTTCAAAGTCGCATTTTCTTTAATATAAGGTGTGTCCTAGTAGTACATCGTTTGTTACAAAAATATAATGCCTATTTGATGGTGTTTGTAGTACACCCACCATTGCCAAAAAATTCCCAGCAGTTACAAATTCTAATCCACTTCTGCTCCCTTTCCCTAGTTTTGCTATCCTGCACCTGGGGAAAAGAAACAGACACAAAGTGCTTCAGACACTTGAGCAGGGAAAGCTATTAGGTGCCAGATCGCTCTCGGGTCAATAGCTTCCTCATTAGAGGACGGGGGGCAACGACTCATGGGTCACACACATGACCAGCGTGCGACATCATGACATGTTCACGTCTTAATGCTGCCTTGCTCCCTGCCACAGTCTCAAGATGCTGCTCACATAAGCACTAATAATGATAATATATCGCACGTTTTCTACTTAATACAGCTCAGACTTATAGTTTCCCAGTTGTACTACATTTATAAAAGGAATCAGGGACCCACAGAGGAACTGATTTGCAACAACAGTTACAAACTGGAATAAAACCATTCTCCTAGTTGGGACGTAATATTTGGAACAACCTATCATCTTGTGTTAAAGTTGCTCGCAGCCCAACTTACTTTAAAGCAGCTTTGAAATTAATTTGTATGGTTGTTTATTGGTGTACCACATTTGATGTTCCAGGGTTTGTGAAACTCACTAATTTTGCACTTTCCTACATTAGTTTAATACTATATGTATTTTATTTAGCTAGTTTTTGTTGACCAGGTAAGTGAGCTAGACAACTAGATGCCTACTTTCAGGCATGACCCTGGAGGTTACTTAGGGCCAGGGTCAGTGAACAGCAAGTTACAGTACAGCAACTGTAAGTGACATAGTGAATAGCATATATAACAGATTACGTAGCAAAGGCAGTGCACAGATACGGAAAGAAGGTCAAGATTAAAAGGCACTGGAGGAGCAAGTCAACTACTTGTTAATGAGACATGACAAATATAAATACTTTATCAAGCTCCTGCAAGGCAAGTCTTGCTAGATGGTCAGACTGACATTAGGGAAGAAGGCAAGCAACCAGTATGCAAAAAAAAAAAAAATTAAATAAAAGGTAGAGTTCTATTCACAAGAGCATACATTGATTTATAGAGGTGGTTGCAATATCCCTTTTTGAAGACAGAGGCAGTCAGGCACGGGCATAGGCTAGAAGGTATAGAATTCCATAGCCTGGGGGCAACAACAGAGAAAGAAAGTTCCCCAGCCGCAGCCTGGTTCTTGGGATAGCCAATTCTTCATGAATGGCAGACCTTAGTGGGTAGGTATCAAACGGAGGGCAGAGAAGACAAAACAGTGGAAAAGGGGACATTTTTTTGTAAGACACTGTAAATTACCCCTCCAAGTGATAGCTCATGTAGGGTTGCAGGATGAAGCCAACCCAGTTTAGCATATAAGGTGCAGTGACAGGTAACGCAGGTTAGGGACATGGCGAATTGATAGATATATACGTTATATAACGTGTGATGCCTTGTTATCATATCAGGTTATCATTGTCCTGTACATATTGTCTTGTCCATATTATCACTTTCTGTTTATGTATCACTATGACTGTATAATCTGTGCATTTGCACCCGGGTTGTGCCTGAAAAAGGCTTCTTCCACCAGTGTGCTCACCTGGCCATCAGAGTTAAATAAATGAATAAATTAAATAAATAATGTCCCATTTATGTAAGTTAGATTGGGAAGATACATGGATTACCGATATCCCATAACTGAGTTTAGGGAGGACACCCAGAGCAATGGATAGGCAGGCTAGTGGGGTAAGGTTATGTTTGAGCTTACAAAAGAGACCCATTTTAGTGTCTACAGACTTGAAGACACCCGTTATGTGCAAAGAGAAATCAATGGATGCATCAAGTGTGACACCAAGGTAACTGAAAGTAGGCATCGTTACAAGAGGAGCTCCATCACTGCACAGTACTGTTAGAGGGGTAGTGCAGCTTTTAATTTTGGGAGCACAGCCAAACAGCATGGTCTGTCTCTTTATCATATTTAAGAAGAGTTTGTTAGACTGGAGCCACTGCTGCAATCCATGGAGGACACTGGTTAATGTGGTGTTAATTACGGACATGCTGTGTGAGCGTAGGTACAGGACGAGAACGTCTGTATGGAAGACAGGAGTGCAGTGGGTGAGGGTCTGGTGAAGGTCATTAACATAAAGGGAGAAAAGTAAGGGTCCAAGTATTGAACCCTGTGGTGGGGGCAGGAACAGAGAATATAGTTCCAACTTTTACCCGTTGGCTCCTTCCACAAAGATAGTTCCTAAAACAGTGTATTGCACAGGAGGAGATCCCCAAATTGCTTAGTTTGGTACAAAGCAGATGATGGTTTATTAGATCAAATGCTTTAGTAAGGTCTATGAAAACAGCCAGTGTACTCACCCCTGTCCATAGCTTTTGTGACCTGGGAAGTGAAGAAGAGGAGAACAGTAGGAGTACAATGATTTTACAAAAAACGTGTTGTGCTGGAGACAAAAGGATATGCTTGGTTAGGAACTCAGTTAACTGCGAGGCAACAAGCTTCTCCAGTATTTTGTTGAGGACAGGAAGTATGGAAATTGGTCTATAATTCGTAACCAGTTTGGGATCACCTTTCTGAAATACTGGGATTATATGGGAGAGTTTCCATAGCTCTGGTACAGCCCCAGTCATGAGAGACAGGCTGACGATTCTAGTGACAGATGAGGACAATTCCACAACAGCAATATTAGCAGCTTAAGATCAATGCCATCGGAGCCTGTGGATTTGTCTGTAGTAATTTACACACTTCAGATACTTTAACCACACAGAAGTAAAATTGTGGGTAGCTCAGGGTGTCAGAGCACGGATCTTTGATGGGTAGTGCTGACTGTGGCAAGTGTGGGAAGGCCCCTGTATAGGATGATGGGTCTGAGAAGTACTGCAGCGATTGAAAACATCTGTTATGGTTTTGCGACTGTTATAATTGACATTATTCATACACATGTCAAGGACAGGAGGGTTAGTAGATACACCCATAGCCAGTTTATTATACTTCCAAAAGTGTTTTGGATTATCTAGAGAGATATCAAGGAAGAACGTATAGTATATACTCTTATGTTGGTGAATGGCTTTTTTACATTCATTTCTGAGGGTGCGTTATTTCGACCAGTCAGATACAAGCCTGGTGGCCTTGTAAACAGACCAGGATTTATCCCTAGCCTTGATTAGAGCAAGGAGCGAACAATCAAGCCATTTGGTTACAGAACCTGAACCCTCCTGGTAGTAAGTGGAACAGGTCTGTCTTATAGACCAGAGAAAGTACCATTGAAGTGACACACAGCCAGATTTACATCATTTGTGTTCCAGAGTATGACCAGTCAGTACTCGACATTTTGCTTAAACAAGGCTGGGTTTAAATGTGCAGAGTCACGAAAGTGGAGACGTCTCGAGGGGGGCTTCTGGAGATTTAGCTCTCCAAACACAGAAAACTGGTGAGTGGTCACTGATTACATCTGGTAGCACACCAGAAAAGATGATCCTATCAGCCCTGGGTCTTAGATTCCAATCTATTAGTGAGGCTTTGCTCCCATTAAATGCAGATCTAGTGGGTTCAGATATGATCTGAGTAAGGTACGTCTTATCAACCTCTTTACTTTTGACACTAATCCAATCAATATTAAAGTCACCAAATAGTAAAAACTCCTTATTGTTAACTATAGGGCCTATAGTGTTCAGGAGAGGTTGGAGTGCCCGATGACTACCCCCGGGGGAATATAGGCACAAAAAAGATGTGGTATTTTTGTTCCACCTAGCAGGAGAATAGCATGAGAAAGTTCAAAGCCTTAGACAGGGGTGCCTGAAACATTGAGGTTAAGATGAGATTTAAAGTACACCATGGTCCCACCTCCCCTCTTAGATCCAGGATGATAATTTCTAATAAAGTTATATCCAGGCAGTGCAAATAAGTGGTCAGGGATGGAGGATTTCAGTCATGTTTCTGTGACCCCAAGTATATCAGGGGGTGAAGTGATTAACCCAGGCAATGAGATCAGCATGATTTAGGATAAGACTTCTAATGTTCATGTGGGCGATTTGTAAGCCCTTGTGGCTTTGCTAAGAATGCATATTAGTATTCATAGGGGAAACTGGTGTGGGCCCATAGTTGGGTTCAATATCCCCAGCTATGAGTAGAAAGGAGAGGGTTAATATTTCAAGAGTATAAAGCCAGGGGTGGGAAATAAAAGGGTTCATGAGACCATTGAGACCCTTTGAGAAAACGGCCAAGTTGGTGCAAACACTGGTACACTAAGAGGCAAACATTATTCCTGTTCTTATCCCCATGTAACAGGTGATTTGACATAAGGGAGTTAGGTTCTGTTTTCTGGGCTTGCTCTGGCTGAGGGTAGAGTAATGGCAAATAATCAATGATAAGTAACAAGCAAGTAAGGAGGCAGGAGTTAACAACCAAGTATGCAACCCACTGTGTAACACTCTAGGCACACTTAACCCTTAGGCTGCCAACAGAATTAGAATGTATAGGAATTCTGGATTGATATATCAGTCTGTGACACAGCAAGGATTACATTACAGTGGTCAGAGATGATGAAAACACAGCCCAGGAACTCTAATTATTACCAAATAACATTAGGAAGTCAAGCAGTTGTATTGGAGGATGTGCCAAGCATTGTACATAGGGGATGCCTCTATGTGGTCACTTTGCTGTTTGCATAAGGTATAGAAACTCACAGTAGAATAGTTCTGCATCATATTCAACTGCTAGGCATTAATACAATGCAGGAAACATTAATAATTTACCTCAGTGGCAAAGAGTGTTAATTTAAGCAAACCAGTGAGTGGGGCAGGCGGCAGCCTCCACGGCTGACTCCCAGGCAGACTCCTGATGTCCTTTGCATGGGTCCTTTGCGTGAGGACCACAGTGCAGAAGGACCGCTTGGGTGCCCTTAAGGAAATACAGGGTGAAGCCTCTGGATTGGCACAGAGTCCTGCCGAGGGCCGAGCTTAGCGTGCTCCAAACAGAGCAGTCCCTCCAGTCCTGGCAGCAATTGTTGGGGGGGAAAGGGGTGGTAGAAGCAGCAGGAGCCCCCTCATGATCCTGTTTGGTCTTGTAGTGGCATGTACTACATGGTCGGAGGCGCCGAGGGTCCAGATGAAGTTAGGGAAGCCCACAGTTAAAAGGACTTCTTTGTCCCACCTTCTGAGCCTCTAGATTGGCTCACAGTGATGCTGGGGGCCCGGCTTAGCATGCTCCAAACACAGAGTTCCCTCTGGTCCCGGTGGCAATCACTGGGGTAGAGGATGGTAGAAGCAGCAGGAGCCCCCTCACAACCTCATTTGTTCCTATAGCGGTGTGCTACATGGTCAGAGTGGCTGAGAGTCCAGACAACGTTAGAGAAGCCCACAGTTAAAAGCGCATCTTTGTCCCGGCTTTTGAGTGAGCCCCAAACGGAGCAGTTCCTCTGGTCCTGGTGGTGATCATTTTTTTTTGGGGGGGGGGGGACAGCAGGAGCCCCCTCATTAGCCACAAAGTTATTATATGCCAGGCATGACTGAAAAAGGGGTTTTGCTCTGTTCTCTTCCTGGTAAAACAAATAAAATGAATGACTAAAACCAAATTTTCCCTTCAATAAGAATTCCAATGAAGTTATCAATTTACACACTCAATGTATAATGCTCCCATCTCACCAGATCCTTCTGTATTACACCCCAGTATGAATAAGCTTGTCACCATCTGCTTCTCCTCTAACCTATTCCTTCTCTTAATTCTGCATTTCTGTTTCTTTGTTTAATTAGCTATTGATGAAAATAAAAGAATAACTACTCGGGGAGTAAGACACATAATTCCAGGAGTAAGAGTTGGCAATTACAGAATCTTAAATGTGTTGCAATAAGCTTGCATACAGTATAGTAAATAAAATACATACCGATATACACAAAATCTTCAATAATAAAACCACAGTTCAAAAACTAGACATGAGAACACTGAGAAATATCCTCTCAGTAATTACTGTATCTCTGAAGAACTGTGCACTTACCCTATACACTGGTCAGTAAGAAGGGGAAGGGTATTTTTCTAACTGCTGCCTACTTCTACTTGCACATTATCTAAAAGAAGAGGTGCACTAATCAAATGTGCTTTGTATGAAAATTTGTGGAGGGTTAGTGCTCAGTTCTTGAGAGATACAGTACAGACTGATTTACCTGGAAGCACCTGACACATACATCCAGGAGCTGCTAGACTATAGCAATTTCCAATCTTCTCAATAATCCCAGAATTTTTCTTTAAAAAAAAGAAAAAGCTGGGAATTTATCCTATGCTGAGGAAGAGTGTTCCAAACTCAGGTTAAACCCATATGTAAAGGCTTCAGATGAAGTTCAGTGAATGAGCTATGGGTCTCAAAAAGAGGTTCTGGTTGGGGGAAACGAGACGAACACAGCAGTACTCCACTTAAAGAACAACAAAGGATGACTCACACCTGTGTAAATTAACAAGCATTTGTCAATGCCGATTATAAAATGGCAAGGAAATTTCCTGTATTCTGATTGGTCAGTGGGTGCCTGAGATAGTGATGTTATTACACAATAACATCACTGTATGGATGAGGATATACTTGAGGTCACCTTTTCTTAAGAAACAAAGATATACTGCCACACTAAAAATCTACTAAAAACATTTTTTTAAATGTTTTTTATTTTGTATAACAACAAGCCATTGTATAATAGCAATAAGGCACTCCAGTGTGTGTGTTATTGTGTAATAACGTCACTCCTGGGATGGAGGAGGCACTCCGCTTCGCCTCGTGCTTCAACCCACCCCAGGAGTGACCTTATTACATGATAACACACACCCTGTCGTGCCTCATTGCTTAAACATCTGCTTATTGTTAGGGGTGTGACAGTAACGAATATTAAATTAGGGAGGCAGTGTAGCACAGTGGTTTAAGGCTCTGAGCTGCATATCTGGACACCTGGGTCTGAATCCCACAGCCCCCACTTGCATACTGCGTGACCCTGAGCAAGTCACTTAACTTCCCTGTGCTCCCATGTCGCACCTGTAAACAAGCTTTCAGCTTAGTGTGCCACTCCTGGTTAAACAATTGCAAAAAAAAAAAAAAAAAAACCCAAACCACGAATAATACGGTATTCAGTAGCCGAATAGCAGAACTATTCGGCGCTCCCGCAGGATTTGAAGATCTTGCAGGACTTACTGGCCAATCGCTTGGTGCTTGCCAAAGCCAGATCACATGACACTTCAACATTGCTGAGTAGTGGACAGTGGAGAGAACTCTAAATTAGCAGAGATTAAGAGTTGCAAAAAACTAATATTTTCATCACAAAACCTTTGTTTGTTCTGTACAGTGTGTCTTAGTGCCTAGTACTAGTGGGAGCACTGGGACGTTTTTTCTTTTCATGGATAAATTGTCTGATGTAGTGATTTGTTTTGCTAGGAGCTGCAGAGAGAAACTAGTATAACTTTTTGTTCTGTACCATGTGTTTTAGTGCCCAGTACTAGTGGGAGCACTGGGAGGGTTTGTTTTTCGTGGATTAATCGTCTGATGTAGTCTTTTTTTTTGGCTAGGAGCTGCAGAGAGAAACTAGTATACCTTCATTTCAGGGACCTCTGTGTTGTGCTGTGCTCTGGAAGTGAAGAAGTAGTGTTTCTTTTCTTAGTGCCTGCCTGCCTGGTAGTGGTGTGAGGATTTTTTTTTATTTTTCCCCAGAGAAACTGTCTGATTTATTTTGCCAGGAGGAGCAGCAGAGAGACTTGAGTTGTAGTTTACCTCCTTAATTTCAGTAGTTCTAACTTCTACACCGACTGCTGTACTGTACTGATTAAAAAAAATTCTCTAAATTGGTGGTGTAAATAATAAGCATTTCTTGGGGGGGGGCCTCAGGTTTCACAAAACCCAGTAGTTGCCTAGCCAGAAATCTTGGAGGGCAGTCGGTTGACTGCGCTCCCACCCCCATGGTTTAGAACTAGGTAATGACGCTTGCAGTGTGCGCACACCCTTGCCTGCCCTACGTGCGTGCTGCTTGCAGTCATTTTTCTGTGCGAAAATAAAGCAGTACTGCTCCTTGCAAACATTTTTTGTACTGAAATACAGCAGAACTTTTGTGCATTTAAAAATAAAAAAAACAACTGAAATGCAGTAGTTACGCCATAGAAATTTCTATGTAAAAAATATTTGTGGCATAATATGAGGTTGGGCTTGGGTTTCAGGAAAGTCGGTAGCCGCCAACAGTCTCAGAGGGCACTTGGCTGACTGCATTCTCACCCCCCACAGTTTACGGCTAGGGCAGTGACGCTTGCAGTGTGCACACACCCTTGCCTGCTCTGCATGCGTGCTGCTTACAATAGTTTTTCTGTGTGAAAATAAAGCAGTACTGCTCTTTGCAAACATTTTTTTTGTACTGAAATGAAGCAGAACGTTTCTGCATTTACAAATAAAAAAAATAACTGAATTGCAGCAGTTCTGCCGTAGAAATCTCTGTGTAAGAAATATTTGTGATGTAATCTGAGGTTGGGCTTGGGTTTCAGTAAAGTCGACAGATACCAGCAGTCTCGAAGGGCAGTCGGCTGACTGCACTTCCACTCCCCACACTTAAGGGTTAGGTAGTGATGCTTGCAGTGTGCGCACAACCTTGCCTGCCCTGCGTGTGTGCTACTTGTAATAATTTTTCTGTGTGAAAATAAAGCAGTACTTTTGTACATTTACGAAGTATTAAGTACTTGAGAGTGTTTAGAACTTGTTGGCATAGACAAAGACAATGACAGGTAGAAGTGGAAAAAAAAATATACTTAGTCCAGCCCTAGCAAATCTACAATGGAAGAACAGGTTGGTGATGCTGAACCTGAATGTGAGAGACGGTCAGCCTGTATTCGATGCCCAAAATTATTCTTTATATCTTTCAAGCCTATGTCTTCCAGCAACAGTAGTACTGTGGCTGGCACAGGACAAAGTGATACAAGAAGCACAAGCAGGACACTGTTCTCGACTCCCACCACAACCACCAATGTGTCCCCATCTCTCACCAGTACCATCAAGACTCCCACCACAGCCACCAATATGTCCCCATCTCTCACCAGTACTATCACATCCGTCGTTACCACCACCACAACTATAGGACCCTGTCTTCCTCTTCCACAACAACAGGCAGCATGACTACTACAGCCAGTCCTGCAACTGTGACTGTCACTCCAGCCACTACTGACACAATGACCCCTGCCACTACTGTAACAGTATCAACAGTCTAGTATCTCTGCCATGGTGAGTATTACCAGTATGACCAGTACAGTTAATACAGTTATGCCTCCTGCTTCTCAATTTCTTAGTACTCCTGTAAACGCTGCAGAGGATGACCAGTCATCCGGTTCTGAGTATTTCCCTCCACATAATGAACTGCCCAATGACAAGTCATCTTCTTCATTAGAGGCACATATGAGTGACTTTGAAGATGAGGCAGAGTACACTATGTACCTTGAAGGCAGAAAAAAAAAAAAGGTGGCTGGCAAAACAGCCTCTAGGTGTAGCACTAGCAGCAAGGGTAGTAGAGGTAGCAGTAAGGGTAAGGGTCCCCCTCCCTCTAAGAAGACCAAACAAACAACACTAACATTTCTTCAGCAACCTTCGTCACAGCCTGAAGCACAGCCAAGTGATGGCAGCACTGACATGGCACCATCAGGGGCCGTGGCCACAGGGCAAGAACATCAGGACAAGACAGGCACATCTGTTGAAAACAGAACTGGGGGATGTGGTGCTAGCAGAATCACTGGTAACCGCAGTGTTAAAAGTACTGTGTGGCTGCATTTCACTGTGTTAAAGGAGGACACAAGGAAGGCAGTCTGTTCTTTTTGCAATGCCACTATAAGCCAAGGGAAATCACTCTCTAACTTAACCACAACATCATTACAGAACCACCTGAAGCTTAAGCACCCTCATGTGTATCGAAGCTTAGGCCAGCCCAGTGGTGCTGAGGGTTGAGGCACTGGATGCCACACCTTGCACCATGCCAGCAACCCAGGTTCGGGAGCGAGCTTGGACCAGCGGGGATCAGCCGGGGGGGGGCGGACTTGGACTGAGCTGCCATCAGGCTGCTCTCCTTTCCCAGGGGAGGGTTGTATGTACTGCACAGCTTTGGTGGCCCCTAGTGGAGAGTGGGGGTTCAGCTAACGCAGTGCACGTCGCAGTAGGGGTATGGTGGCAGCAGCGGATGCCCTGCAGGTGGGTGCGGGAGTGCGCCTGCACTGCACTGGACATCACTGCACGTCCGTGCTACCAGGAACATAAGAAGAAAGACCCCCTTCCACTGGTCGGCGAAGACAGGTCTAGAGGTTGTGGCCCCACGTCCTACACTGGGCATTAAGACGCCCGCTCTGGTCCCTCCTCCTGTCAGCAGCCCTTCCAGCACTATAGACAGAGTGCCGGTAAAAGGAGTATGGCGGTCCTTCCTTGAGGGACTCAGATCTAAGGGGTCAGGGTGGCTGCACATGGAGAGGGGGTGCCCCCCCCCACCAGAAAGAGGTTATCTGGGCTTCAGGTTGGATGGGTACAGCCAGTATACCGCACGACCACGCTGGAGAGAGGCCAATGGTAATGGTGCATAAAAATAGTTCGGAAAAAAAAAGTGCATCGAAGCTCATCTTGGTCTGGATCTGGACCCTTGGTTTCACCAAGACCCCTCCGGTGGACAGGCATGCACTGTTGGCAGTGGTGGTGGTAGTACTGACAGATCTGATTTCAAGCAACTCAGTCATCACAGCACTCCTTCCCCTCACCAACACAGAATCCGGACTCTACTCTGGTGGTCACTTCTGACTCCAGTGATACTACAAGGCAGAGACAGTCATCAGCACTCCGCACACCACCGTTGTTAAAGCGGTCCACATCAACGTCTCCCGTGGCAGTTACAATAATGGATGCTCTGCATACACGAACAAAGTATCATGCCTCACATCCAACAGCACAGCAAATAACACAGCTGATTACTGAGATGATGGCACTGGATCTCCAGCCTATGTCATCTGTGGAAGATACTGGCTTCTGACGGCTTCTCAACTATTTGCACCCAAGTTATCAGATCCCATCTTGTACATTTTCTTAAAGTGTATTGCCACAACTGTATGATGGTGTGCTATCTGCTGTTGCTGCCCTACTTTCACTGCACATTCGATATCTGGACTAGCGTTAACTCACTGCATGCCTATCTCTCCATAACTGCACACTAGTGTGTGCAACACCCTGCTGCTGCTGTTTACGATGCATCACCTTGTGGCTCACCCATGGCCCCCCCATAATCTGGTAGTCTCATTAGGTCAGCTTTGCTGAATGTTGGACTGATGGAGCAAGACCATAGAGTACATAATATTCTCATGTTCCTGCAAGACATGCTGTGGTCTTAGACTGGTGTGAACACCAATTTAAAAGTTGGCTTTTCTGTTACCGACAATGGAACAAACATGGTGAATGTCATCAATGATGACCATTTTGTGAGTATTCATTCTGCTTTGCACACACACACACACACACACACACTAAATTTAGTGGTGACTCGTGCACTGAGCAGCAATACTAGGACCAAAAACATATTATACACAGCCCAATCCATCTGCAGCCATTTCCATCACTGTAAAACCCACTAACAAATTACGAGAATTTCAGGAATGCCTTGGTCTGCCCCAACATCGTGTAATACAAGATGTTAGCACTTGGTGGAATTCTTCACACCTGATGCTTTCACGACTCTTGGAGCAAAAGCAGGCACTACACGAAATGTCTATGGAGGCAGACATTGAAGGGGTCCTATTACATCATGACTGGTTAGTTCTTGAGGGCATGGTGAAGGTTCTCACGCCATTTGAGAGGAGTACACATGATCTAAGTGCTTCCACAGCCTTACTTAGTCAGGTTATCCCCACTGTGCATATTCTCAGAAGAGCGTTACAATGGTTTTTGGCTGACAATACACTCAGTCCACAAGAGGTCACTGACGTTGTTATTCACCTCGATGCAGAACTTGATGCAAGGTTCCCCACAGTCATGGATAACTGCCATCATGTGTTTGCTACCATGCTGGACCCTAGGTTCAAATGTGAGATCCTTCATATAGCTATGGACAGCCACAGGGTGACTCATTTTAGGCAACAGCTGAGTGAAGAGTTGAATAGCGCCATGCAGGCAGTCAGACACTTGGAAAGGGAGGAACATGCTCCAGTTCAGGTTCCTGAGGGAGACAGACAGGCATGTGATACTTTGGAATCAGATGATATTGGTGCAGACGGGCAAAGATGGCATAGTGGCAGTGTAGAGGAGTGACTGGGCATTACTCAGCACATCACTGCGTCAACAGCAACACAAACGCTCACAATCTCAGCCTCTTTCTGCAGAAAATTTACTTAATGGCTATTTTGCAGAATAAATTGAGCCAGTTGATGTTGATCCACTGAGCTACATCCCAGCCCTATGCCTATATCACGCATGCTTGAAGCCCCACACTGTTTTTGGCACCATCACTTATGCCTGCAGTCTCTGTCAGTCATCTACCATGCCTTCCAAGAATATTTCTTCACATCTGTCTTGAACTTCTACTTCAGCTTTATCACATGCCCCCACTGCCCCTGGCACTTGTGCTCTTTCTAATTTGAAACAGACTCCACTTACATGCTCTGTCTTCACCCCATGAGATACTTGCATAGGTCTCTTCCAGGGTGGACATACAAAGCACTTAAGTCAGTGCCTTTTTAGTTGTCCTAGACAAGACACAAAACGTCACCTAATCTGTGGCCTTTGCTCAATCTATGATGACCGTGTGCCACCTGACCAGTGCCGTAGTCTGATGCATTTCTGGGTGCCTAAAAGGTTGTTGTGGAGTGTTCATGGCAAAACTGCCTGGTGTACTTCAAAAGGGAAGGAAGGGGTGGAGTTTAACAGTATTACAATGTCTTTAAAAAAAAGGAAGAAAAAAAAAAAAAGACTTATCGGTGGGGGAGGGTTGAATAATGAAAAACGAATATCTGGCGCCCCGAATACGAATATTTGTCCGAATATTAGGGTATTTGCACACTCCTACTTATTGTTAAACACTTTTTTTTTTTTTTTAAGATACTTGTTTTAGGATTCGCCTTATAGAAATGACATGTACCGTTTATGGTATACTGGCTGAAATGCCATTTTGAACCGAAGGTATGAAAATACACCTCATCCAGGATTTCAAAAATAACACGTCACGTCTATGAGGTGGCGTGGAAAAATGGCTATGTTGAAAGTTTGGAGTCAAAATAATGAAAATTAGAGAAGTTGTGAGTGAATGCTGAAATAGAAACATGGAAACATAGAAGTTGACGGCAGATAAAGACCGCAAGGCCCATCCTGCCTGCCCATTTTTTCTACCTTATGAATGTACCACAGGCCTGTACTCTGTCAAACGCCTATCTACTCATACTCATCTGTATTGCTCCCTTATGCCTATCCTATGCCTGTTTGAAGTCCTGCGCTGTATTCATATCCACCACTTCCTGAGGTAGGCCGTTCCATGCATCCACCACTCTTTCTGTGAAAAAGAACTTTCTCACATTGCCCCTTAATCGGCCTCCCACTAATCTCATGCTGTGTCCTCTTGTCCTGCTATTTTTCTTATATTGAAACATGTTAGACTCTTTCACTATTAATGCCCTAAGATGTTTGAATGTTTCGATCATATCACCTCTCTCCCTCCTTTGCTCTCGGTATACATATTGAGCTCCATTAATCTGTCCTCATCGTTTTCTGATGCAGTCCCTCACCATTTTGGTTGCCCTTCTCTGGACTGCCTCCATTTTGTTAACGCCCTTGTGCAGGTGCGGCCTCCAGTACTGTACGCAGTACTCCAAATGGGGCCTAACCAGTGTCTTGTAAAGAGGGATTATCTCCCTCTTATGACTTGTGATACCCCTACTAATACACCCCAACATCCCTCTAACCTTACCTACTGCTTTAGTGGTCTGCTTGGATGATTTCAGGTCATCTGTGATGATGATGCCCAAGTATCTTTCTTCCCTTGTGATTGTGAGCAACTCCCCTCCCAATTTATACGTGGCTTCAGGGTTTCTCTTCCCTATGTGCATGATCTTGCACTTCTTTGCGTTGAACCCCAGTTGCCACTCTTCCGACCATTTTGCTAGTTTATCCAGAACTCTTCTCATTCTGCCGACCCCATCTGGATCATCTACTCTGTTACAGATCTTGATATCATTTGCAAACAGACAAACCTTACCCTCCAGTCTATCTGCAATGTCACTGATGAAGATATTGAAGAGGACTGGCCCAGGACTGATCCCTGAGGTACCACACTTGTGACCTGCAACTCTACTGACTGTATACCGTTTACCACCACTCTCTGTTTTCTGCCCACCAACCAGTTTGCCACCCAGCTGACCAACTTCTCACCCACCCCGAGACTACCCAGCTTATTAATCAATCTTCTATGCGAACAGTATCAAAAGCTTTGCTGAAGTCAAGGTAGGTGACATCAACTGCACCTTCTTAGTCTACCACTCGTTACCCAGTCAAAGAAATCTATGAAATTAGTTTGACAGGACCTTCCTGTTGTAAACCCATGCTATCTTGGATCCTGTACTTCTATGGATTTCAGGTGTTGCACTATCTTTCCTTAAGGAGTGCCTCCATAAACTTGCCCACTACTGAGGTAAGACTGACTGGTATGTAGTTCCCTGCCTCCTCCCTGCTACCACTCTTGTGGAGCGGGATCACACGAGCCTTTCTCCAGTTTTCTGGGACCTCTCCTGTGCTCAGACACTCACTAAACAGTTCTGATAATGGCTCTGCTAGTTCCAACCTTAGCTCCTTTAGTACCCTGTGATGTATGCCATCAGGTCCCACTGCCTTGTCCACCCTGAGCTTAGTGAGCTCTTGTAGGACCCTTTCTTTTGTGAAGGGACTTGTGCACACCTCCCTCCCTCGTGTCCATGGTGCTGAGCTGTGGGCCCTGCACATGTAGGATAGATGCTTTTCCTTGGTCCTCCTCTACACACTCCCTCTTATCCCCTTTGATCTCAGCAATACCCCCTCTGGACTTTCTCCTTTCACTAATATATCTACAGAAAGTCTTGTCCCCTTCTTTTACTGTTTCTGCTAGTTTTTCTTCGGTTTGGGCCTTTGTTTGCCTTACTGCCTTCCCTGCATCCCTTATGGAAGTTTGGTATGCCTCCCTATCTTCATCCCGCTGCGTTCCCTTATATTTCCTGAAGACCAGCCTTTTGGCTCTGACCTTTTCTGCTACTGTTTTTGAGAACCAAAGTGCTTTCCTTCTTCTTTTGGTCTTGCTTTTCTCTCTAACACAATGGGATGTTGCTTCAAGTATTGCATCCTTAATGCTTGCCCACTTTGCCTGTACCCCCTCACCTGCATTTCTTCTTGCCAGGGCTAGCTTAACTCTGTTGGCTATCTTATCAAAGTCAGCTCCTCTGAAGTCCCATATTTTTGCCTTGGAATGGGATGATTTAGTTCTAGTGGCCAAACTGAACCATACCATGTGATGGTCACAGGCCCCCAGGTGACCTTCTACCTGGAGATCTGTGATCCTTTCCGCATTAGTCCGTACTAGATCTAGGACAGCCCTGTCTCTTGTGGGTTGTTGTACCAGTTGTTTTAGGCCCTTCCCCTGCAGGGAATCCACTATGTGTCTAGTTCTGGCAGATGTTCCTGCTGGAGCTGACCAATCTGTATCTGGCTTGTTGAAGTCTCCCATTATCACAACCTCCCCTTTAGCTGTCAGGTTTTGTATATCTTCTAACAGTAATGTATCTATGTCTTCCCCCTGGTCTGAAGACCTGTAGACAACACCCCCAGTTCGTATGGCTGTCCCATTTCCTGTTTCCGGGTGACCCACAGTTCTTCTGGCTCCTTATGTGTATTCTGAATTTCTGTAGCTTTGATATTTTCATTGACATAAACCCCCTTCTGTACTTGGTCTCTTCTAAACAGTACATAGCGGTACTGAAGTCTCCCAAGTGTGGTTACTGATGAACCTTGTCTAGCTAATGGCTACTATGTCGGTTTAGCCTCTGTCATTGTTGCCTGCAGGTCTGGGATCTTGTTTCGTGTAACGTTCAGTCATAACCTGGGCATTTTACCGTAGTTGTACACAAACTTTTCAGCACAGACTTCTTATTACCCCACCTAATGAACCCAGTAGGTGAAAATTGTCAAACTCCCACCAAAATGTCGCTCCATGCCACCGTAACGTCATTCCGCACCACAGGTATGAAAGCGCATTTTGGCCAGGATTTGAAAAATGATAGCTCTCACATTCATGAGCAGCTGTGAAGAAATGGCTATGTTGAAAATTTGGGGTCAAAACACTGAAAATTACTGCGTTCGCAAATTTCAAGGTAGACTCATAACTTTGTTTTGTTTTAATATTTTTATGCCAAATTTTCAACAGTCTTCTTATGACCCCACTTTATGACAGTTTCAACTTCTGCCCAAAAGGTGATTTTGCACAGTGGCTATGAAATCACCTTTTGGGACAGATATGCCTAATTTCCCTGCCATTGTTTATAAGGCGGGGTCTCAAAAAAGGCATGTTGAAAATCTGGGGCAAAAGTATAAAAAAATGGCCAAGTTATACGAACATACATACCCATGCCTTAGATTCCCTCTGGAACCCCCCTTCCCTGCCCAGCTCTCACCCTTGTTGCTCTTTCACCCTGTCTGAATTTTCCCAGCACTTATCCTTTGCTGCCATACCAACCTGTGTTCTCCATGTCAGCTTACCCCCTCAGTTCGGCCTCCTTTCTCACCTGAATTTATGTATTACACCTTACCTCTGTTTTGTCCGCTGCCTCAGCCCAATTCTGATATGCATCTAAAGTCATATAAATATCTGTCAATTATGTTACCTGTGTCTCGCCTCCATCATGAATTGGTTCTTCTCAGAACTGTATTTGCCAAATGCCACTCCTTGAACTGCTTGTAAGAATTACCTTACTGCATACTTGCACTATTTTTATTTATTGTATGCTAACCGTACCGCATATGCCTCATGCACCTATTTTTGTTCAAATGTTTACTGTTTGCTGTATATATTGTTTGTTGTCCCTTTTATGTATCAGGACCTCCCTGTGAATGAGCCTGCTCAGTGGAGTATTTCCTGCAATACACTTGAACTTGAACATACAAACATATGAAGCAGCCAGCAGAAGGTGGCCATTTGGTCTACCTAGTCTGTTCATACTGCAGGGTCCACAGATTGAGCTACTGTTCCCACCCCAACCCCACTCCTCCCATCCTCCCTACCCGTGATCCTTACCTTCCCCCATGCCTATCCCAGCCTCTACTGAAGCTGCCCACTGTCTTCAACGAGATCACCACTTCTGGCAGCGCATTCCAAGTGTCCATCACCCTTTCTGTGAAGTGCTTCCTGACCTCCCTCCTAAACCTCCCACCCTCCAGCTTAAGACTGTGCCCCCTCATGTTATGGTTGCCACTAAGCTTAAAACAGACCCTCCTTATCCACCTTATTTATCCCTTTCAAGTACTTGGAAGGTCCCAATCATGTCCCCTCTTGCTTTCCTTTTCTCCAGGGAGTACACGTTCAGTGCCCTCAATTTCTCCTCGTAAGCCTTACCATGTTGACCTGCTATTATCTTTGTAGCCCTCCTCTGGACCTTCTCCAGCAGGTTAATGTCCTTTTTGATGTGTGGTCACCAGTACTGAACTTCATACTCCAGATGTGGCCTCACCAGTGACCTGTACAAAGGTAGTATAACCTCCTCTCTCCTACTACTGATCCCCCTAGCTATGCATCCCAGCATCTTGTTTGCCCTTGCTGCTGCTTTCTTGCACTGCATGGAGTGCTTCAGGTCACTAGTGATCATCACTCCCAGGTCCTTCCCTTCCTCTGATGCAGATATCTGGACTCCACCCAAGTAGTACTCAGTCCTGGGATTCTTGGCTCCAATGTGCATAACCTTGCACTTCTTGGTATTGAAGCCAAGTTGTCAAATCCCAGACCACCTCCCCATCTTTTCCAGATCATCCTGTAGGTCCTGCATCCCTTCTGCTGTGTCCACTCTCCTGCAGAGCTTGGTGCCGTCCACAAATAGGCACATTTTGCCCTTAATGCCATCCCCAATGTCACTGATGAAGACAATAAACAACACCAGCCTCAGCATCAAGACTTGCAGGACCCCAATGGTGACCTCCTTGGTGCCAAATAACTCTCCCCCCACAACCACCCTCTGGGTTCTGTCCCTCAGCCAGTTTTCCAAACATCTGTATTTATCTTATCACCAGCCCTGTGATCCACCAACTTCCTGATCAACCTTTTGTGGGGCAGAGTCAAAGGCCTTGCCAAAATCCAGGCAGAGGATGTCTACCACTTGGCCGCTGTCTACTGTCTTAGTGACCCAGTCAATCAGATTCATCTGACAAGATCCCCCGCCCATGAACCCAAGCTGCCTCACGTCCTGGAGACCATGCTCCTCTAGATATTCTACCAACCTTTCCTTAAGTATGATCTCCATAAGCTTGCACACGATTGAGGTCAGACTGACTGGCCTGTAATTCCCTGGGTCATCCTTGGGACCGCTTTTGTGGAGGGGCACCACATGTGCTGTTCTCCAGTCCTGCGGTACAACGTCTGACTCTAGTGAACTATTAAATTGGCCTGCCAGTGGCCCTGCCCGTTTCCTTGGTACCCTTGGATGTAATCTGTCAGGGCTTGGTGATTTGTCCACCTTCAATGCTAGCAGCACCTCCCTCACTACATCTGTGTCCCCCCTGAAAGCAATGGTCCATCCTTTTCCCTGGTGAAGATGAAACAGAAGTATTCATTTAGTATCTCTGCTTTTCCTCCGTTATCCTCCACCTACTCCTCCCCTTTCTTAAGCCTAACAACCCTGTTCTTCTTGTCCTGTTTCTCATTTATATAGCGGAAAAAGGCCTTCCCCCCTTCTTAATTCCTTCAGCAATCTGCAGCTGCTTCTGTGCCTTAGCTTGCCAGACTTCCTGACTTGCCTCACTAGCTAACCTTAGGTAATTTTCCCTATCCGCCTCTCTTTTGGTCTTCCTGAATTTTCTATAGGCTAACCTCTTTTTCCTTACTGCCTGGGCTACCCCAGAACTGAACCAGCTGGGCGCTTTGGCCCTTGTGTTCTTCCCCCTTAGCCTAATGCACTCCTCTGTGGCAACCAGTATTCCTTCCTTAGTGATTAACCACCTTTGATCCACCCCCATATCTGCTCTGATGCCTGCCAGGTGGCTCCTTAGCATTTCGCCCATCTTCCTTAAGTCCGCCCTCCTAAAATCCAAGATTTTGGTCTTAGTCAGGATGCTTTCCCTGCCCACATCCAACTGGAACCACACTGTGCAATGGTCTCTCCCACCCAGGGGCTCCCTGACTGTTATTTCCTGTACATGCTCCCCATTTGTGAGCACCAGATCAAGAATTGCCCCTGCTCTTATTGGTTCTGTGACGCCCTAAGTCAGGAACCCATACTGCAGTCCTTCCAGGATCATCTGACTCCTAGCACATGTAGTGGATGGTACGCTCCAGTCCACCTTGGGCAGGTTGAAGTCCCCCACAATTACTACCTCTCCTTTCCCCACAGCTTCCAATATTTGCGAGCTCAGTTCCCTGTCCCTCTCCTCATCCTGATTTGGTAGTCGGTAAACCACCACCAACCACATCTTTCTCCCCCTACTGGACTGTAACTGAACCCATAATGCCTCCACCTTCCCTTTCTCTGACTCCTCCCTCATGCAGTTTATCCCCTACCTGACGTAAACTGCCACTCCCCCTTCACGACTACCCTCTCCCTCCTGTATAGTTTGTATCCACTAAGCTACTAAATTCAAAACCTCATTAAAATACATTGAACTGCATACCGGATTTCCTCAGTTGATGGTCCAGCTTTGAAGAGTGAAGACGTGTCTGCAATCCAGAGAGGATTATGGCGTTGGACCCCCGGTGGGTAAGCAAGGAATGGGGTGGGGGTGCTGAGTGGGAGGGTCTGGTGGGTGGGGGAGTAATGACGCAACAGACATCAATGGACAGTTTTCTTTTATACAGGGTTTGAAAAGAAAAAAACGAGTAACGGTTTTATTTTAGATACATTCCAACACTGGGATTGGGTACCCCCGTGTCAGGTTTGTTAGGGAATTGGGAGGGGGTGTCAAGAGAAGTGGCACCAGAGGTCGGCACCCCTGACCACTTACATTTAAAAATTACTCTCTGCAAAAAACTTTGTTAGTGGACCATTAGGGTTCAAGGGTTCAAGCATCAAACATAGGGAACTGCCATCTTAGAGTTCCCAACCCTAAGACACCACCCCTACCCTGCATGCAGGAAGGGGTGTCAGGGGGTGTGCCTTGGGTATTCGAACCATAATGCTCACCCCATTCCATAAGTAAGCAAGTAAGCAAAGATGGGTGTAGTATAAAAGAATGGGGTGGGCATTAGGGTTCGCAAACCCAAGGCACATCCTTGCGCCTGTTCCTGCATGTAGGGTGGTGGTGTCTTAGGGTTGGAAACAGAGGGTGGGGTCGGAACCCTAAGAAGGCACTTCCCTGCTTTTGACACTAGAACCATTATGGTCCATTAACAAAGTTTTTTAGAGAGAATTTCCTTACTTTCTGAGACAGTATAATCGAAGGCTTATTTGCTTGTGAGAGTGCATGGCCCTTTGGGCCCCGCGCTCCCAACCATCCATAATTTTTGAGGGTCTGTAACTGTATCCTTATTTCAGTGTGGGTGCACAGAGCCCTTTGGGCCCTGTGCTCCCATCACTCCATACTCATCTGCATACCTCTGTGTGAGAGCTCAGGCTACTCCGGGTCTGGCGCTACCATGTATGGATAAGGCCTGCATTCCCAGCACTCCATAATGGTGTTCATATTTGTATCTGGGGAATGCACAGTGCCATCCACCCATATTGTCTGAGCCACTGTAATCATATCCCTGTTTCTGGGCCCTGCACTCCCATCAGTCCTTAATCGTGTCCGTATTTGCGTATGTGAGCACAGGGCCCTCTGGGTCCTGCCCTCCCATCCATGCATCAATTCTGACATAGTTTAGGACCCTGCACTCCAATGCTATAGTGTACAGACCCAAAGAAATACCTGACATTGCAGTGTTCTCCTGTAGAAAGCACAATAAATGTGAAACCTGTGTAACTTGACATCAAATTAATGTATTTTCATGAAATCAGCAAAAGGCACATAGATGGGGCAAGCCGTCTATATCCTGGAAATTTCAGAAGAAAATTACAAACCATTTCTTCACAGGAGAGTGACAAAGGAACAACTCTGTACACCTCTCATTATAATGTTATCCCATGTGAAACTAAACAAAATGGAGTCCCACAGAACTACACACCAAATTAATATATTTTCACAAATCCAGCAAAATGTACATCGGTGGGACAAGCCATCTATATCCCGGAAATTTCAGAAGAAAACTACAAACCGTTTCTTCACAGCACAGTGACAAAGAAACGACTGGGTAAACCTTCCATTACAATGTTATCCTATGGGAAACACAGCAAAATTTAACCACACGGAACTCCACAGAAAAGTAATACATTTTCACCAAATGAGTAAAAGGCATGTCTGTGGGGCAAGCCCTTTGTGCCCTGAAAATTTCAGCCCAAAAGAACAAGCTGTTTTGTAACTGTTCAGTGACAAAGAAACGGCTATCTGAGAAATCCTTTTTAGCACATTGCAAAAAATAATCCTTTTTCAAGATTCCTTTTTCGCAATTTGCGGTAAAAGAAAATCCTTTTCCTCAAACTGCTAAAAAGGATCCTGTTTTGTGGGATAAGTTTTCCACGATTTGCAGCAAAGGATTTCCGCAGATTAAAAAAAAAAAAAACACATTTCTGAACAACTTATGAAAAAACTGCCTCCAGAATCCGATTAGGTGAACACAAGTGTTAGTGTTTACCAAAGCTCAGCTTTTTTTTTTTTGGGGGGATGCGGAGGTTTAACTTTGTTTCCCTCGCTAACTGAAAACAAGATGACAGCTGCTCAAAAAACAGATGCCACATTTGCAGCAAAAGATCCTGCAATTGCTAAAAAAGATTCTGCATTTGCGACAGAGAGTCTTTTTTTGAGCGGGACATCTAACTGGTGCCACAGGAAATAATGGGAAAAACTAAAATGTAATAAGTTTGGAACGGATTAATATTTTTTCACCAAACATTCAAAAGGCACATCTGTGACCCAAGATCTATATACCCTAAACATTTCAGACCAAAATTCCACAGCATTTTTGCACAGTGACGTGACAAAGAATTTCACCAAAACTAGTAATGTTCACATTCTTTTTACAATCCCTATCTCCGCAACCACATATCTGAATAGAACGAAACTTGACACACCAAGAGATCTTTGGTCCCTGGTGGCACATGAAAAATGTCATGAGAATCGGTTAAATGGTTGTGAAGCTATTAAAGTTCAAAATCTTTATGCTGGACAACTTTTGTGCTCACAGTGCCGCCATTCTATCATTTTTCGTTTTAAAGTTATTTGCATATGAATATGATTAGTACTGCTACTGAGGCCGAACATTCTAAATTGGCTGATAAGATATCAACTGTGTATATAAATGAGTGATGACATAGTAATTACGTACATAAATGAGTGATTACATACTTACTATGCACATAACCAGTTTTATTTATACAATAGCTACAATACACATAATTTATGGCATGTATTTACTGTTCACACCTGTTGCATAAATATATATATATATATATATATATATACACATACACATGAAAATGAGAAGGGTGGGCGGGCAGGTGAGTAACCTGGAAAGGACAGGGAGAAGGGTGGGCACCCTGTGCTGCTGATATTTGCTCATTTTACTAACTAGGGTTACCACCTTTTATTAAGCCCAAATCTGGATATTTCATGCTGAAACTGATTTTTCGCAGAACAATACGTAATTTTGACCAGTTCAACAGACTCTTTTTCTCTAAATAGTCATAGCTACGACAAAGTGTTCTAGTTGATAACTTGTCAACATTGTTTCCTATCATTCTGAGGCATTTATTTAATGTACTGTAGTTTTGTACAATTTCTTGTGGCAAGTGATTTTTTAAATTGGGACATTTAGCATTCTTCCTGTTTACTGGCAGGACAAAGTTCCCAAATCAGGACTGTCCTTAGAAAATCAGGACAGGTGGTAACGCAATACTAAACCTTGAAACTGCCGCGGCCCGATCCGACTGTCTGTCGTCCCTCCCTCCATCCCTCTTCTATCTCTCTCTGGACTGGCTGTCCGGTTGCTCCAGCCCTTTCTGCACCTGGGCGCCTTTTCTGTCTCTTTCTGATGCCAAAGGGTGCTCACAGTTGCAAATGGCACTGAGATCCTTCTAGCCATCATTTCAAAAAAAGAACAGTTACGCAAGAACTTACCATAACAGCAGATCTTCAAGGGAATCTCTTTCATCAGGTCACACCTATGGAACTACCGCCATAGGTGCCAGGATCACATGGAAGCTTTTTCTGTAGCAGTCTATCAGGGGCCATCCACTCCGACATCATACGCCGATGTCACCCTGCTATATACACGTGGCGGCCCTGCTCCCTCCTCAGTTCTTTCTCCGTTGGGGATCAAACAAGCTAGGCCTCCCAGTAGGGAACCGAGGAGACAGAGACAGAAAAGGTGCCCAGCTGCAAAAAGGTCTGGAGCAACCGGACAGCCAGTCCAGAGAGAGAGCTAGAAGGGGGATGGAGGGAGGGATGGCATGACCTGATGAAAGAGATTCCCTTGAAGATTCTTCTGTTACAGTAAGTTATTATGAAACTGTTCCATTTTTTTCAGGGATATCTCTTTCATCAGGTCACATCTATGAAACGAGTCCCAAGCAGTTCTGACAGCAAGACTGTCTGGATGGCGGGAGTCCAAAATCGTAAGAAAGAAGGCCTTGTAGTACAGCTAGGCCAAATCCCATCCGCCTTCTAGAAGCAGTGTCCAGACAGTAGTGTTTTGTGAAAGTGTGGACAGCATTCCAAGTAGCAGCAGCAACAGATTTCTGCAGCTGGTACAGTCCTGAAACAGGCAACCGAAGTGGACATGCCTCTGGTTGAGTGGCCATAAACAACTCCAGGAAATTCCTTACCCTACTTCCTGTAACAAAAGTAACACAGTTGGCGAACCATTTGGACTAGGGCTACCACCTTTTAAGAAGCCCAAAGTGGTACATTTCTTACCGAAACATGATTTTTCGCAGGACAATATGTAATCTCGACCTATGCAACAGATATGTTTTCACTAAATAATCAGAATTAAGACTAAGTGTTGTATTATTTTAGTTATTTCTTGTGTTTCTTATTATTTTAAGATATTTTAGTTAAGGTATTATAGTTTTTTTTGCAACATTTAGAGGAAAATCAGAAAATATTTTCTCTACTATAATGTCAGGACATGTATTTTTCATGTTTTTCTGCAGGACACTGCTGCCCAAATCAGGACTGTCCTGCAAAAACAGGGACAGGTGGTAACCCTAATTTGGACAGGCACTGTTTAGAAATTGGAACACCCTCTTTCCCAGAGGCCAAAGAACAAACAACTGGGAGGACTTCCTGCAGTCCTATGTACAATGTGTATAGTACCTGAGAATTCTATGCACATCTGAAGTATGGAGCACTGCTTCCCCTGGACTGGCATGCTCTGGGAAATAAACAGGCAGGTAGATTGATTTAAAGTAAACTCAGAAACCACCTTAGGAAGAAACTTAGGGTTGGTACAGAAAGACACCCTGTCTTTGTGGAAAATCAAATGAGGCTGCTCCCGATACAAAGATGACCAGCACTACAGCGACGGCTAAGTCAGTGGCAGAAACGGCAAACAACACAGCCACCGCTGTCAATGGCATGCTGGCTGAAAATACGTTACTCCGACTACAAATGGAACAGACAGAAAATACCATTCGACGAGTGAATCTACGAATTCTGGGCTTTCTGGAACACTCCGAAGGTCAGAACTTTGTGACATATTTGAGACTATATTTAAAAATGTTTGGGATGTGGAGATCTCTGATCATATAATTAAGGCCTATAGAATTTCACCTCAATGGCATCCGGCAGGGGAAGACCAGCCTTGTACAGTGCTTGCTATCACTAACGGCCCGGCCCACATATTCACAACATAGTTTTAAATGCCGCTAAATGAAAGGGTCCTGTCTCCTTGGAGACTGGAAAGCGAATTCATTGTTTTCCAGATTTGAATTACTCGACGTGCCAGAGAAGGAAAGCTTTTGATGCTGTCCATTCAGGACTATGGGCCTTTGGAATCACCCACGTGCTCCAGTTCCTGGTCCAGCTCAAGATTTCCTATGCAGGAAAAATGTACTTGTATTCGGATCCCACTGAAGCTGGGAAGAGACTGGCTGCTATTCAAAAGGACTTTACCCAGTAGTCAGTGCCTACTGATTCATACTAACATACTATTTGCCAGCAGATTAGGCTTTATGGTCTATCAAGTCTGCTTGAACCTAGATCCTTAGTTGGGTGCCGAGACCCTCCCATCCCTTGTGCTCCAGAAACCCCTATCATCCATCCCCACCCCCCCGGGACAGGCCATCATCTGATACATCCACTTTCTGTGTCTGTCCCACCCTCTCTTAAAGCGCTCCACTGTGGATCTCTGAACCAGCTCACCAGGCAGAGCATTCCAAGGGTCCACCACCCTCTCAGTGAAAAACCTCCTCCTCTTTTCCCCCCTCACCCTTCCACCTTCCAACTTCAAACCATGCCCTCTGGTGATGCCTCCCTGCTTTAGTCTAAAGATCCCCTCCATGTTTACCCTATTTATTCCCTTGAGGTACTTGAAGACCTCAATCATGTCCCCCCTGCTCTCCTCTCCTCCAATGAAAACAGGCAGAGCTCCTCAAGTCTGTCCTCGTAAGTCAAATCCCCTAGCCCTCGTATCATCTTTGTTGCCCTCCTCTGTACCCTCTCCAGGAGCTGTATGTCCCTCTTCAAGTGTGGTCTCCAGTACTGTACACAGTACTCAAGGTGTGGTCTAACCAGTCCATTGTACAGTGGCAGAATCACTTCCTTGCTCCTAGAGGTGATCCCCCTTGCGATGCATCCCAACATCCTGTTTGCCTTGCTAGTTGCTCTCCTGCACTGTTCAGTGTTATTCATACATGTATCCACCATGACCCCTAGGTCTTTTTCCCTGTTGAGGCTTCAGCACCTCCCTCCCAGGGTGTACCTGTGTTTAGAGTTTCCCGACCAAGATGCAACACCTTGCACTTGGTGATATTGAAATTTAATTTCCATGTGAGCCCAGCTTCAGGTGTCCAGGTCCTCAGGCCAACCTCCGCCTCTTCTCCCTCAACTACTGCTCCCATCTTGGAGTCATCCGCAGAGACTCATTTCACACCCTATACCATCCCTGATGTCTGATATGTATGCATTAAACAGGATTGGACCCAGGACTCGAGCCCTGTGGTACCCCATCACTCAATAACCTCTGTAGGGTTCGAGAGCTCCCCACAGACCACTACTCTCTGAGTGCGTCCAGCTATCCAGTTTTCAATCCATCTGACCATCAAAGGGCCTACTCCTAACCCCATCAGTTTCTCCACCAGACCATTGGGGACAGAGTCAAACGCCTTGCTGAAGTCCAAGAATAATACATCCACAGGCTTACTCCTGTCCAGTTCTGATGTTACCCATTCATAGAACTCCACAAGGTTGGTTTGACATGATCTACCTGGCACAAACCCATGCTGCCGACTATCCAGACCTCCCACCTCCCCAAGTAAACCCCCAATCGTTCCTTTAGTATACCTCCATTAATTTTCCCACCACGAGGTTAAACTGATGGGTCTATAGTTTCTGGTACTTCCTTGACCCCCTTTATGGATTGGTACCACATGTGCCTCGGGCCAATCTCTAGGTACCCTCCCTGTCTCAAGTGACCTGTTGAAAGCTCCGCAAGTGCAGCCAGTATGTCCGCCAATTCCCATAGTACTCTCGGATGAATGCCATCCGGCCCAGGAGATTTGTCTTTCTTTAGGGCCTTGAGGCAAACCATCCTTTCTTGGTGGGATGGCATCATCCGTCCCTCCACCTTACTGGTCTTTTTATCCTTATCCAGATGTGATACCCTGGGGTACCTTTCCCTCCCTTTTGCTCCATTTCTGCTGCCCCTGATCCCACTCCCTGCCGCCTATCCCCTTTGTGCCTTGCTTTGTAGATATCCCATCCCCTCCCTAGTGAACACAGAGAGGCAAAGTACTCGATTAAATACCTCTGCCTGGTCCCTCGCCCCTTCCACCCACCCTCCTTCAGTCTCAATCTGCTGAGATGGCCCTTAGTTTTCTCCGCTCCCAATGTACGGAAGAACCCTTTTCCCCTCCATGTATCCCTGTGCCAGCCGTTGCTCTTTACTGACTTTGCTCCCTCACCATACATGGTGACTTTTCTAGATGCAAGTTGGTACATTTCCTTATCCCTATCCCTCTTGTTGTTTTATATTTTTGTAAGCCGCCTTCTTTTCTCTGACTGCTACCTGGACTTCACTGGACCACCAGCATGGTTTATGTGACCTTGCTCCTTACGCTTCAACTTAGCGCAGATCCTGACTGCCTCATGAAGTCCCCTGCTTTATGACCTCCATCTCCTTTCCACACTTGTTGTTGAGGTAATCCCTTCAAGTGATCCTTGAGAATATTTCCCATGCCCATAAAGTCTGCCCCCCTGAAGTCCACTGCCAGTGTCCTAGATCTCACCCCCACTCCCCTAATGCTTATTTGAAACCAGACAGTATTGTGGTCACTCCCAGTCAGGGGGTCCTGTACAACCATGTCCCTTACCAGATCCCCATCTGCCAGAACCACATCCAGGACATGCCCCTCCCTTGTGGGCTCCATCACATGCTGTGTTAAGAACACATCCTGGAAGCCATCCAGCAGCCTCTGCTCCTTGGCCACCTTAGAGGACATGGTTCCCAGTTAGTACCTGGCTATTAAGGTCCCCCATCAACACCACTCCTTCCCTTTTGGACCACACTGGGCAATGATGTTGTCCAGCAAACCATCCTCTCAGAACATCACCATCCCGGGGCCTATATGCTACTCCCAGCTTGACCTTATCTCCTGCTGGGGATCGTGGAGGTGACCCATAAGGCCTCCACGCTTCCCTCTGCCTCTTCTACCATAGCAATTTCTATGTCATCTCTAATGAACATAGCCACTCCACCCCTCTGCCCTCCTTTCTATCCTTCCTAAACATAGTGTACCGCACATTTAGGTCCCAGTCATGGTTTTGTTGGCCCACGCTTCCGTGACTGCCGCCACATCCACCCTCGAACAGCATGGCCTGGAACTCTGGCAATTTGTTTCCCAAGCTCCTGGCATTTACTAACACTAACCCCCACCCTTATCCCTGATCCTTTTGTTGAACCCCACCCAGATTCCTTATACTTCCATCCTCCCCTGCTCCTCCTGAAACCTCCACCTCAGTCTGTTTCCTCCCCTGGGCTTGAAGGCTACTCCCTCATCTGGAGGGAGGGCTTCTGGTCAGCCGCCCCTTATCCCTTCCCCCTTACAAGTTTAAACCCCACCTTTCTTGTATGTAGTCAGCCATCCCCTGTTTAAGGACTTCTTCCTAATGGGGCAAGATGAAACCTGTCCTTGCATATAGTCCCTTCATCCTCCCAAACTCCATTCCAGTTCCCCAACACCCCAACCCATTCTCATCACCCCACTTCCTGAGCCATTCATTAACCTCTGTGAGTTTCATTTTTTTCTCCACTGAGGCCTTTGGTACTGGCAATATCTCGAAAAGGAAATGTTGCATCCATTATCCCGACAGACTCTGGCAAGTTCTTGGAACCTTGCTTGGATTTCCATAATGCTATTTCCTCTAGATCATTAGTTCCCAAATGCACCAGGAAATCCGGTTTCTCCACAATCCTAACCATTTCATACACCATGAACTTTGCTCTGTGCACTGTCAGCCCAGAGATACTCACTACCTTCACCTGGCTATGGCATCCATCCCCTGTCCTCCCAATGGATACCTTAATCATCGAGTCTCCCAGTAACAGAACCTTAACACCGCCATCATCCTTATGGTTACCTCCACTATGCCCTCTCAGCCCCCACTCCCCACTTTATTCATGATCGCACTTTCATGGGAGTCTTCCTGCCTATTAGAGACCCCTGTCACCCTCCCTTTCTGCCTCCCTTGCTATTTTGCCCACTTAACTCAAACCCCTCTGAATAGGTGTCCCTTTAACCTCTCTTATCTGAACCATTTATCCTGGCCCTGATGGTTTCCCTTCCCCACCTCATCCCCCTTGTATAGTACCCCTGTCTCCAGAGGCTCTCTGTGGGTCCCCTTTAGCTAGGGCCCCATCCTTGGTACCGACCTTCCTGTTGAAGGAGGGCTCCTCTCCCACCTCCTTGTCTCCCAGTTCCTCTCCAATCATGCTCTCCTCCCTCATGTCTGGAATATGTTGCATCTCCCCCATTTGCTTAACATATATGTTTCCCCTCCTCCCTCTGGGACTATGTCTATCCTTTCCATAGCTGTTCTGTGATGCCCTATGGGTATCTGACTCCTCCCCGGCCTCTGTATAAGTTTCTCATTTCCACCAACCCTTCCTCCCTCTAGGATGCTTAGTATCTCAAATTTATTGTGACACTCTATGTCAGCCTCCATCAAGTAACCCGAGTTTCCCCTGACTGCATCTCAAACTGACCTCTTCTTCCTCTCTTGCACTGTTCACCTTAGGAGCTCCTTCCCACAGTCTGCTGTTTTAGGCTTCCGACAACAGCCCTCCTGACTCTTCCCTCCAGTCTCCTTGAATTCAGACTTTTCACCCTGCACGCTTTCCCTTAGCATCAACTTCCCTATCTAAGGGTCCTCTGTCCCTAATATCCCCTTCTGCTTGCTGTAGCATAATGTCCTGTAATTTCAGAGCGCTGTCTCAGCCTCCCTCAGCCCCACCCTTCTGCTGCCCATATCCACACCCTTATCCTTGGACACCCCCCAGCTCCCACAGCTTACTCCTTAACCAATATACCTCACTCCTGATACAAGATAGCTGTCTCACAGAGTGGCAGCCTCTCTCCAGGCCCAATTTAGAATTATTGCCATCCCACAGCCTGTGCAGCTACAACCCTTCCGAAGATGCCTGCCATGGTGGAATATGGCCACCCTGATTATCCCCTGTTTATAATAGCACACCCCTTTCTCAGTCCCTTTCCCTGAGTACAGTTCTCTCATACTGACTGTAGTTATTTACAAACCCAATTTCAACCCCACCAACAACGTTCCCAAGTCTCACAAACATACAGTCCAGTATGTGTTCAGTCCCACTAACAGTGTGTGTAAGCAGACTCCAGGTACCGTATGATGTCACAGGCCCACCAACTCCTGTTGCTTCAAATTTCAGTCCCAAACAGAAATACTCAGCCCTTCAATCCCAACCCCCAGTGGCTTTTCAGTATTTAAGAAAGCCTACAAAACAGGGTGGTTGGGAGGGCTCTTACCAAACACCAGGCAAGCAACACATTTAAATTACCTTCTAATTTTCCCTGCCAAACATCTATCCCCAAACCTACAATATCACAGCCCAAGTATCAGTTCAAATTCAAGGTAATAATTTTTAACACATAGAACTAATTTCACTAACAAACTATTCAAATATTTCAGTTTAAAACAAAATATAACTCCTGGCCTCTTTTCTACCAACATGTTGCTTAAGCTCCCAAGTGAACAATGAAAGCCACAGTAATTCCTGTTTAAAGACAAGTTAATTGCAGCTAATGTCCCCGCCTCCAAACACCAGGCAAACAACACATTTAAATTACCTTCTAATTTTCCCTGCCAAACATCTATCCCCAAACCTACAATATCACAGCCCAAGTATCAGTTCAAATTCAAGGTAATAATTTTTAACACATAGAACTAATTTCACTAACAAACTATTCAAATATTTCAGTTTAAAACAAAATATAACTCCTGGCCTCTTTTCTACCAACCTGTTGCTTAAGCTCCCAAGTGAACAATTTTCCATCAAAGAGGCTTAAAATTTCAGACCGTAAAAATAGAAAAATGCTGAATATGACACTGGTTGGTTTGTAGTTGAGTGGTAAGGCTGTGCTCTCACTATAAGCCCTGTCGAGGGGGGGGGATTACTTGCCTAGTAATTTTCATAAATAGTGTATAGATAAGGTCTCTGGGATAGCTAGTGAGGGAAGCCAAGGAGGTGGGGGCTCCCAACTGGCATTAACTGATGGACAGCAAGCATATGCTTGCCAGGCAGGAACCCCTCAGCCCGAGCGATATGTTTACCAGTGAATTCTGAATTTGAGTTCCTTTTTTATCACATAATTTTATGATATTACATAAGTTTATATAACCTTGAATTTAACATAAGTTACTGAGAATGTTTTGTTACCAACGTACACTTTCTATGGTTGTCACTTTTTGAGACATTTAGTGACCTGAGTTTTTTAAGGGGTCTAATTAGATAGGTCTGCCATTGGTGGGGGGAGAATTCTCCTAAGAGCATCTGCGGGGATTTCACAATAGTTCATCTCTAAATGTTTGGGTTGCATGGACTATAATGCTGCTTTTAGCAGTGTTTTTTTTTTTTTTGTGCAGTATTGGACTACCTTTATTTTTTTCATATGTCCATGTTTCTTGCTGCACAGTGATTTGGTTAAACCTAATGTTATTACTTCATTATAGGGATGTACTGTCTCTCACTTTGATTGTAACAATGGATGAAGAGTTAAATAATCCAAGTTATTCGATTATTATGACTGTTTTATATAAAGTACTCAGTACCAAGTCTATGCTTTTACTGTATGTTCATTACTATGAAAAGAAATAAAGAGAAAATACATAAAAAAATAAAATAAATAAGGCTGCTCACATATGAGAGCCTACAGCTCTGAGATCCTTTGAGCATAAGTAATAGCAACTAAAAACATAGAATTTGACGGCAGATAAGGACCGCTTGGCCCACCCAGTCTGCCCATTTCCCCACCTACTGGATAAGCTGCAGATCCTAGTTAACCATCAGCCTACTTCTTCCTACCCCCACCCCCTAGAATGGCCTTATGACTGTCCCATGCATGCTTGAATCCCACCACTGATTTTGACTCCACAACCTCCTCCGGAAGGCCGTTCCATACATCCACAACCCTCTCTGTGAAAAAATACTTCCTTAAATTACCTCTGAGCCACCCCCCTCTATCTTCAAATTGTGCCCTCTTGTTCTTGCACAACACTTTCCATGACAGAAAGCATAGCTCGCAAGACATGGCTGGTTCAAAAGGAGGAAGTGTCAATTTCTCTAGGACAAAATTCAGGTCCCAAGCCAGGATCAGGTTTCGAATAGGAGGCTTCAGATGAAGAAAGCCTTGCAAAAAAAAAAAAAAAGTATGGGTCACCTCCAGCTGGGCCAAGGTGTGCCTGTCAATGGGCTCATGGAAGGCCGAAATGGCAGACAGGTGCATCATAATAGAGGAGTATTGGAGACCCGCCTCTGACAGGGACAGGAGGTATTCCAGAACCTGGATAACTGGACAGGAAAAGGGGTCCAGATGACAGAAAGTAGCTCTTCTATTTAATCAAGTAAGTGGCCTTAGATGATGGCTTCCTAGCAGCCACCAGACCATCCACCACATTCTGGGAGACCCCAAACTATGCAATGGCTATGTCTTCACAAGCCATGCATGCAAGCGGAGGGACTTGAGGTCTGGATGAATCAGGGTTCCATGTGCCTGTTTCAACAGGTTCCGGCAAAGGGGCAAGGGAACTGGGAGTGCGGCAGCAAGTTGTTGCAGTAACAGAAACCATATCTCACGTGGCCAGAATGGCACTACCGGAATCACAGCGGCCCCTTCCATCTGGAGCTTGATGAGTACCCTCTGAATCAGAGGAAGGGGGGGCACAGAGAAACCTCCCTTTCTGGACTGGCCTGGCAGTGCAAAGGGCTGAGGCGCTGGACACCTTACCTCATTCTACGCCAGCAACCCAGGTTCAGGAACGCCCTCAGATTGTCGGGGTGTCAGAAGGGGGGGGGGGACAGGACTGAGCAACCTCACGGCAGCTCTCCTCTCCTGGGGGAGGTGGTCACCCCCCCAATAGTAGCACAAAGGGAGGGCATTCGATGCACAGTGAGCGCTTGTGTGTGCGTGCGAGAGATGGGAGTGGGAGTAAACCGGGGGTTAAAAGCCTACTCTATATATATATATATATATATATATATATATATATATATATATATATATATAAAACAGAAACATCCTTTCCAGGAGAGGGACAACACGTCCTGCCTGAAAACTCCAGGCCCTAGATCTAGCGAGCAGAAATGCAGTTTTGGTTAAGCAGGGACGCAAAAAGGTCCAACTCTGGATGACCCCATCTGCGAACAGGTCATCTATGACCGAGGACAGCAATTCCCTCTCATGCGTTCTGGACTGTGATCAGCTGAGGCTTTCCACCAAGGCATTTTGGTCACCTGGAACATGAATGGCTGACAGTTCCAGACTGTGATCTAGAGCCCAGTACCAGACTCTCATTGCCTCCTGACACAGGGGGTACGAACGAGTCCCTCCTTGTTTGTGGATGTAGTAGACCACACTGAGATTGTCCAACTGCACCAGCAGGGGACCCAGAGAGAGATGGTTCTGGAAGGCATGAAGGGCATACAGGATCGCCGCATCTCCAGAACAATTATATGGAGGTGGGTCTCCATCATGGACCAGGCCCCCCCCCCCCAGTCCGAAAAGGATCCAGGTGCGCTCCCCAACTGAGGCCAGAGACATCTGTGGTGAGGATCTTTTGGGGAGACAGAATAAGGAAGGAAACCCCTTTTAGGAGGTTACTGGGATCCCTCCACCATTGAAGCACCTTGCGCACCGGGGAAGAGATCAGGACTTGCTGATCCAGTTCGTTGGTCCCACTGGACCCTCATTGTCAACTGAGGAACCCGCATGTGCAGTCTGGTCAGAGGTACAGTCACAATGGCAGCTGCCATTAGGCCCAACAGCCTCAGAAGTTCCCTGGCTGTAACATACTGGTTCTGGGCCACAAATTGGGCTTGAGCCATTAAACATTCTGCCCTGTCCTGAGGGAGGATGGCCTTTCCCTAAGCAGAATCCAGAACTGCCCCTATGCATTGCAGCCGCTGGGACAGGACCAGTACGGACTTGGACAAGTTGACAGTTATCTCTAGGAACTGGATGGTATGCTCCTGGGTCAACAGTAGCATGTCCCAGGACTGAACTTTCAGCAGTCAGTCATCCAGGTATGGAAACACATACAGGCCATCGTGTTTGAGGACTGCCGCTCAGTATTTGGTAAAGACCCATGGCACAGAGGGTAAGTCAAAGGGCCAAACCCTGAACTTGTTGTGTCCCCCCGGAACAGAAACCTCCTGTTGGGGCAGACCTTGATATGCAAACAGGCATACTGCATATCCAGGGAGCATAACAAACTGCCTGGCTTCAACAGAGGGAGAGGGCCTGGTAAGGGGAAAAGAAAAGGGGTGTAAAGGAGTATTTTACTACCTTTTTTGACTGGAATACTCCCACTTTCTGATTTTAGGAAGTTTTTTAAGTTGGCAGTACCATGAGATGCTAGCAGCTATGGCACTATACAGGAACCCGTAAGGGTGGGGACAGGAGTTGCTCTCTGGCTGGTTAGGAGGACTGTTGCAACATGACAACGTTAAAAATAAGGTCACAGTATGAGTCCACAGCAGTAATAGACAGTCAGTGACTGCAGGCATCCAGTTGGATCTTTAGATGTGGGAGGTACGAGATGGGTCAGTGGATGACAGTACTACAATTTGGATGAAAATACTACCAGGTGTAAGAAGGTAGTAGTAAATACTTCTGAGTCCTAAAAATTAACTGGACCACTGGGCCTGGTAGGATGACCATCCGGTACTTTTTGTACTGGATATAACAATTTAGCTCTTTGAGGTCAAGAACAGACCTCAAACCCCTGGTGCGCTTGGAAACCAGGAAGAACCGGGAGTAGAACACTTTGTTCCATTGGTGCGTGGGTACTGGTTCTACAGCCCTTTTTCTCAGCAATTAAGTGACCTCCATCTGGAGCACTTAAAGGTGATTGGGGGGAAGGGTGAAAGGAACAGGGGGAACAACTGGAGGCTGTTCCAGAAGTACTAAGAGTGTGACCCTGTTGGATTATCTGCAGCATCTAAGCATCTGTAGTAATGGCCCACCACCGATTCAGGTGAAGGGAAAAATTACCCCTTACCACCACCTCCTGGCTTGGAACAGGAGGTGGAGGTGGGGGTGGGGGTTGGGATGGGGGTTGGCCAGAAATCAGGCTGAAGCGGAGCCTGCAGCAGGAGCCACATCTCCACCTCTGGGGTATTTGGGTGACACACCGATGGTGGAAGAAGGGGTAGGCAAGGCAGAGCTGGCCCAGCATTTGCCCTGTGGTCTGGTCCCTGATCCAGACTTGTGAGAAATCTTACAAAAGGAGGGTCTTGGCAGTGTGTGATACAGCGAGTGGACAGACCTAATCTAAGGCCTGCAGGTAATTCGTAATATCCTGCACATCAGAGCCAAAGAGCTTAGAGCACAAAAAAGGGACATTGAGAACTTTCTGCTGGTCATCAGCGGCAAAGTCAGGGAGTCTCAGCCAGGAGTGCCTTCTAAGGCAAATGCTAGTGGCAGCGGTATCCGCCATGTCATAAATGACCCTGAGGAGGTGTTTGCTGACATCCTCTGCAGCCTGGAGAGACTTGAGGAGCTCTTGCCTCTGGGGACCCTCTGGAAGGGCCTGTGCCACAACTCTGCCCTTCTTCCAAAGGGTATTCTGGGACTTGACCATGTGGAACAGGCAGTTAGCAATACTAAGGCCTAAGTGGCTGAAGCAAAAGTCCTGTTACTCCAAAGGTCAATCCTCCTGGATTCCCTGTCAAGGAGGAGGGAACTAAGGTGCATGGACACCTTGGGCCTGTCATGAGCAGCCTTTATAACCACTGAGTCAATTTTTGGTTGGGCAGCATAGAAGGGGTACCCCAGAGGGGACTGATAAAGCTTAGAATCAAGTTGGGCCTATGCTGGGCAGCAGTGGCAGCATCCTGAAAGGCTGGCAAAAAAGAAAATTACGTACCTACTGTAATTTCTGATCTTTTTGTGCAGCTTCAACATTCATCACTGTTGGGTAGTGAGCCGGAGAATCTGGACCCCACGGGAGCTTTTTTTTTTTGCAAGGGGAGGAGTAGACGGGACGGTGCTGCCCTAGAGGCCAACATATTACGTGGTGCTCGCAGGCAACCTCAGCCCTTAGTTCTGGCACTACCGGAGGGAGAGACAAGAAAAATAGGAAGGGTGGTGGGGGGGCAAGGGAGTTTTGAGACAGCAAAAGGAAAAGAATGTAAAACTAAAAAGGAGGAATGTCGAGAGACGACAGAAAAGAAGGAAGCCTAAAGGATTGGGACAAGATGGCCCCAATCTCTGGGCGAGTAAGGGAGGGATGAATGAGTGAGGGGTAGAAGGAAGAGAGGGAGGAAGAGGAGACACCACCCCTGAGGATACAGCCCTAGAATGCTCAAGGGCAGGTGTTATGCCCCAGACTGGACCAATTAGCCAGAGGAGGATCCAAGGCTGGAGCAGTAGAATGGCACCAATCCAGAGGGAGGCAGCTGAGTCACCCAGAGGGCTAAGGATGGGTTGGTGTCTCCCCTTCCTGCCTAGAAAATCTGAAGTGGAAAACCACCCAGAAACATTCCTGGAGAGGAAATCCAAAGGGACTGACTTAATTGCTGTAGAGAGGGAGTCAACCCCAGAAGAGGAACTGAGAGGGACCCATATTCTCCTTGAACAAGAAGAGGAAAAGTAAACCACGTATGGGGTGGCACAATGTGGTTGGAGGGGAAACAACTGAGGGAGTCACCAGTGCCCCCCCCCCATACTTCCTTGAGACTAGGCTAGAAAAAGCAGGTAAACCCAAGGACTGCCTGGGCTGAAAAGGGGCTCTGGAGACTCCCAACAGAGGGAAGTCTCCCTGCCTGTCAACCCAAAGGAAAAAACCCCAACCCCAAGGCGGGAGGGGGTAGGAGGTGCTGGAGATGGACCAAGGTCCAAACTGAGAGACAAACAGGGAGGAGGAGGAGGAGGAGGACGAGAATCGCCAAGAGACTGAGGCCTGAGAGGGGAAGGTGGGCGGGATTCAGTGATGAATGGTGAACACAGAAAGATCAGAAATTACGGTAGGTACGTCATTTTCATATCTTATCTGTGTCAGTCTTCACCAATCATCACTGTTGGGTGAATACCGAGCCCCTCAAAGGGTGCCCAGAACTTCCCTAAGGGACAAAGTCCCTCAGTCTCCAGTGGGGGAGACACTGGAGGAGGGAACCTTAACAGGCCTGGCTAGGCCTGAGGTTGGTCTGGGTGAGGCGAGGTCCTCCTAGCAAGCGAGGGAAGGCATCTCTGAAGCTCTCGCCTCACCCTATGGGAAAAAAGATGGGTTCACCAAAGGAAGAAGGCAGTCACCCTACGCCGAGCCAGGAGTGACAACTGGGAAAGACGAAGCCACGTCATCTGCCTGATGCAAATCGCTGTCCCCACCAACCTGGAAGCCACCTCATTGGCATCGTAAAATGCCCTTGCTTGGTGCCTCGCAAGCTCCAGGCCCCGTGCGGAGAGGGCAATGGCCTGTCTGGTTGCCTCTGAGTTAGGCAAAGAGGCTAGGATCTGATCTAGCAGAGACCACATGTGCCTGTTGTAGGCAGCAAGGTGGGCCTGATGAGCTGAAATACACAGCAGGAGGTGTGCAGATGAGAAGGCTCTCCTCCCCCAAAAATCAAACTCAGCTGAGTCAGATTCTGAGGGTCGGTCACGCATTGGGCTTCTATGCTCGGAGGGTGTGTCCAGGAGAGTCACGCCCAAAGGGGGGGTGAGGCAAGGCTCCTGGAAACCCAAGGAGTGCACAATACCTCTGACGGAGGTCCCTTGGGGCTAGTGCTTGGATTGAGTGACATCGCCAGGCCTGGCACAATGCCTCCCAAAAGGGATTAGGCCAGGCGGGAACTAACAGGTTGGCAGCACAGAACTCATCTAAAAAGGTGTAAGCCAACCGGTAAGGATTGCGGCTGCCTCGGGTGGAAACACAGAGCTCATCGAGCAACCCCGACAGGAAGCGCTGATAGCTGGAAAGATCAGCAGCTGGGGAAAGGTGGACAGAGGACTCCTCAACCCAGAGAGGAGGAAGATGAGGGAGTCGACGAGCCCAGAGAGTTGGGTTCTGGCTGCACTGAGGAGTGGTGGAACAACTCCTGGGCCATGGACTGGTAGTAAGCAGGGAATAGCGCAGCCGTAGACCTAAACTACTCCCAAGTAAGGGGTCCCCTGTAGGATGGGGAGTGACCTGGGGGGGGGCTAGCAGAGGTAAAGAGGCCAGGCACCTTTGGGGAAGGGCACGGCCTCAACCCGGGCTAGGGGACCCATTGGGAGATCTCAAAGGAGGAGACCTGGTGGATCCAGCAGATGAAGGCCGCTCAACTAGCAGGAACGACCAGAACTGAGCCCAAAAAGAGAACTCCCCCGTGAGGCAACTGGGGCCGCATGAGCCCAGTAGGGCGTCCCCTAACCTCGACAGATGAGGTCCTTCTCGAGGAGACCTCAGGGGAGAAGGTCGGACCAGCGCTGCGACTCCTCCCCAAACCCCTGCAGGTTCCCAGGAAAGGGCACCGCCCCAAATCCAGCCCCCTCAACCCCTCGGACTCTGAGAGAGCCCTATTCCTCGCCATCAGCTGAGGCAACTGACACCCCGTAGCTGACTCCTGAGAGACAGCTGGAGGTGGAGCAACCTCCCCTACCTGAGGCCCTCCAGCCGGCCCAGAAGCAGGGCTATCAAGAACTACCACTGGAGGGGGTACACCTCCCAAGGTGGCGAACGGATCACCAACTCCTGGCTGCCCTGTGGTGTCCCCCAAGGCACTCGAGGACTGGTTGGTGCCACCGACCCAAGAATCAATGGAACCCATCTGCTCCTTGGAAGGGGGCTGAACCAGAACCGACACGCTGGAGGAGGAAGAACTGGTGGAGTCAAAGAACCCAGGAGCCAGCCTGGGTCAGCCTTAGCATCGTTCTCCCCAGAGAAAGCTCAAACCCAAACCACTCCCCAATCCCTCCCTGCCACGGCACTGTGAACTGGCCCTACGCTGCCCATGGCACTGCACCCATCCCTGGCCCCGCGAATGGCGCTGGAGTCAGAGATGGCGCCGGTGACTGGCCCCACGCTGCCCTGATCCCTGGCACAGAATCAGAGGTGTCAATGGCGCCAGCCCGGGCCCAGAGGCCTCATACCACGACGCTGGGGGAGCTCTCACCTTCGAGGAGGCGATCCCTGGACGGTGCCTCCCACCTGACCCCCAAGGGGGCCAGGCCGGGCCTCCTGCACCGTGGAAGGGGTTCCCGCCGAGGCAAGGCTAGAACGGGCAGAAACCCCTCCTCTGCGGGCCGTATAGGACCGGGAAGGGACCCAGAAGAAGTGTCAAGAACTGCTTTTGGCAACCAGGGTATGCGCCTCTCCCCCTAAAGTCGGCAGCGCACATCCGACTTTTAATGCACGCAACTTCAACACACGACGATCCATGGAGAAACAGTTGTCGCATCTATCCATGTCATGGTTAGGTCCCAAGCAGGTAAGACAATGGTCATGCTGATCTGTGACGGAGTACAGTCAGCTGCAGGGACATCGATGCATTAGAAGCCAACCCTTCCTGGAAGATTTCTTTTTGTTCCCCGAACCAGACATGACCGGACGTCAAAAATAATAACCAAAACCACCACTCGGCGTCAATGGAGAAAATAAAAGGAAAGATCTTACCGGTCGATTGCCGAGGAGCGCAGCAGCAGAACTAGGACTTTTCTTAACCGACGGACTAGGCCGCTGATCAAAATGGTGCTCACATGCGGCGTGCTCACTACGACGGTGGGAGAAGCAGAATTGGGGCCTGAGAGTCAGCGTTGGTTACTAGCCAACCCGTGAGGCGCCATTGTACTCCAGCCTCGAGGGTACTGCCATCTGACATCGACTCCTTCTTGCAAAAAAAAAAAAATTCCCGCGGGTCCTGATCCTCCGGCTCACTACCCAACTGATGAATGGTAAAGACTTACACAGATAAGATGGGAGTGATGACTTTGGGTGGAGATTCAGGAATCACCAGGAAGTAGACCACGTTCCTTCTGGTGATGTCCTCCTGCACATTCTGGAACCCCATAGCTGCCTGGTGCTGTTTCATGATGTTGAAGAAAGAGGGGTCCCTCGGGGGGGGGATCTTGGGGTGTGTTTCACAGAGTCCTCACTCCTGAAGAGACAGTGGACCTATCTAAGGAAAAAGGCTCCACATCAGGTACTTCCTCCTTCTCATCAGGAAGGATAAGGTCATGATGGTACTCCTCCCTCCTCAATTTCCACCTGTTCTGGAACAGGGACCAATGACAAAGATTCCGCCACCACCCAGCAGAGCACTGAACGAGAGGGTCGAACTGCTGTCAACCCCAAGGCAGCACTCGACAGCAATGGCGATGAAGGTCCTGGCCATGGGGCAAGCTGCTGAACAAGGGTCATGGTAATGGAGCTAAAGTACCATATCTGTATCGACGGGAAGCATAAGAAGCGCCATCATCACCGGCTACAACGACAGGGGCAAGAAGCCCATCGTCACAGACTCAGTACCTGACAAGGCAGAGCCAAAGGTGCCCCGCACCTGAGGACCTTGCTGTGTCGGAGCTTGCTGCAGCAAGGCAGACGCCGATCACCTGGAGGTTGACGGGCCTTCACCAGCCAACTGAGGGCTGGGAGAACTCACTGCCAGGGAAGGCCTAGAGGAAGGCAGGGCCTGAGCAGCAGCAGAGGAGGTTGCTGACCCAGGCAATGTTGCTGACTCAGGATAAGGAGATGGATGTCAGCAGGGACAGGGAGCACTGCCAGGGGTAAAGGTTCTTGGAACATTCCTTGTCCCAGTGAGTGTGATTCCCCAAAGACTCATCCTGGGCCTTGGTAGCCTGAGAGCCTGACGAAGAAGCTCGCAACTGGGAGAGGAGCCCCCAACAATCCCTGCTCTGAGCTGGCTACTTGCTGGCTGCTCGATCTGGAATGTTTGCAGGGCTTTCTTTTGGTGTCGCCGGGTTGTGAGACTGAATTTCAGTCAGAGCTCGCAGGCAAGAGCACTGTGGCTAGGCCTGAGGCAGCAGACACAAAGATCATGGTCATCTGTCGATGCAATCTTCTTTCTGCAGTGGCATCGACAGAAAAAGAGTAGAAAAAACAATACTCAACATACACAAGGAAAGCGAATCACTTTTAAATAAAGTGATTTCAAAGGCAGAAGAAAATAAAAGGTAAGAAAACTTTTGGCGGTCGACTGAACGCCGAAATTTCCGTGGAGTCTGTGCACACTAGGTCGATGGCAGAAAATGAGGAGTGAGCGGGGTTGCCCATGTATATAAAGCAGGGCGACATCGGCATATGATGTCGGAGTGGGTGGCCCCTAAGAGACTTTTTCAGAAAAATCTTCTGTGTGATCCTGGCACCTACAGCAGTAGTTCTGTAGGTGTGACCTGATGAAAGAGATATCCCTGAAAAAGAGCTAACTAGTTTCCCCTACTTCAGCTTTCTTTCTAGTACCTGGAAACGCATTTAGTTGAACTCGTATACAGTGGTTCGCAAGGGGCTGACAGTGACAAAGACAGGCTGCTGTTGTTGACAGCCGATCAGCTGCCTTCTGACCGACTTCATGCAAATGAAAGGAATGAAGCTCTCTCTGATTGGAGCGGCTCGGTCCCTTCAAGTACAAAAAGGTTCCACCCAGCAAGCAGAGAATGGTGTCACAATCACAATCTGTGGTGATTGGCTTTGACTGCCAAGCCCCTTCCAGTTTCAACTGCAATGGGCTTGGCAGTGACATCCCCCCTAAATCCCCTTTTAATGTAACAAAACATTTGGTGTGCATGTACAGCAAATGTAATTAATGACCAAGGGGTGAGAAATTCTACCAAAAAAAACATGCATGGACACCACATCGGAACTAAAGTTCAGCTCTGTAATATTGTTTTAAAAACACAGACACATAGATACTGCTGGCAGTTAAAGACGAATGGTCCATCCAGTCTGGACGAATAGGTATCTTATTTCACCCCAACCTAATGACCGACAGGTTTTCTATCCCTACGCCTACCACTGAATTCACCTCTCTAGTTCCTCTCAGTGAAACTATTAGACCTCTTACTCTGTCCCAGCTATAAGTGAACATATTTATACACCCTTCCCCCATCACCTCTCTGGGGAAGGGAGGCAGGGGACAACTTCTTACTTTTTTTACTGTGTCTTCTGCATTGTCTTCCCCCTCTTCTTCACTGTCATTATCATCTTCATCTTCTTCAACTCTGATAAGGAAACAAAAACAAATAACAGAGGCATCAAACTAAGGCTGTGGTTAAGGCTGGACTATGAGCTAAGGAGCATACAAGCTGGTAAATGTTTCTCGTTGGCATTTCTGCCACTTGAGCACAGAGATCTGAAAAATAAAAGAATTTAATTTCTGTTACCTGGGTAAGTACAGTGAACAAAAAATACAGGTTACTCACCTGTAACAGGAGTTCTAGGAATGGTATATGTTGTTCATCCACACTGTCTGGCAGGTTCCTTGCCGCTTTAACTCTTGCCGGAAGGTCTTCAAGCTGGCTCTCCACCCACCGGGTGGTAAAACTCTCGGCCCGCCCATGACGCCAGATCTGGCCCGCTGGAAGCTCAGGTTGTGCTGCGGGCCGGGAGAAGGATGGAGTTGGTGGATGAACAACATATACCATTCCTAGAACTCCTGTTACAGGTGAGTAACCTGTATTTCTATGGACATGGATATGGTTGTTCATCCACACTGTCTGGCAGACTCCTAGCAGTTCTCCGGGAGGAGGGAGGCAAGGCGCACACCCCTACTTAGGAATAAAGACTGGAGAACCGAGGCCCCAAAACCAGCAGCCCGGCGTGACTCAAGGTCGATGTGGTAATGGGTAATGAAGGTGTGTGCTGACTTCCAGGTAGCAGCCCTGCAGATTTCCTGGATAGGGACGTCCCTGGAAGCAGCCATCGATGCAGCAGTATGATGGGTAGAATGAGCTCTTATCCCTCTGGGAGGCTCCATGCCCGCCAACTTGTAGCAGAGATCTATGCAGGAGGTGACCCACATGCTTATCGTCTGCTTGGCTGCAGGTCTGCCAGGTGCGGCTTCAGCGAGGTGACAAACACAGCTGGCTAACCTCCCCGAATTTCAGCTGTGGCGCTCCTTATAATAAGTGAGCGCCTCTAGGGTCCAAGTATGGAGCCTGTATTCGCCTCCGAGGTGTGATTGGGGTAGAACACCGGCAGAGTCAACACCTGGTTAAGGTGAAACTCCGACACCACCTTCGAAGGAATTTCCTGGGTGGGGCGAGGACAACCTTGTCCCTGTGGAAGACCAGGTAAGGAGACTCGGCGCATGCGCCCTGGAGTTCTCCCATCCTTCTGGCTGACGCGGATAGCCACCAAGAAGGCGGTCTTCCACGACAGGTGAGAGAGTTCACACCTGTGCACTGGTTCGAATGGCTTGCCCATGAGCTTTGCCAGTACCAGCAGTAAATCCCACGGAGGTGGAGGTTCTCGCACCGGAGGGGAAATGTGATCAAGGCCTTTGAAAAAGCGCCAGACCACCTTCTCCTGCGCCACCGACTGCTCCCCGGCCCGCGCCCGGTAAGCAGAGATGGCTGCCAGGTGCACCCTTAGGGTCGTCGACCTAAGCCCTTGACTAGAAAGGGACCATAAATAGTCCAAGATGCTTGCCAAAGGACAGGAGGAAGGGTCCAAGCCCTTGCCCTGACACCAAATGGAAAATCTCTTCCATTTGAAGGCATAGCATTTCTGGTCGACTTTCACGGGATGCCTCAACAACATTGAGGACCTCGCCGGAAAGACCCAAGGCCTGGAACTCTAGCCGCTCGAACCAGGCCCCAGGTGCAGGGATTGAAGGTCCGGATGGAACACCTTTCCCTGACTGAGAGCAGGTCTGAGCAGCTGGAAGCTGCCTCGGGAGCCTGAGCTGAGGCTGAGGAGATCTGGTACCGAACTGGCGGGCCAGTCTGGGGCTCAGAATCACCTGCGCCTTGTCCCTCCTTGCTTTGAGAAGCACCTTGTGAATCAAGGGAAATGGGGAAAGGCGAGAAGAGGCCCGGGTCCACAGCCTCGAGAGGCACCCCTGCAGCGAGCCCTGCTGAGGGGTGGGCATGAAACAGCCTCAGCTTCTGCTCTCCTGAGGCAAACAGGTCCACCTGAGGTGTGCCTCCAATGGGAGAACAGATCTTGTACTACCTCTGGCAGGAGAGACCACTTGTGAGATGCAGCCCCTATCCGGCTCAGGGCATCGCCAGGGTGTTGGAGGCTCCTGCCACATGAATGGCTAGGAGATCCGTCTCCAGGCTGCGCCGCAGTGACCAAATCACCGGAGAGCTTCCTTGCAGAAGCATGGAACGCAATCCCGCCCTGGCGGTTTAGGTAGTACATGGTCGTGGTATTGTCCGTCTGGACTGGACCACTTGACCCCAAGAAACGGAGCAGCAGGGTGAGAGCTAGGTGGACCGCCTGAGCTCCAGCAGGTTGATGTGGCATCGGGACCCCTGGGACCAGAGGCTGCGCTCGGTGTTCCCCAGATGGGCACCCCAACCCATCAGAGAGGCATCGGGTCGATAGAGAGACCGTCGGCTCGGGCAGACAAACGGGATGCCCTCCTGCAGATGACATGGAACGGTCCACCACCGAGAGCTGCTCACATCTCCTGGGTCACCATCACTGCTGGTCCAATGGATCGCAGCTGCTGTGACCACTGGCTGGCCAGTCCCCACTGAAGGGCATGTGCCAGCGTGCCCAATGGACCACGCTGGTGCAGGCCGCCATGAGACCCAGGAGGCGAGGAAGTCCCGGCAGGGCGCGCATTGCCCAACCAGAAATGATTGGGCAAAGGAGGTAAGAACCTCGGCCCTGTCCTGCCGAGCCGTGTCTTGGCTCAAGAGAGTCGAGCTCTGGCCCCGACAAACAGAATCACCTGCTTCGCTCAGTTCTGACTTGGCCTCGCTTGATGACAAGGCCGATTTGAGAGCAAACCTGAGGGCCAGATCTCTGGACCGCCTCCACCTCCTGGTCTGGAGGGGCTGCTATCAGCCAATCGTCCAGGAAGGTACACCCGGACCCCTCAAGGCCAAGTAGGAAAGCTGTCACCACTGCAATGCATTTGGTAAAGACCCTGGGAGCTGGAGACAGGCCGAAGGGCATGGCTCGGAACTCGAAGAGGGATCCCTCCGCCTGAAAGCGAAGGAATCTCCGATGTGACGGATGGATACGGACGTGAAAGAACGCATCCTGCAGGTCCAGAGAACAGAACCACACGCCGTGTTCCAGGGATGGTATTATCCGAGCCACAGTGACCATCCTGAAGGTTCGAGACCTTAGGAACTTGTTCAGGTCGTGTAGGTCGAGAATGGGGCGCCAGCCCCCCGTTCATTTCGGAACCAGGAAGTACCTGGACACAAACCCCGGGTCTGAGGGAGGGTCCGCCACCTCCCTGATCACCTCCTTTTGGAGGAGGAGAGCGATGTCGGCCCGGCGAGCCGACAGTGAGGCTGCAGACCCCGAGGCCCCGAGGTGCGACGGTTTGAAGGGCGGGCCTGCTCGAATTCTAGAGGAGGCCTTTTCCACCACCTCCAGTACCCACCTGTCCGCCGAATAACGGGACCAGGCAGAAAGGAAGAGCTGGAGCCGCCTCCACTGGGGAACCTGGGTGAGGTCGGGGTCGGGCGAGCACCCCCCAGCCCGTCACTGGACAGGCTTGAGGAGGGACCGCCAGGACCTCCTGGGCCTTACTCTCCTGCTTCCTGTTGAGGAAGCCCGGCTTGGCTTTGGGAATGCCAAGCCTGAGCCTGCTGGCCCTGCGATGCTGTTGGCCGGACGCGCTACGAGCGCAGAAGGACGCAGGGCTTAGGGCGTGTCATGCCTTGTCCTTCTGAGCGGAAGAGACCGAGTTCAAGGTAGCATTGGACTTCTCGATCCTCTGCAGGTGACCTTCCACCCCAGGGCCAAAGAGATCAGTCCCCAAAAAGGGAACATCCACCAACTTGTGCTAGGTATCCAAAGTAAAGGTGGATATCTTCAGCCAAGCCCGACGACGCATAGCCACTGCGGCCGCCACAGACCTGGCACATGAGTCCCCAATGTCTAAGGCAGTCTGGAGCTGCTGTTTGGCCACTGCCCTGCCCTGGTCCCACACCTGCCCACCGTAGTCTGCAGATTCCACGGAAGATGAGGGACACCTCATCCAGGAGCCCAACAGGGCATGAGAAAATGTGCCATGAGGACGGGCCAACTGGCCTGGTGAAGGCCGAGAGAGGACGCAATATAGACTTTTCACCCGCATAGTCCAATTTCTTGGACTCTTGTCGGGAGGTTTGTCCCATCCTAGCGTTCGCACGCCGAAAACGCTGTTGTAACCAACCCTCAGCCGAGGGGTGTTCCAAAACGGACAGGGAACCGTAGGGACCGTGATACTTCCTGGCCATCCTGGCCGGAGCAGGACAGGAAGCAGGGCGCTGCCAGAGCTCCAAGGACCGGACCTACTATGGCCTCGGCCACCGAAAGGCCTCGGGGAATCCTCGGTCCAGAATCTCGTGAGGGGATACCTGGCCGTTTAGGAATGGTTCGAGCTTCATCCCGGTGGACTCGAGATGAGCCAAGTAATCTTAGGAAGGACTGAAGGCTATCATCCACCGACTGTCCTTCTGAGGACCCTAGTCCATTCGCTTGAGAAAAGGGAGGAATCGCCCTGGACTCGCGAAGAGTCTCAAAGAGCTGCCTCGGCCTGAGCCACCTCCACCCGCCGAGGTCTATCGGGAGGAGGGACAGACAGCCCTGGGGTAGTCCCTGAGCCGACCGAGAATTTTTGGTCAGAGCCCCAACCAATGGCTGTGGAGGCGAGGTTCCACCGGAATCGTGGGGCAGCTGGAATTGGCCAACCGCCTGGGAACAGGCTCTCGCTAAAACGCAGGGGTTGTTTCGCGCCCTCCGGTGACAGCCACTTAATGACAGGAAGACGACAGGCGCCGGCTTATTCCCAGTCAGAAGGAGTTGTTGCCACATGAGTTCTCATACCTCCGACGCAACTTGCGCCAAGCCCCCCGTCCGGGGAGGAGGAAGAGGATGAGGACAGTACTGTTGTCAGCGAGAGCCGAGATTCCAGACCGCTTAAGGACGGCGGATCGGCTGGACTGCCAAGACGTCTGAGACTGAGATCAGAACCTCGGCTAGGCAGAGGACGGTGAGGGAAGGGTCGCGTGGATCGGCACTCCCCTCAGTTCGACGATTCTACGCATGCCTGGAACCGGAGGCAAGGACGAGCCAATGGGATCCTCAACCCCACCGGGGAACCGGGAGAGGGATTCTCGGCTTTCCAGTCGACACCGTCCGACGGGTCGAGAAAACTCGACCGGCCGACGGGAGTCTCGGTCAACTGGCCTGACGGGACACCGTGAAACCAGTGTCTGGCCGAGGGTCGACCCAAGTCGACGGCCGACAACCAGCGGAGAGGATCTTTCCGCCTCCCAAGAGTGTCGACGGTGAGACTTACTCTTGTCTTCTTTTGGACTCTAGAAAACGGTCCAGAAGAAGTTGGACCCTCACCTTTGTCGAGAGGTCAGACAAAGCTCCTAAAAGAAGCCGAATAAGAGGCACCGAGAGAGCAGGACAAATGCCGCAGTTGCGGTAGAAGCGGCCCGCCGCCTCTCAAGAGGGCGATCATCTGTCGAGTTGGATCCGCTGAACGCCGGCCGCCGGACACCGCCGACCAGGCCTCTTTGACTTAACCGAGGAAATCTCTTCTCGGACGCCCAGTTGTAAACGGGTAGCACGGTTCTCGAGGACGAGGTCGGAAAAGGAAGAGCACAGGTCGCAGGGGCCCGCGGAATGTGCTCAAGGCCCAAGCAGCAAACGCACGTGGAGTGCGGATCCGTCAAGACATCTTCAGCCCGCGGGGCATCTCCGGAAACCGAGTGTCGATTTGTCCATCGCGGCGCGAGGGAGAAGACGAAGTCTTTTAGTAAAAACTTTTTAATTTTGAAAATTCAAGAATTAGGAACCAGTCTTATACGCAGAGCGCTAAGGAGGAACCTGAGCCTAGTTGCCAAGGAAGATCTGGCCATGGGGCAGAGCCGAGAGTTTTACCACCCGTGTGGGTGGGAGGAGCCAGCTTGAAGACCTTCCGGCAAGATTTAAAGCGGCAAGGAACCTGCCAGACAGTGTGGATGAACAACATATCCATGTCCCTAGAAATGAGTGTTACCTGTAACTGTAGTTCCAGGAGTGGTATATGGTGTACATCCACACTTCTGTCAGAATCCTTTCCCCTTTAAGAATGGCAAGGTCTTCAAGCTGGCTTCTCCCACCTAGTAGTATCCTCCTCGGCACTGCCCCATGATGTCAGATCTAACGCGCTGAAAGCAAGATTCGGTGTGCCACTTGCCAGGGGAGGTTGTGAGGGTTGTGTGGTTTACACCATATACCACTCCTAGAACTATGGTTACAGGTGAATAACCCTCATTTCTAGGGATGTGGATATGGAGTACTATCCACACTTCTGGCAGACAACTCCTAGCAGTTCGCTGGGAAGAAGGAGCAAGGCACACACACACCCCCCATTTAGAGAGATCAGAGACTGGAGAACCGAGGCCCCAAAACCAGCAACCAGGCATGACTTAAGGTCAATGTGGTAATGGAAGACAAAGGTGTGTGCTGATTTCCAGGTAGCAGCCCTGCAGATTTCCTGGATAGGGACGTCCCTGGATGTAGCCATCAGGGCAGTGGTATGTCTGGTGGAATGAGCCCTAAGCCCAACAGGAGGCTCCCTACCAGCCAACCCATAGCAGAGGTCGATCCAGGAGACTATCCATCTGCCAACTGTCCACTTAGCTGCTAGTCTGTCAGGTGCAGCTTTAGCGCAGGTAACAAACAGCTGGCGAACCTGTCCCTGAACTCCAGCCATGCGCTCCTTGTAGTATGCAAGTGCTCGCCTTAGGTCCAACAAATGGAGCCTGCGCTCTGCCTCCTAGGCTGGGTTGGTAAACTATACCGGTAAATTCATCACCTGGTTAAGGTGAAACTCCGAAACAACCTTCAGGAGGAACTTCGGGTTGGGGTGGAGGACAACCTTGTCCTGGTGGAAACCCAGGTAAGGAGACTCTACTGAAAGCACCTGGAGCTCACTGATCCTTCTGTCAGAGGTGATAATTACCAAGAAGGCCATCTTCCACGACAGGTGTGACATCTCACACTTGTGCATGGGATCGAACGGCTTACCCATAAGCATCGCCAAAACCAGCAACAAGTCCCAAGGTGGTGGTTGTTAACGCATCAGAGGGGACAAGTGGTCAAGGCCTTTGAAAAAGCTCCCGATCATCTTCTCCTGCACCACCGTCTGCATACCAGCCCATGCCTGGTATGCAGAGATGGCTGCCAGGTGCACCTTGTGGGTCGGCAACCGAAGGCTGGACCAGGAGAGGGACCACAGATAGCCCAGGCTACCAATCACCATGCAGGACAAGGGATCCAGCTCCTTGCCCTGGCACCAGATGGAAAAATATCTTCCATTTGGAGGTGTAGCATTGGCGAGTTGACTTCTTCTGAGAGGCCTCAATGACATGGAGGACCTCATGAGAGAGAGAGAACCAAAGCCTGAAACTCCAGTCACTCAGGAACCAGGCTGTCAGGTGTAGGGATGAAGGTCCAGGGGCACGACAGTCCCCTGATGGCAAGAGAGAAGGTCTGGGTGGACAAGCAGTCGCCACAGGAGGCTGCTGCTGAGGCCGAGGAAATCAGGGTACCACAGCTGCCGCAGCCAATCAGGAGCCACCAGGATCATTTGTGCCTTGTCCCTCTGAACTTTCAGCAGTACCTTGTGGATCAGGGAAAAGAAAGGGAAGGTGTATGAGGCCCGCGGTCCAGGGCCTTGTCAAGGCATCCCCCAGCAGTGTTCCGCACTGGGGGGGGGGCCACAAAACAGCCTCAGCTCCGTATTCTTAGAGTAGGCAAACAGATCGACCTGGGGAGTGCCCCAAAGGAAAAACAGGCAATCCACTAACTCCTGGTGAAGGGACCACTCGTGAGACACCTCAGTCACTCAGCTGAGGCATCCGCAAGCTGACTGGACAGCCACATGAATTGCCAGAAGGTCAATACCCAGACTGCGCACAAGGGTCCAGATGTGGAAAGCTTCCCCGCATAATGAGAGGAAATGTGTCCCGCCCTGCTTGTTGAGGTAGTACATGGTCGTCATGTTGTTCGTCTGGACCTGGATGACCTGACTCCAAACATGCAGGGCAAATGTTGTCAGCAACAGGCGCACTGCATGGGGCTCCAGAAAGTTGATGTGGCATCGGGACTCCTTGGGGGGTCCATAGCCCATGGACTCCTTGGGGGTCCACAGCCCGTGGGCTCCTCATCCTATTAGAAAGGTGTCGGTCATGAGAGTGACTGTCGGCTCTGGGCGGGCAAACGGGACTCCTTCCTGGAGATATTCCAGGATCAACCACCACTGGATGGTGTACCACAGCAGCTGTGTCACCATGACCGGCAGGTTGAAGTGACCAAGGCGCGGAGACCACTGCTGGGCTAGCTCCTACTGCTGGGAACACACCCTCCAGTGGGTGCACTGGATCACGCTGGTGCAAGCCGCAATGTACTCCAGCAGGCGCAGGAAGTCCTGAGCAGAGCACAACTGCCCAGCCTGAAATGATCAGGCAAAGTAGGTAAGATCCTCTGCCCTGTCCATCGGAAGTCAGGCTTTGGCCTAAAGGGAGTTGAATCCGCCCTGATGCACTGGATGACGTGCGAAGGACTGAGCTCCAAGTTGGCCTCACTAAGCATCCTAGGGTCAAGCAGGTGTGGAGTGTCAGATCCTGGGATCGCTCCACCTCTGCCCTGGAGGAACCTGCGATCAGCCAGTCATCCAGATAAGGGTACACCTGGACACCTAGGCACCTCAGGAAGGCTGCCACCACTATTATGCACTTAGAGAAGACCCTTGGGGCTGAGGAGAGGCCAAATGGCATGGCCTGGGCCTGGAACTCGTACAAAATCTCTTCCGAGCGCAACTGGAGGAACCGCCGCTGGGACAGGAAGATGGAGATGTGGAAGAAGGCACTCTGGATGTCTAGAGAGCAGAACCAGATGTTCTGCTCCAGGCGGGAATGATCTGATTCAGAGTGAACATCCGGAATTTTTGCCGCCATAGATACTTGCCGAGGTTGTGCAGATCCGGTATGGGGTGCCAGACCCTCATCCATTTTGGAACCGGAAAGTATCTGAAGACAAACCCCGGACCAGACACAGTGCCCTGTACACAAACCACTGCCTCCTTTTGGAGGAGCTGGTCAATGTCCTGCCGAAGAGCGGACATGATGTCCACTGACACCATGTCCTCCCATGGGGCATGGGCTCGGCTGGGCAGGAGAGCCACAAACTCCTTTCGGATGAGACGTTAAACCGAGGTCCCATCTGCCTGGATTGGTGGTAGTTCAGGTGGATGTCAAAGATCCTATGGCACTTATCGAAAAGAGTAGGGGACTTTTCCCGGTGCCCTGGCCACATTTCCCTCATTCACTAAAAACACCACCAACAGCTTAATCTGGTTCAAGGTCAGTTGGCACTCATCTGTATCCCCCTCCCCCGGGTCGTGCCTGAAAATAGGCAGGATTTGTCTAGTGCACTTACCCGGTCAACAAAAACTAAATAAATAAATAAGACCTCGGCCAATCACCTTGAGCATCCACCTGTCTGAGGTAATAATGGACCAGGTAGAAGCAAAGTGGTGTGGCCGGCCCCCAACAGGAGGTCCTGGGGTGAACAGGCCAGAGGGGAGATATCCCCAACCCGTAACTGGACAGGCTTAGAAGCGGGGACAGGGCTACCTGAGGAAGCAGCTGCCCCTCGCCCTCCAGACTTCCTGACAGCGGTGGAGGAGGCTTGCTTCAGCCAAAGTTGCCAGACTAGCTGTTGTCCTGCTGGGGCTGAGGTGATCTGGCCGCAGGAGCAGAGTAGAGCCAAAAATGAAAGGATTTTTTCCTTTGTTTCTGGCTCTTAGCATCCCTCTGGGCAGATGTGACAGAGTCCAGTGTGGACTTCTCAATACAGGTGAGATGGCCAACCATACCCAACCCGAACAAGTCGGTGCCCAAAAATGGGATGTCTGCCAACTTGTGCTGTGTGTCGGCTGTAAAGGTTGAAATCCGCAGCCATGCCGTGGCACACAGCCACCGCCAAGGACACTGACCTGACACATGAGTCGCCAATGTCTAGGGCCATCTGGAGCAGTTGTTGAGCAACAGCGCAACCCTGGTCACGAAACAGCTTGACAGGCAGCTGCAGATCAGTCGGGAGCTGGGTGCCCAATAAAGCATGGGCAAAGTGGGCCATCATAAGGACAGAACCTGCCTGCCGAAGGCCTAGGGATAAGGCTGCATAGACCTTTTTGGCTGCATGGTCCAACTTCTTGAGACTCCTTGTCGGAAGGTTTGTCAACATCACTGACATTGCCAGTGCGCCGGAATACTGAGTCAGTGACCAACCTCTCAGCCAAGGGATCGTCAGTAAACCCCAACAGGGACACAGTGGGCACTGCATATTTGTGGACCATAGAGGCTGATTGGGTAGGGCAGGACGCTGCCACAGCTCCACAGTGGGGACAAGGTGGCCTCCACCACAGGGAAGACAACCCCAGGGGAGTCATCCCTGTGGAGGATTTCTGTCAAGGGATACTCAGTCCACTTCTAGATAGGTTCCAGCAGGATCCCCATGGATTCAAAAATCAAGTGAAGAAGGTCGCCAAAGGAGGTAGGCCCCTGCTCCAACAAGAGATCCTCACCGAACTCATGGTCGAAGCCCAGGGTCTGATGAGAATGTATACAGGAATCCTCAGAGTCAGAAGACTCCTCAAACACCGGCTGATCACCCGTATCCCCGCTGACAATACAAGGTTCATCAGCCTGGGTGATCGTGACCGAGATCCCGCTGAGAAGTCCTGGAGTCAAGCATGCAGTCTTAGGAGGAGGCACTTCCTTTGGCTGTGCAGGAGTGGGTTCCACCCAAATGGGCAGAGAGCCCAGCGTCAGCTTGACCAGTGGGACCAACTCGGGCCAATGGTGCAGCTGTCACAGAAGCACCAGAGTGGGTTGAGGCATGGACGGAGACATGCGTCCGGTACTAAGACACCACTACTGCCACATAAACTCATAACAGCACCGCAATTTACAACACAGCCTGTCCTACCCCAAGGAGGAAGAAGATCAGGAGCATCGGCAGCGTCTTTTCGTAGAGTGTCGAGAGCAGGACCGATGGCCACATAAGGAATTGCTTGACTGAGATCTCAACCACCAGGACACCGGTAGGCGAGTGGAGCCGGGGGAACAAGCAAAGGACGCCTAGGATCCCCTGAGCGGTTAGGCTCATGAGGAGAGGTAACCAGGCCAACAGACTGATCCAGCCCTCCTTGAGAGAGATCAGGCAGAACCGGGGTCCTGCAGACACGTCTCTCCGCCCCCCCCGACTCCCCCACGTCCAGTGACAACAGGTTGACCTGGCTGAGAAAGATCTCAACCAACTGGCCGAACCATATCTCAGCCGACAAGCCCAACAGGGACTCTGTGAGGCCAGCAGACTGGACAGAAATGCTGTCCAAAGCAGCAGACAACCCGTGCGGCCGTCGAGGAAAACAAGCATGAGCAGGAGTCCCGCCCGCTCCCAGTTCTGCAATCTGCAACAGAACTTCTTTTTGGAGTCCCATCTGGAAGATTTAGACCCTGGGAAGGGCCCTCCCCAAGGGTCAAAAGGGACTGGCACAAGTCCCGAAATGCGCCGGTGAATGATGGGACAATGCCCACTAGAACTAGGACAGACACGAGCGAATTACCCGCTACAGTCTGGGTCACATCCTCCTCAAAGGCTGCAAGCTACTCAGCTGAGCCCGCTGCCACAAAAACTGCCTTAGAAACACAGAAACATAGACTTTGATGGAAGATAAGGACCGCTTGGCCCACCCAGTCTGCCCATTTCCCTACCTTTCGTATAAGCTGCAGATCCTAGTTAACCAACAGCCTACTTCCTCCTAGCCCCCACTAGAATTGCCTTATGTCTGTCCCATGCATTCTTAAATTCCCCCCACTGTTTCTGACCCCACTACCTCCTCTGGAAGGTTGTTCCACGTTCCCCCACCCTCTCTGTGAAAAAATACTTCCTCGCGTTGCCCCTGAGATGTCCCCCTTCTATCTTCAAATTGTGTCCCCCTGTTCTAGCAATCTCTTTTTCTGAAAGATGCTACTCTCTTGGACTTTGTTGATTCCCCTGAGGTACTTAAACATTTCTATCATGTCCCCCTCTACCTCCTTTTCTCTAGGGTTTACATATTAAGCTCCTTTAGTCTCTCTTTGTATGGCTTCTGGTGCAGACCCTGCACCATTTCAGTTGCCCTCCTCTGGACTGCCTCCATCCTGTCTATGTCCTTGCATAGATGGGGTCTTCAGAAAGTACAGTTACGTAAAAACTTACTGTAACAGTAGATCTTCGAGAGAGGCTCTTTCCGTAGGTAATTACACATAGGACTGAAGCCAGCAGGTGCCAGGACCCCATGGAAAAATTTCTAGCTAGCAGTCTCTGGCGGGGGACTGCCCCCCCATCAGGTGACCGATGCCATGCAACATCAGTATCAAGGAGTGGTCCCCCATGCCCGCCTTCCAGTTGTTTCCCGCCAAAGGCCAAAAAAGGCAAGACGAGAGAGAAACGGATATTTCCCTTCCTGGAAAAGGAGCTGAAAAAGTTAAGGGGGATGGAGGGCGGGAAGGTACTACCTACTACAAGAGCCTCTCTCGAAGATCTACTATTACGGTAAGTTTTTACATAACTGTACTATCTTACTTCGAGAGAGCTCTTGCAGTAGGTAATTACATATAGGACTGAGTCCCAAGCAGTCTGGAACAAGGAGAAGCACACGGTACGGTAGGAGGAAACCATAGAACCTCTGGCTGTGAGGGTCTCATGAAAGGAGACCTTGCAAAACAGCCAACCCGAAGCCTGCTCTACGGCAAGAGGCAATGTCCAAACTGTAGTGTTTCATGAAGGTATGCACAGAAGTCCAAGTTGCGGCAGCGAAGATGTCAGCCGCAGACACATTCTTAAAACAAGCTGCAGAAGTGGCGAAACCCCTAGTGGAGTGGCCTCTGACTTGACCCGGCAGGGTCTTGTGGTGCTTGTCGTTAACAGAAAGTGATACAACGAGCCAACCATTTAGATAGGCATTGCTTGGAAATGGCATTGCCTTCTCTTTTGTAAGCAAAGGAGACAAACAGCTGATCAGACTTTCTGAGATCCTTCATCCTGGTGGTGTAGTATCTCAGAATTCTATGAACATCCAAAGTATGCAAGAGATACTCCCCTTGACTGGAGTGTTGCGTAAAGAAAGCAGGTAGCTCAATGGATTGATCCAGCATAGATTTCGTTACCACCTTAGGAAGAAACTTAGGACTGGTGTGCAGAGCCATACGCTCCTTGTGAAAAATCAAGTATGGGATTTTGCTCATTAAGGCCTGAAGCTCGAAATACACTGAGCTGAAGTAGTGGCCACAAGGAAGAGAGTCTTCCAAGATAAGAACTTCAGGTCTGCTGAGGCTGCCGGCTCAAAGGGAGGCAGAGTAAGCTTCTCAAACATAAAATTCAGATCCCAAGGGGGCGCAGGAATGCGAATAGGGGATCTCAAGTGGAGAACTCCTCTAAGGAAGGTCTTAGAGACTTCCAGCTGCACAAAGGTTCTATCCCCAAAGGGAACATGATAAGCAGAAATAGCCGTCATGTGAACTTTCAGAGAGGTATGACTGAGACCCAGATCGAAGAGATGGCGCACATAGTCCAGAATTCTCCCAACAGGGCACGAAAATGGCTTGAAATCCTTGGAAGAGGCCCAAATAAAGAACCGTTTCCACTTCATGGAGTAGGTAGATCTAGTGGAAGACTTTTGGCCCTCCACCAGAATCTCAGCCACTAGCGGGGAAACCCCAAAACGGGCTTGAGCTACGTCTGCAGGAGCCATGCAAGCAACTGAAAGGATTTGAGGCCTGGATGAACCAGGATCCCCTGATCCTGGGTCAGCAAAAGCTGTGACAGAGGAAGAGGAGGTTCCTTTGAATACTGTTGCAGAAGAGAGAACCAAACTTGCCTGGGCCAGAAGGAAGCGATCAGAATCATGCAAGCTCCTTCTGAGCTGAGTTTGTGTAAGAGCCTCGGAATTAAGGGAGTCGGGGGAGCACAGATGAATCTGCCTTCCAGTCAAGAGACAGAGCAGCTCTCCAAAAATGTCTCGCCTGGAGCGAGCGAGCAGAAGGCGGGAAGTTTTGTGTTTAGAGGGGATGCAAACAAGTCTACCTGAGGCGTTCCCCAGCGTACGAAGATATCGTCTGCTACCACCTAATCCAGTTCCCACTCATGCGCCTAGGCAGACGACCGACTGAGGTGGTCCGCCAGCGTGTTTTCGACCCCCGGTAGATGAACCGCCGTGAGATGAAGGTTGTGTTGCACCACCCAATCCCAAACCCGCATTGCCTCCCTGCAAAGGGGGTAAGAACGAGTTCCTCCCTGTTTGTTGATGTACCAGACTACGCACATGTTGCCCGTCTGGACAGCCAGATGGCCGGGAAGTAGATACAGATGCAAAGCTTATAGAGCATACAGCATGGCCCTGGAACTCGAGCAGTTTATGTGAAGAGTCTGTTTGAGCCTGGACCAGAAGCCCTGGGTCCTGTGAGACCACAGGTGGGCTCCCCAACCCTCTCCCGAGGCATCTGTTGTCAATGTTTGAGAGGGGGGAGAGAGGCAGAAGGGAACTCCCCGACAAAGGTTCTCCTGAACCATCCACCAATGCAAGTCTCAAACCACAGGGTTGGAGACCAAGACTTCCTGATCTAGGTTGTCCACTAATTGATCCCACTGAGACCGAAGCATCCTCTGAGAGATCCTCATCTTGAGAGGCAGCGCGAGACTGTCGGAATAGCACTTCATGAGCCCAAGGAGGTGAAGGACTGACCTGGCTGACCCACCTGTGACTGGACAACAGGCTGATGTGAGCCTGGAGGGTGGCCACCCTGTCCAGCGGCAGGAAAGCCATGCCAGCGGTCATGTCCAGGATCGCCCCGATGAACTGGAGCTTCTGGGATGGGATCAAATGGGACTTGGCTTAGTTGATGGTAATACCCAGGCTGGTAAAAACCTGCAGGGAAAGGGACCACAGGAGTTTCTTCCTGGATGGGCCCACCAGCAGCCAATCATCCAGGTACGGAAAAACCTGTACTCCTTGGGTACGGAGGTACCACCACAGAAAGGCACATTTTGGTGTGAAGCACTCGTGCAGAGGAACGCACCAAATGGGAGGCCATGAACTGGTTGTGGTCCCCTGAAATGAAAAAGCGAGGTATTTGTGGTGGGAAGGGTGGATAGGGATATGCAGGTGGGCATCCTGCATGTCAAGCCTTACAACCACTGTCCAGGACAGAAGTAGGGGCAGAAGGCTCTGCAAAAAGAGCATTCTGAACCTTTTGTACTCCACGAACAGGTTCAGGAAGCTGTGGTCTAGGATTGGTCTCACGTCTCCTGATTTCTTCGGAACCAGGAAGAAATGGGAGTAGTAACCTGTCTCCCAAAGGTGGCATGGGACAGGCTCTATCACCGCCTTCAACAGAAGGGATGATATTTCTTCCCGAACCAGAAGATATTCTGGGGAGTAAGACGACTTTGGGGGTTCTGAAGAAACTCGACTTAGTGTCCTTCTGCAATCAGCTGGAGCACCCAAGTGTCTGACGTGATCCTCTCCCAACCCGGTAGATGGAAGAAGAACCTCCCTCCTACTGGTTCCTCTGGAAAGTCCAGAGGCTGTGGAAGAAGAGAGAAGTCAGGAGGTGTGGGGCAGCGCCATGGCTGAAGCTCCCGCCGCTTTTTTGGGTGGGGGGGCTTGGCAGACGGAGGGGCCCAACATTTATTGACCAGCTTGCCCTGAGGTTGCGCTCTGGGCCGAGAACGTCTGTGAAAAGGGCGACACTGACCCTGAGGGGGCCTGTACATAGAGTCCACAGACTTTAGAGCAGTACCCTTCTCCTGCAGATCTGTGATGATGTCTTTGACATCCCCACCGAACAGCACTGAACCCCTGAAGGGCACGTCCTGGATAGCAGAATGCACCTCCGGGACCAAACCTGACACCCAGAGCCAGGTGTGACGCCGCAAACCCATGGCGAAAGCCAAGCTCTGACCAGCAGCATCCACTGCATCATACGTGGCACAAAGAGTGTGCCGACTGGCCGAACGAGCAGAGTGGACCAGATCTGCCACTTCCTGCTTAGTCTGAGACTCAGGAAGGGAGTCCAATTTTGCTTCCACCTCACTAAGGATCACCTTCTGGTAATCCCCCATATGAGCAACATAATCAAGGACCCTTATTCCCAGAGTGGAGGAAGCGTAAACCTTCTTCCAATACTGGTCCAGACAGCAGGATTCCTTATCGGGTGGGGACGAGTTCAGGTGCTTAGGGTTAGCCGAACGGCCGTGAACAGCGTTAATCACGACTGAATTGGCCTTTGGGGTGTGAATTCAGGGAATCAACAACCTCCGTGCCTGGTATAGCCTATCCGCCTTCCTCGGAAGGGGGTTAATGCAGACGGTTGCTTCCAGATGGTGGAAACAAGGTCCGCACGAGGCTCGATCCAGGGTGGAATCAGTGTTGGAGCGGTCTCGGGCAGATCCAGATGGGCAGCAAGTTTCTTCCATTATGGATCCAGCTCCAAAGATTGCCACTGGTGAACTGACTAGATCTTATGCAGCAACTCCAGGAAGGATGAATCTTCCAGAGGAAACTTCGGAGGAGTCCTAGGCCTGGGCTTGTCTGGAGTGCGTGGCTCGTCCGGATCGAAGCACCCATTGGAGTCATCCGGGGTCTCTGAAAAGGAAGAGGAGGAAGAAGAAGACCACCCCTCTCTGCGCAGGGGAGGAACGGACCCCTTGGGCAACCCTCAGGAAAGCGTGTCCTCCCCTTCCCTGCCCTGGAACCAATGGGAGGAAGCCTCTCACCTCTGACAATGGGAGTCCGGAACCGGGTCCGGCATTGGAAGACGGCTCTCCACCTCCCTGGTGAGCTGAGCCTTGGCCTCAGCCCACCAGGAAGCCAGAGTCTCCTTCAGGTCCACCAACGGTTGAGGGAGCAGCGGAGGAGGAGGAGGAGGGGGATACGGAGAATGAAGATATCCATACAGCGAGTATCCGTAACCAGATGGTGGGAAGCCTGGCGTTGGGTACTGGGGCACCGGGTACTGCGGTCCCGCGTAGAACGGCGTCGGATAAGACGTGGTTGGATACTCAGGCACCAGGGGCTCTGATGGAGCAAAAGGCCCTGGAAGAGGCCCAGTGGGCAGGCCAGGGATAGGAAGCCCAGTGGGCATCGGGTCCGGCGTAGGGCCGGCATCCAGCAAGGGAATGTTGTCCGGCGTCGGAAGGGCTGGCGTCCGATGGTCCGAGGTCAGGTCATCCGGCCCTGCGGGAGGGAGACCTGACGGGAGCATGCCTGCATCCTTGGTGTCGCTCGGGGAAGGGGGGGCTAAAATCCCCAGGGTCCAGCTAAGGAGCAGCGGGACCTCGGACTGCAGCGTGAAGCGCTGCGGGCGCGCTGGGGAAGGCAGACTGGTCTGTCAGATCTGACGTCGGCCCCTAATGCCGTCAGCGTCTGTCGGAGGAACCGTCATTTACTGGTGGAAGTCCGGGGCGGGCACCGGAGGAGCCGGCGTCCGACTTATCAGAACCAGCACCTGATGAAGGCCACGAGGGAAGAGCGGTCTTGGCAGGCGCTTTGCAGGCCGTGCACTGCCCCGCAGGGTCAGGTGACTTAGTGGCCTTGTCCGAGTGGGTGTCAGAGGAGCTGACATCCAGCTTACCGGAGCCGCTCGAACCAGAATGCCATACGGTGGCGGTCTTGCCAGGAGCAGCTGCCTCCTTTGACCTGGAGGCTCCCGAAGGGCCAGGCAGAGCCGGACAGGAGGGTCGGCAGCCATCATGAGCAGTCCCTGGGAGGGGCGTTACCTTCATGCACGCACTCCAGCCAAGTCAAGGCGGCTGTGGAAGAGGAGTCCCGGGTCCTGGTGCTTCCTTCTTTTTCGAGACCCTCAGGGGAAGTAGAGACTGATGAAGCTTCCTCCTACTCCATGGAGGACATCTTCTTTTTGAGAATATGGGCCTCCAGGGACTGCTGCCTCCGTTTGAGGGTGGAGGCGTTGAATTTCAGGCAATGCTGACACTTCTCTACGGGGTGATCTGGGCCTAGGCAGAAGAGGCACTGGGAGTGTCCGTCCTTGTGCGGGAGCTGGGTGCTGCAGGAACTGCGCTTGTTTTTGTGCTCGGATGGAGTAGGGGAGGTCATACATGGCAGCTGATGAAACTGATGAAAAAAAAAAAAAAAAAAATCGTGAAAATCGAGCAAATAGCAGTAACAAATACCGACGAAATACTGACGAAGTAATGAACTTAACCGCGAGGCGCTTTCACAAGCAAACGGTGGGAAAGAACTGGAAGGCGGGCGTGGGGGACCGCCCCTTTATACTGATGTCACATGACGTCGGTCACCTGACGTGGGGGCAGTCCCCCACCAGAGACTGCTAGCTAAAAAAATTTCTGTGGGGTCCTGTCGCCTGCTGGCTTCAGTCCTATATGTAATTACCTACTGCAAGAGCCCTCTCGAAGTAAGATCTGCACGCAGTACTCCAGATGGAGTCTTACCAACTGTCTGTACAGAGGAATAACAACTTCCTGTTTTCTACTGATGATGCCTCTCCCTAAGCATCCCAGTATCCGACCAGCCCTCCTTAAAGCCCTTTTACATTCCTTGCCTACCTTTAGGTCGTCTGTTATGATTACCCCCAGGTCTCGTTCCATTTTTGTTGTTGTACCTCCTCCCACTGTGTACTCTTCCCCTGGGTTTTTGTTTCCCAGGTGCATTACTTTGCACTGCTTTGCACTGAATCTAAGTGGCCATACTTTTGACCATTCCTCCAACCTTGCCAAGTCCCTTCTCATCCTTTCCACCCCCCTCCTGTGTAACAACCCTGTTGCAGATCTTTGTGTCATCTGCAAAGAGGCATACTTTTCTGTCCAGCCCCTCCACAATGTCACCTATAAAGAAATTAAAGAGGACCGTCCCCAGTACTCAACCCTGCAGTACCCCGCTAGTAAACCCCCTTTCCTTGGAGTGGACTCCATTTACTATTACCCGCTGCATCCTGTTGTCCAACCAGTTTTTTACCCAGGCTACCACCCTGGGACCCACTCCCAGGCTGGCTAACTTGTTTATTAATCTTTTGTGCGGGACAGTGTCAAATGCCTTGCTAAAGTCTAGTTAGGCCACATCCCAGCCCTTTCCTGGCCTACTACGTTGGTCATCCAGTCAAAGAAATCTATTAGCTTTGTCTGACATGACCTTTCCACTGTGAAGCCATGCTGCCTTGGGTCCTGTGCCCTGCTGATCTCTAAGTACTCAACAATTTTTTCTTTCAGAAGTGATTCCAGAATTTCCCCTACCACTGAGGTCAAACTAACAGGTCTGTATTTTCCTGCCTCTGTATTGCTCCCACCTTTGTGAAGGGGAATCACATTTCTTGAGAAAGCCAATTTCGGGCAAAACCCGGTCAGGAGCTTTTAGATATGTTTACACTTTTTTTATGTACTATTGCTACGAATAAATAATTTTCTGCAGCTGATTACCTGGTACCGGTTTATTTTTGCCTGAGCTAAACTAACAGGTCTGCAGTTTCCTGCCTCTGCCTTGCTCCCAGTTTTGTGAAGGGGAATCACATCCACCTTCCTCCAGTCCTTAGGTACCACACCATTATCCAATGATTTGTTAAAAAGAGTAGTCAGTGGTGTCACTAGTTCTCTCCTTGGTTTAGAATTATGGGGTGAATCCTGTCAGGCCCACACTGCTTTGTCCACCTCGAGTTTTAGGAGTTCTTTCAGGGCCCTTTCTTCTATGAATGGACTGGTATCGACCCCCCTATCCAGAGTGCTTCTATTATTTGGTTTAGGTACCTCCCCCTCCTCTTCTTTAGTGAATACTGAGCAAAAGTATTAATTCAGGATCTCTGCCTTTTCACTGTCACCCTCTGCCCACCTCCTTCCCCTTTATTGAGCCTCACTATCCCTCCCTTGATCTTCTTTTGCTCCCTAATGTACCTATAAAAGGTTTTATCCCCCTTCTTAACCGAGCTGGCTATCTTTTCCTTTGTTTGAGCATTTGCTATTCTGACTGCCTTCCCTGCTTCCTTCTGCTTTAACTGATATAGTTCACTGTCTTGCTCTTTCTGTGATTCCTTATACTTCCTGAACGCTATCTTTTTCTTCCTAACCTTCTCCCACACCTCTTTGAGAACCATAGTGTTTTTTTCCTTTGTTATGTTTTGCTGTGGGAATCTTTAGATTTAACATGGGGTGGGGGTGGGGGTCTCGTTGATCCGGACGGCCCAGAAGGAGACGGGTGCAATGGTCATCCGAAGCAGAAGGCTGAAAGGTATGGCACAAGCTGCAATTCTGTGGGTCATGCTGCATGCACAGGCAGTAGACACATGTGGAGTGTGGGTTGGTGCACATCATCTTCTGGCCATACTTCAATCAATAAATCAAAATTTTATTTTTAAAAAGCACCTTTCCAAATCCAAGGCACCAGTACATAACAAGAGAATAATAAAAGAAATTTAAAACATTAACAAATAAAATCCAGCAATAAATTACCATTCAGTAATGGCTCAAAAACCAGGGTAGTCTAAGTTAAATAAATGTGCCTTAAGTACATTTTTAAAACTCTGGACAGTCAAGCAGTCTCGCGCCCGACGAGGTAGAAAATTCCACAGCGTCGGGGCTGCAAAACTAAAAGACAGGACCCTGATGTCTTTAAGCAGACCCTGGGAATCTCTAGCAATCCCTCGTTGGTGGATCGGAGAGGGTGGAGGGGACAATAAGGGCAAAGGAGATCTTGCAAGTAACTCGGCCCTGATCACATAGGCCTTTATAGGTCAGCAAACCTACCCTGAAGGTGATCCGTCACTGAACTCGCAGCCAGTGCAACTCGCTGAACAGAGGCATTATATGACTAGTCCTAGAAGTACCAATCAACAATTCGCACACAATTTGAAGCCAGGTCCAGTTTTTGGGTTACCCAAATCCATAACCAGCAGTCGAAAAAACCAAAAGCTTGAAAACCAAAAGAAACTGGAAAAGTTAGGGCCTACACCTAGTGCGGAGCTGCGATGGAGGGAACCTGATGCTTCCAGCTGAAAGGAAGATCTGATGTCACAGGGTAATGCTGAGGAGGATATCACCCAGGTGGGTGAGGGGAGCCAGCTTGAAAACCTTCCAGCTATTCTTAAAGGGGAAAGGATTCTGCCACAAGTGTGGACAGTACACCATATCCACATCCCTAGAAATACCTGTTTTCGTAACCTGTGAGAATCACAACGACACGTAACAGATATATAGATAATATCAACCATACTGAAAGTATTATAGTCTAGTTCTCCAACAGAAAATGTTTTTCACATGAAACCATGCAATATGGCATGATTCTTGAGCTTATGTTATCATTTTTAAGATGCGCCCAGGCATTTGCCCCTGATGATGACATAGAAAATCCTAGGCAAAAGAAGACAAAGGGTGTATCAGGTTCCTCACCTGTCATCATCCAGGCAGCTGCAGAACAAATATGTTTGTTTTCTAAGGATACTTAGCACAAATATATAGAGGATAGTGTATGAGCAAGCATACACAACAAGGCAGATGTGATCGAGAGGTTTCCATGGTAACCAGAGACCTCGAGAGCGTAGCTTGAGAGGTCTGTTACCATAGAAACCTCGAGATCTAACAACTGCCTTGTTCTGTCTTGCTCACACCAATATTTTATAGTGTACGGGCAAGCATAATCAGTGCTCCGTGATCCCCAAACAAGTCTACCTCTTAAATAAGGCTTACTTAGGATGTGTAGCAGTGTGCCGACTCGGACGCTTTGGGCTCATTAATTGCGCATGCACGAATGTATTTGATCTTGTGCTGCACCGTGACGATTCGTGTAGCACAACAAGACAGTGACGCACTGAGGCAAGCACAACAACGCTGTTGGGAGCATGGATTTACATGCTCAACAGCGTTCTACCATACACTACACAATTGTTTTTTGCATTCTTACTTTCTCTGCATAATGCTTCTCCCAGAATTACCAAATCTAGTCTTACCATATTTCACAGTAAATGTATCAAATTCTAATACAAAAATTCCCATTGGGATCTTTGTTCATCCCAAAAGGGTAAATCACTTTTTTACACCAACACTGCATAAGGACAACAGTTTAATTTCTAGGGACTGAATTTCAAAGCCCTGTGCCTACGTTAATTTTCAAAGGGTCTGTGTTGACCTATTTATTATGCTTTGATGGTAAATTTAGGGGTAACGTCAGGAGGCATTTCTTCTGCCAAAGGGTGGGTAATTTATGGACCAGCCTACCAGCAGAGACTGTGATATAAACAGTCCAGATCATTAAGGTAAGTCTAGATACATTTCTGATTACCAAGGAAATTAAACGGGACCTAGAGTATTAGTATTAAAGTGTCTGGGTTATTCCTTTCAATTAGTATAATGTTTTCAAAGCATACCACTGCATCCTTGTTTTGGTGGTGTGCAGGAAATTGGAAAACTGGCAGAGATGTTCAACTGATGATACCACTTTAACACACCTCACCAGAGGGGATGGCTCAGAGCTCTTAAGGCCCAACACCCTCTCCTCCCACAAAAGCACTGATCTGTGTATAAGACACTACAGATGCAAGCTTTGGGGCCCAGTAAACAAGAGTAAGGTTATTCCTCCAGTGGTAAGGGCACAGGGCAAATAGACAGCTGAAGGACACCCAACCCACCCTCTATTACAAGCTACAAGATGAGTTCAAGTTAAGACAAAAGGCAGTTCTCGCTCTATTCATTCATTGTATTTTATATGAAAATTGGTAAACTGGAGAGGCACACCGAGTTTCCAGGTGTGACAGAGGAGGGGGAGAGAAGAACAGCAGCACAATACGTAAATGTGAAACTGTGGAACAACACTTGATAAAAACACGGTTTTAAATGGCTGGTATAGCATAGCAAAAAGCTACAGAAAACAGGGTAATGTTCACCATTTCCAAAAATGCACAGCAGTAGACTGCTAACCATTTTTTTCAGTGAGTCTATGGCACAGTAGACAAAATTAATAAAATTATATATATTTAAAAATGTTGCTAACCATTCTGTGCCAAGTGCTATGCATTTTTACAGTTGATTAGCACTTTCATGTGTAAAACTGCTAATCAATTTTTTGGGCTTAATACCCTGTAAAAAGTTTGCAAAAATTGAGAATAAATACAAAACTTATGTCTGCAGTGCGGTACAGCTCAAAAAGAACACCAAACAAGTGCACATTCAGAAGTGACAGCAATACAAAGTGAACAAGAACACTGCAGGGCGAATTGGAGGGGAAGACTGTAATGGTATGGTAGCTAAGACAAGGCAGAAACAGAGACCCAACTGGCTGCTTACCTCAATGGTTAAGGCTTGGTGGGGGGAAGGGGTTAGGAGGAAAGCAACAGGTGCAGAGGGGTTGGAGTTTCAACTGGTGCCTGAGAGAGCCAAGGGACGGTGAGGGTTGAAAAGAAGGAGGGGAGTTGGTTCCAGGGTGAGGCAATATGATAGGAGAAAGCAGACTGCCTAGCAAAGGAGTGGGGGTGAGGAGTGGCGAAAGTGCAATGATCCCCAGAACAGTGGGAACAGGAAGCAGGGGGCAGCTGGGAGAGAAGAGGTAAGAGGAAAGGGAACCAAGCCAGTTATGGGCTATGAAGGAGGTACAGCGAGTCTGGTGACGTGATGGTAGACGGAGGATGGATAGGGAGGAGTATAGGAAATAGTGATGAGTGAGGCTTTGTGGTTCAAGGCATTCTATAAAGAGCTTAGGGATACAATCCGGGACAGCGCAAACATGCACCAAAAGGGCAGAAGTTGCATACTGCCCAGAAATGACCCTTCTTCCCTTTGCCAGTGGGTCCAAATTGATGCACCGTCTCCACAACAATATCTAAAGGAGGGGAACATGAACTGTTCAAAATTTGCTATCGATTGTTTAGATCCAACAGATTCCTCTCTAGACTCACATTTTGTACATCAGTGGGTCCAATTCAACCTATGTTTTAAAGCCCCCAGTGCTGTCACTGGATACACTATAGACAGATCGACAGAAAAAAGTTATGCCATGGCACAACTGGAAATATCAGTTATAGGTACATCAGCGAGTGTAGAAAGACGAAGGGAGGGATAGTGAGGCTGAATAAATTGAACAGTGGGTGGGCAGAGGGGGACAGTGAAAAAGCAGGGATACTGAACGAATATTTCTGCTCAGTATTCACAAAAGAGGAGGGGGAAGTGCCTAATCCAATTAACAGAAGCACTCTTGATAGGGGGGTCGATCCCAGTTCTTTCACAGAAGAAAGGGTTCTGCAAGAACTCCTAAAACTGAAGGTGGACAAAGCAATGGAGCCTGATGGAATTCACCCAGAATTCTAAAAGAATTAAGGGGGAACTAGTGAAACCACTGGCTACTCTTTTAATAAATCATGGGAGGATGGGTGGTACCAGAGGACTGGAGGAAGGCGGATGTGATTCCCCTTCACAAAAGTGGGACCAAGACAGAGGCAGGAAACTACAGACCTGTCAGTTTGACCTCTGTGGTAGGGAAAGTGATGGAATCACTTCTGAAGGAAAGAATAGTTGAGTACCTACAGGACAGTGGGGCACAGGACCCAAGGCAGCATGGGTTCACAGCGGGAAGGTCATGTCAGATGAATCTAATAGATTTCTTTGACTGGGTGACCAAAGTAGTAGACCAGGGAGGGGCTGTGGACATGGCCTACCTAGACTTCAGCAAGGCATTTGACACAGTCCACACAAAAGATTAATAGTCAAATTAACCAGCCTGGGAGTGGGTCCCAGGGTGGTAGCTTGGGTAAAACATTGGCTGGACAACAGGACACAGAAGGTAATTGTAAATGGAGTCCACTCTGAAGAAAGAGGGGTTACTAGTGGGGTACCGCAGGGTTCAGTATTGGCTCCAGTCCTTTTTAATGTCTTCATAAGTGACATTGCAGAGGGACTGGAAGGAAAAGTATGCCTCTTTGCAGATGACACAAAGATCTGCAACAGGGTTGATACACAAGGAGGCGTGGAAAGGATGAGAATGGACTTGGCAAGGTTGGAGGAATGGTCAGAAGTATGGCAGTAGGATTCAATGCAAAGAAGTGCAAATTAATGCACCTGGGAAACAAGAACCCAGGGAAAGAATACACAATGGGGGAGGTAAGTAACAACAACAAAAAAGGAAAGGGACCTGGGGGTAATCATATCAGATGACCTTAAGGTTAGCAAGCAATGTGAGAAGGCAGTAGGGAGGGCTGGGGGTATACTGGGATGCATAGGGAGAGGCATGAGTAGCAGAAAACAGGAAGTTGTTATCCCTCTGTACAGACAGTTGGTGAGACCCCATCTGGAGTACTGCGTCCAGTTCTGGAGACCCCATCTCCGCAAGGACATAGACAGGATAGAGGCAGTCCAGAGGAGGGCAACTAAAATGGTGCAGGGTCTGCAAGAGAAGCCGTATGAGGAGAGACTAAAGGAGCTTAATATGTATACCCTTGAAGAAAGAAGGGGGGACATGATAGAAACTTTTAAGTACTTCAGTGGAATCAACAAAGTCCAAGAGGGTAGCATCTTTCAGAAAAAGAGACGCAAGAACAAGGGACACAATTTAAAGATGGGGGCGGTTCAGGGCAATATGAGGAAGTATTATTTCACAGAGAGGGTAGTGGATGCATGGAACAGCCTTCCTGAGGGAGGTTAATGGGTCTAAAACCGTGGGAGAATTCAAGAATGCATGGGACAGACATAAGGCAATTCTTGTGGGGGGGTAGGAAGAAATAGGCTGTTTGTTAACTAGGATCTGCGGCCTATCCTGTAGGTAGGCAAATGGGCAGACTAGATGGGCCAAGCGGTCCTTATCTGCTGTCAAAGTCTATGCTTCTATGATATTTCCCCAAGTGCAGTTTGACCTTATGATCTCATGAGTGGCGGAGATCAAACTGCATGAGGGGAAATATCAGTGATATTTCCAGTCATGCCATGGCATAACTCATTTATGTAATGCCAAGTTGCTTTATTTTTGTTTTTAGTTTTTTTTTTAAATATCTATATTTCTAAGTATTTCTTCGCTGCTGTTCCATAGCACTTCTAGTAGTAGGTAGGGACACTAGCATCGTAGCTAGGGTCCCTACGCATGTCCACTGGCAACCTGGCTATTCATTAGCTAGTACTGCCTTGTGGGGGCAGACTGAACAGTTCTCTGAACATGGTGGTGTCAGCTCCTGGTTAGCGAGAGAGCGAGTCTCTGTTTACATTGGAAATGTTTTGTATCTGGTTGATCCTGCCTTGTGTTATCGTTGGCTGCTTCACCCACCTGAAAAGGACGTTGCCAGCTGGCAGAGATGCAGTGAGCCATTGGAGGTAGGGAGTGGATGTCGGGGCTGGGAAGGGAGGGAGGGAGGTACCGCCACAGTCTTCTGAGTTTTGGGAAGGGTGGGAAGGTTTTCATGCTAGAGAAACACCATTTTTATTATAGTAGTTGTGACTTTTTTGTGGAAAAAAGTCAAACCTGTCAGTCTGAAAGGTGGTTTCACACTTCAGAGGTTTAGAGATGGAGCTGACGTGTAGGTGATATCGGAGGCGTCTGTCATAGTGATGTGTAGTTAAGTGCAGTTCGTGGCTATAGCCTGATTACGTGCAGATAGTGCCTCCCGGTGACCTAGTGTGTGGATAAATGACCTACAGTGAGAATAAACGCTATACTGTCATTGTAGCCATGAAGACCCTGCAATTATCGAAAATATTTGCTGGAATTTATCCACACTGGCATTACATAAATATAATTACACCACAGGTATCTACTCTTAGCCAATCACAACACAGGAAAACTGACAGTTATTCTCCCACAAACTACCACCTACACGCCCACAGAAGTTTATTCAGATATAGCCACGCCCACAGTAGTTTAATCGCCTTTCCACAGTAGTTTATTCATCTTAACCACGCCCACAGTCGTTTATTCACATTCCCTTCCATTCCTATCCACTCAGTCACAGGGAATGCCATACACAGACACTGTCGCGGCGCTCCATATAACTCATTTTCAAATGATGGCACAAACTGTGTAATCCCACTTCTAAAATCTGTACAGTTTCCCCCCGATTTCTCTTACGCTGCTGCAAGAAATTTCACCTCACATCTCACACTGCACAAAAAATTTCCTCTCCCGTACGTCTCTAAGCTGTAGTGCTGCGGGAGCAACTAAGGACATCATTTATAACCAACTGATACTTTTGTGGCTCTATGTCTAAAAGTAGTAATATGGCACACTTACTGGTACACAGATTATTATAAACTTGGTCCCGTTTAAAACAGAGTGCTACAAGCCTTTTTATTTTCTCTTACAAAATCGAATCCGTGATTCTGGACATGCGCAGTACCACCTTGTCTAATGCACATGTCCAGAATCATGGATTCAATTTCAGAACAGAAAATAAAAATGCTTCTAGTGCTTGGTTTTCAACAGGACCAACTTTAAAATAATCCATCTACCAGTAAGTCTTCCATATTACTACTTTCAGACACAGCACCACAAAACCATCATTTACTTATAAATGACCTTCCTAGTTGCTCTTGTGGCGCTACAGTTCAAAGACGCTTGCAGCACACATTACTTCCGCTCCAACTTAAATTTAATTTCTACATAAAAATAAAAAACTTTACCACAAATTCTAGTGGTATAATAGTAATAACATTAATTTTTATTTACTCGTAATAACCAGCTTCTGTGGGGATTAAACACCTTGGCTTCACCTCGGTGTTTAATCATCTACAGAAGCCAGTTACTGCTTCGTATACTCTATAAAACCTAATGTTATCACTTAAATATATATTTTGGTGGTGCTGTAGTGCCACTATAGTTAGGGTTGAGTAGGCAGTTTAATGTTAAACCCCAAATTGTGTACTTTAATAACTTTGCAACCATTCAAAGGATTTGCACAAAATTTGGTATGCACCATCCTGTAGTGTAGATCTCTTGACGTGCCAAGTTTTGTGTCGATCGGATATGCTGTTATCTTGCAGCACACAGTGAAAAAAGTGTGTTTTTTTGGTTTTCATCAGTTTTTGCTGATTTGTGCCCATCGCGCTGTGGCTACACTGTTTGGAATTTTGGTCTGAAATTTTCAGGATAGACAGAGGGTGCCCCAAAGAACAAGCCAGCAATGGTTTGGTGAATAAATATTAATCCATTCTAAAGTTATTAAATTTTGCAATTTTGTGTTCTGAGCATGATGACATAGAAAATCCTAGGCAAAATCAGTCTTTTGGATAGGTATATAAATGGTAAACAAGGATGTGTCTCACGAACAGGAATTTGACAGCTCACGAACAACCATAGCCTTGAAAAGTACACAATGCCCGTAGAAAGTCATTTTTGAATTTTCTCAGCAAAGAGTTGCAACATGGGCTTTTAGGACCCCACCTCATGAATAGTGGCACTGTCATTTTGTTAATCCGTGCCAAAGTTGATTTAGCATAGCGACCACATCATTCATACACGTGGGAAAACACATTTTGGGCAGCATATGAAAATGACAGCTCTACTGTTTGAAGGAGGTGTCAAAAATGGCAATATTGAAAATCTGGAGTGAAAATGTTAAAAATAGGCGAGATTCTGAACATGTAAAACTACGCTAAAGAGCATGTATAGCAGTAATTTTTGGAATTTTCTCACCAAAATTGCAACATGGGCTTTTTGGGACCCCACCTCATGAACAGTGGCACTGTTGTTTCGTGAATCAGTCCCAAAAAGTGATTTCGTGCAACAACCGCGAAATCACCTTTCGGGACTGAGAAACGAAATGACAGTGGCAGTATTCATGAGGGGTCCCAAGAACCCCATGTTGAAAATTTGGGGCCAAAATTCCTAAAACTGGCTATCAACCCAAGTTGAAAAAACCTATTCGGACCCATTATACAGCACTTACCTGAGTCCTCATTTCGCAGTTCAGCTTTGAAGACAGCAGATGTCTCCTGGTCCAGAAAAAATCGCGGCTTCCGAACTCCGAAGGGTAAGTATTGGGGTGCGCAGAGGTTTGGGATGGACACTGGGGTGGGCTCAGTGTGCCACGTCAAGTTTTCTTTTGGAGAGCATCATGCTGACAGGATTGGGCACCCCATCGGCAATGGCACAAGCGGGCTCGGGTGGGGGTCATCCGACACCAGGAGTGGCGCATCCCAGTGTCGAAAGCTTTAATTATATCGGCACACTGGGCGGGCTCCCCAGTGTGCCATGCACCATTGGGGTGGGTGTTACAGATCGACATGGGGATTGGGCACCCCAATGTCAAAAACGCAGACTAGATCGATGCAGGATCCTGCATCAAAATGTCTCGTAAATTTCAATGCAGGATCCTGCATCGGTACTGTAATGTGCCGACAATGGTTTTGTAGAAAAGCCAGTGCACACATAGTACCTCGATGCAGGATCCTGCATCAGAATTTGCACACATTTCAAGGTAGGATTCTGCATCGAAGAAAAGACCTCAGGGATAGTTTCTTCTTTTACAGGTTTAAATAAATACATTTGGGCACTGGGTGGGCTCAGTGTGCCAGAATCCTGATGTCAATAGACAACAGGGATTGGGCACCCGTGTCGGAAAGTATTTTGCGGCACATTAGGGGACTTCGATGCAGGATACTGCATCGAAATTATAGAAAATTTCGATGCATGATTCTGCATTGAAGAAAAGACCTCGGGGGATGGTTTTCTTCTTTTCACAGTTTTTTTTTTAATCAAATAAATACATTTGGGCACACTAGGGTGGGCTCCCAGTATGCCCAGTAAGCGCACTATGTATTGTGTGCACAAAGCGGGTCTTCCATGACTCTGCAGTCGGCAGCATGAGTTCCAGCTGCGGCTGCAGAAGTCAAGAAAATACCACTCTTCTCATACAGAGAACAGACTCCAAGCCTTTCTCTGTATAATTTGGCACCCGAGAGAAAAACTTCTTTGGGTCCAGCTTAAAACACAAAAAAAAAAAAAAAAACCATCAGGAAACACCTAAAGCGGTTGTCATTAGCTATTTTCTTATTTTTTTGTGTTTAAAATGTTCGTTACTTCAACATCCTCACTAAGCGGCAAAACAAGATGGTGGCCACAACACAGCTCAATCGATCGCAGGACTGTAAACTGTGTGAAAAATACCAGCATTCTTTGCGAAAAGAAGCTGGTATTTTTCGCACAGTACTCCAATTGTTCGAAAATAAGCTGGTATTTTTCGAACAATACTATTGTGCGTAAAATATCATTTTCGTGCCTGACGTATAAATTTTCCCATAGGAAACAATAGGAAAATTTAAAATGTCATAACTTTTGAAAAGATTAATACTTTTTCAACAAACTTTCAAAAGGCACATCTGTGACCCAAAGGCTTTCTATGCTGAAAATTTCAGACCACAACATAAAACCATTCCTGAGATACAGGTAAGCAAAGAAATGTTAAAAAAAAAAAAAAATGATTTTTCTGTTTTTTCAACACTTTACATCTCCGAAACCATCTGACGGATTCCCACGAAATTTGGCAAGTCAAGAGGCCTACCCCTAGAGATTATGAATGCCAGATCCATTTAAGGGCTCCTTGTTTGGACTTTAACATAGAAGTGCCGTGCCACCCTAACTATACTGACGCAACCACGCCAGTATATTTATTTCAGATTTGGATTAGGATTAATATCTTTGAGCCAGGGCTCATTTACAAAGGTTCCAAGTCAGAGAGAGAGACAGTACAATACAATACAATACATGGGTTACAGATCAAGTAGGAGAAATAATTATCAATTAAGATATGTTTGCTACGATACAGTTGTTGACAAAGAATGAGAATATTACACTATTTCAAATGAATGCAGAGTTACCACTTGAAAGATGCAGCAATAAACAATACTTAACCAGTGTAGCACAGCCCTTGTGTAAGTGCCAGGTATTAAGGTAGGAGAAGCCTCCAGGTGAAGTGGAAGGAGGAGCTGAAGCAGCCAGAGAAGGCATTGTCATGGTATAATCAAATGGGCAGGGCAGAGAAGTGTGAGTGGAAGGACACGGGAGGGGCAGGAAGGGGAGGGATGTATGGGGGTAGGTCAGGTGTGGGAGGGGTGGTAAAGATGGGAGGGGGTTGGCCAGAAGTAGTTGGTGCCATGTTAAGAGCAAGTCTTTAGGCTAGCTAGAGTTATGTATTGCAGGAAAGTACAGTTACGTAAGAACTTACCATAACAGTAGATCTTCAAGAGAGGCTCTTGCAGTAGGTAATTACATATAGGGCTGACGACGGCAGGCAGCAGGACTCCAATGAAAAATTTCTAGCTAGCAGACCCTGGCGAGAGACCGCCTCCACGTCAGGTGACCGGCGTCAGGAGACGTCGGTATAAAGGGGCGGTCCCTGACGCCCGCCTTCCAGTTCTTTCCCGCCACGGGCCAGAAAGGCCGGACGAGAGAGGAGCGGATATTTCCCTCACTGGAAAAGGAGCTGAAAAAGCCTAGGGGATGGAGGGCGGAGCAGAGTTACTGCAAGAGCTCTCTCAAGATCTACTGTTACGGTAAGTTCTTACATAACTGTACTATCTTACTTCAAGAGGGCTCTTGCAGTAGGTAATTACATATAGGACTGAGTCCCAAGCAGTCTGGAATAAAGAGAGGCACGGGAGGAGGAAAACTACTCAAAAAGCAGTTCTAGCTGTGCAAGCCTCAAGACAAGAGGCCTTGCAGAACAGCCAGCCGAAGCCTGCTCTCTGGCGAGGCAACATCCAAACTGTAGTGTTTAGTAAAGGTATGGACGGAAGTCCAGGTGGCAAGCAGCACAAATGTCTGCCGCAGACACATTTCTTGAAACAAGCCGCTGAGGCAGCTACTCCTCTGGTGGAGTGGCCTCTTACTTGACCAGGAGGGTCTTGTTGTATTTGTCATAACAGAAAGTGATGCAATGAGCCAACCACTTAGACAGGCATTGCTTGGAAACAGCATTGCCTTCCCTTTTATGAGCAAAAGAGACAAACAATTGATCAGTCTTTCTGAGATCCTTCGTCCTGTTGGTGTAGTATCTCAGAATCCGGTGAACATCCATAGTATGGAGTAAATACTCCCCTTGATTTGAGTACTACATAAAAAAGGCAGGTAACTCTATGGACTGATTTAGAGTAGACTCAGCTACTACTTTAGGGAGAAACTTAGGATTCGTGCGAAGAGCAACCCGTTCCTTGTGAAAAATCAAGTATGGGATTTTACACATCAGGGCCTGGAGCTCGGAAATTCTCCGAGCAGAAGTGATGGCCACCAGGAAGAGAGTCTTCACGAAAGGAACTTCAAATCCACAGAAGCTGCAGGTTCGAAGGGAGGGAGAGTAAGTTTCTCGAGAACAAAGTTCAAGTCCCAAGGGGGAGCAGGAGTACGGATGGGGGGCCTCAGATGGAGGACCCCTCTGAGAAAGGTCATAGAGACCTCCAGTTGAGCGAAAGCTTTGTCTGCAAAGGGAACATGATAGGCCGAGATGGTCGCCATATGGACCTTCAGAGAAGAATGACTGAGACCCAGGTCAAACAGATAACGTAGATACTCCAGCAGAAACCCCGCTGAACAGGAGAAGGGTTCCACATTCTTGGAAGTATCCCAGATACTGAATATTTTCCACTTCATGGCATAAGTGGATCTGGTGGAGGGTTTTCTGGCCTCCACCAAAATCTCTGCCACTTTGGGAGACACTCCAAAACGGGACTGGGCTAAGTCTGCAGGAACCATGCATGCAGTTGAAGGGATTTGAGGCCTGGATGGACCAGGGTCCCCTGATCCTGGGTCAGTAAACCTCGAGATAGAGGAAGAGGAAGAGGAGGATCCTCTGAGTATTGTTGTAGAAGAGAGAACCAAACTTGTCTGGGCCAGAAAGGAGCGATCAGAATCATTCGCACTCCTTCTGAAGCTAGTTTCTGCAAGACTCGTGGGATAAGTGGAATTGAGGGAAAGGCATAGACGAATCTGTCCTTCCAGTCTAGAGACAGAGCGTCACTCCAAAAAGCGCCTCGCTCTGGAACGAACGAGCAAAAGACGGGAAGTTTTGCGTTTAGCGGGGATGCGAACAGGTCGACCTATGGTGTTCCCCAAAGTCGGAAGATATTGTCTAGGACCCCTTGGTCCAGTTCCCACTCATGAGTCAGAGCAGAAGAGTGACTTAGCTTGTCTGCCAGGGTGTTGTCGACTCCCGGAACGTGAATTGCCGTGAGGTGAAGGTCGTGTCGTGTTGGCCAATCCCAAACCCTCATCGCCTCCCTGCAAAGAGGGTAGGACCGAGTCCCTCCCCGTTTGTTGATGTACCACACCACGCACATGTTGTTCGTCTGGACGGCTAGGTGGCTGGGAAGGATGTATTGGTGAAGGGCTTGGAGAGCGTACAACACTGCCCTAAGCTTGAGCACACTGATGTGGAGAGCTTGTTCTAGCTTGGACCAGGATCCCTGGGTCCGATAAGGGCCTAGATGGGCTCCCCAACCTTCGCCCGAGGCGTCTGTGGTTAGAGTCTGGGAAGGGGGAGGACGAAAGAAAGGAACTCCCCGAAACAGGTTCTCTCGAACCATCTACCATTGCAAGTCTCGAAGCATTGGCGAGGAGACCATAACTGGGTGATCTAGATAGTCGACTAGCTGATCCCACTGAGAGCATAGAGTCCACTGAGAAATTCTCATGTGGAGTCGAGCGTGAGGAACCGTCGGGATAGCAGCCGCCATGAGCCCGAGAATGCGAAGAACCAACTTCGCAGTGACCATCCTGCGGTCGGACAGCAGACTTATTTGGGTCTGGAGGGTGGACGCCCTGTTCGGAGGCAGGAAGGCCTTGCCCGTGGTCGTATCAAGAATCGCCCCAATAAACTGTAGTCTCTGGGATGGGACCAGATGAGACCTGGAATGGCTGATGGTAATATCCAGGCAGGCAAAAAACCTGCTGGGTAAGGGAGAGGCAACGCAGGAGTTCTTCCCTGGACGAGGCCGCCAGGAGCCAATCGTCCAGGTACGGGAAAACCTGCATTCCCCTGGTACGCAGGTGGGCCGCCACCACTGCCAGGCATTTGGTAAACACTCCGGGGGCCGAGGATAGACCAAACGGGAGCGCCTTGAACTGGTAGTGGTCCCTCTGGAACGCAAGACGAAGGTATTTGCGATGAGATGGGTGGATGGGAATGTGCAGATAAGCATCCTGCATATCCAGAGCACACAGCCATTGACCTGGCCAGAGATGGGGGAGAAGGCTCTGTAAAGAGAGCATCCTGAACCTTTCGTATTCTACAAAAAGATTCAGGGAACTGAGATCCAAAATCGGTCTGAGATCTCCTGTCTTCTTTGGGACCAGGAAGAAATGGGAATAGTAACTCGTCCCTCGCAGATGAAGGGGGACGGGCTCTATTGCTTGTTTCAGCAGGAGAGCCGAAATTTCCTCTTGGACCAAGAGAAGATGTTCCCGTGAATACGACGACTTCAGAGGGGAGTGGCGGGGTGGTTTCTGAAGAAACTCTATTGAGTGTCCGTCTGCTATGAGCTGGAGCACCCAAGAATCTGTGGTTATTCTCTCCCATCCCGGAAGGTGGAGGGAAAACCTCCCTCCTATCGGTTCCTCCGGGAGGTCCGGAGGCAGTGGGAGAGGAAAGGAGTCAGGTGGTGTGAGGCAGTGCCGCCACTGAAGCACCCGCTGCTTTTTTGGGCGGGGGGGGCTTAGCAGCTGTGGGGGCACGGCGCTTTATGGCCCGCCTTCCCTGGGGTTTCGCCTTTGACCGATGCCATCTGCGAAAGGGACGCCGCTGCTGCTGATGGGGACGGTACATGGAATCAACTGACTTCAGTGCCGGCCCCTTCTCTTGCAAATCGGTGATGATGTCCTTGACATTGCTCCCGAAAAGCACCGACCCCCGGAAGGGTGCTTCCTGGATAGCAGATTACACCTCCGGAACCAACCCTGACACACGGAGCCAAGCATGACGCCGTAGGCCTACAGCGCAAGCTGATCTTCGCCCAGCAGTGTCCACTGCACCATATGTCGCACGAAGCATGTGTCGACTGGCCAAACGAGCAGAGCGGACAAGATCAGCCAACTCCTGCTTGACTTGGGAGTCAGGCAAGGAGTCCAGTTTGGCTTCCACCTGAGTCAGAATGGCCTTCTGGTAGTCCCCTATATGGCCAACATAGTTTAGAGCCCTGATCCCCAGCATGGAGGAAGCATAAATCTTTCTCCCATACTGGTCCAGAAGGTGTGATTCCTTATCAGGTGGTGACGAGCTAAGATGTTTGGGGTTGGCCGACTGTCCGTGAGCGGCGCTAATCACAACAGAGTCGGCACGAGGGTGAGAATCCAGGAAATCAACACCCTCTGGAGCTTGATATAGCTTGTTCGACTTCCTAGGAAGTGGGGCTAAAGCCGACGGCTGTTTCCATATAGTGGTAAAAAGGTCGGCGTGAGGCTCTATCCAGGGTGGCACCAAGGTAGGAGCTGTCACGGGCAGATCCAGATGTTCAGCGAGTTTCAGATGCTGAGGATCTGGTTCCAGGGAGTGCCACTGATGAACCTACTGGATTTTCCTAAGCAACTTCGTAAAAGAAGAATCCTCCGGAGGAGACTTCGGAGGAGTCCTTGGCCTGGACTTCGACGGAGAGCGTGGCTCGTCGTCTCTCTCAGAGCAACCTTCGGGAGAATCCGAGGAGTCCGAGGCTGAAGAGGAGGATGAAGAAGAAAAAGAATCCCTTTCTCAACCTGGGGGAGGAATGGACCCCTTGGGAAGTCCCCGGGGAAGTGTGTCCTGCCCTTCTCTGGATCCAGACAGAAGAACCCTGGAATCCGGAGATGGTGAGGGAGTGTGCTGCCTCGGACGTACAGGAACCTGGGACGGCACCATCATCCGAAAGCGGCTCTCGAACCTCTTTGGTGAGCTGAGCCTTGGCCTCAGCCCACCAGGAGGCCAGAGTCTCCTGCAGGTCCACCGGCGGCCGCGAGGGCAGTGGAGAAAGAAGAGGCGGGGGATAAGGATACGGGCTATAACCGTATAGAGCGTATCCAAAACTTGGCTGCGGGTAGCCCGGCGTCGGGTATTGTGGCGTTGGGTACTGCGGCCATCGGGAAGCCCGGCGTTGAGTACTGTGGTGCCGGATACTGCGGTCCCGGGTACGCCGGCATCAGATAGGACGGAGGATACCCGGGAGCTGGGGGGCTGCCGGAGCAGACGGCACGACCGGTGGCCTCACGGGCAGGTCAACAATGGAGGGCCCGGAGGGCGGAGTGCCCAATGGGAGCGGAACGTCTCCCGGAATTGGTAGGGCTGACGTTTGAGGCCCTGGCGTCGGAGGTACCAACGTCGGAGGGGCCGGCGTTGGAGCCGGTGTCCAGGGAGCCGACATCAGATCCAGCGCACCAGGTGGTGGAAGGACTGACAGAGGAGGAAGGTCCCCAGTTCGCCTGGGGAGGGAGGAGAAATCCCTGGGGTCGTGTTGGGAGACTCTGGGTCCCCAGGCGGCTGCGAGGCTCTGAGAGTGGAGTCGGACATGGGGGGTCCGTCATCGGTTCCTTCGCCAGCCGGGCGTCGGACGAGCAGATGTGTGGCTTAAGGGCGAGCTCCCGGGGGGCGCCAGAGGAGCCGGCGTCCAACTTATGAGAGCCATCACCAGAGGCAGGTCAGGTAGGGGGATCGGCCTGGTCCGGTGGAGTGGAGGCCGCGCGCCGCCCCGAAGGGTCGGGCTTCTTACCGGCCCTCTCTGGGTGGACGTCGGAGGAGCCCACGCCCGACTTACCGGAGTCGCCCGCAAGCCTGCGGCCAAACCAGGGCGAGGCCTCAATTGCTTGGAAGCCCGCAGGCCTGGCCTGAGCCAGACAGGCGGGCCACGCCCGGAAACCTCCCAGGTGGCCGCCAAGGAGCGGTCCCCAGAGGGGACGTTTTGTCCCCGCGACTCCCGAGGGAGACGCGGTAGAGGAGCCCTTGTCCTGCCTCTCCTTCTTCTTCTCCTTCCGATGGCCTTCGGGGGGAAATGGATGCCTGCCTCAGTTTTTTGAGCTCCTTTTCCATTGAACTCATTTTCTTCTTCAGAATATGGGCTTCCAGGGATTGCTGCCGCCTTTTCCGGGTAGCCGCGTTGAAGCTGAGGCAGTGCTGGCACTTCTCGACCGGGTGATCGGGGCCTAGGCAGAACAGGCACAGGGAATGGCCGTCCTTGTGTGGTAGTTGGGAGCCGCACGAATCGCACTTATTTTTGTGCTCGGAGGGTGTAAGGGAAGACATACACCAACGTCAGTACTGGCGTTAGTCGAAAAAAGCAATTCATTTGGTAAAAGCAGCGAAAATAAGGGCTGTGAAGCATGAACTTTTCGAGGAGCTGCACGAGCTAATGGCGGAAAGAACTGGAAGGCGGGCGCAGACCACCCTTTATACCGACGTCTCCTGACACCGGTCACCTGACGTGGGGGCGGTCCCTCGCCAGGGAGTGCTAGCTAGAAATTTTTCCCTGGGGTCCTGCCGCCTGCCGGCATCAGTGCTATATGTAACTATCTGCTGCAAGAGCCCTCTCGAAGTAAGATCAAGCATTTTCAAGTGCAAGGTGCGAGCAGAGCCCAGATTTGAACTGACTGAGTTTTTCACAGTCGTGGATTGCAAAAGGCAGGTCATTGAGCCATCTGGGTCCTCGATATGAGATGGATCTCTGAGCCAGTGCAATGTGCTTGAAAGGCACTAGGAGCCCACCTTTAGCTGCGCTTCTAGTGTTGACAATGAAATGCCTATATTTGAACAGGGAGGAGGCTGAGTCAGGGGTTTGGCCAAGTAAGGATTGTTTTACCAGCAGGCAGGTCTGGTACTGGGCCCTGGATTTGAGGGGCAGCCATTCGATTTCTCTGTATGGGGTACAGGTATGGGTGAGATGGTCGATCCCTAGGATCATACGGCATGCCTTGTTGAGTAGTGTGTGACCCTCTTTAACGCGGTGTAAAACCCAGTGCCATAGATGATGAGGCCATAGTCTACGGTGGATAATACTGAGCAGCGTGTAACTAGCTTTAAGGCGCCTGGGATCATGTAGTGTCTGTGGCGATATAGAACGCCTAGTTTTGTGTTAACCATTTTGACCACGTGGTCGATGTGCTTAGAGAAGGTGAGGCTGTCTTCTAGGTGAAACCTAGATATCTAAAGGTGGATACTTGTTCCAGATTGTCCCCCTTGGAGCTACGAATCAAGAGTGTGCCAAACTTTTTTTTGCTCTGAGGGACAGTGAAGAGCATGCTCTTCATCTTTTTATAATTGAGCAGAATTTTGTTCTTAGCAAACCACTGCTCAAATCCACAGACATTATGTTGCAGCTCAGCGGTGACTGCGGCCAGCTGTCTGCCAGATACTGAGATGACCGCATCATCAGCATATAATAATGTGTGTGTTGGGCAATTAGAGGGTAAGTTGTTGATGAATAAGCTAAAGAGGAGTGGCCCAAGGATGGACCCTTGAGGGACTCCAAGGTTCACTTCCCTATGTTCTGAGATCTGGCCGTTAATTCTCACACGTTGTGTTCTGTGTGAGAGATAACTGCGGAACCAGGCCACAGTGTCTGGGGACAGGCCAGTAAATAAGAGGCAGTTTAACAGCAGGTGGTGATTAACGGTATCAAATGCCTTTGTGAAGTCTATAAAGACAGACCCCACAGCATAACCATTGTCAAGGGCATTATAAATCTGAGAGGTGTAATCAATTAGTGCAGTGTGGGTGAGTGTTTTTTCTGGAACTCCTGCAGTTGGTTACAGAGAAGGTTATTTCTGTCCAGGTATTCGGAAAGTTGGTCTGCAACCACTCGCTCCAGGACTTTGGGGGGTAGAATGGAGATAGGTCTGTAATTGGATAAAGGATGGGGAAGGGAGTGATATGAGAATTTACTGCACACCTGAGTTGTGGGATGCTACATAAACCCCGAGGGCAAAGCCCAAGGGGTTATCAAAGCATCCCACAACAAGGGTGTGCAGTAAATTCTCATCTGAACACCCTCCCCATCTTTTATTTTATGACTAGGCAGCTAATTTTTCCAGCCCGAATTACTGTGTCACACACACACACACGTACATCACTCTCTTTCCCCAAGTAGATTTTTTTATGTTTATTTTCTTTTTACTTAGTCTGCCGTCCCGATCATGCAGGGCTCGATTCCGGCTTACCGCTCACACCCATGATCAGACAAACGGCAGGATCAACCAGATATATTTACAGGAAAAAAATGTTTGGGGTCGCACGCTGGCAATGTCGCAAACCGAACGAACAGCATGATCAACCAGATACAACTTTTAAAAGCTGTGAAAGGTAGGATCAAGCAGATATAGTTAAACAAAATAATAAAAATAACGATGGACAGTCATGTTGTGGCAGCTCTGTGGTAAGCGAGAGACGGAGCTGCCATGTCTGCGGAACTGTTAAGTCCGCCCACAAACAAGAGCCAGTGAGGGAGTGGCACTGTTTGATTGACATGGCTCGTGAATGCCTATAACCAGCTGCTTATTACAGCAAATATCAACCGGGTCAGCCCACAGAGAAAAATTGCTGACCAGTAATTAGATAGATAGGTAGATAGAGAAACAGACAGAAGGTGCTACATAAAACCAAAAAAAAAAAGGAGAATAAACAAGAGGTAGCTCGAGCCACAGAGCTCTGTTATCAGTTGTGCCATCTGCAAGTGGGCCCGCTAATGCAGAAGACAGTGGCTGAAATATGGTGCTGGCAGTCTCTGGGCCTGCTATTGTGGGAGAATGTTATTACTATTGGTAATGGTATTGGCTCTCCTTGGGCCCACTAAAGTGGACAGTTATTTTCTTTGACAGGTAGAACTGGCAGCAGTTCCTTGGTCTGCTAATTCAGGTGGCTTCAGCCTTTCTGGCTGCACTGCTGGTTCTCCATCAGCCCAGTAGTGCAAGAAAATGCATTCTTTGTTGGCCAAACTGCCAGTCAGAGATGTCTGCCACAGCAACTGGGTACCTTAACAATGCACCACCACCAAGACATTATGACCACCTCAGCCTTATTAACCATCCCCTGGCACAGGCAAGGATGGCCAAATGGCTGCCTCCTCGGCTTAAATGCTTTCTCTGACCAGTCAATCTGAGGCCTCTTTTTAAGAAGAGACCTCTGAAGTTGTGTCGGATTATTTCTGACTAGGTTCATTTTTAGAGCATGGACTTCAGGATGTTTTAATGCAATTCATCCAAGATCTGCCTACCTGTATTTTCAACAACAGACAACTGCACCCAAATGGTCTAGCTTTTCTGTCTATCATGCCAACTCTGCAATACAATAACTAAATAAGACACAAATAGACTTCAGGTCTATCATTTTAAGAAAGCTGCTGCTTTGAGTACAATTTTGGAGAAACGCATCTTTTTAAGCTGATGTGCAAATTTGGATTTGATTTTGGATGCAGATGAAGGCACAGCAACAGGTATGCCAGAATATGCCCTTCAGAAAATCCTGCCCAAAGTAAGTTGCTAACTAGAAACAGGGCTGAGAACAACAAACTCATGCCACTTGTGAACTCAAATGAAATTTGAACCCAGGTACCTTGTTAGCTGTTTATTCACCACATCAAGTTGGGGACTCAACCTTTGAGTGGCTAGCACCTGCTTTAAAGGGGTACGTACCCATTAATTTCTTTACTCCTTTCGAGTCTTGCTTCTGTACTTAAATAAATAAAGAAATCACTCTACCCTTTCTTCTCTACTACGTGTTACTGACTCCATCCTCAATGGTATGGACCAGGGAAACATCTTCTGCTGCTAGTTTTTACTGACCCTGTCAAAGCTTCTGATTTGGTGGTATTCCTTTCTGGATAAGTTGTGTGCTGCTGGTCTTTCTGTTCCAGCTGTTAAATGGTTCAGATCCTACCTCTTGGGCCTGTTTCAATAAAAACAGGCTGCCAATGCCTTTGCCCCACTCTTTATATAGTCTGGCATTCCTCAAAGCTCCATACTGGGTCCTATACTCTTTTCAGTCTTTCTTAATGACCTCCCCTCTGTCTGCGTCAGCTTGCATATTCACATGTATACAGATTACACTGTACTTTCTGCTACAAATGCCTCAGTCTCTGTGCTAAAAACATAGTTTCGGTGTTACTCATGTCCTACACTGGTTCCAAACACACAACCCTCGGGTCAATACCAAGAAGACTATGCCCATGACCTCTGGCACTAGCCATAAGCTTGCTATGCTCTTTCCCCTATAATCTTTTCTACATTGGATGGTACTTTCCTTGATAATGTTCCAAATTTAAAATATCTAGGTATGTGGCTGGACAGCAGACTTGACTTCTCCACTCACACTGATGCTATCCACAGAAAGTTCCATGCCAAAGGTGGCACCCTTTATCGCAACAAGGACTACCACTCCCAGGCCGCTGGGAAATAATCACTAAGACAGTACTTCCAGTGTCTGACTATGCAGATATGGTTTATGGTGCTACCCCTTCCTCTTCTCTTGCCATACTGGATACTCTTTGCAATGCAGTTTGCTGCTTTGGTACCGATACTCCCTTTCTTATCACTGCTCCCCACATACTAGTCTCTCATTGTAAAATAGGATGAGAAACTCCTGCATTTTGATTGGTTGTTTCCTGTACATCAGATCTGTTTGATGCACAGGTAATAAGTGTTCAAATGCAGGACACGGAACAGAAATCACTGAGCTTCTTCAAATGTTAAAGTCTGAAAATGCTGCCATTTTGTTTCTCTCTGTCGCGGCTCATCCCAGAGTTCTCAGCTGATCAGGGAAGCTGTGGTGCCACTTGCTCTTCAATTCTTTCTCCTATCACAGGGTTTTAAATAGCTGGTATAGCATAGCAAAACGCTAAGTAAAATGGGGGTAATGCTAACCATTTCCAAAAATGCACAGCAGTAGACTAACTAATTTTTTTCTGTGAATCTATGGAACGGTAGCCAAATTAATACAATTATACATATTGTTAAATTTTGCTAACCATTCTGTGCCAAGTGCTATTAATTTTTACAGCTGATTAGCACTTTCACATGTCAAACTACTAATCAATTCTTTCGGCTTATTTAATACCCTGTATCAGCTGAAAAAAACAGCAAGTGTATTAAAAAAAGAAAAAGATTCCCTGCCCTGACAGTTTACATTTGAATAACTCCCTCGTAGCGGGCCAATCTCTGCCCACATCTCCATCACCAGTGCTGTGCTAGCCAGCCTCTTTATTTCTGTCCCTGATACCGTACCGAGGAAAAATAGAAACAACAGTAGCCAACCTCAACACAATTCAAAACATTACAAAGTGCTAAATAACGAAAGTTCTACTCTTTGTCTTTATTTTGAAACTTATCTCCGTTTTATGAACTGTCCCCCATTCTCCCACATCCCCTGCTGTACCACGTCACCGCTCCTCAATACTCGCTCACTCCAAGAATAGCCTCGCTGTCCGCTTTTACTGGAGTCCCTACAGAGCAAAACAAAAAAACAAAAGAGGGAACAAAAGCAAAAAAAAATTTTTTTTTGTTCTCAATTCATACCGGAAACATCCTTTAGGTTCAGCATCTCTTCAAATGCCATCCTCTGTCCCACGCATACACACAACTCTCCCCCCGCCATTGCAGCAGTTATCAACGGCAGTTCCAGATAATTCAAAGTGTGCTAAAACTGAAAAAATAAATAAATAAAATGCGTAGGAAACATTTCCCCCATTTCCACAGCAGTAATACATAACATAGTGTGTGTGTGTGTGTGTGTGTGTGGGGGGCAGCAGCCGCTAGGTCATGCTGTAGAAAACTACACTACAACTACGGATACCATAAGAGGACAGATGAACCAAAAAGCAAAAAAAATTAATAAAAACTCTGGATTTTCCAGTATGTGGAAGGACAATAAGTTCAGCTAACTGTAGCTCTTTTTACCAAAGCACATTTATTTACTGTAAGAAACATATAAAAAAAAAATTAAGTGCAATAAGACACTCCGTGGTGTGCACTGAACAGATATGACCACACTTTCAGGGGCTGAAGGCACCCATATCATTCTACACCCCTAGACGTGTGGTAATATCTGTTCAGTGCACACCCCGCTGTGTCTTACTGCTTATATATCTCCTCTTCCATTCCACTGCCTTATTCAGTGCTTCATTCATTTCCAAATACTGGTTTCCGTCTTTCTCTCTCTACTTACCTCTCCTCTCTTATCACGCTCAGACCCTCTTCCTGGTATGCACTTCACTCTCATGACTCCCACACTTTATCCCTTGCTACAAATCTGCTGCTGAGCAATAAGCTTTCACCTCAGATCTTTCTTCCATTGGAACTCTCTCTCCCCCTTACATTTCACGTTTCCTTTCTACTGCTCTCTCAAATATCTCAATCTTTGTTTGCCACCACTCATTCTTGGTCTGGTGTTGGCCAGTTTGCCTCCTCCTAACTTACTTGTTCAGCTTGATTCATTCCTGCTGCCTTGTCTCTGTTCCTGTTTCTGTTTTCCCATCTCCCCTTCCCTTCTTATGTTTTTGTCTCTTCCTGTTAGTCATTTTATTGTACTCCCTGCATTACCTCCATCTCTCTGTACGTATTTATTTCAGTCATTGTTATTTTGCTTAATTATGTAAATTCCCGTTTGACTAATTCCCATTGATACAGCCTGTTTACTGTTGCTCAATAATCTTGGTAATTTACACATGCCCGTATGCTGCATTTTTTATGTTGATTGTATGTTATCCTTTTTTATGTACTTTTTATTCCCAATCCCCTTCCCCTGGGTCGCACCTGAAAACGAGACTTAGGTCAGTGCGCCTTTCCCAGTTACCAGATTTCAATCAATCAATAAATAAATGTACTCTGTTGAGCAGGCGGAAACCTTTTAACGCCATATTCAATGGCATTACCCAGTGATGTGCACCAGTATGACCCGCACTGACAAAAGGCATTTTCCAAGTGCAAGTCCAAACCACTATCCTAGGAGGTGGGTCCTCACTATGTACTGTATGAAAAAGAACCATAATCCAGTCTCACAAGCCACAATTACACAAGCAATAAGATTAACAGGGTGGGATTAAGGCTGAGATAACCACCCACCCAGAGGCGTAGGTGATGGGCTGTTATCGCAGCCTAAAGCCCACCTTGGAGTGTCTTGTTGCACTTATAAAATGGCTTGTAATGCAATACAGTAAAAACAGGTTACTCACTTGTAACAGTAGTTCTAGGAGTGGTATATGTTGTTCATCCACACTCTTTGGCATGTCCCTTTCCCCTTTAAATCTTGCCGGAAGTCTTCAAGCTGGCACCTCCTACCCACCCTTGTGGTATATACCTCGGCTCCGCCCCATGATGCCAGGTCTTAGCCCACTGGAAGCAAGGTGATGTGCCTAAAGCCGGGGAGGTCGGGTGGGTGTGTGTGGATGAACAACATATCTCCCCTCCTAAGCTCTGTTAGTGAGAAAATAACCTCTTTTCTAGGAGGCGTGGATATGTTGTTCATCCACACTCTTTGGCAGACTCCTAGCAGTTCTCTGGGAGGAGGAGGCAAGAGCACACCCATACTTAGGAAACAGAGATTGGAGAACTGAGGCCCCAAAACCAGCATCCCGACGCGACTCAAGGTCGATATGGTAATGGGTAATGAAGGTGTTTGCTGACTTCCAGAAAGCAGCCCGACAGATTTCCTGGATAGGGATGTCCCTGGAAGCAGCCACCAATGCAGCCATATGGCGGGCAGAATGAGCTCTTATCCCTCTGGGAGGTTCCTTGCCCGCCAACTCATAGCACAGACCTATGCATGATGTAATCCATATTGCAATAGTTTGTTTGGCTGCAGGTCTGCCAGAAGCGGCTTCAGCGTAGGGGACAAACAGCTGGCGAACCTCTCCCCGAATTTCCGCCGTCCTCTCCTTGTAGTAGGAGAGAGCACATCTAAGGTCCGGGTTATTGAGCCTGTACTCGGCGTCCGAGGAGTAGTTAGGGTAATATACCGGCAGAGTCAACAGCTGGTTAAGATGAAACTCTGACACCACCTTCGGAAGGAATTGCGGGTGAGGGTGCAGGACAAATTTGTCCCTGTGAAAGACCAGATAAGGGGAGTCCACCGAGAGTGCCTGAAGTGCCCCTGTCCTTCTGGCTGACGTAATAGCCACCAGGAAGGCAGTCTTCCACGACAAGTGTAAGAGCTCACACTTGTGCATGGGTTCGAATGGCTTGCCCATGAGCTTTGCCAAAACCAGCAGACGATCCCATGGAGGTGGAAGTTCACGCACAGGAGGGGATATGTGATCCAGGCCTTTGAAAAAGCACCCGACCACTGTCTCCTGTGCCAATGTCGAATGACTGGCCCGCGCCCGGTAAGCAGAGATGGCTGCCAGGTGCACCCTAAGGGTCGATGACCGAAGATCCCCTTTGGAGAGAGACCAAAGGTAGTCTAAAATGTTAGCCACAGAGCAGGATAAGGGGTCCAGACTCTTACCCGGACACCAAATGGAAAACCTTTTCCACTTGAAGGCATAACATTTCCTGGTCGATTCCTTAAGAGATGCCTCCACCACAGTGTAGACATCCTCGGAAAGACCCAGAGCCTGGAACTCTAGCCGTTCAGGAACCAGGCTATGAGGTGCAGGGACTGAAGGTCCGGGTGAAATACCTTCCCCTGATTCAATGATATCAGGTTCAGGCGTGTACAAAGCTGCTCCGGATACCAGAACTGGCGGGGCCAATCTGGGGCTACCAGGATCACCTTCGCCTTGTCTCTCCTCACCTTGAGTAACACCTTGTGGATCAAGGGAAATGGAGGAAAGGCACAGAGGAGGACTGGGGTCCACGGCCTTGAAAAGGCATCCCCCTGCAGCAAGCCTTGCTGAGGGGGCGGGCATGGTACAGCCTCAGCTTGGTGTTCTCCCTGGAGGCAAACAGGTCCACCAACGGTTTGCCCCAATGGGAGAACAGACTGTAAGCTACCTCTGGATGGAGAGACCACTCGTGGGATGTCTGGCCTATGCGGCTGAGAGCATCCGCCAGTTGGTTCGAGACTCCTGCCACATGGATGGCAAGGAGATCCACCTCCAACCGGCTGACGAAGGTCCAGATCCGGAGCACCTCCTTGCATAGCAGACTGTTTGTTGAGGTAGTACATGGTCGTGGTATTGTTCGTCTGGACTTCAACCACTTGACCCCGGAGCTGAGGAGCGAAAGCAGACAGTGCCAGTCTGACTGCTCTGAGCTCCAACAGGCTGATGTGGCAACGGGACTCCTCGGGGGTCCAGAACCCGTGTGCTCTGTGGTCCCCCATGTGGGCTCCCCATCCCATGAGAGAGGCATCGGTCATGAGGACAACCGTCCGCTTGCGGCGGACAAATGGAATCCCTTCCTGCAGACGACTTGGGACGGTCCACCACTGGAGAGCGTCCCACATCTTCTGGGTGACAGTGACCAGCTGGTTGAAAAGACCCTGACGCTGAGTCCACTGAGCGGCCAGCTCCCACTGGAGGGGACACATGTGCAACCTGGCCCAATGGACCACTGAGGTGCACGCCGCCATGTAACCCAGAAGGTGTAGGAAGTCCCGGGCAGGGCGCAAGCGCCCAACCAGAAAAGACTGGGCAAAGGAGAAAAGAACCCCCGCCCTGTCTGCCGGAAGCCGAGCTCTGGCTTGACGAGTCGAGCTCTGCCCCGATAAAGCCCATCACCTGAGAGGGCACGAGTTCTGACTTGGCCTCGTTGATCAGGAGGCCTAATTGGGAACAGGTTCGGAGGGCCAGGTCCCTGGACCTCTCCACCTCCTGCAGGGAGGAACCCACCAGGAGCCAATCATCGAGGTAGGGTATATGCGAACCCCTTGACACTGTAGATGGTCTGCCACCAATGCAATGCATTTGGTGAAGACCTGAGGGGCCGATGACAGGCTGAATGGCATGGCTCAGAACTCGTACAGGGTCCCTTCGACCCTGAAGCAGAGGAACCGCTGGTGGGACGGACGGATTGGGACGTGAAAGAACACGTCCTGTAGATCCAGTGAACAGAACCACGTTTCGTTTCAGAGATGGTATGATCTGGTTCAGAGTTACCATCCGGAAGGTGCGAGACCTGAGATATTGATTCAGGTCGTGGAGATCTAGGATGGGGCCCCAACACCCCGTCCGCTTGGGCACCAGGAAGTACCTGGACACGAAGCCTGGGTCTGTAGGGAGGATCCAGCACTGGAGCTACCGCCTCCTTGTGGAGGAGCTGAGCAATGTCGTCCTGAAGGGCAGACTGCGCGCCAACTGAGATCCTTTCCACCCGTGGGGCACGGGCTCGGCAAGGAGGGTACTGCTCGAACTCTAGAGGCAGTCCCCGACCGACCACTTCCAGGATCCACCTGTCTGAAGTGATACCGAACCAGGTGGAAAGAAAGTGGCGGAGCCGGCCCCCCACGGGAGGACCCAGAACTGGCGTGATGGGAGTAGGGGTGGCCACCCCGACCCGTCACTGCGCAGGCTTAGAGGAGGAGGAGGCTCCTGGACCAGCGACCGGCACCTCTGCCTCTTTTGCGGGGCTGTTGGGGACCCTGCTTGGGCCTAGAGTGCCAAGCTTGAGCCTGCTGTTGCTGCTGACCTCCCTGGAAGGGGTGCTGCCTAACCGCAGAGGAAGAGTGCCGAAAAGAGTTCTTCTTGCGCTTCTGCTGGTTCTTGCCCGAAGAACCCTTTGCAGAAGTGGCATCCAAGGTGACATTAGACTGCTCTATGCGCTGGAGATAATCTGCCACTCCTAGACCGAAAAGGTCGGTGCCAAGGAAGGGCACATCAGCTAGCTTGTGCTGAGTGTCCACTGGAAAGGAGGATAATCTCCAACGGGCACAGGAATCACCAATGTCCAGAGCCGCCTGGAGCTGCTGTTTTGCAACAACACGGCCCTTGTCACGGACTTGCTTAACTGTGGTCTGCATGTCCGCTGGGAGATGAGAGAGGACTTCATCTAGCGACTCCAAGAGGGTGTGAGAGAAGTGTGCCATGATCACTGTGGAGCTGGCCCGACGAAGGCCCAAGGATGAGGCCGCATACACCTTCCGGGCAGAATGGTCCATATTTCTGGACTCCTTGTCCATAGGGTGGTCAGTATCCACTGAGCTACCCGTGCGCTGAAACACTGAGGCAGTCACAAGGCTCTCAGCCGAGGGATGATCAGTGAAGCCCGCCAAGGACCCCATGAGTACAGTGTACTTGCAAGCCATGCGGGCAGATGGAGCCAGGCAAGAGGCAGGGCGCTGCCATAGCTCAAGGGCCGAGCCAACTATGGCTTTGGCCACTGTGAAGTCCTCCATCGGGGTATCCTTCCTCTTAAGGATATCCATGAGAGGATATTCCACGTTCTTTTGGACAGGCTGCAATGGCATACCAGTGGACTCGGAAATGAGTCGAAGGATGCCCTGGAAGGAGGAAGGACCTTCCTCCAGGCCTGTCACTGACAACTCATCATCAGGGTGTGAGTGAAGACCAATGGTATCAGAGTCCGAGGAGTCGGGATACAGGGGTCTCCCGCCTATGTCCCCTTCAATACGCCTAGGGTGATCAGGAACAACAGTGATGGACAGACGACGGGGTAAACCTGTATCTGTCCAATCCTCCTTCGAGGGGCCCCCTACCTGAGGCTGCTTTGGTGGTGGTTCCACCAAAACTGGTGGGGAGACCGGAACAGGCCGAGCAGGAATGCGTGCCGGTCCTACAGGAGGGAGATCTGGAGTCCTCGGTACCGGAGGAGTCGGTGTCGGCTGAAGAGGCTGGGGCCAAGTAATGGCAGGTGTAGCTGGAGTGGCCGGCTTTTGACCGGTCAGAATTAGCTGTTGCCACATGAGGTCCTCATAACATCGACGGAGCTTCCGTCTAAGTCTCTCCACGTCCGAGGAGGATGAGGAACAGTGGCAGCCCCTCTTCCGGGAGTGTTTGTGACCCTTTTTCGTTTTTTCGACTGACTGTGTCCTACTCCTCGATCGAGACCGATGGTGTCGGCTCTGTCGATCGGGAGAGGCTGGATGCGGTGAAAACCGAGGTTCTGGCTCCTGTCCCTCGATTGGGATGCCCGAAGGACGGGTCTCCTCATCGGGGAAAGAAAGGATGGGTGTCCTTTCCAAGGAGTCGTCGAGCGGAGTCGGCGACAATGGCTCGATCGGGTCAAGAGAAATCTCGTCCGGTTCTGCCGTATCCTCGGCCTTGGTGCCTTGGCCTGACGGAAGTTCCAAGAAGCCGGCCGCCGAGGAAGCGATCTCAACCGAGGCCGAGACCGCCAGGTCCTGTGAATCGGACCGCTCTCGGTCCCAGGAATGTCTTCTTCGGCCAGAAGAAGATTTGGGGTCCTTGTCCCTTTTTTTGGGGCGGGAGGAGTGCGAGCCCGAGGGCACCTCACCCTTGGTAGGGAGAGACTGGCACAGCTCCCGAAAGGACCCAATGAAGGTGGAGCCCAGGTTAAGCGGCACAAAAAAACTTCAGCTGGCCGAAGCTTGGGCAGCTTCCTCTTCGAAAGCAGCCATCTATTCGAGCTGCTCGGCGGATCCCGCGGCCGCGGAAACTGCCCACCTGGCCTCCTTCGATTTCACCGGTGGATTGCGAACCCCCGGTGTCCCTAGCTGTAGGCGTGCCTTGCGGTCGTTCAGGACGTTGGGATGGAAAGCCAGACAGATGGTGCAAGCAGTGGTGTCATGCACAGCACCCAAGCAATAAACACATGAGAGGTGGTGATCAGTGTGAGACATTTTTTGTCTGCAAGGACACCGGCAAAACCCGGGGGACGACTTGTCCTCCATGTCCGATGCGCTCAGATCAGAATTGTAAACTATTACGAGTTTCAAAGAAAGCAAATGCGGTGAAAACCGTCGATTAGACTCCAGGGCCTACGGTACTTGTAAAAGTAGCATGAGGGAACCTGAATCTTCCAGAGGAAAGGAAGATCTGGCGGCATGGGGCGGAGCCGAGGTATATACCACCCGGGTGGGTGGGAGGAGCCAGCTTGAAGACTTCTGGCAAGATTTAAAGGGGAAAGGGACATGCCAAAGAGTGTGAATGAACAGCATATCCACGCTCCTAGAACAGATAATATTTAAATAAAATGCAAAATTGGACCCATTTACTAATAAATAACAGTCCTTACACTGGCAAACTTTCATCTAATATCACTAGAGGGTGCTGTTGAACAACTGTCTAGAGCTGCAATAACTGTCTGGGGCTGCAGCAGTACCCTGCTTTTCAGTTCTACTTTTGTTTTCAGTATCTGACCCATCCCCACCCATGCACTTGTGTTGTTTTAATATTTCATTTTGTTTGCCCCCCCCTCTTTTTTTTCCTTTATGCTGTGGATTATGCAGAGGCGACTAAGCAGAAGTACGGAAGGTAGCAGAAGCCTGGTCACGCTGTTTGTGTGCACCAGTACTGTTAATCAGCTTATGCAGCCAGCCTGGTAGCATGGAAGGCTAAGGCACTGAGTGTCTTACCTCCCGCCATGCCGACAGCCTGTGCTGGGGAACAAACACAGGCTGCCAGAGTTTGTCAAGGTGGTAGAGGAATGAGCGTCCCAGGGACTGCTCTCCTCTCCCAGGGAGGCATGGCCAGCCATCTCAGCCAATGACTGCCACCAGCTGGAGGCCCAGTGGCACTGCAGGCTTGAGCCATTCAAAGGGAAGGGCGGAGGCTATGCGGTACGTGTGCGCCTTCACGCATATATACTGGTGCCGCAGCACGGTGAAGGACAAGAAAAATTACATTTCTTCATACTTACCGTAATTTCCCTTTTTTAAGCTCCTATATGTCAATAGGTATTACAGCTGGGTATAGTGCACCTCACTAAGGGAAATGGCATAGCCCAAACCTTAGAATGTTGTGCACATGAGAAGTCCCTTCACGGAAATGAGAGTCCTAGTGGAACTCAAAAAATTAAAGGTAGATAAAACTATGGGGCCGGATGGAATACACACAAGAATACTGAGGGAGTTTGGGGAGGAACTGGCTGCACCTCTGGCAGTGCTCATCAACAAATCACTGGATACTGGGGAGATCCTGGAGGACTGGAGAAGGACTACAGAGGTGCCCCTCCACAAGAGTGGGAGTAGGGAACAGTCAGGAAAGTACCACCCAGTCAGCCTTACTTCAGTGCTCAATGGTAGGAAAGTTAATGGAATCCCTACTAAAGGAAACGATAGTGTTTTTAAAAGCAAGCGGACAGCTAGAACCAAAGCAACATGGCTTCATGGCAGGGTGGTTCTGCCAGGCTAACCTAATCGAGTTCTTCGACTGGGTTACTAAAACGGTGGACGGGGGTTGGTGGACATATTGTACCTAGCCTTCAGCAAGGCCTTTGACTCTGTTCCACACAGGAGGCTCATCAACAAGCTAGAGCACACAGGCACTGGGCTAAAGATAGTAAACTCAGTCATAAGCTGGCTCGACAGGAGGACACAGAGGGTACTGGTAAATGGTAGGTTGTCAAGGGAAGGCAAGGTGACTAGTGGTGTTCTACAGGGCTCAGTATTGGGACCAATCCTTTTCAATGTATTTATCAATGTCATCACGGAAGGGTTAGATGGGAAGGTGTGCCTATTCGGAGATGATACAAAACTCTGCAATAGGGTGGACACACTTGATAGGGCTCTAAAGATGGAATCAAACTAAAAAAAAATAGAAGAATGGTCAAGAAACTGGCAGTTGAAATTCAACACCAAAAAAGTGTAAGGTTATGCATTAGAAGATGGAACGCAGCGAGGAACTATTTTCTGGGAGGGGTACAGCTGACAACAAAACACGAACATGATCTAGGGATAATCATCTCCGACGACTTTGATAGGTAAGTAATGCAAAAAGGCAGCACTAAAGACTCCCATCTCTGCAAAGACATAGACAGAGTGGAGACTGTTCAGAGGAGGGCAACCAAAATGGTTCAAGGTCTGCACCAGAAGACATACGAGGAGAGACTAAAGCAGCTTAATATGTATACCCTTGAGGAAAGGAAGGAGAGGGGGAACATGATAGAAACTTTCAAGTATCACAAGGGAATTAACAAGGTACAAGAGGGTAGTATTTTTCAGAAGAAGAGATGTGCAAGAGCAAGGGGGCACAATTTGAAGATAGAGGGGGACCGCTTCAGAGGTAATGTTAGAAAGTATTTTTTCACAGAGAGAGTTGTGGATGCATGGAACAGCCTTCCTGAGGAGGTTGTGGAGTCAGGAACAGTGGGAGAATTCAAGAATGTATGGGACAGACATAATGCAATTCTAGATGGGGGGCAGGAGGAAGTAAGCTGTTGATTAACTAGAATCTGCAGCTTATCCATCAGGTAGGGAAATGGGCAGACTGGGTGGACCAAGCGGTCCTTATCTGCCATCAAATTCTATGTTTCTAAAGGCTAGCAGCATCCTGGGATGCATTGGTAGGGACATCACAATGGATCATATGGTCCCCATCTGCCATCACATTCTATGTTTCTATTCCAGGCAGCAGCACCTCTCCAGTCACTAGTGTCCATGTAGTGCTTCTAAATATATAAATAAAACCATACCAGTTGAGCTACACCAAGGCACCCAAATTAGCTGTCTACAAATATGCATCTCCAGCCAGAATAAAATACTGTAAACAGTGGCCTACCTTGACAGACAACAGGGGATGAAAGAATGCAGTTCGTCCTTCAGTTTTGTGTCTTAGCAGCATCAACCAGTGGTGTACCTTGTCAGAGGACAGAGAGAGATGAGTTGAAGCTGGTCTTTCAGTTCTGTGTCTTGGCAGGACCTGTAGCACCAAGCAAACCTGAAAGCAAAAAACAGATTACATAACATGACAAAGGAAAAACTGCATGCAGTGGAAGCATTCCCCTGCAACGAAGGAGGCACCCTTGGTTAACCTCAAACCGAATGTGCCAAATGTGCATGATGGCAAGTAGTATTCTAAAGTGGAATTGCTCTGGATATATATATTTCTGACACACCTATATAGATACAGGTGCAGCAGGTAAACTATAGAAGGATGTCCAAACAGGCTCACAGAGTTTTCACAGGACAGACATCCTCGCACAGGGATATCGGACAATATTTTTCCACAGGGGCAAGGCTCCCAGATAGGCCCCACGGACAATGTAGGAGCTAACAGAAAAGGAAATTACGGCAAGTATAAAGAAATTTCTTCTTTCTCTAGCGCTCCACATTGTCAATGGGTATCCATTACAGCTGTGTTCTAAGAAGCAATACTGCTCCATATATCAACCGCTTACAGGAACAAAATTTACCTACTAACAGCTGCCTGCAAGACTCTGCGACCTAGGTCACATCAGCAGAACTCTAAATATCCAAACTTCCGCGCTTTGTGAAGATGTGGACAGGGAACCACGTAGCTGTCTTACACAACTCTAAAACAGACGCTTCACCTCACTCCACCCAGGACAAGGCCATAGCCCTATTGAGAGAGTCTCAAAGAGAGCCAAGTGGGTTCTTCTTTGCTGAAACATAGCCCTTGGAAAAGCAGGCTGTCCCCGTCTAGCTTAGGCAGCCTTGAAGACTTCTGTTCCTGTCGGGCCACTCCAAAATGGATGACCAACCTGTCTAAAATCCCAAACTCAGCAGACCGTCAAAGGTACTTTGTAAAGTACAGTTACATAAGAACTTATCATAACAGTAGATCTTCGAGAGGAGCTTCTGCAGCAGGCTACACCATAAGGACTGCTGGCAGGTGCCAGGACCCCACGGAAAACTTCTACATAGCAGTATACAGCGAGGGACCGTCCCCGATGTTGGCCTGCCCCAACATCAGCCAATGGTAAAAAAGGGGCGGTCCCCCAGCCCTACTGCAGGTGTCCCACTGGAGACCATGGCAAACTCAGAAATGGAGACCCAGGGAGGTTCCTCCAAAACAAGGAAAACAGACAATGGAGAACAGACACCAGGGGAGGGTGGGAAAGCAGCACCTGCTACAAGAGCTCCTCTCGAAGATCTATTGTTACAGTAAGTTCTTACGTTACTGTACTATTTCACTTCTAGGGGGAGCTCTTGTAGCAGGTTACACCATAAGGACTGAGTATCAAGCAGTGAAAGGACTAACCCCCATCAACCGGGACGTGGGAGAAATCTGTTGGAAAACTCAAGAGAGCAGGCCCTGCAGGACAGCAAGACCAAAGCCTGCCCTACGACGTATGTCCAAACTGCAGTGCCAAATGAAAGTGTTTACGGTATTCCAAGTGGCAGCTGCACAGATATTAGCCGCAGATACATTTTTAATGTCTGCAAAAGAAGCAGCCATTACCCTGGTTGAATGACCTTTGACCAGTCCCAGCAAAGGCTTGTCATACTTTTGGTAACAAAAAACGATACAGTTAACCAGCAATTTTGATAGAGTCTGCTTAGAAACTGGAGCCCCTTCAGTCCTTGGGGCGAAAAAAACAAACAATTGTTGAGACTTTCGTACAGCCCGGGTGTGATCCAAGTAGTAATGAAGCACCCGGTGAACATCCAGAGTATGAAGCAGAGCCTCCCCGTTGATTAGAGAACTCTAAATA